>CP106720.1:91402790-92013752 GCA_025503065.1 Gossypium bickii
AGTCCTTTTGTGAAATAAGCTTATGTCCAAAATCTTTATTTCAATGAGATGCATCTTTTGAGAAAATATTCTTTTTTTTTTCATTTCATACTATGAATTCTTTTATTCTTTGAGTTCTCTATCAAATATTCTTTTATTATTCATCCATGATCATACCACACAAATAATAATTCTTAGATTCATTTAAATCTTTCTTCATACCTACAATAGGTATACAGATATCAACGACATGAGCGACGTTGCTCCTGACCTAGAATCTTCTTTTGAGCAAGATATGTGTCTAGGGGGATCTCAAGACTTTGAAGATAACAAAGATTGTAACCTATCTTCTGATTTGTTAAGGATTGTAGAACAAGATGAAAAACATATACTACCTTATAAAGCATCATTGTGAGCCTAGAAGAAGAGAGGGAGGTGAAGATTGAAGTCTATCTCACTACAGAGATAAAGCGAGACATCATTGAGTTATTCCAAGAATTCAAATATGTTTTCGCCCGATCGTGTAGGCTAAAGAAATCTTAGAAGAAGAACACATGCTAATGGTTTCACAATGGCCAGACAAATCATGAAGTTCGGGTACTGCTGGTCCACTATGGAAGGGGATTGCATCAGCTATACCAAAAAAAAAAACATGAAAAATGATTGAGACTCATAAAAATTGTCATCTATGCTTGTCGAACGTCTATAAGAACCTTTACCGGGGCAACGCCTTTCTCATAGGAACAGAAAGGGTTTTGACCATTGAAGTCAAAATTCTTTCTTCCCGAGCGTGGGCTGAGTCAAAATTGGATGAAGTAGAGTAGATCCAATCCCGATCTGATCAGTTGAAACTAATTAAAGAAAGAGGCTAAGGGTTATCCTCACGATCAAGTGTACCAAAAGCAAATGATACGAGCTTATAACAAGAAGGATCGCCCTAAAGAACTCCATGAAGGAAACCTAGTTTTGAAAAGGATCTTTCCCATACAAAAGGACTTCTGAGGAAAATGAGTGCCAAACTGAGAAGAGCCATATTGGGTAAAGGATTCCTTCTCTAGAAAAGCGTTGATTTTGACCAAGAGGGATGGCCAGGACTTGACTGAACCTATGAGTTCAAACCAAGAAGTATTTAAAAAAAAAAAAGGGGGGAAAAATATGAAAAAGGAAAAGAAAGGAAAAAGAAGAAAAAGGAGAGGCCAAAGCGAAAACCCGCAAAATGGCGTCTTGAGACCAAAGGGGATTTGAGTTGAAAACCCGAAAAGGGCTACTCAAATTTGGATCCAAAGTGGGGCATGCAGTGGTCTTGCTATGCCTAGATTACCAATGAAAAAGTATGCTACTTCTCGGGACATCGACAAAGTATTCCGGATCCCTTAAACACATATTGAGCTCAAAATGGTCCTCAAAAAGTTCGTACAGAGAGGTTCAGGCTGCGATATCTGGGGCACCTAGTTTTCATCTTATCCATATTGAATTTGTTATCTTTGATTACTTTATTTTATTCTTTTCAAGATACGCTCCCAATAAATTTCATTTGTTATCTTGATTGATTCATTCTCATTCTGTGTTTTTTTCAAAATTTGATATCTTGATCAATTTATTCATTTCGAGCTTTGCTCAATAAATTTCCGTTTTGTCCATCATTATGATATTTTTCAAGCATTTTGCATTGAAATAACGATTAGTGGACTAATAATACTTTCATAAAAGGAGTTTCGCATATTACTTTGGAAGCTTCTAAATAATACAAGAACCTGAAACAGGACTATTGTTCAGAACTCACCAAAACTAAGGGTAGGAAAGGAGTCTAATTTGAAACTACCTGTTAAGATTTTTGTCAAAAGTATCAGTTGAATAAAAAGACAAGACATTTCATAGGTGATACAACCTTAACAAATAACGAGCAATGTCAACCCAAGTGTACAAGCAGATCATTCTCGGGAAAAAAAATGATATTTTGCATTCATGCAAATATCAGGCACATACATCTGGTCAGTATACCCAGCGAATGGTGTAACAGATCAAATTAATTGAAGATAATACAAATCCTATACCTTGGAGTTGCAACAGGATGGATGGAAGAAACCAAATGTTATTCTTCTAAAGTTGCAATGGGAGGTACAAACTTTATGTCTCAGGAGGTACAGTGGGAGAGACTCTGAAATTACAATGGGGCAAGCTTGCTGAGCTGAATATGATCGTTTCTTTGAATTTTCCATCAAGAATACCAGCCGAACAAGATAGCAGCATAATACGTCAGTGATGATGCCTTGATGAACAATGAGCGATGACACCTTAAACATTTTTAAAAGGAATCATTCTCATGACATTCTGCATTCATGCAAATGTCTTCCATAATATATTTAGTTTGGAGCATTAGATTCATTCTGATCATTGCATCCTAATCATTTGGCATAAACATATGAAATCAAGTCTACAGGACATATCCCCCAGAGGACGGTATAGCAATATCAAAGATTACATATCTTGTCTTCCTAAGCAGTAGTGGAGCAGATCGAAAACGACGAATCTTATCTCCATGAAGCTGCGGGGTAGATTTAAGCCACCAACCTCATCTCCTTAAAGATACAGCGGAGCAAGTTGAAATCACCAATTTTCATTTCCTTGAAAGTTTCAGTAGAGAAGATCGAAGCTACAAGTTTGTTCTCCCTGAATTCTTATCCCTTTAAGGTTCCAACGGAGTAGGTCGAAGCTACAAATCCCTCCTCCTTAACGCCGTCATTTCCTTGAAGTTTCAGTAGAGAAGATCGAAGCTACAAATCTCTTCTCCCTGAATTCTTATCCCTTTAAGGTTCCAACGGAGTAGGTCGAAGCTACAAATCCCTCCTCCTTGAAGCCCTTATTTCCTTGAAGTTTCAGTAGAGAAGATCGAAACTATAAATCTCTTCTCCCTGAATTCTTATTCCTTTAAGATTCCAACGGAGTATGTCAAAGTTACAAATCCCTCCTCCTTGAAGCCCTCATTTCCTTGAAGTTTCAGTAGAGAAGATCGAAACTACAAATCTCTTCTCCCTGAATTCTTATCCGTTTGAGGTTCCAACGGAGTAGGTCGAAGCTACAAATCCATTCTCCTAGAAATCCTCATTTCCTTGAAGTTTCAGTAGAGAAGATCGAAGCTACAGATCTCTTCTCCCTGAATTCTTATTTCCTTAAAAGCTTCAGTGGAGTAGGTTGAAGCTACAAATCCCTTCTCCCTGAAATTACATAAAGGATCAATTCTCATCTCCTTGAAGTTCCAGTTGAGTAGGTCGAAGCTACAAATCCCTTCCCCCTGAGATTACATTGGAGCCACAATTCTTACTTCTTTGAAGTTCCAGCGGAGTAGATAGAAGCTACAAACCTATTCTCTCTGAAATTACATTGTAGCGAATAAAGCTACAGATTTTATCTCCCTGAAGTTGCAGTGGAGCAGGTTGAAGCTAAAGTCTTATCTCCTTGAAGTTGCAATGGAGCAGACTGAAGATAGCAAATCTTATTTCCCTGAAGTTGCAGTGGAACAGATTGAAGCTATAAATTAAATCTCATCTCTCTGGAGTTGCAATAGAGCAGATCACATCAAATCTTATCTCCCTGAAGTTGCAGTAGAGCAGTGGGTTAAAGCGAGACCACTCGAAAAATAGGAGCACCAAATAAGTCAAGACTCGGTGAGACTAGGCAAAATTGGCTCTTTTGAAGTCTTTGCTCCATTCTCGTTACACGACAATGATCAAAGAGGGCCAGCTGTAATAGCTAATTTTGGCCCAAATTGAAACCCAAACCAAAATAATCTTAATAGTCCATCAGCCCAATTAAAACTCATTTACCTACCTAATTAACCCAAATTAAATCAGCCCAACTTAGCCCAATCTATATCTGCCCAAAACTTTAAAAATTTTTTGAACCCTAGGGTTCCCTCTCTTTGCTGCCGCCGATTCTTCCTAGCAGCTTCCTAGGCCTGCCCTCTGCCACCACCTGCTCCTCCACGCGTCTGACACCTGCAAAATTAAGCCAACACGCAAAGGAAGACGACAAAAGCAACAGAAGACAAAATAGAAAAAAAATAGGCCTCTGTAAATCGGTTATAAAAAACCGAAACAAACTTCTTCTTTTTTACGAACACGTAAAAATCAAAAGCAAGAATAGAATTTTAAAAGGTGGATTTTTTTAGTTTTTCAGTTCTTTACTTTCTGTTGTTTAACATTGCCTTGTTTTATTTATTTTTCTTTTAAAAACTCTTTTTGACAAACGAATAAAAAAGGGAAATACTAAAAGAGAAAGGAGGAAAGAAACCTTACCTGAACCTCTATAGGCGCGGCGTCGGAAGGCCCTTTCTGTTGCTGCCTTCGATTTCGAAAGGGAGGACCGAAATTTTTTCTCCTCCGTTTACGATGAGGCGTCGTGGTCAGGGCTTCAAAAGGGGGTTTTGAATGGGGTTAAAAGGGCCCGGTCTTGGGCATCGCCGGCCACCGATACGGTGGTGGCATGGTGGTGCGACGGGCGACGGAGGAGAGACCAATCGATTGGAAAGATGAGAGAAGGAAATGTTTTCTTTGGGTGGCTATTGTGTTTTTTTTTTTTTAAATAGGGCTAAAATGTGATTTCAAAAATTTTGGGTCTTTTAACATTGAATGAAACGGCGCCATTTGGCTTTTGAGGGGGAGTGACTGCGCGTTTTCCCTTAAAGGGAGATTTGCACGATTAGTCCTTCCCTTTTGTGACACTATTTGATCAGGCCATGTTCCCCTTTTTATTATTATTTCGATTTGGCCCTCAAATTTCGTCCCTTTTTTTACTATTCGATCCCTTGGGTTGTCATTCTGACATGCGCAGGAAATCAAGGGAATATTTTCCCACCTAGTCCCTACTGTTTTTTTGGCGCGTTTCAATTCGATCCTTAATGACTTTTCCCTTATTTCAAATTTATACCTCGAATGTCAATCTATTTTAATTTAGTCCTCGATTTGTTAAATGAGTTTATTTATTTATTTTCTTTTTAAAAAAATCGTATTATTATTGTTATTTATTTTAAGTTTTTTTATACACTACTCTTGTTAAACTCTTTTTATACATACTATTCATTTTTAAATTCTTTTATTTACATATCATACATTTTACACTTTTATATGTTATTTTATTATTTACATACATTTTATTTTGAGTCGTTTTACATCTTATCCATTTTGAACTAATTACATGATATTCACCCTGAACTATCTTAATATATATCATTTTTTTAAAAATTATTTTGTACCTTATTTATTTTACATTACCCTATTTATGTATCTTAATACTCTTTTATATACATTGTTTATGAATGGCTTTATTATTTAAGATTTTTCATGTACTCTGTTTATTCGTAAACTTTTTTATATATATATGTTATTTATTTTTAGATGGTTGAACGTTGTTGATTTTGACTTCTTTTTTATGTTATTTATTTTAAATTCGTTTATTATCACTTTGAAATTTGTTTATAATTGTTTTATTTTAGTTTACTTTTTACTATTTTCTTTAAATTAGATATTATCATTTGATTTCTTTGTCTTTGATTATTAATATTAGTATTTAAATAGTGCAAGTTATGTGATTATCATTCTTGTATGTATTATAATTTGTTTATTCGTTTTTTCATATCATTGTTGTTTATCCGTATAGTATTTTATTTATATATTATTGTTCCATGATGGTTACTATTTTCATATTATGCCATCACATTGTACATTAAATCCAACACATTTATCCAACTAGATCGTCGTTTTTTAATCCAAACGAACAATACATGTCATTCGAATATTATACCCACAATTGTTTTAAAAGGAAAATCTTCAAAAAAAACAAAGGCAATATTCTGTGATTAAAAATTCGAGAAATCGTGCCCTAACGTGCTGGGTTGCAGTTTTTCATTTGGCCAAATAATCGAATATTCTTTTGATATTTTCAATGCATGAGTCCCGGGAATCATGAGATGATCTTGGATTCGAAGATTTAAATTGTCGTGTCCTAATGTGCTGGATGTGATATTTTATTCCTTCGGAGTAAGAGGATCCTAATATCCAATTCGAGTAAATTCAAATATTTTTAAAAGAGATCGTATTTTTAAAATCTTTTTCAAATTTTCAACTTTCGACATTAAGACACTAATTAATCAATTTGGTATAAATTTTGGGCGTGATAAGGGTGCTAATCCTTCCTCGCACGTAACCGACTCCCAAACCCGATTTTTCGAATTCCGTAGACCAAAAACATTGCTTTAGTAAACCAAAATGTTTTATTAAAACAAAGGTGATCCGATCACACCTAATAAAGATCAGTGGCGACTCCCATTTTTCGTTTTAATTTTCAAGACCAAAGTCGACCTTTTTTACAAAAAAATGGTTTCGACAGGGGCTATAAGTAATTCTAGGCATGATGTAAAATACATATATATTGAAATAAAATGTGAGGGTGTGGGGACTAAATTCATCATTCTACGGTTTGGGTTCACTATTGGCAAATAAATGAGGCCATATGAAAGAAGACAAGCAAAAGGAGAAAAATGGATGTTTGATTATACATATAATCCTATGCTTCTTCACTACACTTTAGCTATTTGGGCATATATACTACAACTACACCTCTGTTCACATTACAAAGTAAAAAGAAAAAACCAAACTTCATTAGCATTATCCAATCTCTTGTTATCTTCCAATCAATACAAATCAAATAACAAAAAATTCACTTGCCCTTCATTTTCTCACCTTTTTAATTTAAAAGATTTTAGCAAAGAGATAATCCTTGGGTACGAATATGTAATAGGTAAAACAAGTTCAATAAATAAAAATATGTGGTTATAGTAATAGACATGTTCTTTTTCAAACATGGGGTTGCAGGCGAAGTAGGACATAAACTGTCCGTGCACACAAAGGGGAACAAGAAAGATAGCTGAGTGGGCTAAGTCATTAATAAGGTTTGATGTTGCAAAAATCCAAATGCTTGGGTGATATGCTCGGTGTTAGGGTTCTACTTTGTCCCTACCTTCTCAAACCCCATCCCCATTTGCTTCCCCCTATATTTAACCCCATGTTCCATCATCTACTCTCCATCTCATATCTTTATATATATTTCAACAAACCACCATGGCTGCTGAGCTTGACCTTCTCCCATTGATCCAACTTCAAAAGTTAGCCCAATCTCAACAAAACCACAACCATCATCAGCCCGATACTAACTTAGCCACCGTTGGTTCCTTGATGTGGTACCCAAAGGGGCATTCTCATGAAGTAGACGATGATTCATGGGAGGTTAGGGCCTTTGCCAAGGACACAGGTAATGTAATGGGCACAACTTGGCCACCGAGGTCTTATTCTTGCAACTTTTGTAGAAGGGAATTCCGTTCAGCTCAAGCCCTTGGGGGTCATATGAATGTGCACCGCCGTGACAGGGCTCGGCTTCACCAAGCACACCCCGCCGGTGGTGGTGGTGGTAATGGTGCATTAAACAACCCAACCTCACCATCTTCTCCATCCAAAACTTCCTCATCCACTCTCTCAAAACCCACACAAGAATTCGTCACAAATGGTGGTTTGTGCCTTCTCTACCAATTACACAACCCTAGTGATGGGGTTCTCACTTCTTCTCCACCCATGGATGCATGGCCCATCGATTCATCTTCTACCCTTCTCTCCGTTTCACCATATCCCTCTTACAACTTGATGGCGGTGACGGCAGCAACACAGTCACCCATAAATTTTCCGGCAACTCCTCCGGTGTTAAATAGTTCTTCTTCTTCTTCTTCTTCTTTTTGTTACTCAACCAAAGCAGTACATTCAAGGACGCGGGGTGATAATAATAATCTCAACCAGGGATTGAATATCAGCAACAAGGAAATACCCATTGAAGAGCTTGATCTTGAGCTTCGACTAGGGCATAAACGTCCAACAACATCTTGAAAACCAAAGAGATCACTGAGTGTGCAATTTTCTTTATATCTAAAAGACTGCCAATGGAATGGAATGAATAAGAAATTAAGTGTCTAGTTTTGATTTTTAACTGGGTGTATGATTTTTTCTTTTCTTTTTTTTAAATGCCTGATAACTTTTGATTTCATAAATGTGTGAATTTAAAAGAAAATAAACAGGAAAGCAGGCTGTAAGTTTAATGAGAAAGAAGAGTTTATTGTTATCATCTAAGAAGAAGAAATGAAATGAAAAATAGGGTTTGGATTCGGGTTCGGGTTAAACCATAAAAAAATTTATATTTTTAAAAGTTTAGAAATAAAATAATATAGTAAAATTTTACCTGCAATTAAGCACTTGATCTAAGTAAACTTGGAATTGGTCTAAGTCACTCACAAAAATAATTCGAAAGGAAAAATATTAGGGTTAGACTTAGAGTGAGAAAGTGATAAAGAGAGCAGTGCAGTGTCATTGTCATTGTCTGGGGTGCAGGTTTTGCAGAGAAATTGAGAAGGTGAGTTTATGATGTGGGCATGTATTTCCGTGGGGATTATTTCAATTAAGGCTAAAAGATTCAACTCTAACAAAACCCCGTGTGTCTTCTGAAACATTTTAGTTACTTAGAAATGGAAACTAGCTACTTTTACCACACATTTATGGATAACACCCAGGAAATACAGATCAAGTTATATACTTATATTTTATTCATTTCCACTCTAAGAATCCTTTATCATGACATCATATCCATATCTTGTATTTTTTTAATTATAATCAGCGTATTAGCTATCGGTAACAGTAATTAATTCTCTCGTCATGGGTGTTGATCATGAAATGTGCTCCATTTTCATGAGCGGTGATCAAACCCTCATCTACATGATTAAGAAATGAGATGAATAATGACAAAACGCGATTAATTCAAAAAAATATTACTTTATAAGAAGGCTTCCCTTTCGCCCTTCAAGAAAATGAGAGCTAGGGTGGCTGGTTAATAGTGTTGGGAAAAATAAAGGTGTGAAAGGGAAAACAAGATTTGAATGAGTGCATTTGCTTGTTTTAATTTTCAAACCACAGAAAATGAAGGCTGCCATGTCTTGTTTGTAGTTTAAGATATTGCTTGAAAAATTCCATCCACACCAACTTATTTATGTAATCTGAGAGAGAAAATCTTAAGGTTATATTTTATATATAATTTTATAGATAGGGACTAAGATCATAATTTAACCACAAAAAATATTAAATTGCAAATTCAATTCTTCAACAACAAAAGAAATTATCTAGTTTGTAATATCAACATTCCTCTCATTAACTTCATAAATTACTATTATTAGGTACAGAATTAAATGTATATAAATTAATTGGAAGTTTTCCATAATATTGAGGAAGAGCATAAAAATTCTTATAAATCAACAATCAATTTTTTAAAATGTGCCATATGTAACACATAAATTGCTATATCCCACCAACCATGTACAATGTAGCAAACCACATTTATCTTCACCCTCCAACCATTCCTATTCAGTTTTCTTTTGGTTAAAATAAATCATAAATCTTTATATTATTCATAAATTTAAAATTTATTTTTTATACATTTGTTTTTAAAAAATCACTAGGCATAGGCATGGACAAAGGGAGAAGCATGGCTGCTTAGAAGGATAGTCTAACCTTTATTAGTATTATAATTAAATTTTGTTATTAGTCTTTGTATTTTTATTTTATCAATTTTAGTTTTTTTTTTAATTTTTAAAATTTCAGTCTTAACCCAAACAATAAAAATTAAATTCGTTTAATTAAATTTAATTATTAGTCCTGCAATTTTCATACAGTTATAAATTTAGTCTATTTTTTCAATTGACATAATAATGTATTTAGTGCACATCAAATTTTGGAAAAGAACAAAATTTTACTTAATAAATTTAATAATAAAGATTGAAAATTTAAAATCTAAAAAGTAAAAAATAACTAAATAAAAGTATAAAAATTAAATTCATAACTTTAATTAAGTACAAAGATTAATAGTAGAGTTTAACGAGATATTATTATTTATGGCTTGCAGTAGTGACCTAGTGGTCATTTTCTATCTTTTCTTTTCTAAATTTGTTTTCTTCTTGTCGGCTTATGTCGTTTCCACTGGACTCTATTTTAGGCCTGCGATGCTGCTGCCCCTACTTCACAAAGCTGCACCACCTTCACCACGTTTAAATTGGTGAATGTAACCAAAAGTTCCCCGCACCTCATCATACTAGTCTCTCTGCTATTGAATATATTAATTTAGTCTTTATAATATTAAATTTGATTATTATTTAAAAATATTATTTATTATTTAATAAAATTAATATTTTTTATACGATAAATCCTAACTTTGTGGTCCATTTTCTTGTTTAATTTTCTGATCCCAGTAATGGGAGCAATTAAATCAAATATATATATATACACGTGCGTGTGGTCCATTCTATTGGAGAGACAAAAACCCATGGCCTGAAATTGACAATTGTCCTACGCTAGCCATGTGAAGGCTTAAAGAAGAAGCACACCATTTTTCTTTGGTGCTTACAAATGTAGAATTCAAGCAAGGTTGAGGGCTAGATTGAATCTAGTTGAATCGAATGAAAAAATTTTGAGATAATGAGTTCTATTTTATTATTTTAAGTTGATTTGAATTTTTTTCGAATTGAATCGAGTGAAATGAATTTTGAATCAAATCGAATAAAATTATTTGAGTTAAATTAAAAAATTAAATATGTCAAATTAAAATATTATTTCAGTATAACTAATTTTATGTTAGAGCTCATAAATTTGAAACCATATATATTTGAAATTTTTTTCAAAACAAAATAATAATAAAAATAAGATACTTTAGTATGATAAACTTGAATCATTAATTAACTTATTTAGGTCCCAAAATTATTATTTTAGATTAAAATTTTAACTTTCTTTATATATTTTTAGAATTTTTTAAAAGAATTTATAAAGTATTTTGAATTTTTTAAAATAATTTGGATTTTTTAAAATTATTTTGGATTTTTTGTTGAGAAAAAGATCAATTTGCTTATTTTTGAAATTGATAGGGATCAAAGGAATATTTACACCAATTTTTTATTTGAACTATTAGAATTATTTGAGTTATTTGAAAATTCAATTCGATTCGAACTCAAAAATCCAACAACTTATTCTAATTGACTTGAATAATTTGATTCGACTAACTCAAAATTTAAAACTTTTCTAACTTTTTCAGATCGAATCGAGTTTTGCTCCCTAATTTCAGACAATTTTACTCTTAATTTTTGCTACTTAAATTTTAAAGAAGACCCAAAGATCATATCATATCGCCCAACATAGAATTTTACTCAGTCGAGTGAATTTAAATTCTCTTTGAATTTATATATAAAATAAGGTAATGATGTACCCACACAAAAAAAAAAAATCAACACTCTTAATTAGTCATGTTATCACCTTTTAATGATATAATAAAATTAATTAAATTGTTAATAAAATTAATTTAAATAAAAAATAGAAATCAAATTGAAAAATTATCAAATTAAAAACTAAATGACAATTTTTAATAATATAATAACACAAATTCAATTTATTTTTCTTGTGAGCGTGGCAAGTCAAGAAAGGTTATATATGATTCAATTAAGGGGACTTAGTTTTCAAGAAGTTGTATAGATAAGATAGCTATTTTTATTTTTTTGGTATAAAGAGATGGATTAAATCATAACTTAAACTATTCGGGGCTAAGCTACTTCGGAATCATCATGTAATGGTAATAGGAGTTCATCCGACGAGTGCATGAAAAAGCACTTACCCACCAGTTTTGAGAACTCTATTAATGTTAACCCATCAACTATCTTGTTACCCTCTATGAAGTTACGAGCTGGTAACTTTAACCATCCATAAAAATTGTAACATATTCTTAATAGCAAGTGTCAAAGTTAAGTAATGCTGATCAATTACATTTTTTTGAATCGCTTAAATGGTTTCAATGTTATTCAACTTGAGAATTATTTGTTTTAGCCTAAAATTTTAAACAAGTTGAAAATTTCCAAAGATGAATAACGATCGGTATTCATTGACATCCAATGCTATAAAATGGTACCGAAATGCTACAAAACCATTAAATGAATCATATAATTTTTTATGTTTTAATATTTTTTGGGTGTAATTTATTTCTTTAAAGTTGGAAATGCTACAAAATGATTGATATTTTCTGAATTATAGACAGACATTTATGTAAGAAAAGAAAAAGGAAAATTAGTACACATGATGTTGGATACTGAAATATTTGAGCAGAGACAGTGGTGTTGGATCACTTTCACTTGCATTGATGTCCCACGTCTCATCATCACTTCCTTTCCATGCAAATTCAATCACACACGAAATGTAAAAATTAGTTTATTTAGCATATTACCGTGTAAATATATTACATTATTTCCTTTTGATCCAAATAAAGTATATTTTACAAATTTATCTTTATAGAATTTGTCTTTTTTACAACACAACATATTTTGTTTTACTAAAAATAAATACATTTGTCTAATAAATTAATTTTACTTTTCTTAAATAAATAAATTGAAATCCAGAATAATCTACCACTAGGGCTTTTTTATTTATTTGTCAAACTGACAGGAAATAGTATGTTATTACTAATGTTATTTGTTACGATTTTGAAAGTAATTAAATTTGATCAAAATATTTAAATTTTTATAATATTTGGATAGAATGTAATAGATAAAATGTAATATAATAAACTAAATATTAATTTTTTTGAACGGGTAATAATAAATGGCATAATGACTTATTTGGCCTTCCAACTTTATAAAAAATTTATTTTAGCTCTTAATTTATTTTTATTTTTTTACTTTTTTAGCACTTAAACTTGTATTTTTTTTCTTTCAAATCACCCAAAATGGACGGAAAAGTTAACACTTTTTAACTTTCTTGATGTGGCATACACAGGGATGACTCATCAACATTTAATTAATTATTTAAATTTTTAAAAAAATTAAAAATATATAAAATTTATTTTAAAATTAAAAATCATTAAAGTATAAAAAGTATTAAAAATATTTTTAAATTATAAAAATAATTAAATGCTTACATGTCATCCACGTGGCAATGCACATGTATGCCACGTCAACAAAGTTAATAAACTTTAAATTTTCCATCCATTTCGAGGTGATTGGACAAAAAATACAAATTCAAAAGCTAAAAGAGACGAAAAATTAAATGGAGAGCTAAAATAATTTTTTTTGTAAAGTTGAATTTGCATGTTAATGATGTAAAATTGTTTTAATTTTTTTTTGGTAAAAAATTATATAACAAGGAAATTTAAAAAAATGTATATATTTCTAAGTAATTTCATATAAAATTTACATGCCAAGTTAAATGCTTTTTTATGGAATTTAATGATTTGTACTATAATTGGCTTTTTACTGTTTTTATACATATATGCTTAGAAATGTATGAATCCATAAGTAATGGGGTGGCAGCGGCAAGTCTGAGGACAAAGAGTACCATCACAGCAGATACTGAATCTGTGTTAGAGACCTTTGTTTCTTCGACCCCACCAAATTCCGTAGCCAGCTAAGCTGAGACCATTGCATTTATAGAGCTGATGAGATGACTTTAAACTACTAGCCTAGGTACTAATTAAATCACCCTATTTGCATGGTCCCCCATTGGATCATACATGATGATGAACTCCATCAACCATGAACCACCAAACAGAAAACTCCATCAAACCATGAATGGGAGAAAAAAGGGTGCGTGTGAAGATGGGGGTATTAAGGACTAGTCATGGTCAATGCATGGGACTGAGTGGCTCGTATTCCTAAGTCATCCCCTCCAACAAAAGTCAGTAATCATTGCCTTTTTCTCTTTATCTTCAGCTGCATGCATGCATGCATGGGATGGGATGGGAAGCCGCTGGCTCTTCTTTTCCCCCATCTCTGTTACTATATAGTGACACTTCTTTTATTCACACTGCACACACAACCATACTCTTTTGTCGACCTTTGTGGTAACGGCGTCCTGGGTTGAGTTGATACAAATACTAAACTTTGGGGTTTGCTAAATGATAGAGTGGCTAGGCCTAGGCCACCACTAAACACTCCTTCTATTGCTGTGTGGACTTATTAGCCACTACCTTTTATAAAAATATATATTGAGTTTCAAAGTAGTTCCTCATGTCAAAAACCCGTGCCAATAAGTTGGGATTATAGTGATTCGCTATGATTCACCCTGTGGGCGGAGAACCATGAGTGTCTAGGTGATTATGGATGATTGGGGTACCAGACCCTTCAAAGATAGGAGCACGTGAGAGGAAAGAAGATAGTTCAAAGTAAGGGTATAGAGGGAGAAGAGCGAGAGAGTGAGGCTGAGAGAGTGAGATTCTCATTCCTTGCACTTGTGTCGTAGGTCCTTTTTAAGACTTCATGTGTCATTTCCATAGTAGTTTTATACTCTTTAGAGCTTAATCAACATACTGAAGTCTTTTTCATGTAGGTATAAATTAGCATATTAAGACAACTGATGAATGTAATGAATGAACGAATGAAGTTGAGGGCTCGTAAGGTTTTGGCCTCACAGTTGCCCTTAATTCCCCAAATAACATTTTAGTCAAAAGTGTTGTGGCGAAATTGGTAGGGCGTGAGATCAGCCAGGTAAGTATAACAATATATATTATTTAGAATGAGATGATGATAGTAAACAAATTACGGCCTGGAATAGCATGAAACAGAACCACAAAAACAGCTCCGACAAAAGGCTTCTTTATATTGAATGGAAAGCTGATGCTGCCATGTCTGTTAACTTTGTATATATGTCAGGCAACCAATTATGATGTTGACTCATTTCTGAGCAAATGCAAATCCAAATGCATATATATAAATAATATCATCATCCAATGGCATTAGAGCATAGGATAAAAAGGGAGTGAATTACTGCCACAGATTGAAAATGTGCACTATCTCTGATATTTCATCAAATTTGTACCAAAAGAAAGCTGTCATCAGAATTCAGATGATGCTTCTCGGGAAGTCTGGGCGCAAAGGCAATGGTGTCAAACATCATAAATAAATTATCTCATGAACTGTGCCATTCAAACCCAAGCACTTCTCGTAGTGGGTTATGCATAGTCAAGTCCTTCCACAACGGCATCCAATGAAGGATGGAAACCTCCCATGCTCTTGTTTCTACAGTAATTGAACATACTAAACCTCCCAACTACAGCCATTTGCTTTAATAGAATTCCCTTTTTCATGTTTCTTCTGCTTTTAGAATCTGAAGCTAAAAATAGTAATAGTAATATAATGCCCACCCTCTCCTCACTTGGAAGGCTTGACATTATTAATTATATTAATAAATTAAAAATAAACATTTTAATGAATAATAGTAAATATTAATTATTTTTAATTATTAATAAAATCATTGTTTGACACATATATAATTTTAATAACTTATTATTATTTATTAATTTTATAAAATAAATCAAATTAAAATTTTTGTTGTCTATATACATATTTTAATCTAATATCCTTAATGGTCATTTTCTTTCTTCAGTATTATTCATCTCATTGTTGAATCTAAATACATATTCTACCAATAAATTTAATCTCACTATTATCTCAGCGTTTCAATAATTAATCTCGCAGGAGCTAAACTCACCACTCATCTAAATAGAGCCCACCGCTGGTGAGATTAATTATTTTAGCAATAAAAATAGTCACGGAAGCAGTGAGATAAAAATCAATGATGTAAGAAGTGTTTTAGGTGAGATTAAGATAAATAAATAAAAAGTTATTTATATTGAATAATAAAATATAAATTAAATTATTTTTAAAAAAAATAATTAAAACGATTAAAATTTCAAATTGTTTCAAATTATGCTCATATTATATAATAAAATATATTGAAATCATGTTTTATGTTAAATAATAAATATATATTTATTATATTATTATATAAAAATATATAAAAATTCTATAATAAAATTTATAATCTATTTACTTTCTATAATTATTAATTTTATATATATTATATAAGATATTTACTTTTATTTCTTTGTAAAATAAACCACCTTACGAACATTTCACAAGCATATACATAAAGTGCAAAACATGGGTTAAACTGGGAAAAAATTTTACAGTTGTTTGAACAACTTTCGGTTTCGGTATAAGATTTATTACCTATTAATTTAATAGATTGATGTAATTTCTCTTTAGGGGGCAGAATTTAACTAGAGGTTTGCTTTTCAATTG
Organism: Gossypium bickii; assembly: GCA_025503065.1. Lineage (NCBI taxonomy): Eukaryota > Viridiplantae > Streptophyta > Magnoliopsida > Malvales > Malvaceae > Gossypium > Gossypium bickii. The sequence continues at coordinate 91,418,962 of CP106720.1, forward strand.
AAGCAAAATACTTGAATGAAAAATTAATGTTCCAGTGCAGCAAAAATTACACTCACTGGAACGTGGGTTTGAGTACTCTATTTCATAGAAGCGAGCTTAATTGATATAATATTGATGTTTTGGAGGTTTGATTAAAACATTTTAAAGTTTAAGGATATGCGCATAAATTAACCCAATTAAATTATTATTTTAGCCATTAAAATTAAATTTAATAATTAGATAAACAAAGTTAAAATAGGAGAAACAAAATAAGATAAAAATATAACTAATGTTAGAAAAAACCTTATGTTTGTTTTCATTAATGTATACGAGTATCGGCTTATTGTTTGTTTTGGTCCATGGTCCACACTATTTTAATGGATTCTTTTGTAGGATTGAGTGAGTTGTGACACAAATCAAGGTTTCTACATTTATTTGTAGTTTTACTATAAATGTACAATTTTGCTTTTCCAGAATTGCCAAGGCAAAGTAACTAAATTCACGGATTACAAGGTTTACAGAATTGCTTCAATCTTTCATTTTTATTCCAAAACTACACAAGATTTCTTCAACTTACTTTGCCTTGTATATAACTTTTTTTTATACCTGTGATCCTATCTCCTTGCAAGTTACAGCACTGTACTGTATGTACATTATCTTTTCACAATTGAACCTCCATGAGGAAGAGATGATCCTTGAATGAAGAAGGTCCTGGTTGGGTTCCTCCACAAACATGGAACTCATGTGAACAACAATGGACTATTGATCTCTCCATCTTGGACTTTGAAAGGGAGAAAAACCAGAAGGTGACAATGGGAAAACAAGACCAGAGGAAGGTGCGGGGTATGGGGAGCAGGGCGACAACAAGTTCATGAAACCAGTAGGTGATGGCAAAAGGAACTGAGAAGTTGGTGAGGGTAAAAGGGCAGGACCGTTCGTTGGTGGAAAAGAGAGAGTTGGGATCGGTGCTACGGATCCATTTACTCCTCTGAGGGAAGGGGGAGCTGATGTTGATGGATTAGGAAGTAAACTAGAAGATGGTGGTGGAGCCTGAGGTTGACCTTGGTTTGCAACCGGACCTGGGTCTAAAAGAGCTGTCTGGAGGTATCGCATATACGTCGAGATAGGAGATTCATTCACATTTGCCCAAACAACATCTCCATATATCGTAGGTTGCAACATTGTAGGTAAGGTAATGGTTGCTCATATTGGCCAGGTCTAACAAAGCTGTTGTTGTAAGGCGCCGGAGGGGGAACTGTTGCTAGTGGATAAGCAGGGGTAGGGACCGGAACAGCAGGCGTCAATGGAGGAGGCCTAATTTTCTGCAACCTCATACTTTGGGGTTTAGGAGAATTCTGTGGTGGTCTAGGCAAAAGATCTTGTGAAGGCGAACCGGTGAGCTGCTGAACAGCATTCCTGAAATCATTCTTGCTTATATTGTAAACCTGAGGCTGAGGCTGAGGCTGCTGCTGCTTAGTTAAAGTATTAGCAAAATTAGGTTGATGCAGTGGGCTCTTCGGTATGTTCTTCCCAATCTTGTTCACACCTAGACGATCAATATACCCACTCTTCGAATCGTCCATAAATTAGTGACGATAAAACGATGTGTCTAAAATAATAAATAGAAGAATAGTAATTAGCGGCGAGGAACAGTTAATAAAGACTGTGAAAGTAAATGGAATTAGCGACGGTGGTTCTAATTAAACTTTTTAGCATCAGCTTCGCAGTGTTGAGGGTGTTCCCCCTCTTTATATGCCTATAAATTATTATTAAAATGATTAATTAAAATTTTTAAATGATAATAAATACGTTGAATATTCATTATTGGAACTAATTTATGGACTGCAAATGTGGAGTTTTGTTAATCCATCTTATGCGCTCTCTCTCTTTTTTTAATTTTATATTATTAAAGGAGCATGAAAGTTGAAAGAGGTCTTTCTACTTCAGCATGCAATTATAACACTACAATTAAGTCCTCACCATTTCGAAGCTTTCTCCTTTATTTTTTGAACCTTTGATTTTGGAATATATGTATATTTACATATTTTCAGTCCATGTAAAAATAAAATATTTAAACCCCAAATTTATTTATTTCTTTTAAAAAAAAGGGAGAGTTACTTTTAGGAAATGAAAATAAAAAAGAACTAAATGGGGTGAGAGAGGCTCGAACTCTCGACCTCAGGATAACTCAAAGAAGCTATGAGACCTACGCGCTAGCCAACTGCGCCACCACCCCTTTTCTGCCCCTATGATACAGATTAATATTATTACTAAAACTCTTCATTTAACCATTTTTCCCTTCATTTTTTTTACCATATTTTTTTTTTTTTTTTTTTGGTGAATAAGAGAACTAGTTACTATTAAACCGAAATTAATATATTGTTTGATATACATCTCAACCCAATATATCCTTGGCTAATAGAGAAATCAAATAATTAGGAGGAATTCTATATAAGCAAAGTCAATTTTGAATTCAAGCATCAACATTAAAGAAAGATCAGGTTAGAAGTTACTTTCGAGTTAAGCTAAGGCAACAATAGATTGATTTCCTTTCCAAAAACACATGCTTGAGTAACCTAAAAGGCAAACTATGGAGGAGCATCAAACACTCATCAATCAAAGAGGATAAATACATGTTAGAAACTTTATCAAAAGACATAAATTGAATAATAGTAGTAGCATCCACTTTTATTTCTAGCTGGGAAATATTTAGATTCCTAGCCATAGTGAGTCCACCCTTAAAGACCTAGAGTTTAGTTTAAACATCGGTGGCTTTTGGAATATGACAATATGATCCAATAAGCCAGTCACTAGAAGGGTTTCTAATGAGAGCTCCAACACCACCTCTTCCAAGGTTTTTTATGTATGATCCATTCGTATTAAGTTTGAACCAATCCACTAAGGGTGGTTTCCATGACAATGGAACAAAACATGGTAAGTCCTTCCTATTTGTTGTTGGAGAAAAGACAAAGAACTTAACCACTACAGTGATAACTCTATCAAGGAGTTGTTCTTTAGGATGATCTGTTCCAAAGACCAAAGCATTACGTGTAAGCCATATCTCCCATATTGTAAAAGAGAATAAGACAATCCAAGGGATTTTTAGTTTTAGAGACCAAGCCTTGGAGGAGGGATTTCTTAGGAGTCGGTCCTCCCAATCCCCACCGAAAAGGGGGAAATCTTTGTATAAGTAATAAATAGAACCCTAGACATTCTAAAAGATCTAACAATCCTTGAGTAGGTGTTGAATATCTTCTTGTGAATTCAAACACAAAGCGCACAAAACATCCACCTTACATTGTCGATAGCGGAGGAAATATTTTGTGGGAACAAGCTTTAAGTAGGTTAAGTTATAGTATTAGCCCTTATACTTTGCAAAAGTTGTAGATTTAGTCTTTTTACTTTAATTTGATCAATTTTAGACTTTATACTTTTGAATTGGTCAATTTTAGCCCCTATACTTTTTGAATTTTGAAATTTTAAAAATTGTACTCTTCAGATTGGTCAGTTTTAGTCTTAACCCAAATAGTAATAGTTAAATTTGTTCAATTAAATTTAGTTACTAGTCATGTATTACGCATACAATTGTAAACTTAGCCCGTGTTCTCCTATTGAATAATTCTAATTCCCTATACTTTTAAACTTTCAATCTTGACGTAAATAATAGTCGTTAATCTATTAACTGAATTTTTAGAAAATAATATGTGGAAATAACAATTTGAATTGACATTACACATATGATAATATGTTTCCCGCATCAAATTTTGAAAATAGTGGAACTTTAACTTAATGAAATTACTAGTTATCAAGTGATGATAAGTGGAATTTTAATGTTTAAAAAATATAAAGATTAAAAATGACCAAATTAAAATATAGGGACTAAATCCATAAATATTACATCAGCCACTAATAATAATGAATTTAACAATCCAAATTAAAAAGTTCAAAATAAAATAGGGTGAGAGAGGCTCGAACTCTCGACCTCAGGATCACTCAACATAGCTATGAGACCTACGCGCTAGCCAACTGCGCCACCACCCCTTCTTGTTAACTGTTGTTCTTAAATTGACCTTGTTCTTTTAAGAAAAAAGCTATGAAATCTGCATCTTGATTATGAATGCTGTAAGAATAATGCTCGTTTCCTTGAAATTTATAGCTTAAAGGATAATCCTTTTATTAAGACCCTGAAATTAGTACTTTTAGATTCTCAGACACCCTTGAGCAACATTGAAAATTTTATATTCTTTTTTACGCTTTGTTTTGATTCGTAGGATTAATTTTTGTTAACTGCCTTTAGATGGGTTTACTGTGATGTTACTTCAAAACCTAGTTGTTCAGACAAAGTGTTGATGCCACACTCATCCTTGATTTGTTACACGTGCAGTATATTAATATAATCCATTGAAACAAGATCCAAGCTTTGACTTTTGTCAAAAGTAAAAAAAGAAAGATTCAAAGCTTGGAAGTTGTACAAGGCAGATGGGTGATGAAAAAGAATCTAAACTTGATGGATTATTGAAGTTAGAATGGCACTATGATTGGTGGTTAACATCACATCATTTCTATTTATATCACAAAATAAACAAGTGATGGTTGAATGCTAAATTAATCATGCTAGCTTTACCTAAATAACAGGAAATGGTCGTATCAGTGATTACACACATTGATTTTTTGGTCATTAATGAATCGTTTGTAGACTCGAAACTTTTGTTATTACCATACTTAGAATTGGTGTACCTGTGTTTGCGGCGAACATAAACATAAATCCCCAAACCAGAAAGAAAAAAAGGATGATACTAAATTAATACCAATATCCTTTTAAACTATAAGTTAAGCTTCTTTTGTTTTTGTTTTTTCCAATCACCTCCTCACAAAAAAAAGGAGACCCTTAGAACTGCAATGGAAAACATCTCTTTTCAACCCCTCAATCCCTTTTGACGTGCTTCTTTTGATCATCAAACAAGTGAGAAAAACAACAAAGGCCATGAGTCTAAATTGCTGGACCTGCCCTGTCCTGCAAAGAACAAATTCAAACGATGATACTGATTTTGGTAAAGAAACGGGCATCAGTAAGTCCTGTTGTGTAGGGTTAAATAGAAGTTGGTCAGGGAATATGAGCCCTCAAGGTTATGAACAAATGGGTAAAGAGCCAAGCAGCAACAGCAGCACCTCGGGGATTCCTTCCAAGAAGATAAAGAAGGGTCCTATCCGGTTTAATACGATCGCTACAACTTACGGCACGATGGGGTTTGAAGCTAACGTCGACGCTCAGCCAAGGTTGGTGAGGAGCTCGGGCATGAGGAGGGATTGGAGCTTTGAGGATTTGAGGGGACAAAGGATTCAACAGACGGGAAAAGAGATGAGTGTACATTGATTTTGATTTACTTATGAAACCAATGAAAAGGAGGCTATACAGAGTGCATGGCTTGGCTACGTGATCTGATCGTTCATTTATTTCTTTTTTGTTTCTATTCATTAAATCACTGTTTCATTATTTAACCCCCAAATTTGTATTTGAATAAAGGACGAAGCATTGTATTTTTATTTTTATTTTTTGTTGTTTTTTGTTATTAGCTTTTGAGCTTCTAAAAATGACCCAAAGAAGATGTTGGTGCCTGCTACATCTAAACGCAGTTTTAGTCCAAAAATGATGCAGAAAGGCAGATTTTGGGATGCAATCCTTTCAAAAGATAAATGCAAATTGTCTGTGCAGTATTAGCATGGAAACCATATAAGGCCCAACATATAGCAAAAACAGGGAAGCAGTTTGTCCCAATAAAAAGAGCAACAATTGCCATGAAAATGCAAGAAAAGGCAAAACATGTGAAGCAAGCAACAAAAGGTTACAAAAACATGTATGCTTCAGGTCCAGTAAAACTTGTCCCAATGAAACAAATATACATTGAAGAGTGAAGGCATACAACTACAAGATTTAACACCAAAAAGGCTGTTTTCAGTGATGAATTAATCGGGGAAATCAACCCACCTTGATTCAAATCACCACTAAGAGACTAATACCTACACTAAACACTAATAATAGGTGCAAAATGGAACAATATTTTACAGAGCTTGTGCTACCGGGAGCCATAAAATGTCCCAGAGACCTGCTGCCAGTTTAAACAATGTAACTCTGGTTCTATTTTATCATTTTTGTTCAAGCTCTAATGATCCCAATTGCTTACACAGGTCAAGCTCTGCTCATCACTCTTTTATCTTGCATCTCCAACTTTGGATGCTAGAGCTATTCTGAGCTGCTCCTGTGTGTAAAACCGGCTCCCCATCTTCACGCTTGCTTGCTGGATCATCAAGTCGTTTACTACTGACACACTAGCATGATGCACGTCAAGGTCTAACTCCTTCAAGGCAGTCATCAACCTTGCAGCCGGATGGTTCTTTTTACTGCATTGGATTCGAATCATTGCATCCAATCCGATAATCTTGACATCGATATCTAATTCGATCAATTTGTTCGACATGTTGCGGTCTTGATCAGGCGGTGGTGGTGCCATCAAACAAGACTCTTTACTTGCCAATTGTTTCTTCATCTCATCTAATTGTTTCTGCAACTCCTCTTTCTCTGAATCTGCATCCTGCACCTTTGTCCTAAGCTCGTTAATATACGAAATAGCATCACCAAGGAGTGATGCTTTATCCATCTTTGATACGTTAGGAACCACGGCACGCAGCGCATAAAACTTCTGGTTAAGCTTCTCTCTTCTTTGCCGCTCTGCTTCTACGTGGTTCAGAGGCTCTTCTCTTCCGTTCGCTGGTTTTCTCCCTCGTTTCCGAGGCCTCTTTTCAGGCTCCACAACTCTGCTACTATCAGCTTCCTTCATGACGGAAGCTTCGATATCGGAGTTGTCCGAATCCCTAGCACAGCCACCGGATTTGGCCACACCCGAACAAGGCAAAACTGCGCCAGAAGTGAACGAAATCATTCCATCTTCATTACTCCCTCTCGAAGTAGGCGACCTTTTCTTCTTATTCTCCTCTACCACTAACTGAGAATTGGCTGAAAACAAATTCCCATTCCCACTTTTCTTACTCTCACCAAAGTTCAATATCTCCCCGGATTCTGGTTTCAACAAATGAGCTGAAAATTTCCCATTCTTCACACTGCTATTCCCATCAAAGCCATAATCGGAGAAGTTCAAGCGGAAACTCTGTCCCTGCGGCTGCTGCTGCTGATTTCCACCATGAATAGAACTTGGATTCTCAGTTAAACTACTCGTACTTGGATCCTGAATCGGTGGATTGTGATTGCCGTTGTTATTGTTATCCTTGGGTTCGACTCCATTATTAGGTTCACTAATCCAAAGCGAAGACGGATCATTTTCGCCTTGATCAGCTGTGTTATTACTCACAGACCAAGAACCAGCTTCAATCCCGTTATTGAAATTAAACAAAATCCGAACCTTATTCATCAGATCTGAGCTTTGCGTGATAAGTTCCGTTGACCCCAATTCGACAACGCCATTCGCCGACGGTATACAAACGATCGTCTGCAAACCGAAAAGCTGCCCTTGCCTGGCTCTCTCGCACATCGAGCTGGCTAATCGGTCCGAACCGGCAACCCAAACCGGACTGGAATTGTAAAGCGCCTGCCCCGGGAGCCCGCTGCCGGTGACGAAAGATTGCGTCATCGATACTAAAAAGAACCACTCGGTGTCGGTGACTTCTTCGTCGACAGCGTCGTCGGCGGTGGCTGTGGAGCCAGAAATCAAAGAATTAAGTTCCCTGAGCACTTTTTTACGGTGCTCTTGTTCCGCAACTGAAGACGAATAAGCTTTGGACTTCCCTTTCCCTTTATCTTCTTCGCCTTTGTAATACCCGTCGCCCCAGCCAAGCACGGTAGCGCCCGAGTAATCGTACGAGGACTGCCAAAAAATGGCGTAAGTCCAACAATCGCGGCCTCCTTCGATGAGCGCCTGGAGACGCTGTTGAAGAGTTTCTTGATTGAGGAGAGAAACGGAAGGCTGAGATTGGGCGAGGAAAGACATGGAGAGGTCGTGCCCCCCACCACCACCACCGGCAGCAGAAGCAGCTGGAGTGGAAGTGGAGGCAGAGGATAGCGGCGGCGGCCACAAAGACGAAAGATCGGAGCTCATAAAAGCTTCCATAACCGGGGCGTTATCGTCCGTCCATAGATTCATCGTCGGTGCTAACCTATAGTCCTTCATTCCATATAAAGTGGGCAGATTTGGCTAGGAGGAAGAGAGGATGGCAATGGGGGGATTTAGATTTAGATTTAGATTTTTCTTTGGGATTTTATTTAATATTTGGGCTGATTATTTTTACTTTCTCTAAGGGTGTTGGGGGAAATAGAGGAATTAGAGACTGGGCAACCCAATAATAAATAAAATAAAGGCGGTTTCTACGAAGGCCCGAGTACTGGGTGATAAATTCCGGCGTAGCTGTGTCTCATAGTTCGAGCACGTGAAACGTGTCTGCAATCTCTTTGTTTCACTTTACTGTACGGATTAGAAGCTAAGCTCCCACTGTGGTAATTTTTTTTATAAGCTCCTTGTACTGTTGGGTTTTGGATGATTTAGCCTCTCTATTTTAATCTCCTTGTAAATATATATATACTTGACATGTTTTAAAAAATAAAACACATAGAGGGACCTTTCTTATAAATTTGACCTTTGAAGGATAGATATTATCAAATTTGTCGAAATAAATATCCCCATTTTCTTCTAAATTTTTGCTTTATATATTTAGAAAAAATATTTATTTAGTATTGGGAAATGCAAAAGAAAGTGCATGAGTGGGTGTTGTTAGTTGTATTAACAGCGAGTTCGTTGGCTATGAGAATGGAAGTAAAACAGGAATGGGCACATATTATGAAGAAATTGTCAAACAGATCCCCATATTTTTCTGTAATGGATGTTTTCATTGTTTTGCATGCCTACACTGGCGGCTCCCTATTATATGTCTTCCTGCTATGCTCATAAATCTACTTTCTACCTTTCTTACATAAAATATTACACGAAAAGGAAATTGATAGACGTTGCTAAGTTATCCACAAACAATCCGTGACGCAATCGAAGGTTGTTCTTCGTCTTCTCCCATGAATCAGCCGCCCATACATTTCACTTCGCTTTTACTTCTTAAATACCAACCTGTTAAATTATTTTAAACATTAGGCTAGTCTTTAGATAATTAAAAACAAATAACACAATTTTTGCAACGATAGAAACTGTGGTAAGTGGTAACATGTATCATTCCTTTTAAAAGGAAAGGTTGAAAATGTTACATAGTGGCACATCACATTTTTACGGGTGTTTCTTTATAAGAAAACACATGTGCCATGGCCAGGGTTTTGGCTGAAGTTCTGTAAAAGATGATCAAACAGTTAACCGAATCGAATCAATATTAATCGAATCGAAATTTTTCAAAATAAATTAATCGAACCGGACTATTTCGGTTATCTCAATCAGTTAACCGATTTAACCAAAATTTACATGTCTTTATTTTTTTTGATAAAACATATAAAAATAAATAAATTGATAATGTCCATTTGACCAATTTAACCAAATTAAAACTACATATAATTTGTATTATTAATTATTAAGTTCGGTTAATTTCCTAATTTTGAACCAAATTAACGGATAATTGAACTTCTAAAAATTTATTAACTAACCTCCAACCAGATTAGATTGGTTCGGTCGGTTAATTTGGTTTTAATCCAAATTTGAACACCCCTAGGCCCGACCTCCCCTAAAATAGAAAAATTTTCATTTAGGCTCTTTAAAATTTTTAAAATTTTAAATTAGTAAAGATAAATTTGCACTTTGATCCCCTAAAAATGATAAAAAAATATTTAATACTTTAAAAATTATAAAGATATACACTATTAAAATGGTGAAATTGCATTATTACTATCGTAAAAATTACAATTTAATTTCAGCCTCTCTTAAAAAACAATTCTAGCTTCGCTCTTGCCAACATTACAATGAACTCATTACTTAACTTGATAGTTTTTCTCTTGAACTTTTAAAAATTATTTTTTTTTTCTAAATTATCTAAAAGCTTATCTAACTTTCTAAACAAAATGTGTTGATATATTCCTTTAAATAACTCACATTTTAAGAAATTTTTTTATTTTTATTTTTTAAAATCAAATTACATGTAAATTTTGATTTTAACACAATTTTACTTGTTTTAAAATAATAAACAACAAATTTAAGTTAACCTCATTTGGCTATCTGCTTTTGGCAACACCAATTTGCAAAAGAAAAAGATTGCGGCAATGATTAATAGGGGATCAAAAAGCTCTTGAAACTCATACAACAAACAATGTTTCACGTTTGAGGAGACCTTAAAGGCGAATCTATCACTTAAGTTTTCCCACTGGCTTAACAATGGAGGAATTGAATATTATTTTCGATCTCTTTGTATAAGTTAGTTACAGAATTTATTCGTAATCAGCATTACACCCTATATTATTACATCAAATCAAGTCAGTTTTGTTTCGAGTAGAAATAATGAGAATATTATTAGTCCTCTTCTTACTACCAAATAAAATTATTCAACTATTGAAAAGGTTAATATATGTCCTACTCTTCACAAGTTTGGATCTTAGTCTTTATACATTTATTGTTAGGAATTTAGTTTATCTACTTTTTAGATATTAAAACTCAGATCTAATTGTTAGACACTTTTATTTTTTTGTTAAATTCAAGTTCCTTATGACGTTATTTTTTTTAGTTACATTACTATCAAGTGACTTTTTTTTAATTTCAAATATTCACACCAACAATTTTTTTTTTTAAATAGCAATGTTAGAATTTGGGTTTGAATTTTGAGATTTGTAAAGTATAAAGATTAAAATTTTGAAAATAAAAGTATAAAGACTAAATTATAAATCTGCAAATGGTATAGAGGCCCACAGCATATTTTAACCTTTTAAAAATGATAAAACTACTAGTTCGAGGCAAAAATAAAATAAAAATATTTATTGATTTGAAATTTTAATTAATATTAAATTTAAGTCACTGTATTATTAAGATTTTTCTTGAAGTTTTGGCTAGCGAGCTCCAAGCGACGATTCGGCGACCAAGACAGTAAATCAATACCTATCGAAGGGTAAAAAAATATACGTTACGTCCAAATCAATCTAATGATCAATGTCGAACATCAGAGAAGAAAGCTATTTGACTTTTGATTCATAAATTCTTAACGTACAAAACTATTTTATTAAAAAAACTAAATTATAAAATAAAAGAGGAATAAGAGCTTTTAATTGGTGTGTGTGGTTCATACAATAATAATTTTAATAATATAGTCACTTAAATAAAAAAATTAAATAATTTAATGATTATTTTATAATTTTTAAATGCACGGTAAATAAAATTATAAATTAATGGAAGGAGAGCATCATCGTGTTCACACTTGGTGGTTGACGTGTCTAAATGGTATCTACTGTTACTGTTATAGAGATTTCGATTCCAGTTTGGCGGCCCTACCATTAACTATACGCTCCAAAATTAATTTTCTCACGTGCTCTTTGGAGTTGGACCCCAGGTATAAATTAGTACGTATTGGTACACATGTAGGTTTTGATGTATGCTTTGGATTTTTTAACATTTTTAAATACCTTTTTAGTATAATTAATAGAATATACGGTATTATTATTGCAACAATTTAAAAGTAATAATTTCGACTGTATATCATCCAATTAAGAGGTTTGAAAAAAAAAATTAAAAGATAATTCTAATAACATATAAAAATTTTATGGCTAATTTAAAATTTATATAAAAACATATTATCTAGTCTTTTTAATTTTAATTTAAAGAATTTCATCGTTATATTTGTTTGATTTTAAAATTAATGTTGAACAACTTTTAAAAAATTAAAATTTAATTGATAACGCTATTAACTTACTTCTAGTAATTTGAATGTGTTGAAATTTAAAGAAAATCTGTTAACACTGCTATCATTTCAACTTTATCAACTGTCCCTAAACTTTAATTAAAATTATATTTCAGACACCTAACTTTTAAAAATTACATAATTGTCATTAAAGTTATCGAAATATTATATTTTGATCATTCATTCGTTAACTTCTGTTAAGAGGATGACATGGCACGTTAATTTAAAAGGTTAGTAACAAACACTTGACTATAACCTAAATATCAAATTGATACTTTTAAATATTTTCTTAATAATAATCCTAAAAATTTTAAAGGGTAAACTACTCAAATAGCCACCTAAGTTGTAATGCATTCCTATTTTGGTCACCGATTTTTTTTTAAATTTAGCCACTTCTATTAGATTAATTGTCATTTTTATCACTCCACCGTTAAAAATGCCTAGGTCACTAAATGGAATGTTGATGTGGCAATATTTTGTTTGGTATAATGACAAATTTAGCCCTTAACACTTTAAATATTCTATCAAGTTATTCCTAGTTTTAAAACAATTGAATAAATTTAACCCTCAATGTTTGCACATTTTGTCAATTTAGTCCAAATTCAAAAAATTTATAATTTAAAAACTTGAAAAAATATAAGATTACAAAAAGGCTTTCTATTTGGTCCTAATTCTAAAAAAAAAACAAAATTAACCCTTAATATCAACAAATTTTGTCAATTTAGTCCAAATTCAAAATCATCAAAAACCCACAAAATGCTCCTACGTTTGATATATGAAACCACATAGCACTGTGATTAAAAACTTACAAGGAAAAAAGTTCAAAATTTTCTTTATTGTTACCAGATTTTCTGGTCAACCAAACAAAATAGAGAAATTTTGTAAAACAACATTCATCTCTTCATCTCCTTCCTCGTTCATCTTCAAGTTTCCCATTGTTCTTGTACTCTCACTCAAACCTCACAATCTCAAATACTATACCAAATTCATACACAAATTCCATCATCACTTCGTCATCAAGTACTCACCATTAAACCCACACTCAAAGTTGGTGTTTTTTTTTTTTATACAAACACACCCAAACTCAGTTTTCCATTTTCTTTTAATAGGGAAAAATCGATCAGTGAACCATTGCTTTAGAGGTGTTCATGGGCTGGGTAGCCTGGCCCGGCCCGAAGGTCCGACCGAAATTTGGGAGGGTTTGGGCAAAAATATAAGCCCGAAAATGGGCTTGGACAAAAAATAAGGCCCGTTTAAAAAATGGGTCGGGCCTCGGGTAAGGCATTTTTGGCCCAAGCCTGGCCCGAATTCACTAAATGACAAAAAAAATCTGCTATCTTTTTTTTTTTTTGAATGTTATTTTCTTGTTGTTTTCTCCCTATTTTGCTACCATATTACTATTATGTTGCTACTATTTTGTTGTTATTGATTAAATATTGTATAAAACTTATTTTATTGTTAATTTTGTTATTATTTTAAAGGCATTTGTTAATTTTATTATTATTTTAGAGGTATTTGCTTGTTAAGTTACATCTATATTAGAGTTATTTAAGTCTACATATATTTTTAAAATTTATTTTCAATTTGTTGGGAAATATTTATTTTGATTTTTTAGTATTTTTGATGTATTATATATATTTAAAAATTATATAAAATAATATAAAAAATTTAATACGGGTGGGCTGGGTTGGGCCTGGGTTTTAGCATTTTTATATGGGTCGAACTTGGGAAAAATTTTAGGCCCATTTTTTGGGCCCTGCCCGGCCCGGCCCGAGTCCGATGAATGGGCCTAATTTTTTAGTTGAGTCCGGCCCAAACCCGGCCCGGCCCATGAACACTTGTACACTGCTTAGCGTTAAGCATTTGAATCCGTCAAAGCCCTGCACTTTGCGGCCAAAATGAAACTAGAGATGTTTCTATAAGCAAAGGCTTTCTAATTGGAATCCCTCAACCAACTGTTTGATCACGGTGCTGGTTGGATTTGGTAGTGATTGATTCAAAAAATTAATTCAAATGACTCGTTTAGCTCAATTGGGTTTAAAGGAAAACGAAGAAGAAGGAAATATCGATTCAAAAAATTCAAGAGAAATTAAGGGTTAAAATTTGTTAAATCCCTATTTTTTTTTAAGATTCAAAAAATTTTAATTTGAATTCTCAACCAAATTCAAATTTAAACCTTTATGTAATTTTATATATTTTTATGTCTTTTTATAATAAATTTTATATATTTTCAAGTTTTTAAAATTATAAATTGTTTGAACTTGGACTAAATTGAAAAAAAATGAAAATATTGAGGGTAAAATTTATTGAATTTTTTAGAATTAGAAACAATTTGAAAAAAAAATGTGTAAAGTTTTAAGGGCTAAATTTGTTATTCTATCAATCAAAAGACTGCCATGTCAACATTTCATTTAGTAACCAAGACATTTTAACGGTGAAGTAGCTAAAAATGGCAATTAATCTAACAGAAGTAACTAAATTAACAAAAAAAAAAATTGGTGACCAAAATAGGAATGCGTTAAAATTTGGGTGACTATCTGAGAAATTTACCCTTTAATTATTATAGAATTATTATTAAGAAAAATTTGTAAAAGTATCAAATTAATAATTTCGTTATAGTTCAAGGGCTAATTTTGGTTATTAACCTTAACTTGCCATATCATCTCCTTAACGAACGTTAAGGGATGTGAGACTAAAATGTAACATTTCGATAACTTTAGTGACAATTGTGTATGTAACAACCAAATTTTCAGTGGTATCGAAAATAGTGATTTGAGATCCTAAATCCGACAAGTGAGTTTGAAAATTTAAATAAATTAACATTTATGAGTCAAGTATGGCATTAGAAATATTTTGAAATTAGTGAATTTTGTGAACTAAAAGAGTTAATTAGAAAAAATGGGCCAAAAACGAGGCATTGAGACCTCGAATTCATAAAGTGAGCCATAAATATTTCTAAAAATATTTATGGAGTGTCATTAAGTTATTATTAAAGTTTGGTTGAGAAATTTTAACGTTTGGGTATGTAATTAAATGAAAAGGACTAAATTGAAATGAAAGTAAAAGTTAAATTATAGATTAAAAGAAATTATGAAGGACCAAAATGGCAATTTACCATTTTGTATAGTTGAGGCGGTGTAACGTAGAAGAAAATCCGAGATCTTTTTTAAAAGTATATTATTATATTATATTATATTATTATATTATTATAATATTATATTATATAATAATCCAAAGAAAAAAAAAAGGGAATAGAAACAGAAACAAAACGAAGCAGAGAGCAGGGGAAGGAAAGAAAGAAGAAGAGAAGAGAAAGAAGAAAAAGGGGGAAAATTGGAAAATTTCCAAAATTAGCTAAATAAAAAGGGGATTAAATTGAAATATCTGGAGAATTCTCTTCAATTCTCTTCATTTTCTTCAGCTGAAAAACAGTCATGGAAGAGAGTTCAAGTTGGTTTTCATACTCAAGCTTCATGTAAGTTTAATACTTGCTTTCTCCTTGAAATTTCTATGTTTTTGGACTTTCTACAATTGAGTCCAACTTATTAATTCATTAGTTTATGATTCTATGGTTAATTTTTAAATTTGATGTGGATTAGTGCTAAAAGAATATGATGAATAAATATTGATTTGAAGCTTTAATTTTGTTATATGATGATTTTATCAAGTGAAATTGATGGAAATTGGTTTTAGGACCTAATTGTGAAATAGCTGAAATTAAGGCCTAGTGTTAAAATTCTGATTTTCAAAAGTTATGAAGTAGTTTAAAATGATAGAGAAAAGTATTAAATGAGAAAATTAGCTTAATTGAAGGGTTAATTGAGCAAGGATTGAATTGTATGAATTGTGGAATTAGGGACAAAATAGAAATCAACATGTTACACTAAAGCAGTTTTGGACAGCAGCAGTTGTCTAATTTTGAAAAATCACCAAATATTGTATAAATAGAATTAGAAGTTGAGTGAGATATGGAATTAAAGCTTATTGAGTCTATTTTCATATAAAAGAAACAGAGAAAGCAAAGGAAGTTTACATTTTGAGATATTTAAATTTTTGTAAGACTGGTTTAGAATAACTTCGTGATCCCCTGTTCTTAATTTAGAAATTCACTAAGAATTGTATAAAAATAATTTGGGAACATATTTTATATGGTTAGATTCCTTAATGAGTCTAGTTTTATAAGAAATAAACCATAACATCATATGAATTCTATATAAAAAGATAATTAATTTTTAGTGAAGAAGGGTCGGAACTGCCAGACAGCAGGACAGGGGTGATTTTAAAGAATAAACTGTACTAATTGGCTAAATCAAAAATTCTGAAAATTTTATGGCAAGAAGATATGTGAGTCTAGTTTCAGGAAAAATTAACGGTTCTTCATTTGGAGTTCTGTAGCTCTGAAAATAAATAATTTAGTGACTATAACTCAAATGGACAGTTTTGAATCTACTTATGAGTAATTAATGAAATTATTGATAATGTTACTTATAGCATATTATATATATTAAGGAAGTGGAATGGAGAGGAGGAGGAGGAAAATATGTATGAATATTTAAGTAGTATGGCTAAATTGAAATGTTTTAGGCTCAGAGACTAAATTGAATAAAAGTAAAATTTTGTGATTAATTTTGTAAAAATGTGGAAATAACCAATTTGCATGAAATGGATTATTTTATTATTTAAAATTGCAAAATTGAATGAAATTATTAATTTAGATTAAGATCAACTGAAAAATCAATGAAAATAGAAAATTTCCAAAGTGCCCCTGAATCTTGATATTTCTGCAAATTTAACCAGGTAAGTTCGTGTAACTTAATTATGTGATATAAGGAAATATAAGTTGATGGTACGTGAAATATTGATATGATGAATTAAACTGTTTTATGTTTATGAAGAAGCGGCAAGTGAATGATATTTATCGTGACATGAAAATATGTGATTATCTTTAATATGTTAATACAAGGTAATTAAGTATGATGAAACGAGTAATAAATTCAAGTAAGACATGACGAGAAAAATGAATATCTTTAAGGGGCCATATGTTTGATTTTGATTGGTTTCAAATATAAATATTGAATTAAAATAAAATGTCCGATAAATAAATTTGTAATTCGGTAATCGCTGCACTTATACTTATTTCATTGAATACGGGTAAGGGGTGTTACAGTGTAACTTTTGAAATGTTATATTTGCCACTAAAGTTAGTTTCAAAGGCATGGGTTAAAAAAAGTTTTTTTTTTTGGTGAATGAAAAAGACATTACAATAACACTACTTAGAAAAACAACTAAGCTATCATTCCAACTCTACTAGTTAGAAACAATTCCAATACTCCGATGCTTGCTATTCGGAACCCCCACAACTTTATTAGGCTCGGTATCAATCTCGGAATTTATTAAAGCTACCATAGAGTTCATTAAATCTGAAAGAGAGACCTTGGTGTTTTTAACAGTCTTAAAATGCTTGCCACGATCCTTAATGGTTTTATTAAGAACCCGATCTTTCCTAATAACAGTGCCTTTCCCAACTGTCCCACGCAGTTTTGAGATTGAAATACTAGATTTAGAATTCGTCGGGTCACTAACCTCCAAAGAATCATTATCCTTAATCCCAATATGATCCCTAAAAATCACTGCCGAATGCTTCGTAGGATAAAGCACATTTGAATTTAGAGTTAACTCTATTTCAATCGAACCTTCGAAAGTTGGATTATAGTGAGAAGTGGCATTTAGATGAGGACCTCCGGAAGAATTAGGCCCTTTTCTATAATTTTCCAACTTATTTCAACATGCGACGAGCCTGTTATATTTTTAGCATGCTTTTTATTTGCTCCAACGCCAATTTTATTAAAGGACTAGGTATATATTTGTTATTTCTTTATTGTAAATTTATAATTATAAATATTGCAATGGGGCTATCAGATATTATGCAGTACTGCAGACAGGTCTATGTTATAATGATTTTTTAAAATATTTTTATTTAATTTTTAAAAATTAAAAACATATTTAATCAATATTTTTAAATATAAACGTTGACTAAAACATTAAAATTTTGAACATGACAGCTTAAATAAAAATTTGCTTTTACTTTATTCTATTTTTATAAATATTATATCTATATATAAATTTTAAAATTTAAAGTTTTGAATTTTTTTATAATTTTAAATGATTTATTGCGTGGCATATAAAATAAATAGTATAATATCAACACGAAGTATATATAAACTACCTAACATCGTTAAAAAAATAATATTTTAGTCAAAATTTCTATTAAAAAATTTATTTAATTTTTTTTGAAAGGTTAGTGGCTGAATTTAGCTAAAAAATATAGTGGCCAGTTTGACAAAATATATAAACACGGAGGGCTAAATTTATCATTACACCATTTATTTTGAGAAATTTAATCTTTTTACTTTTTAAATTTTTAAATTCAAATCCAATTGTCTAACACTATTAAAAGTCTTGTACTAAACTTGCTAGTGTGACATTTTGAAATTTGACATTGTAACGAGTCTAGATTTAGCAAATAATTTTAATGATGTTAGCAATCTTCGAAATTTGTGTGAATATTTTAATCAGAATAAAATATTTAAATTAACCAACGATATTATAAGTTTTGAAGTATTAAATTATGTAAAAATAAATTTAAATCTAATTTTTTTATAAAAAAGTATAATTGAAAATTAAATCTAAAAAGTTAAATAAATTAAAATTGAAATTTAACTATTAATCTATTATCTTGTAATAATAATAATAATAATAAGGCCTAGTAGTAAAGTAAAGATATGATGAGAGAAACGGTAGATTAAAGGGAAATCCTTTCCGCAGAACCATTACTTGCTTTATTTGTATAAATAATTTTTAAAAAATATTACCTTTTTTTTTCCTAAAATAAAAATATCTTCTTTATTTGTGGCAGTGGCTTGATTTTCATTTACCACGTGCTTGTTTTGAAATTCTGGTACAAATGAAAATTTCCCGAAATATAAGTCGAAACAATTTAGTGGCTTTCCTTTTTTTAATTTCAAAAATTTATTTTATTGGACAAAAATACCATTTAAGCTATTATCAGTGATGGAGTCAGAAAATTCTTTTTAGTAGTGAAATTAACTTATATATTTTTATTATTGTAAAAATATAATTTTATTATTTTAATAATTTATATATTTATAATTTTTAACGGGTTAAAATAAATTTTTATCATTTTTGAAAGAACCAAAAATATAATCTTAATATTACTAATTTAAAATTTTATAAATTAAACAAAGCTTAAATTGAAAATTTACCACTTTAGGCAGTGGCCATTATCACGTGTGGTCATTTTCATTTTGCACCAACATGGGATTAGAACATCTTAATCCAACTTGCCTATTAAATAAGTGTCCCTTTTCGGATGAGGATTCTGGCACATCATATCTAACTTAAAACCTACCACACTTTATTTTATTTCATAATTAATTATCTGAATAAAAAAAAGCAAATGAAAAGTTGTGGAGCAAGGAAAATTTCTGGATATCTTGCAAATGGATAAGATTGGAAATTTTAGAGCTATGTGGATGAGCAGTGATGTATTTATTTGTGGTTAGTGTAAAAAAATAATAGCGATGAAATTAGATATTATAACGATATTATAGCATGATACAAAAAAAGAAAAAGCTAAACATCCTGTATTAAAAGTAAACGTGGATCCAAAATTACATCTTTTTGCAACAAAAAGTTAGGAAATGATGTTCTTTGTTTGCCCATTATGCTTTGAGATTTACTCCTAACTCTCATCCAACTAACCATAAAGCTTATAATTTACTGTAATTTTAT
This sequence comes from Gossypium bickii, assembly GCA_025503065.1. Taxonomy (NCBI): domain Eukaryota; kingdom Viridiplantae; phylum Streptophyta; class Magnoliopsida; order Malvales; family Malvaceae; genus Gossypium; species Gossypium bickii. The sequence goes on from CP106720.1 coordinate 91,438,627, forward strand.
ATAGTTGTTCCACTTTTGTTTTGACAACATGGAAAAAGTTCAGGAGCGAAGCCAGAATAATATTTTTTGGGGGCTGGATAAAATTTTAATTTTTTATAGTTTATATATTTATAATTTGTAAAGGATTAAATCAAATTTTTATAATTTTAAGGGAGCCAAAGTGTAATTTTACCTTTATAAATTTAAAATTTTTAAAAAATTCTAAGGGCCTAAATAATAATTTTACATTTTAGGGGGGCCGGGGCCATGCCAACCTCCTGGCTTCGCCCCTGTAAAAGCCTAACACAAACCCTAGATGAGAAAAATTATAAATTATAGCCTAACTCTATGCTAATGTTCATTGTATGAAGACCAACACAATCATACAACCTATTCATACTCATTATAATGTAAGAAAAAAACAATGACATGATAACTTCAACCACGGAGCATAATTAAAATACTTTTTAAAAAAAATTATTTCCTACTTCTTTGCTCTATATATAAATAATTTGACAAATTCAAATGAAATTTTCTATATATAATAAAATTTAGAAAACTTGATAAAATACGCAAAAAAAAAAATGTATTGTTTAGGTCATGAAAAAGATGTATGGCGTTGTTCTTCATCTTTAAGTTGTGTAGTTTACACGTTAATTAATTAATTGAATTTTAAGATAAAAAAAAAGAGGAAGAAGAATATAATATTACATAATTATTGGCAAAGCTGATACCTTTTCCTACTATATAGTATAATAAATATTGTGAAATTATCGTGGTTGAACTATGGAGAATGATTGTGTGAAAAAAAAAAAGAAGGAAGCTGCAAAGAATGATTGAAATTGAATGCAAAATATAACTTTTTGACCCTAGAAAAGGCATTAATTAATACACTTAATATATACCACAAAGATGATGTCGAGGAGAGACAAGGGTCAATCTCGGGTCGGGACTCAATGTGACCGTAGTTAATGCCATAAATAGCACGTGGATATTTTGTTTCATATATGAGCCCAAAAAAAACCGACACCTCTGATTTGATTAAAAAAAAAAAAGTTATATTCAAGCGGATTTAATTTTAATTCAAGTACATTAAAATATACTATCTTTTTATTTATGAATTAAAAAAAAATATATATATAATTTTAAATATTGTATCAAAAAAATAAATACGATTAAAATCTAAATAAATTAGCTAAAGATTGAATTCCTTTATAAATATAGCCAAAAGGCTATCGGATAAAATCATAAGAATGATTTTCGCAAGTTTAATGGTTGTAAAACTATCATTAAATTATTTTAACCTTTTTATTTAAGTTGTTGAACTATTTAAAAAATTTTATTTAAGTCATTGAGCTGTAAATGTTTTTTTTTGCTTGAAAATTCGACTATCGAGCTTTAAGTTATGATTCGATGACTGGTACAGTGGATTAGTACCCATCAATGAATAGAAAAATATGCCTTAAATCCAAGTCAATCTAACTGTTAATGCCAGAGATTAAAGAGGAAAATTGTTTAGATTTTAGTTCACGTAACGTTATTGTTTCATGAAAAATGATTTAAATATCAAAGAAAAGGAAAATGAGAGCTTTCGATTAGGGTAAGAGTGTAAACAAAGAATACTATACAACAACAATTTTAACAACCCAAAGACTTAAATGAAAATTTTTGAATAGTTTAAAAATTAATTTATAACCTTTTGAAGTTGAGTGACTAAAATATAAATTTACTAATAGTTTATTGCAATGAATGTAATTTTATTCAAATTTTATTTTATTTTATAATTTAGGAAGAATCCTGTCGCAAAAATGACTGATCAAATGCAGTGTTGCATTTGAAAAACGTGCCGCCCGCTGCTTTTAACAACTAATTTCTAACCCTATATTTGTTTTCTTAATTGGCCCCATTTGATTATATGTATATGTCCACATTCACGCAGTCAACGTCGATAAACAAAACAAAAATTTAGCCGTCTGCTTGGCCATTTCTCAAGGCTACTTTCCACAAAAAAAAAAAAAAAAAAAAAAGGGTTTTTTAAGGCCAATCCTCTAGGTTTTTTTTAAAAAAAAAAACAAAACAAAACTTACACTACTAATATTATGGGTTTAATATAAAAGATAATTGGTTTGAATCTAATTTTTTTCTTTATATATTTATTTTTTGAAAATGTTGTTGAGGCTTTTTCTGTCTTCCTTTTTATGGGTTATTTTTCATATTTATAAGTTACGATTATCTGATATGACATATTAGGTGATAATTAGATGTTATAATAACGATACGTTATCCTCTTAGGCTTGACACGTAATATCCCTACTAATATTCCGCGAACTAGTAGCATGAAAACCTAACAGAATGACGAGCTAAAAAAGATAGCTAGTTAGTGAGGAGATACCATCCCTTTCTTAATCGGGTCAAATTCCAAATCACTCGAATAATTCAAATTTTATAATATATTCTATACCAATTGTTAACCCCCTGTTTGTGTTTTAGTTTGCATCCAATGTACCCAGACCTAGCATTTAAACATTCTATTAATCCATATGGTTGGAGGGCAATTCAATAATATTGTTGTCAAATAAATTATATATCTGAAAAACCATACACATTGTGATCATTATGTTTCCCTTCACCTTTTTCGGCTATGCTTGCCACCTATATATATACACGTATATAAAAATTGTTGTCAAATATTTTTGAGGTTTTGGAATTATTTTAAATTTAATTATAAAATATTTTATGTGCTATTTAGCTGTTTTAATAACGAAATGATATAATTAATATAAGATTAATAAATTGAAAGTATAATTAAAATATTTTAAAATTTAACAATCAATTTAAAACGAGTCTCGAGTTTTTAAGATTCTTAATGTCCCTGCACCTAAAGCTTTATGATTATTTAATGTTGAAGTTGCCAGTCCATATCATTATCGCCAAATTGAGCCTAATTATTACCTCTGTGTTTTCACATTCACAATTTTGCCATTATTTTTTAATTTAAATCATATGCATGGGCGGATAAGATTGATGTAAGATTTGAATATTTAGAACCAAATCTATTAGATTAGATGTACAATTCTACGCATGAACGAATTTACTTTTCGTATGTATATTATCTAGATTTGTTTATTTATTTATTTTGAAATTTTTCATATTTATTTTACGGTTTATGTTTGAAGTTTGTAGTTGTTCTTCTTAACAATGTTAAATCCAAAGTTCAAACATACATTGAAAGTAAAATTAAATATTTAAGTTTAAATTTTACTTGTATCGAGCGAACTTTTAAAATGTTGGTTGTTGTGCAATCAATCAAATCTCAACAATGGTTAGCATTATCTTTATGTTAGGATTTTGGCTTTTGCTTCTGCCGAAAATCTTGAAACCTTCACGAAAGAGAAGCACCTCAATTAGTAGAGATATGATCTATAGTTTGTAACATTAATTATGAAAATCACACATATACAAAAGAATCTAACCACCAACTTAAAAGTTACAAGTCACATACTTGAATATTTGAATTTCATTTGTGTTCAGGGACTCCTTTGGTTTGGTTAATAAATTTCAAAAATATTTCGATTCGAGTGGTGATTAAGAGTTCAATATTTGAGATTATTCGATTATGGTATATACTACATGATTGATTCCATTCAAAACTGAAATTGTTTCGCTTATTGTTTTCCGCTTTTGATCAGGACTTCTTTGAGGTTGAGCCCATAGATTTTTATTGGGAGATCCTTACATGAGCCCAAAACTTGAACTTCAAGAGCTACCCCTTGGGTTTTGATCTTTAAAATATGGGCTTAGAGATCATCAACCCTGTTTGAAGATTTAGCATTTATTATTAATCTTTTTAGTTAATAATTATATGCATTGATTACCATTTTGTTTCCTTTTAATTCAAAAAATTGAAATTCTTGATAATTAACAAGAAAGCCTTGAATTCCCATCCCATAGGGGCTGATGAGGTGTTCGATTTCCATTCCACACCTCTTCAGAACACTACTTTTTCTTTATTTTAAGTTAATAACTACAATTTTTCGTTCTAAATTTAAACAAAAACAAGGAAAAAGAAAGACATCATGGCGGCGTCGTCGTCGTCGTCCGATAGCCTGACCGATAAGAATGTTGTTTTCAGAAAGCTGAAAGCAAAATCAGATAACAAGGTCTGTATTTTTTGTTCTTATTCTAAATTTCAATATATTTTTTAAACTTTTGTTTTAGATCTGGAATTTCGGTTAACGGATCTTCGATTTTGATTTTTTTTTTTTTTTTGAATTTGAAATTTCGTAGATGTGTTTCGATTGCAATTCCAAGAATCCGACGTGGGCGTCTGTTACGTATGGGATCTTTCTCTGCATCGATTGCTCAGCCGTTCATCGGAGTCTCGGTGTCCATATCAGTTTTGTCAGGTATCCTTACTTTTTTCTTTTCTTCCATTTCCATTTTGTAATTTAATTTTTATATTACTCAATGCGTTTTTAATTTTGTTTATCTTACTTCTCAATTATGTGTGGAAACTGTTGAATATTTCGTTATGTTATATACAGTCGAATAAAAAATATTTAATTGCACTTCCGGTTCATCTCTCTCATCAGGAAGTTTTATAGATAAAACTGTAAAAATCTAGTGTGGTTATATGAGAAAGTTTTGCTTGGAGTGCATTATGTTCTATGGTCTGCAATCTTCTCAAATTCTTGAAGAAATTAATGATAATGAGAAAATTTGATTCCTTTTATTCTTTTTACGAGTGCCTGAATTATGAATATTCTATTTTCTTTCAAAGAGGTTTAGATTTTGTTATGAATGAGGATAAATTCATTGTCTGATTTTACTATCCGAATGAGATTGGCTGCTCCCATCTTAGTTTGTATTTTTCCCTCGATTTAACTTAAAAAGGAAAAAAAAAGAAAAAGAAAAACTTAGAAAGGTTATTTTCCTTTTCTGATACAAGAAACCATTGTAGTAGATGATGTTGTATGTATATTGTTTCCATATGCTTTATTTTCTGGTTATTAGGGTTTGTTATGTTGGTGCTCATATTCAAGAGTCCTTACTGGTAGAAAAAGCAAGGATCTTTTGGACATCTTATGTTTATTATGAAACATGCTTATTAGTGGGATTTGAGAATCATGTGATGTCGATACCATCATGCAATTTCCGAGCTGCTGCTTATGTCTTTAAGCCTTTGCAGTTTTCTCTTTCTGTTCTGAAAAAGAATATATATAATTTTATCTAGGTCTACAAATCTAGACTCCTGGTCTCCTGAACAATTGAGAATGATGATATATGGAGGGAACAACCGTGCCCAGGTTTTCTTTAAGCAGCATGGATGGACTGATGGAGGCAAAATTGAGGCCAAATATACTTCAAGAGCTGCTGATTTATATAGGCAAATACTATCTAAAGAAGTTGCTAAAAGTATGGCAGAAGAGGCAGGTTTGCCTTCATCCCCGGTTGCTTCTCAGTCATCACTAGCATTTAATGAGTCTCTTGATAGCAAGGCTGCGGAGGCTCCTAAAGAAAGTTTCTTAGACAGGGTAGAGAAACCAGAAATTTCTGTTGCGCCAAAAACTTCTCAAAGAGTTCTTACCAGCACCATCAAGAAGCCTCTTGGAGCAAAGAAAACTGGGGGTCTTGGTGCCCGAAAGCTTACTAATAAGGTATTAGTAACAATCCTTTGTGAGCAATGCAGTTGTAGCGGAATGATCATAAGGATTTCTTTACTACAATAATTGCTTGTTTTGGGAGTTTTTTTACGTGCTTTTCTTCTGACAACATAATTTGCCTTGAATGCAGCACAGTGAAAATCTCTATGACCAGAAGCCTGAAGAACCAGTTGTCCCTGTTGCTTCCTCTAGTATTAACACTGCACCTATTACCTCACCTTTCCCATCTCGTTTTGAGTATGTGGAAAATGCACAATCTACTAAGTTGAATTCTGATGGTCCACAAGTGCTCGGCCATGTTGCTCCACTGAAGTCATCAAGCTTCTTTGCTGAATTTGAAATGGACAATGGTTTTCAGAAGAAATCAAGCTCAAATTCCTCGAAAGTGCAAGTTGTATGGCCTCTCTCAATGACCTAGAACTTGCACATTTTGTTCATTAATGATTGATTAATTTGATCATTGATGGAATATTCTCATTTTGGTTTCAGAATATCTTGCTCCTTTTTATGACTTGTTATTAATTTCAAACGTGTATAGCTAGAGATTGAATCTACTTTATTCTGATCCAACATTAGGAGCCACAAGGAATCTACTTGAATGCTTCACTTGTATGGTTTTGCCTTCCAAATTGATATGTTTATAAATGGAAGATACTCCCATATTGGAAATGTTGATGTAGTATAATGTATGACAATTTGATGTGAGGGAAATTTCGAATGATTTATCTTTCAACTTTTATATTGGTTCCCTGAAAATGATTAGTCTTCGTTATTAATTTATGCTTGTGCCCTCACCTGCCTTTATGGTTTTGTTTCTTATTGCTTCATCTTATTCTCAGATTCAGGAAACCGATGAAGCTAGGAAAAAGTTCTCAAATGCAAAATCTATTTCCTCGGCCCAATATTTTGGCGAACAGACCAGAGCAGCAGACAGTGATGCTCAAGTTACACTGCAGAAATTCTCAGTATGTGTCCCTTTCTTGAAAGCTATCTTCATTTTTAAGCCTCAAAAGACTATATGTTTTGTGAGATCAATAGCATGTTTTGTGTTTTGGCAGGGTTCGACAGGCATATCCAGTGCCGATCTATTTGGTCATGGTATAGATAAATCTCTTGACCTCACCGCTAGTGACCTCATTGATCGACTGTCTTTCCAGGTATGCTTTTATAAATCTAGTCTTTTATGCTTCACATGAAATTTTACGAGTGCATACGATATTTGGAAAATTATCATATACTTTTCTCTTATCTTGTTAAGTTGATTGTTTCGTTTTTCATTTGATGAAAATGTCACACTTTCTGGCACAGCAGGATATCTCAAACCTCAAGAACATTGCTGGAGAGACGGGAAAGAAACTAAGTTCGTTGGCATCCACTCTTATTACAGATTTCCAAGACAGAATCCTCTGATATTATGTTGTATGTGGAGTTCTAAAGCATATATAAATGAGTTGATTGTTACATTACACCATTACCAGCCAATGTGTTTCGTAGTGAATATCGTCAAGGAGAAAATCCAGGTTTATTGGGAAGCTGGCTTTTTACCTTCTTTTTTGTTTAGAGTACAGGTGCTGTTTTGGGACTTGATATGGCAGCATTGTTTGTGTGTTCGGCTTGGGCATTTAGTGTAAATTGTCATCACAAAGACGTGAAAACGTAACAAGGTTTCATGGAGTTGTCTATTGACAAAAAAAAAACTACATTGATGTTTAGATTCAGTCATGGAAAGTATGACTAAGAAATGGATTGTTTTTTTGATATAATACTTAAATTGCCATGTTAAACTTGGCAAATATTCCCACAATGGGATTTAAATTTATTTTTGGTCCAAGTTGATTCCTTATAATTCTTTGAAAATCGGGTTCAATATGAGAATAATTTTTGAATTCAGGGATTGACATTAAAACAAATGAAACTCTAATGTGAGAAGAATTGCTTAGTTGAGACCCTAGTATGGGAACAATTGCTAAATTTATAGACTAATTTAGATAAAAAATTCAAGTTGTAATGTGGGAGTTGTTGCTATACTCGTGTTCCAAAAATAATTTAACCCAAATTTAAAACTTTTAATTTTTTATTTTTAAAGTAAAAGATATTATGTATTTAAGCACACTTAAATCTAGTTTTTATATATTGTTATAATAATAACGATGGCAATGAACAAATTGAAATAGTCTCTAAAGTTATTTAAGTATCTTATATGAAATTTTGATTTGGGGTTTATTATGAAATTCGATTTTGATTCAATTGTATACACGAAATTAATATTTGTATTGTTTGATACAATTATTTGTATATACAATAAGTAAATGTAAAATAGTATTGCATTTAATAAAGGGTGAGGGTATTTAGTACATTAATAATGCATTTTTTTATTCCACAAATAATTTTAATATATAGTAAAATATTAAAGAAAAGCATGTGACAAAATTTTAACTCCTGATTCTGCTTGTGAAAATTTAAAAATTACACTGAAAATGTATTCAATATTTTTCTTTAATAAAAAATAAATCAAATTAAGATTATATAATTCAGAAAATCAATTTTTTTTTATATTTATCTCGATTTAAAACAATAGCTTTCGGCTTTCACCGGATCCCACAACTCCCGCCAATTGCCGAGGTGAAGGGAAAAAAAAAGAAGAAAAAAAGAATGGCGTTCGTGTGCGTATTTCTGTCGCTACTAGAAATGGCATGTTTGATTTAAAAACACCCCATGTAAAGGAGAACCTTATATTTAAAAACAAATTTCTATGTGCCGCCAAATACCTAAACCACGCTTCCACGTTCCATGTGGGTCATCTCCTCACATGACTTGCCTTCAGCTCTTAAATAATAAGAAGAAAAAGTCAAGAAGGAAAGAGTTTCGAATGGGATTTAATTTGAGTTTCACAATTAATCGTAGCTTAGCATAATTATTAGATACCCAAATATCTTATGGAAAAAAACCTTCAAATATGAGAGGAAGAAAGAAATTAAATGATATTGTTCTTTCTATTTTTCAACTTTACACTCAATTTGCTTTGAATTTGTAGTGTAGATAATATTTAATACGATGAGAAGTAATCAATTTTTTTAAAATTTAAACAGTTAAAAAGTGATTCTAACGTTTAATATATTAAATTTTATTTATTTTATTTGAAATTTAATTTTTTTAGGAGTTACTTTTCTATGTTTCTATGATAAAAAAAATGGAAAAATTACTTTCTCATAAAAGCTAAATAAATAGTAAGATAAATTTAACTTTATTTTATATCAATTTAGGGTATTAGTCTACTTTAAAAAGAGAAGCAGCTATTTTCCCTTTCCTCCTCCTTACTACTTGATTTTATCTATTACTTCAACAGATTTTTTGCAAAGTAAGTTTTATTACTTGATTTTATTTTTTTTCTTAGCTACAAATTTAATTTAACACTTGTATTTGTATGAAATACTTATTTTCTCACGAATATAAAAAGAATTGTTTCGTCTAAGTTGTATAGGACCTATGATTTGACATTCCTACAATTTAGTTATTTGTAGTTTTGCTCACTTTTTTTATATTCTCATGGGTTAGCCTTTAGTTAAAGCAAACTTGGTTTCAAGTGTTTTTTTTTTTAATTTATTTCAAAATGATTTTTATATATCCATTATTCTATTTAGAAAATGTGGAAAATAAATTTGAAACAATTTTACTTTCAATGAAAATTAAAAATTTAAAATAATTTAAAATTTATCAATTAAATTTTATTATTAAATATTTAATCCAAATATTTGTTAAGAATAAAATTTATTATAAAAATTAAATACATGAATATTATATTTTATTTAATAAGGGTAAATTTATAAATTGTATTTAATACCAAACATTATAGAGTAACTTTGTTGGAAATATAATTTCCAACAATTACATTCCATTAAAATCATAACATGAGAAAGCAACTACCTAAATTCATTCATGTATTTTAATATGCATACATGTTATTTGCAAATAGAGAGAGCGGCCTCAAATAATTGAAATCGATGTATATCAAATATTATAAAGTAATTTTTCTGAAAATCATATTCCATTAAAATCATAATATGAGAAAGCTCCTGCCTAAATTCATTTCATTCATGTATTTTTATATGCATGTATATATATTGTTGATTAAAGCATTTTCATATGCATACATTTATATGATAATTATCTGCAAATAGAGAGGGAAGGGGGGGGGGGGATCTCAAATAATTGAAACCGAAAAGAAAAAAAAAGGGTACAGAACATGAAATTGGCAAAGGCATTGAGACCAACTTCAAAAAGTCCAACCATGAAGAAACAGTGGAAATGAAAGGACCACTACCACAATATATATAGCCATTAAATCTTGTATTAAATTCATATAAAGAAGAAAAATCAGAAGGGGAAGCTTTAATGTGGGTAGGCAGAAAGATTTAAGCAGTTGGTCGGCTTCTTTCAGCATCTTTTTATTCCCAAAATGTAACAACAATATACAACAAAGCAAAAAACCAACTCTTCCATATCCACCTGCAAAAGCAAATGCAAATGTGGATGTATGCATGCGGTGCATCGATATTTGCCCGTTCCCATTCTACAACTTTCACATTCTTTATGTTTCTTAATCCCCCCCATCTTCTTTCGGGATTCGTGTCTATGAAATTTACGGAAAATAATAAACCACATTGAAATTTAACCAACTGCAGTAATATATTTGAACACCAAAAAGCCAGATTGAAAATCATTGTCATTAGTGACTCGATTTCACTCAGTTATTTTTTCCGTTCGTTCCGGTTGTTGTTTATTTTTTTCTTGGCATTTTTAGTTATGTACTATACAAATATAAAGAGCAAAAAAAGGACTTACAGTAATTAATCAACCTCTATACAAAGAAGAATGTTGTTGGAAAACCAATTTGGAAACCCTAGTTTGCCTCCATGCCTTCATCGGACTCGTGAAATGCCACCCCTTTCCTTTCGTAGACGTCGAAGATTTCAAATCTCCGATGCCGGAATTTGACGTCATCGCCACCGACCTCGACTTCGTCATCATCGTCCTCCTCTTCCTTTCGCCCTCCACCGCCGCTACGCTCTCTTTCTCTACTTCTCTTCCATGATCTTCGCTGTCGAACCGCTTACTCTTGTTACTAGCCCTACTAAACATCGTCCAAAACGACGGCGTCTTGCTCTTATTGCTCGCCGATAAATCCTTCTTTTCGTTTAAACTCTCCGGTTTCAAATAGAGAAAAGGAATCGATAGGGATCTGGATCGTCGGAACGAAGGCTCGCTTTCGACGAGATTGGAAACTCGACCGACGGCGCCGACACCTGAGACATCTGCGGCAGTTGAAAAGCAAGAGGAGGAGTATGAGGAAGAAGAAGAGGTTGCGGTACAAGCGCAAGGAAGCGTGTAGGCGCAGTCGGGGCAAAGAGATGCTAGTTTGTCTTGGAGGCAAACCGGACAGATCCCGCTACGACGTCGCTTCGAAGGATGCTTTGCACATTTCCAGACATTTTCTTCGTCCACGTAAAAAGCCATTTTTGCAGTAAGCAGGTTTTTTGAGCTGTTCGTCAGGAGTGTGGTTTATAAAAGGGAAACTTTGATAGGGGCAGATCAGTTAACCATGGTTACTTCCATAAGATTCAGATTTTTAACCGTAGTTAGCTTCTAACTTTGTTTGGTCAAATTCTGATTTGGCCCTTCTACTATTATTAAATTCTAGATTTAGTCCTTGTGCTTTAATTCCTCTATTTTAGGGATAAATCTCAAAATTGCACATAAACTTTCACCCAATGTGAGTGTTGTACTTAAAATTTTGATTTGATTCAATTTTTACAAACTACCAACACTATTGACAATATAGAAACATTTACATTTACCTACTGTACACACAGATAATACTTATATGATGTAAAAATAAATTGATGTGTTAATTTTTTTAAACGTATACAATTAAATCGAAATCAAAAGTTTTATGTATACAGTCGAACCACAGCTAAAATATTATGTATAATTATGCAAAATCAAAATTTATGTTTATAATTGCACATTACATTGAATTAAAATCCATGTACAATTTTGATATTTATCCCTCTATTTTATACTACTATTAACTAGTCCCTATGCATTTATAAAAATAATTTGGAAGTATCTATTTTAAAAAATAATCTATATAAATATTTTAATTGAAATAATGATATTACTAAAGCAAATGGACGAAATTAAAGTATGCTAAATTTGATAATAATAATAATAATAGAGGGACCCAAAATGAGAATTTAACATTTTTGTTTTGTTAGTAAGTACTTGGTAGTACGTCCTGCTGTTATTTGGCGTGGATCGCTAGACGAAACGTTAACGGGTTTTGAGAGTAGGCAGTGAATTGGGTAGTTATTACGAGAATGACATTATTAATGGTTTAGGGAATGGAAGACACTGTAGATAGAAATCTGTGATTTGTTCACACGTAGAAAGCATGGGGCATTATTAATTAAATTCTTTAGTCAAAGCATATTCACTATAAAAATTTCGTTTCTTATTTTTTGAAAAATGAAAAAAAGTGCGAAAAATAAGAAATTAATAAAAATAGATGTTATTGTTTTTACTAGAAAAATGTTTTGTAAAATTAAAAATATTGGAAACAATAATTTGAACTCTAAATTTAATTAATTAATTGGTTATGATTTAAATTTAGTTAAACATAAAAATCAAACGTGGTATAATATATTTAATTTTTTTGGCATAATATTTAAAATTATTTATAATCTCTCATCAGCCCATAAATAGGATGCGCTTCAGTGTACTTGAACTCATATTTGTGCATTAACAACAATATTCATACCAGTAGAGCTAAAACTCAATCGACACTTCTACTTAAATTTCTTAATGGTCAATAACATGAACTATTACTTGATTATGTGTCTCCAAAACTGAAAATTATAGATTAACTAACCAAATTAGGAAAAAAAAAGGGGGGGGGGGAAATAATCATTTAAATATTAAAAAAAGAAGACAGATATGGAGGGAAATTAACATGTGCTAATTGAACAATATCATGTTATGGGTGTAATTCCTTTCAAATAAACTAAGCAATATCCATATCAATCTAATACATAATGATACATTCAAGTGTTCTACTTCTTGCTCATACTTTGTATAAAATGTTGTGCCAAATTCATTCCTTAATATAAAATGATAATATTGGGTGTATATAGTTATTAATAATCGAAAACAATATAATAAAATAAGAGTAAACTATCATAATAATTATTTTTATTTGACTCAAATGATATTTTAGTCACTTGCGTTATCATTTTATTACGAAATGGTCACTTTGATGTTAAGATCTGTTACCTCCCAGACGGCAGTTCGACATGGCAGTTAAAATAGGTTTTAAATGTCAACTTGGATGTCCAGCCAAGTAAATTAATTGATTTTTAATTAAAATAAATTTAATTAATTGAAATTTCTAAATTAATTAAAGGAAAATGTTAATGTATCAGATTAATCCTTGAACTGGAAAAAAAATAGAACCCTTGGTCTCATTTTTCTTTTAGTTTTTTGTTTCCATTTCGACTGAAAAAACCATATATTTTCATAGTCATCTTTGTTGAATCGAAACAATAGAAATCAAATTGAGTGTTCCATCAATCAGTTGGATTTTTTCATTTAAAATGGAAGAACAAATGATCAATTCGATAGAGGGTCCAGATATGGATTATAGTAAGTAATGAATTTTTTGTTCTTTACCTGGGTCTTGGGTTCAGATATTATGATTTTCTTTTTTGCAAAATGGTGGTCATCTTTTTATATTTTTCTATATATGTGATAGGCAAAAATGGCATGCTTCATCTTTGTTTATTTGTGTATTGTGAGCAACCACATAGCAAGCAAGTATAGAGGTTGGTCCGTCCATTTCTTCTTCTTCTTCTTCTTCTTTTTCTTCTTCTTCTTCTTTGTCATTCTACTCTTCTCTTTTTTGATGGTAACAAAAAAGATTTCAACTGTTGCTTATTTTTAAACCGGAGAAAATTAGGTTTTAGAGCAAAATTTTGTAATCTATTTTCATAAAAAAAATTAACTTTTTCATCCCAATTGGACATTCACGTTGGCATTTAAAACTCATTTTAACTGTCATGTCAGACTGTCATTTGGGAGGTAACAAATCTTAACGGCAGAGTGACTATTTCGTATCAAAATGATAAGATAAGTGATTAAAATGTAATCTAGAACAAATAAAAATGACTATTTTAATAGTTTACCAAGTGTTTGAAGTTTGAAGCGGTAAGACATCATGTCAGCTCCTCTAAACGTGACCATGTTAGACGACCCAGCCAACTCACTGCCTATTTCTGGATGGTTCATGTTCAACCACCAAAGACCAGCGGCAGCTCTTGGCCAGCAATGCAACGCAAACCACCGTCTTAATGTGTCCCCATCCCCATCATTCATCAATCACATGTCGGTCCAGCTGCTAAAAACCAATCCCTTTGAATCCTTTGAACATTTGACCCACCCCACACTTTGAAACCTTGTTGGAAAAATTAATGCGAAGAAAATGAAGCTGTGCTTGAGGTTGAGCCATGGTGTGGGCTAAGATAACAGCTTTCAGTATCTCTTCATGGGCCATGGTGTGTGCTTGAGGTTCAGTACTTTTAGAAAACCAGTGAGGCCCATGATGTTGTTAAGATCAAATTTTCTATTTAGGGATGACAACAGGGCGGGCGGTTTTTTGAGAATAGCCCTGAACCCACCTATTACCTAATAATCATTACTACGAATTCTGATACATGTAGCCCAATTATAAGCTTTGAGACTTTTGAGGTGTGGTTTTCCAAACTTTATATCTAATTGTTTGTAGATTATAATGTTTTGTTATGATGTACTTAGAAAAGTATGCATGCAAACCCTAATGTGCGAAATAGGATCCTAGTTTCATTCACACACACATGCACATGTTGGAATATTGGAAGACCACATCCCACACCTTTCTTCTTTCAAATGGGGTTAGCTTCCTCTACTTGGCATTCCCATTCACAACTCACCTCTAATATTATTATTATATCAAACGGGGATATAGCTTTGACGGCACATAACGTTCCCATTTTGTTTAATTGAGTAATGCAGCAGCCACCAAGATAGTGCGATGCCATGAGCTATAATTTCAAGGCGCATCTAATTCTTTTGTGCAAAATAACAATACGGCCGATGGCAAACATTCTTTAATCTTTATATATGTTGGCCTTTCTTTGCTTCTCATATAATTCCAGGTTTCTTTATTACACCAAAAATATGTACTACAAATTAAAACATTATTATTATTTTCTATAATGGAATAATTATGCTTTAGACCATTCGTGCACTACAAGAATTCCAGAAATTCAAATCAAATAATCAACCAAGTATACATGGTTAGTGATTTTCCTATCTAGAGAACTCTCAAGAGGATTGGTCCTTGCTACCAATGAACACCTTAGTTTCAACCAAAAAAAATCTAATAATAATGAAGAGTTTATCTTGCATCATTGTTATGTTTTTTATGGAACTGAAATTGAGGTATAGTGAATATTGTACCAATAGGTTTATAGTCTTAATTATTTTGGAATTGTTACATTAATATTGATATGTTTTTATATATTATTTTGAGTTTATTGATATTTTTTAAATATTTTCATGTATATTATATATACATGTAAATATATTTCATTTACAACCATATAAATATACTTATATGAAAAACATAATTTTAAAATTATTAATTATATAGATATATCATACCATCCTTGGATAGTATAAATGTCATGAGATGTAGTGTAATGCATTCGGCTGCTTAAGTTGCAAAGAGAGTGGGAGTGAAGCGTGCAAGTGGAACACAGTTGAGTTCATAGGCTCTGGGTGCCGTAAGTCCAGGCCGCTCACTCATGTCAACACCACCGCCGGCATTCCAGTCAAAGCACTGAACCAAGGCTGCCAAAGTGACGGTCAGTTGCTGCATCGCTAAAGAAATACCGGGGCAACCCCTCCTCCCTTTACTGAAAGGCAACAGCTGATAATGCAAGCCTTTAAAGTCTATAACCCCTGAATTACTAATATCAGTATCAACAGCTAGGTTGGAGTTCATGAACCTCTCAGGCTGAAACTTGAGTGGATCCTCCCACACCTTCGGATCCCTGCCTATACCCCAAATGTTTACAAATAACAAAGACTGAGGTGGGATTGTGTATCCATTGATTTTGCAGTCCTCAACCGCTTTTCTGCTTAGCATTGGGATTGGAGGGTGAAGTCGAAATGATTCCTTGATTATGGCTTGAAGGTAGGGGAGACAAGGAGTGTCGGATTCTTGTACCAACCTGCTTTTCCCCACAACTTGATCCAGCTCTTGCTGTGCTTTTCTTAGCACCTCTGGGTTGTTATCTGCTCTGCCAATGCCCATTCTACCGCTATTGCTGTTGTGTCTGTAGCGGCTGTCAAAAAGTCCTACATAACCCCCACAAATGTAGTTGACATCACTTTGTCTCTATTGCAATGCAATATACTTAACTAACCCAAATATTATACTATAAACTAATCGCCATTGCAACAACCAAGAAATATTATAAAGAAGAAAAATTTAAAAAGCAGAAATATTATACTAACCAAGATCAAGGCCTTAATATGGTTTCTAGTTAACTGAACCTCGGAGTGCTCATCTTCAAAGATATCAAGCATTATGTCCAGAAAGTCCATCACATCATCATCATTTGGTTTCTTGTTTTTCCTTAGTTCCTCTCGATCTCTCATAATCTTTTCCAACAATGAATCATACCTGTTATGGATATCCAAAAACCTCTTTCGAAACCCCTGCACATCTATGTTCTTGAAGAACCATATGATATCAGAGACATTGAATTCCCCGAAGATCTCATTCACTTCTCGCACTAGGGTTCGGAACCCATCGGCTTGGTCTACTGTTCCTGAGCACCTAATGCTCAGCATCATCTGAGATATGACGTTGTTGGTTAATTTCAACAGCTCTTGGGTTAGGTTCACGGTTTCACCTGATTTAGACTTGTCCAAAAGAATGCTGATGAAATGATGTAGTTCCTTTGTTCGAACAGGAAGGGTCTGGCCAAGGGTTCGGTTCCCCAGCAACTCAAAAGTGGTGAGCTTTTTGATGAATTTCCAATAAGGTCCGTAGGGTGCGAAAGCAAAGGAAGAGTTGTAAGTAAGGTGTTCAATAGCAGCGGTGAGATGGCGAGTGGAGAATGTGAGCTCGTGATGCTTGAGAAGCTCTTTGGCAAGCTCAGGGTTAGATGCCACAATGCAGTCGACGGACCCTAGGCGGAGATACATCAAGGGGCCATGGATGGAGGAGAGCTTCTGAAAAGTTTGATGCATGAATGGGCTAAGGAGATGGAGGTGGCCGATGACCGGTAACGCCGTTGGACCTGGCGGAAGCTTGGAACGGTTTCTGATGGAAATCAGTGTTCTAACAATAAGAAATGAAACAATGAACAGTGCAGCATATCGTAAGAATGGGAGCTCCATGGCCAAACACCATAAGGAAAAAGAAAATGGTTTTGGATGATTTAAAAAGGCTGAAAACACAACCATAAATTTTTACAAACAATTAGCACTCATCATCTTCTATTTATTTCATTATGATAGTAGAATTCGCCATCAGCATTAGCATTTTTTTAAAACAGCTGAGAACAAAGGTTTTTTTTTTTTTTTTTTTTTTTTTTTTTTTTTAATTATGGAAACCAAACGAGCTTCATCAGCTTTCTATTTATTTATCAACAACATCATTTTCCAGATTTTATTTTATACAAAATAAAAATATTTTATTTTTTAAAATAATCATATTTCTAAATTTAATGATAAAAAAGTTATGTTAATTTTATTTTTTAATTGTACTAATTTATTAATGTAAAATAGAATTATTATTTAAATAAAGCTCTAAGCATGTTGATTACCGCTTAATTAATATTAAAGTTATATATTCATTAAAATTAAATTTTTTTTTTTTTACAAATAACATCCCGTATTAGGCATATTTAATTAAAAAGCATTTAAAAAAATTGTCTATAAAAATAGAGATCATTAGTTTCATAAAAAAAAAATGAAGCATTAAAGAAATAATTATTCGAAGAAGTATTATTGAATTATATTTAAATAATAATAGCAAAGAAGATAATTGAAAATCATTTTAATTGATGATGAGATAAAATTGTTTATGCTATATGAAGTAAGCATTCTCCAGATCATTTTTTATTCATCCATTATTTGTACGGAGTAGATGAAAAATATTTGGTAGGTTTGTTTTAAAAGAAAAGTTAATTCTTAAAAATTATTTTTTAATCACTATTATTAAATGTATTTATTAATTTATTGTAAATATATTTTGTATATATCATGAACTGCTATTATAATTATTGTAGGTTGCTTTACATAACTTTATTATTTTTTCAAATTAATATTATAGTTTACTTTTTTATATATATTTAATTTAGTATAATATTTAAAAACTAAGAGAAATTGCCACTATTAATGTTAGGTAATAATAATTAAAAAGGTTTTGTCAGTTTGTTTCGAAAAGAAGAGTCAATTGTCAACAATTTTTTAATCAGGTTATTAATTTAGTGTAAATATATTTTTGTATTTATCATCAACTATTGTTTAAATTATTGTACGTTGTTTTACCTAACTTTATTTTTTTTTCAAATTAATATTATACTTTATTTTCTTATATAGTTTTAATTTTTTTATTTAAAAACCAAGAGAAATTATCAATATGAATAATAGGTATCAATAATTAAAAACACATTATTTAAAAATTAATTAAATATTAAACGCGTCCCATACAATATATGTGATTTATGAAATTAGTATATATAAAATCACAATTTTGAAAAAAAAACTTTTGAATTGACGAGAGTACCCTTTATTATTCCTTATATTATAGAATTAACATAAAAAAATTATTTATTAATATGATAGAGTTTTGAATTCAATTATATTATTAATTAATTTAAGAATACCTAAAATCATATCAACTAATGTGATAATATAAAAATATTAAATTAACTAACTAATGTGATAATATAAAAATATTAAATTAACTATCTCAATTAATGTTTTTTTTAATATAATAATAGGAGTCTTTATTTATTGAAACTATTCAATTGAGATGAATAACACTAAATAAAATTATTACAAATATTTTTTTTAAATTTTAATGTAATATTAAATTAATAATTGATAATAGTTATAATCTTATAAACCGATGTGATATATTTGTAAAATTTGAAGGTTAATATTTTAAAATTATAACTAATTTGATATAATATGTAAAAATTAAGTGCTAAATTTATTATTATACATTTGTGATTTCAACAGAAATGATCAAAACGACCGAACAATGAAACGTGAATGCTTAAATTATAATTCTTTTTTATTTTGAGTGCCTAAAATAAATTTTTTTAATAGTTGAAGGACTATTACAAGAATACCCTTTGGCACCCACATCAAAACTTGTGATTTCTTTTTAAAGATAATACACTGCAAATCTATTGAAGATGTTTTAAAAGCATCTACATGTAGTGTATGTATAAAATGGTTATTGATCAAATTTAATGTTTAAATTAGTGAAGAATGTACGACCTAATTTTAGCCTAAAAGAAAACCAATTTATAAACCAGTCCAATACAAACAGTCCATTTTTACATAAACTACCAGCCCAAACCCGAATGACCCAATTACAAACACAATACAAACCTAAAGCCCAAACCTATCAAACCTAAAACAGAAAACAAATTGAAAACCTAGCCAACTACTGGCGGCGCACACCGCCTTCTCTCGCTGCGCGCATGACCTCTCCGCCCACCACGCTCTCCGTGACGTGCCCTCATCCACTACGTTTCCATGTAACTACGAAATAGGAGAAATTCGGTTGTAAGAGGGCTATAAAAGCCACACCGAACAGTGTAAAAGGGAGGGTTTTTTTTTACACGATTTGATACAAATACACGAGCAAATAAGTCTTTTACGAGAAATCAATACAACAGAATCAAGAAAAGGTTTTCGTTTTTTTCTTTTCGTTCTTTTATTTGAATCTGTTACTTAGGTATAATTTTTTTCCCTTGTTTCTATTTTTTTCTCTTTTCAAAAAAACCCGTTTGATATAATAGATTTACAAAAAAGAGAAGAAACTTACCGGGCCTTCGTTCTTGTGGGTGACCGGCCGCCTGATCGGGGTTAAAACGTCGATGATTGAGGGATAAAAGGGGCTTCAAGCCTTAGAAATCAAGAAAAGCGGGAGGGTATTCTGTTTTTTGGTTTGAAACAGAGAAAGAAATGAAGGAAAGTTTTTGTTTTTAAGTTTTAAACACTAAAAAGGGATGGGCCCCACGCAATTACTTGCTTCTGCAGGAGGATTTGTGCAATTTCACCTTAAGTGGGTAAATTTCGTGATTAGCCCTCCTTATTGTGCCGTTGTTTCAATTGCGTCCTCCTTCATTTTTTCTATTTTTTTAAATTTGCCCCTGAAGTTTGTGCGCCACTTCGATTTGGTCCGCATTCAGGCACAGTATTTAGGGCTTGGAATAATTGCGTTTTCAGTCCATATTAGCTGGCGCGCATTGCAAATTCATCCTTTTTTACCCTTTATTAATTTTAATATTATTATTGTGACTATTATTACTGTTTTTTTAACTTTTATTATTACTTATATATTTTATTTTTATTATTATTTTTATATTTTATTATTACGATTACCACTATTACTATTATTTTATTTGCTATGTTATCATGACCATTTTATTATTATTCCTATTATTTTATTACTATCACTATTTTACTATATGTATTATTATTTTTAATATTATTTGTTATTATTTTTTATTACCCCTATGTTATATATATATTATTATCACTATGTTTAATATTTTTATTATTGCTATTAATATTATTAGTATCATTATTTTTATCCTCTTTACTTTTTTATATACATTAATATTATACCTGTATTTATTATTATGTTATTATTGTCTTTGTTTTATTATTTTTAATATTATTACTATTATCTTATTGTCAACACTATTTTTCATTTTGTTTCTAGTAGTATTATTATTATTTTTACTTTTTAGTAATGTTTTTATTATTATTTCTTTTCTATTTATTATTATCACTGTTTTTGTTACTCTTATATTTTTCCCCTTCACCATTATTATTTATTCATTGATGTTTTATTACTATTACTATTGTTTTTTTATTTTATTAGCTTCGAAATTATCATATAGTATTTATTTGCATGGATTCACCATTAGCCTCCTCGTTATTATGTTCTTTCATCTCTTTATTCTTGTTCTTATTATTTTATGTAAATTGGTGATTTTGGAACGTATTTTTATTTTTGCTTTTATTTGTATTTTTTTTGCCAAATTCATAAAAAGTTTTTTTACAAAGGTAATATTTAGTGTTTGAAAGTTCGAGAGATCGTGCCGATCGTCTTTGGGTTCGATTTTTTGTTCAAGCTAAATCATTAAATATCCGTTAAATATTTTGATCGTGTTTTTCGAAAATAAGGCAATGTTTCGTGTTTGAAAGTTCGAAAGATTCGGGCCCAATTGTGCTAGGTCTCGTATTTCTATTCATCCAAATGACCAAACATCCTTCCGAGATTTTAACCGGGTTTTCTTAAATAAATGCAATATTTCATGATTGGAAATTCAAGTAATCGTGCCCAATCGTGCTGGGTTTCGATTTTTAGTTTGGCCAAATAGTGAAATACCCTTTTCAAATTGCAAGACATGAATTTTGGAAATCATGAGATGATCTTGATATCGAGGGTTTGAAACATCGTGTCCTATCGTGCTGGATGTGGTATTTCATCTTTTCAGAACAAGAGAGTTTCGATATCCGTTTAGAGTTATCCAAACATTTTTTAAAGATTCATATTTTAAAATCTTTTCTAATTTTCGACATTAAGGACATTAATCAATTAATAAGGTACCAATTTTGGGCGTTACGAGGGTGCTAATCCTTCCTCGTGCGTAACTGACTCCCGAGCCCTTTTTCTTAAAATTCGTAGACCAAAAATGCTTTCTAAAGTGGCCCAATCACACTTCAAAAAAGATTAGTGGCGACTCCGTTTTTCTTTTTAAAGTCAGCCCGTTTTTCAAACAAAAAAATGGTTTCGATAGCTTGTCGACTCCGCTGGGGACCAATAAGAGAGTCAAGCCATAGAATTGATTGATTAATGTCCTTTTATCAAAAATAAATTTTTTTTAATTTCGTTTCTTTCATTACATGAGTTGGCGTTGCGTCATATGTTTGTTGTGGTTTGAGACACATAGGATATTTCAGCATTCATATTGCATGACCATTGTGGTCACACCCTTAAGTGGGAGCGAGAAGCTATGCCTTCGTGAGGTTTTCACCTCCGCATGGCCATAGGGAAATGTATTTCCCTGAACTGAACTCGATCCGTATGAGCCTATAATGGGTGAGGATTGGGGAATCTGTTGGTTCAGGTACCCTTCCTTTAGAACTAAACCGCATGTAGAAAACCTAAGGGCCTACCCTAGGTAGAACCATGTCAAGCCCTAGTGGTCACCCTGATAGGTTCTATGTTACTTATGTTTCTTGTGCTAACGGGTTTTCTTTTGTTTTGATTGCATTGCATTCACGTCATAGAAAAGAGGTGTTGATTTCAAATTCGATTACTGAATAGAAAAGTTGGTCATAAGAAAATAGATTTTTTGATAAAGTGGATTATAATACGGTCGTCCGAATATAGTCCAAGTGAATACAACGAGAGAAGACTGATAGTCTGTGAAGGAATACAAGGCCTTATCACCCAGGAATTCAAGTTGACAAGACTATTCGAAGATTACTACGTCTCGGCATTCTTGAAGAAGCTAACAAGTGAACAGGAGTAGCGGTCCAGATCAAGCAAAAAGAGCTAGAGGAAGCATCTATTAGAAGTTTGTAAGACTTGACTTTTGCGAAGAAGGGATTCATGTTTTCATTTGGACTATGAGGACAAGGCTGTGTATGTGATCCGTTTTATGTAAAGAAATTTATTTTCTAGTAAAGTTTTTCTAATTTAACTGAATTCAGAGTCAATGCCTCTCTTTCTTTGCATTCACGCATTTGCATTACATTGCATTATTTGTATTGGATTTTTACAAAAGGACCCTAATTAGGTAAAATGTTTCAGTTAACTTGGAAAACATGGAACAAAGATTGGAAAGAATAGAGCAAATACAAATACAGATGCAGGGGCAATTAGCTGAAATTCAACAAGAAATGCGGGAATTTCAAAAGAATATCATAGGCCAGCTAACCCAGTTACTAGTGTAACAGCCCTATTGTGACCCTAATCGGAACGGTGGTTTCAGGACCACGAATCCGAGTTAGAAAAATATTTAAATATTAATTTCGGTGTTCTGAATGTGTGAATTTGTTGGTGTGAAAATTTTGTTTTAAAATTTTATCGTTTAGATGCCTGATTAAATGAAAAGGGTCTAATTGTGTAAAATGGAAATTAAGGGTTAATGTTTAAGGGCCAAAATGTGATTGATTTTATATTATGAAGTATTAAGGTTGCAATTTGACCATAAATAGGTCTTAATGGCCGTCAAAATGCATGCAATAGTAGATGGGTGGTGACTTTAATATCATATAATAATATAATAGTAATAAAACATAAAAAAAAAAAAAAAAGTGGGTGAACGTCTTTTCTATCATTTTGTCTTCTTCATTGCCGAAACCAGAGAAGAAAGAAAGAGCTTGAGCTCTTAAACTTTCGGCCTTGCATGCTTGATTAAGGTATGAAATTGAGTTCGATTTTTGATAATTTTTACGTTTTTGAGATCGTTGCTAAGTTATCTACAAAACCCATGCTTGAATTTTTGATTTTGGTGGATATTTTGAATTATGCCATTGTTGAAAGCTTGTGTATTTTGATGTTTGATGGTAGATTATGCATGTTTATGAGTAGAGGGACGGTTTTTACTGAGTGATTTTCGGTGAAAACGAGTAAAACGAGTTAATCGGTAAAAGTTGTTATTGTTCATAAGTATGTGTTATAGTAAGAATTTGAAGTTGCAATAGAAGGGAAAAATGTTCAGCATGTCATAAAACATAAGAAAAAGGGATAAAGTTTAATTTTCGAGCCTAGGGGTAAAATCGTAATTATGCAAAAGTTTAGGGGCAAAATTGTAATTTTGCCAAAGTTTGAGTTGGGGACTGTTTTGAATAGTATATTAATTAAGTAAGTGAAATGTGATGTTTTAGATCCCGAAAAACGAGATTTGGATGTAGAAGCGAGAAAAATCGAAAATCGAGAAAGTTGGTAAAATGGTCGTTTTGGCATTCGAGGTAAGTTCGTATGTTAATAAGCATTAAATTTAATATGTTTAAATGTTTAACTGATACCATGTGTTATTTTGTATGTTATTATTGGATCATGAATAATATAAAAAAAATTACAAAATTGAATTGAAATATCAAATTAAGAGAAATGCAGGGCGGAGTATGATCGAATTTCGACATGTAATGAATTGTGGATAAGACCATGGTTAATCCATGGCAAAGTGTGAAATGTAGGTATGGTATCATCCATCTTTGAGATATGAAATGTAGGTATGGTATCATCCATACTGAGATATGAAATGTAGGTATGGTATCATCCATATTGAGTTGTGAAAAGTAGGTATGGTATTAACCATACTGAGTTAAGAAATGTAGGTATGGTGTTTCCATACCAAGTTGTGAAATGTAGGTATGGTATTTCAATGAGGAAAACCATACTGAGTTGTGAAACGTGGCACTGAGCAACGACGTACTCAAATTCGTAAGACGTTTCCTAATTTGATAATAAGTAATACAAAAGGAGTGAATCAAATGAAAGAGATTGAATGATTGTTAATGTTGAGCTCAACTATGTGTACAAGAGAGTTACGAAATGGTTTTGGTCACATGTATAGTACTAAGTGCAGGCTACTATGTGTACCAGATAGCTTCGGCTACAAGGGTGGTACCATGTGTAGGCCACCGTTTATCTGTTATCATTACGATGAATTCAACGGGAAATTGACTAAGAGAAAATACATGTGATTGTGTGATGACTAAGTGTAATTAAATACAATCATGTTATGAATAAGTGCAAGTATAAATGTGACCAATTAAGAAATGGAAAATATGCGTATGAACAATATGTTCAATATGTAATCGGAAATTTGAAAGATTAGTATAAGCAAGTGATGAACACAACTAAAATGAAAGAGAGCAAAAGTTTACAATAGAACTGCTTTGGACAGCCGCAGCGACGTAAATTTGAAAAATCACCAAAAATAGTAGAAATTGAATTATAAGTTGGATGAGATGTTTATTTAAATATTATTGAGTCTATTTTCATATAAAAGAAACAGAGAAAACAAAGGATTTTTATATTTCAAGATATTTAAATTCTTGTGAGATTGGTTCAGAATGAGTACGTGATCCCCTGTTCTGACTTGGAAAAATTATTAAAAATTGTATAAACATAATTATGGGATAAAAGTTATATGTTTGAAATTCCTAATGAGTCTAGTTTCAAATGATATAAATTATAACATCATTTGAATTCTGTACAAGGAGAAAATTGATTCGTAGTGAAAAGTGGTCAGAATAGTTGAATAGTGAAATGGGGGAAATTTTAATGAATAAACTGTACTAATTGGCTAAGCCAAAAATTCTGGAAATTTTATGGTATGAAGATATGTGAGTCTAGTTTTTGATAAAGTTAACGGATCTTAATTTGGAGTTTTGTAGCTCGAGATATAAATGATTTAGTGACTATGACTCAAGTAGACAGCTTAAGATAAACATGAGAAAATGGTGGAACTATGTGTAATTATGATTGCATTATCTTGAGAACTTGTTGTGAGGATTTGTCATGTTGAGGCCTTGATAAGGCTACAAATAAGTTGGGAAAGTAAGAGCTTAGCATTATTTATGCAAGTTATAACGGCTTAGTAGTAAGCTAAATTCATTGCTAATGCTTATTATTTTTACATGTGAACTTACTAAGCTTTATAAGCTTACTCCCTTTTCTTTCCCATGTTACTGAGTCCTATTAAACAAGCTCAAAGTTGGAGGTCGTCGGAGATCGCTTCACACTATCAAGTTATCTATGGGTATCTTTATTTATAAATGATTTAAGTTATGGCATGTATAGGGACTTGACTAAGTCATTTTGTATATGTGTTAAGTAATTTGACCAAATGTATTGTTAAGTCTGGAAATGCCTCGTACTCGGTCCCGGCATAGGATACGGGTAAGGGGTGTTTCATTTATTGGTATCAGAGCTATGGCTTAGTCGATTCTCAGACTACCATAGTGAGTGTGAGAGTCTCGCTATACATGCCATAATGAACTGTGATAGTGTGGCGACTTCCGACCCTGATGTAAATTATTTTATTAGACAGATGCGCACTTCAACCGAACTAAATTTGTTAGTGCAAATAATATGTTTATGATGAGTTGAGACTCGTAAAAAGTAAGAGTAATAGTTTATGATGTTTATGTGATGATGAATAAATTGTGGAAAAAAAAATTCTAAAATATGAAAGATGAGATGAAATGAAAGTTTACACTATGATAAGTGTTCATGTTGATTTGCATTTGTATGATGCTCTGAGTATAACTTGTGAAATTAAGTGAATGTTATGAGTATTTCTGTGTGACTTCATGTTACGAGATTTTGTCATTTTGTTTCCTTAATAAATTATTGTTCAAAGTATCAACCATGAGATATCAGTTGGAAATGTTCTATTGATGAAAATGGTTTCTTCTTATTATTAAAATGCTTAGAATGATTATAATTTTTGACTTGATGGTGAGAGTTCTTTGATACAGTTACCAGAGGTATAAAGATTGTGCTTTAGTATTGGTTGTTATGGAAACTTGTGTTTAAATTTCTCCGATGATCGAGATGTTTTGTTTTCAATTTGAGGCATTATCTACTAAAGTAATTGAGAAGTTTGTCTTATTATGGCAGCATGTGAATATGTCATTATTGGTGGGCTGTGTGCGATACCACAGTATTTATTATTATTTGTAGGCTGTGTGCGATACCACCGTATTTATTATTACTAGTGGGCCGTGTACAAAACCACTGTGTATTCGATATTATTCTAAAGTGCTCATCGGGAAACTTTGACAAAGTGAAAATTACGTGTGACTATGTGATGACAAATGCAGGGTATAAGTGCATGTAAATGTGAGCAATGTTTATGATATGCATTTGGAATGTGGTAAGACTTGAAATGAGTAAGTTTATATGTAAATGATACGTCCTTTTTACTTATGTTTTTACATATTAATGTATCATATGAAATATGAGTGAATATTATTGATATTTATTAAAATGATGGAAAGTGAGGAAATTTCCGGATGAACCTTTGAAAGAAACAAAGGATACGGATGAATACCTTGAATATGTGTTAAATGACCTAAAATAACTTCAGTGCTGTGATGAAATTTTATGAAAATCATCCGAGTTTCGCAATGTTACGATTAAGGAAAAAGTTAATATTAACTAATCGACTCGTTGGGGTTCTTATCATATGAGAATGCTAGTTGATTTGGTGATAGATGAAAGCGGTGTTAATATATGCAGGTCGTGATCAGTTTACTCTATCTTTTACGGTATTCTATTAAAATGAATTGATAGAAAAGAAGCAAGAACATTCATATGATGTTGAAATTCGATTTCCAACGATTGTTATTCTGTGAAATGTGTATATGAAAACTATGTTGCTTCTGTTATCGTTCAGTGCTTAAAAGTATTATTTTCCTTCTGGAAATTTTCTGAGAATTAGTCAAAGTCGGTATTATTTCTCTTGTGAGCTATATTCTCAGACTTCTAGTACGGTATCAAATCTTGGATCTCCTTATCTCAGATTTCTTATTGTCTTTATTTTATGAATTGTGCAAGAGATATTCCTTTACTGGAAGTAATCATACTTATGTGAGTATGAAATCTAGTTTGATAGTGAACATACAATGTTACTATTGTCAGATGTGTAAAGACTAAAAGTATTGTTTATCGATGTGACTGAGAAGTTAGCCTTGAAATGTCACTACAATTTTAATTGTCAGAGAGATGCAATTCCAATGTGGTTCAGTATTTTAAGAAGTAACAGTAAAATGAACTTTATTAGATGTGATCTATCTTTAGATTTCGGGAAAAAAAATCAACATTGATAAAAGAGTAAACAGTGAAGGATCAAGCTGGAATCTGCACTATGATTGTTATTTCTGAGTAATTTTATATATCTCAATGAATTAAAACGAGATTGTTATATATCATTGAAACTGTATAGTTGATTTAAGGATCATTGATTCGTAACCGGAAAGAATTGTAATAAGATACATGTTTGAGTTATCATGGCAACCGGATGAAAATAGTTCCTTTAGAAAGGCATCTTGTGAAACGACCAAGACCAATTCAATTATTTAGTCTAGATAGTTTATTGGTTTGAAGTGTATTTTGATACAAGAACGTGAAAATGGTAGCTTATGCTTGCACTTAGTTAATACTGCATGAAAAGAATCTTATGATGTGAATTGGACAGTGATTATTATTCAGAAATAATGATGCTTATTCCATGATTTTGTGAAACTTAGAATTTTGTCAGTAAATGGTAAGTTAGAAGTGTTCGAAAAGAACTAACTTCCAATTCAGAACTACAGGTCAGAAACCGACTATTTATATGTTGTTTCGAGACAGAGTTTGTGTACCAATAAATCAATTATAGATTATCAAAAATTGCATACAGAATCGAAAGGTAAAAGTATTGAACTTAGATGAGTGTCAAGTGTTTCTAAAAGTATTTCATTAACCAAAAAAAAAAAAAATTCATCTAGATAAGTAAAGATAAGTGAGTCGTGGTTCATCGAAGAGTATGAGATTATTGATAGAATAATGCCAATTACTTATTAGTGGGATTTTCAGTCAGAATTTAAGAAGATCTGTAATATGATTTTTATGTTCATGATAAGAGAGTATAGTTCTGAATCTTAGTTTAAGAAGTAAGATGTTGAGGATGCCGAGACTATATGAGAAGCTAAAAGTGACTTGTGAAATTAAACCTAAATCCATTAACTGATGAGATTTACGGGGACGAAAATCCCTAAAGGAGGGGAGAGTTGTAACAGCCCTATTGTGACCCTAATCGGAACGGTGGTTTCAGGACCACGAATCCGAGTTAGAAAAATATTTAAATATTAATTTCGGTGTTCTGAATGTGTGAATTTGTTGGTGTGAAAATTTTGTTTTAAAATTTTATCGTTTAGATGCCTGATTAAATGAAAAGGGTCTAATTGTGTAAAATGGAAATTAAGGGTTAATGTGTAAGGGCCAAAATGTGATCGATTTTATATTATGAAGTATTAAGGTTGCAATTTGACCATAAATAGGTCTTAATGGCCGTCAAAATGCATGCAATAGTATATGGGTGGTGACTTTAATATCATATAATAATATAATAGTAATAAAACATAAAAAAAAAAAAAAAGTGGGTGAACATCTTTTCTATCATTTTGTCTTCTTCATTGCTAGGAACAGAGAGAAGAAAGAAAGAGCTTGAGCTCTTAAACTTTCGGCCTTGCATGCTTGATTAAGGTATGAAATTGAGTTCGGTTTTTGATAATTTTTACGTTTTTGAGATCGTTGCTAAGTTATCTACAAAACCCATGCTTGAATTTTTGATTTTGGTGGATATTTTGAATTATGCCATTGTTGAAAGCTTGTGTATTTTGATGTTTGATGGTAGATTATGCATGTTTATGAGTAGAGGGACGATTTTTACTAAGTGATTTTCGGTGAAAACGAGTAAAACGAGTTAATCGGTAAAAGTTGTTATTGTTCATAAGTATGTGTTATAGTAAGAATTTGAAGTTGCAATATGTTCAATATGTAATCGGAAATTTGAAAGATTAGTATAAGCAAGTGATGAACACAACTAAAATGAAAGAGAGCAAAAGTTTACAATAGAACTGCTTTGGACAGCCGCAGCGACGTAAATTTGAAAAATCACCAAAAATAGTAGAAATTGAATTATAAGTTGGATGAGATGTTTATTTAAATATTATTGAGTCTATTTTCATATAAAAGAAACAGAGAAAACAAAGGATTTTTATATTTCAAGATATTTAAATTCTTGTGAGATTGGTTCAGAATGAGTACGTGATCCCCTGTTCTGACTTGGAAAAATCATTAAAAATTGTATAAACATAATTATGGGATAAAAGTTATATGCTTGAAATTCCTAATGAGCCTAGTTTCAAATGATATAAATTATAACATCATTTGAATTCTGTACAAGGAGAAAATTGATTCGTAGTGAAAAGTGGTTAGAATAGTTGAATAGTGAAATGGGGGAAATTTTAATGAATAAACTGTACTAATTGGCTAAGCCAAAAATTCTGGAAATTTTATGGTATGAAGATATGTGAGTCTAGTTTTTGATAAAGTTAACGGATCTTAATTTGGAGTTTTGTAGCTCGAGATATAAATGATTTAGTGACTATGACTCAAGTAGACAGCTTAAGATAAACATGAGAAAATGGTGGAACTATGTGTAATTATGATTGCATTATCTTGAGAACTTGTTGTGAGGATTTGTCATGTTGAGGCCTTGATAAGGCTACAAATAAGTTGGGAAAGTAAGAGCTTAGCATTATTTATGCAAGTTATAACGGCTTAGTAGTAAGCTAAATTCATTGCTAATGCTTATTATTTTTACATGTGAACTTACTAAGCTTTATAAGCTTACTCCCTTTTCTTTCCCATATTCTGAGTCCTATTAAACAAGCTCGGGTTAGAGGTCGTAGTGGAGATCGCTTCACACTATCAAGTTATCTATGGGTATCTTTATTTATAAATGATTTAAGTTATGGCATGTATAGGGACTTGACTAAGTCATTTTGTATATGTGTTAAGTAATTTGACCAAATGTATTGTTAAGACTGGAAATGCCTCGTACTCGGTCCCGGCATAGGATACGGGTAAGGGGTGTTTCAACTAGCTGGAGGAATTGGAAAAACGAGAGGCCCAGTAGTCAATAACGTGGATGATGAGGAATACATCGTTTATGCCCCAAAAGGTGTCCCGACTCAACTAGATACGCATTCGCATAGGGGACCCTTCATTATTGAACCCCGATGTCAAACTGATGCTTCGGCCTTGTTGAAGTTCCCAATGAGTTCAAATTTTGACCTGAATAATGATCAAGCCAAACCAGTTGTTCTAGTAGAAACAAGAGAAAGAGGAGAATGGACCTCAAATGCCCTGAGGAAGAAGGAAAAGAGAACCGGTAGGTATAACAAGAGCCATTCGGAGCCAATTACAATGAATAAGCCAAGGATGGTAACTACCAACGATCAGGTTTCTCCAAAGCAAAACTCTGAAAAACTCCAATTTACACCAATCCCGATGACGTATAAGGAGCTATATCAAAGTTTATTTGACGCGCATGTGGTGTCTCCATTTTATCTAAAACTATTGCAACCCCCATATCCTAAATGGTACGACGCAAGCACACAATGTGAATACCATGCGGGGATAGTGGGGCACCCGATAGAGAATTGTTTCCCTTTCAAAAAGCTAGTCGAAAGGCTTATTAAGGCGGGTGTTGTGAAATTCGACAACGCACTGAATCCAGGGCCCTAGTGCAAGGGTTAATGGATAACAAAGAGCTGGAGTTCTTTGACTCTCCCGAAGGGGAAAACGTGTGCACCATAGGAGGAGCGTTGGTAGAGAAAGACGCCGATGTCAAATGGGGATCAATGACTTTTCTCTATATATCCAATGCATTCGTATAAGAAGAAATTGTCCATCTGGAATCGGTGAATATGAAAAAATGGCTGAAGACATGATGAAAACCTTGAGCATCGATGCCTTGTTCGAAGAGGGATTGAATGAAGGAGACTTAGGGGGCATTCACCCCTACAAGCCTGGAAGTGTTCTCGAATAAGCTGGATCATGAAGGAAATTCTGTAGTCTTTAGAGCTAGCACAAAGTAATGTTCAAAACACACTTGTTATTTTAAGCCTAGAAACAATAAGAATCTTTTGTGAAATAGGCTCATGTTCAAACATCTTTATTTTCAATAAAAAATGCATTCTTGTGTTTCATGCCGAGCAAATATTTTTCATTTTTTCCATGTCATACTATACATTCTTTTGTTTTTTTTTTGGATGTCTTTCATTCTTCATCATCCTAAGAATCGCTTATTCTTTGAAATTTGCCTACTTACCTACAATAGGTACCCAGATATCAACGACATGAGCAACTCTGTTACTGACTCTCTTTTGAGTGAGATATGGGTCTAAAGGGATCTAAGGATTTTGAAAATGATGGAGATTGTAACTTATCTTTTTATTTGTTAAGGATGGTAGAACAAAATGAAAATAGACTCTACCGTACGAAGGGACAAGGGACATTGCGAGTCTAGGAAAGGATTGAAGATCGAGGCCTTGCCCACCACAAAAACAAAGCGAGGCGTCATTGAGTTATTCCAAGAATTCAAAGAGGTCTTTACATGATCGCATCAAGATATGCCTAGGCACGAGGAGGCTATGGAGTGTTCGAAAAGGCACATGCTAAAAGTTTCTCGATAGCCAGATTGATTATAAGGTTCGGGTACTACTAGTCTACCACAAAAGGGAGATTGCAGCAGTTATGCCGTAAACGCCAAATTGAGAAAGACAAGACTTATGTGATTCCTCCTTCTTTTCCCTATACGGGGGCATAGATATTATGGGGACGATCTCGTCAAAAACATCTAGTCGGCACCAATTGATCTTCGTGATTGTTAATTACTCTACTAAGAGGGTGAAGGTCAGTTTCTAAGGTAAAGTTACAAAGTCAACCGTCATCAAATTCAACTTTGATTTCAAATTCAAGTTCGAATTCAAAAAAAAAAAAGAAAAGAAAGAAACCATCCGGAAAAATTTTGAAAGATGATTGAAACTTGTAAAGATTGACATATACTAGTTACCATTTACCCTCTATGCTTCTCGAATGTTGGCCAGGACCTCCACCGGGGCAACATCTTTCTCGTTGGTTTATGGGATGGATACAGTCTTGCCCATTGAAGTTAAAATTCCTTATCTTCAGATTTTGTCAGAGCTGAAGTTGGATGAAGCGGAATGGGTTCAATCTCGGTATGATCAACTGAATCTGATCGAGGAAACAGATTAGGAGTCATCTGTCATGGTCAAATGTACCAGAAGCGAATGATGCGGGCTTACAACAAAAAGTCTACCCCAGAGTGGTTCATGAAGGAGACTTGGTATTGAAAAGATCCTCCCTATGCAAAAGTGCTTTAGAGGAAAGTGGATACCTAATTGGGAAGGATCTTATGTTGAAAATAAGGCATTTTCTAGAGAAGCATTGATACTAGCCGAGATAGATGGCAAGAGTTAGCCAAACTCAATTAATGCAGACTCAGTCAAGAAACACGGTGTTAAGGAAGAAATAGGCCAAGGCGAAAACCCGCAAAGGGCGCTTTGAGGTTTTTCCAAAAAAAAAAAAGAACGGAGAGGCCAAGGTGAAAACCCATAAAGGGCGCTTTGAGACCAAAGGGGCTTTGAGTTGAAAA
The DNA here is from genome assembly GCA_025503065.1 of Gossypium bickii. Classification (NCBI taxonomy): domain Eukaryota; kingdom Viridiplantae; phylum Streptophyta; class Magnoliopsida; order Malvales; family Malvaceae; genus Gossypium; species Gossypium bickii. The sequence goes on from CP106720.1 coordinate 91,471,880, forward strand.
CCCAAAAAGGGCGGCTCAAATTATGATCAAATCGTGATGGGGCATACAGTTGTTTTGCTATACTTGAATTAACAATGAAGGAGTATGTTACATCTTGGGGCATCGACAAAGTACTCCAAATCCCTTAAACAAATATAGAGCTTAAATGGTCCTCAAGAAGTTTGAACAGAAAAAGTTCAAGTGCGATATATCAGGGCACCTAGTTTCCATCTTACCCATTACGAATTTGCTCGTTTCAAAATACACTACCAATAAATTTTCTTCTGGATTGTATTTGCTATCTTATTTATTTCGAGCTATGCTCCCAATCAACTTCTTTCTTGTCCATTATGTATGATCTTTTCCAAGCATTTCATATTGAAATAATGATTACTGAACTAATAATGCTTTCACAAAAGAAGTTTTGTGTATTACTCTGAAAGTCTCTAAATAATACGAGAATCTGAAACAGGACAATTATTTAGAACTCACCAGGTTTAGGGGGCTTGGAACCCCTGAAATAAGAGTCTAGCAAAGTGATTGACATCTTTGATTCTGTGTTAGAAGTATCAGCGGAACTAGAAGGCATACAACAAGAATATTGCCCTAACAAGCGGCGAGCAATAATAACCCAAAAAGTTAAAAAATTGGATCATACTCATTACATTTTGCATGCATCCATTCATTCCTAATACATATGGTTAGGAGCATTTTCATGACATCCTAATCATTTAACATAAGCATAGACCCCATGAAATTAAATCTACAGGAAGGTTCCCTAGAGGACAATGTAGCAAAATTGATGAGAGTTACTAAAGATCACAGATCTTATCTCTACTGAGCAGAAGTAAAGCAGATCGGAAGATTGAAGCCTTGTCTCCACTGAGCAGGAGTGGAGCAGGCTAAAGATAGCAGATTTTATCTCTACTGAGTAGGAGTGGAGCAGATCGAAGACAACAGATCTTATCCCTACTGAGTAGGAGTAGAGCAGATCGGAAGACTGAAGCCCTATCTCCACCGGCGAGAGAGTGGGCAGGCTAAAGATAGCGAGATCTTATCTCCCGAGTGGGAGTGGAGCGGATCGAAGACAAATGATTTTATCTCTACTGAAAGGGGAGTAGAGCGGTCGGAAGATCAAGCCTTATCTCCACCGAAAGAAAGCTAAAGATAACAGATCTTATCTCCACTGAGCAGGAGTGGAGCGGATCGAAGACAACAGATCTTATCTCTCACCGAGTAGGAGTAGAGCGGTCGGAAGATCAAGCCTTATCTCTACCGGAAAGGAGTGGAAGCGGGCTAAAGATAATGAGATCTTATCTCCCACCGGCGAGGAGTGGGAGCAGATCGAAGACAATAGATCTTATCTCTACTGAGTAGGACTAGAGCAGATCGAAAACAACAGATCTTACCTCCACTGAACAGGAGTGGAGCAGATCAAAGATCATAGCCTTATCTTCACTGAGCAAGAGTGGAGCAGGCTAAAAAAGCAGATCTTATCTCTACTGAGCAGGAGTAGAGTAGATCGAAAACAATAGATCTTATCTCCACTGAGCAAAAGTGGAGCAGATTGAAGATTATAGCCTTATCTTCACTGAGTAGGAGTGGAGCAGGCTAAGGATGGCAGATCTTATCTCTACTGAGCAGGAGTAGAGCAGATCAAAAACCACAGATCTTATCTTCACTGAACAGGAGTGGAGCAGATCGAATACAGCAAGCCTTATCTCCATGTATCGACAATGGGGCAGACTGAATATCGTAGCCTTATCTCCACTGAGCAGGAGTGGAGCAGGCTGAAAGAAAGCAGATCTTATCTCCGCTGAGCAGGAGTGGAGCAGATCGAACATGATGAACCTAAATCCCCTAAGCAGCAGTGTAACAAGCTAAATATTACAGTTCTTATATTCACTGAGCATGAGTGGGCAGATCAAAAATGGAAAATCTTATCTCCATGTATCGGCAATGGAGCAGATTCAAACCTCCGGCCTAATCCCCTAAGCAGTAGGGTAACAGGCTAAATATTACAGATCTTATCTCCATTGAGCAGGAGTGGAGCAAATCGAAGGCTGTTGAAATGTAAACTCCTATGCCCTTGGAGACGCAGTGGGTTAAAGTGAGGCTACCTGAGGAAATGAGGCATCAAGAAATCAAGGTTCGGCAAGGTCGGGCAAAAATTGGCTCTTTTAGAATCTTTGCTTCGTTCTTGTTACACGACAACAAGCAAAGAGGGGCAGCTGTACGACCCAATTTTAGCCCAAAAGAAAACCAATTTATAAACCAATCCATACAAACAGTCCATTTTTACATAAACTACCAGCCCAAACCCGAATGACCCAATTACAAACCCAATACAAACCTAAAGCCCAAACCTATCAAACCTAAAACAGAAAACAAATTGAAAACCTAGCCAACTACCAACGCCGCCAGCCGCCTTCCTCGCGCGCCTGCCTCTCCGCCCACCACGCTCTCCGTGACGTGCCCTCATCCACTACGTTTCCATGTAACTACGAAATAGGAGAAATTCGGTTGTAAGAGGGCTATAAAAGCCACACCGAATAGTGTAAAAATGAGGTTTTTTTTACACGATTTGATACAAATACACGAGCAAATAAGTCTTTTACGAGAAATCAATACAACAGAATCAAGAAAAGGTTTTCGTTTTTTCCTTTTCGTTCTTTTATTTGAATCTGTTACTTAGGTATAGTTTTTTTCCCTTGTTTCTATTTTTTTTTCTCTTTTCAAAAAAAACCCGTTTGATATAATAGATTTACAAAAAAGATAAGAAACTTACTGGGCCTTCGTTCTTGTGGGTGACCTACTACTTTTATCGGGGTTAAAATGTCGATGATTGAGGATAAAAGGGCTTCAAGCCCTAGAAATCAAGAAAAGGAGAGGTATTCTGTTTTTGGTTTGAAACAGAGAAAGAAATGAAGGAAAGGTTTTGTTTTTAAGTTTTAAACACTAAAAAGGGATGGGCCCCACGCAATTACTTGCTTCTGCAGGAGAATTTGTGCAATTTCACCTTAAGTGGGTAAATTGCGTTATTAGCCCTCCTTATTGTGCCGTTGTTTCAATTGCGTCCTCCTTCATTTTTCTATTTTTTTAAATTTGCCCCTGAAGTTTGTGCGCCACTTCGATTTGGTCCGCATTCAGGCACAGTATTTAGGGCTTGGAATAATTGCGTTTGATCCATATTAGGTAGCGCATTGCAAATTCATCTTTTTACCCTTTATTAATTTTAATATTATTATTGTGACTATTATTACTGTTTTTTTAACTTTATTATTACTTGTATATTTTACTTTTATTATTATTTTTATATTTTATTATTACAATTACCACAATTACTATTATTTTATTTGCTATGTTATCGTGACCATTTTATTATTATTCCTATTATTTTATTACTATCACTATTTTACTATACGTATTATTATTTTTAATATTATTTGTTATTATTTTTTATTACCTCTATGTTATATATATATTATTATCACTATGTTTAATATTTTTATTATTACTATTAATATTATTAGTATCATTATTTTTATCCTCTTTACTTTTTTATATACATTAATATTATACCTGTATTTATTATTATGTTATTATTGTCTTTGTTTTATTATTTTTAATATTATTACTATTATCTTATTGTCAACACTATTTTTCATTTTGTTTCTAGTAGTATTATTATTATTTTTACTTTTTAGTAATGTTTTTATTATTATTTCTTTTCTATTTATTATTATCACTGTTTTTGTTACTCCTATATTTTTCCCCTTCCCCTTCACCATTATTATTTATTCATTGATGTTTTATTACTATTACTATTGTTTTTTTTATTTTATTAGCTTCGAAATTATCATATAGTATTTATTTGCATGGATTCACCATTAGCCTCCTCGTTATTATGTTCTTTCATCTCTTTATTCTTGTTCTTATTATTTTATGTAAATTGGTGATTTTGGAACGTATTTTTATTTTTGCTTTTATTTGTATTTTTTTTTTGCCAAATTCATAAAAGTTTTTTTACAAAGGTAATATTTAGTGTTTGAAAGTTCGAGAGATCGTGCTTCGATCGTCTTTGGGGTTTGATTTTTCGTTCAAGCTAAATCATTAAATATCTGTTAAATATTTTGATCGTGTTTTTCGAAAATAAGGCAATGTTTCGTGCTTGAAAGTTCGAGAGATTCGGGCCCAATCGTGCTGGGTCTCGTATTTCTATTCATCCAAATGACCAAACATCCTTCCGAGATTTTAACCGGGTTTTCTTAAATAAATGCAATATTTCATGATTGAAAATTTAAGTAATCGTGCCCAATCGTGCTGAGTTTCGATTTTTAGTTTGGCCAAATAGTGAAATACCCTTTTCAAATTGCAAGACATGAATTTTGGAAATCATGAGATGATCTTGATATCGAGGGTTTGAAACATCGTGTCTTATCGTGCTGGATGTGGTATTTCATCTTTTCGGAACAAGAGAGTTTCGATATCCGTTTCGAGTTATCCAAACATTTTTTAAAGATTCATATTTTAAAATCTTTTCTAATTTTCGACATTAAGGACATTAATCAATTAATAAGGTACCAATTTTGGGCATTACGAGGGTGCTAATCCTTCCTCGTGCGTAACCGACTCCCGAGCCCTTTTTCTTAAAATTCGTAGACCAAACATGCTTTCTAAAGTGGCCCAATCACACTTCAAAAAAGATTGGTGGTGACTCCGTTTTTATTTTTAAAGTCGGCCCGTTTTTCAAACAAAAAATGGTTTCGACAAAGAAAAAATATTTTACCAAATATACAGACAAATTTCAATTTAAAAATGATTTTATATATTTGTCTTACATTAAATAGGTTTTAAACATAAAAATATAATATAAAATATGTAACTTAATTCTTAAAATTTTATCATTAATATTTAAATTTTATGGAATAAATGTATACATGAGATTTTTAAAAAATAAATAATTGTCTTACATGTATAGAAGTATTAAAATGTCAAATCTCATAAAATATAATGTGAATGTGATTTTTTTAATATTTAATATATTAAGTTTTTTATCTCTACAACTAATTGTATGTGTTAATTAAATTATATTACTAAAAGTAAATAACTCAATTACCATATGTCGATAAATTGAATGTGCCACGTTGCATGTCGATATTTTTCCACATCAATTGAAAACATATATATATATATGTCTCATTGTATTACGTTAATAAAAAAAAAAAAAGGGAATGATTATAGATATTTGTTTGAAGGGGCAACTTCAGTGTAATGGAACGGATAAGGTCAAAGCTAGGCTATAAATATGTATCTGACTAGTCCAAGGTAAACTATACACGTTAAGACATGGCGCCATATGATTGGCTACAACCAAACCTACGTAATTTCAACGCAGTGGACCCGCTGATAATGTGGCCTTGCCTCGCCACATAACTACCAAGACAGTTGCGGAAAACGACGTAGCATCAAGCTCAAGCAAAAACAACCATCTTAGGTTTCTGTTTTAAGAATAAAATTGATTTGGGTGGTGGGTAAAAACCTTGTGGTTTTGACTTTTGAGTAGAACGTGGTTAGGACTCAATTGCAACCCAAATCCTAATTTCATTGGATTAAAATATGGATTTGTTTATTAGTATAATTGCAATTATAAATAGGGTAAATTAAAAAAACGGTCACTTTTATTTGCCTTAAATTATATTTTAGTTATTTATGTTTGAAATATTACGTTTTAGTCACTTACGTTACCGTTTTGTTACAAAGTGGTTACTCTACCATTAAACTCTTTTACCTCCCTAACGGTAGTCCTATGTGGTAGTCTAAAAAGATTTTAAATGTTAACTTAGATGTCCAATTACTAGGATGAAAATAGGTTTTTAATTAAATAAATTTAATTTAGATTGCCACGTAAGACATCTAAGTTGACATTTAAAACTCATTTGGACTGTCACGTAGGACCGCCATTGTAACACCCCTAACCCGTATCTGTTGTCGAAACAGGGTTTCGGTGTAACACCCCTTACCCGAGACCGTTGCCGGAGTCGAGCACGAGGCATTACTAAACTTAACTACTAATTCGGCATAAAATTTAAAACTGCCCATCTGCGTCATAGTCACTAAAATATTTATATCTGGAGCTACGGGACTCCAAATTAAGATCCGTTAATTTTTCCTGAAACTAGACTCATATATCTTTTTACTATAATTTTTCCAGAATTTTTGGTATGGCCAATAAATACCAGATTTTTCTTAAAGTTTCCCCTGTTTTACTGTTTGACTGTCCTGACCTCTCTTCACTACAAATCAAATTACTCTTCGTACAGAATTCATGTGACCTTTTTATTTATTTCATTTGAAAATAGACTCATTCAGGATTCCATACATATAAATTTTAATCCACAATTATTTTTGTGAAATTTCTAATGATTTTTCAAAGGCAGAACAGGGGATCACGAATTCATTCAGAACCAGTTTCACTAAAATTTAAATATCTCATAATTTCGATTTCTTTTGCTTACTCTATTTATTTTATATGAAAATAGACTCAAAGAGCTTTCAATTCATATCTTATTCACTTTCTAATTCCATTTCTCCTATTTTTTTGTGATTTTTCAAAATCACGTCACTGCTGCAATTCAAAAACCGTTTCATTGCAAAATATTGTTAACAAGTTTATAACATCTTTACTCCATCTCATTTAAACTCTATACATGCCATATAAATCTTTAAACATAAAACAAAAGCTACCGGAATTGATCTGGATAGTGAGCTTTGCTGTGATGATCCGATCTACCAACTTCTCTTTAAGTCAATCTACATAAAAAATCAAACACACACGAGTAAGCTTGATGAAGCTTAGTAAGTTCATTGGTTTAAAAGTAACTTACCACACATAATATTTCCAAAACAATAACAAAATATTTACTAAAGTTCCCTGCCATCCACAACCATTGTTAAAATACTTCACATAGTTGAGCTCAACATTAACAACTACTCAATCTCTTCCATTTGATTCACTCATTTTATATTACTACTTATCAAATTAGGAAACGTCTTACGAATTTGAGTACGTCGTTGCTCAGTGCCACGTTTCACAACTCAGTATGGATAATTCCATACCTACATTTCACAACTCAGTATGGTTTATACCATACCTACATTTCACAACTCGGTATGGTTAATACCATACCTACATTTCACAACTCGGTATGGATGATACCATACCTACATTTCACAACTCGGTATGGATGATACCATACCTACATTTCACAACTCAGTATGGATGATACCATACCTACATTTCACATTTGCCATGGATTAACCATGGTCTTATCCAAGTCAATTCATCACATGTCACGACACGAACGTACTCAATTCTGAGTTTTTCCTAATTTGAATTACCACCATTTATTCTTTCATTTATCATATTTTTCACAATCCCACAGCAAATTCATATTTAACAGCACATTATATCATTCAATCATTCACAAATAAACATATAAATTCAACCATATGAACTTACCCGGCTGATTTGTAGAAGATTTTGAAATTTAGGGACTACTCTGCAACTTTTTCTTTTCCTCTTTCTTCTTTGGTTTCTTGATCTATAATATAAAATATTTTCACTCATCAGCATATATTTCATTTCTATTTCACTTCACAAATTATGCTCTTCAAATTTTGAAATTGCACTTTTACCCTAAAATTTACAATTTTTACAATTTAGTCCCTGCTCAATTCAGCCATCAATTGAACTAATTTTTCTCAATCAACACTTTATTCTATCATTACAAACTATTTCACAACCTTTGATATTCTGAATTTCAACACCAACCTCTAATTCACAACTTTTTCACAATTAGGTCCTAAATATCATTTCCTATCAAAATTACTTAATAAAACCACCTTAATATGAAATTATAATTTAATTTTCATAATAATTCATCATAAACTTCCATTTCTCAGCAAGGGTAACTTTTAATTTTACCCACCAAATCAAAAACTAATGAATTCTATAAGTGGATCTAGTTGTAAAAGTCATAAAAACATAAAAATTATCAAGAAAAAGCAAGAATCAAACTCACATGGTGTAAAAATATGAAAACCAGCTTTCTCCAGAACTCCTATGGTGTTTTGGCTGAGATAATGTGAATTTTTCTCTAGATTATTTTCAATCTTATCTTAATAAACATATTAAAATCACAAAAATTCCAATTTTGCCCTTGTTTCACTTATCCTCTGCTGATTTCCTTGCCTTTGCCGTCCAACCTTCTCACTTTTAGGTTTAATTTCCCTTTAAACCCTCCTTCTTTTAACACTTGAGCTATTTAATTCTTCTAGCAATTTTGCATTTGTTACAATTTAGTCCTTTTTATTAAATTGGCTACCCAAACATTTAAATTTCTCAACCAAATTTTAATACTAATTTAATAACACTCCATAAATATTTCTAAAAATATTTATGGCTCGATTTTCAAATTCGAGGTCTCGATACCTCGTTTTTGACCCATTTGACCTAATAAATTCTTTTAATTCACTAAATTCACCAATCCACAAATTCTTCTAAATTCTCACTTGACTCATAAATATTAAATTACTATCTTATTTAATCTTACTTGCCGGATTTAGTGATCTCATATCACCATTTCCGACACCACTGAAAATTAGGCCGTTACATTCGGAGCATTACCGAAACATTCAGAACATTTATAGATTAATTCAGGCAAGTTACTATTCATTCACCGAGGTCATTCATAATGTCCTTTAAATGGACTCTCGAGGCCCAATACAAGCATTAGAATCAAGTCAGGACAAAACCGGGAACTCAAGAAATTTTTCGCGAAATTCCAAAATTTTAATTCGAATGGACCGTGTGCTAGGCCGTGTGGATAATTAATTTAATTCAAATTAGGTGCAGGTTTCATCCGACCAAGACACGCTTGTGTTCAAGGCCGTGTCTCCCACACGACTGAGACACACGCTCGTGTGGACAAAATAAAGCCATTTCCTAGCCTCATTTGTCACCTAAATTTACCATTTTCCTGCACCAAAACATACCAAGTACAATCCAACCATTCCAAGCATTCAAATAAGCAAATTTCATCATTCAACATGGTCTATCGTTGCATGCATACATGTTTACTAACTTACCTTGGTTCAATTATGTGTTAAACATGATTTGGTCAACTACTTGACATACATATATAGTTACCATAGTATAAAATTACAAGTATATCAAAACAACCATTACTAGCAATTCCAATGGCTAGATTACAAGTATCATTTATATTTACATGCCAATATGGCCAACATATCCTATATATGCCATTACAACCGTAATTGATTTACCATATTATACCGACATGGGTCGATGGATAGTGTGAGTGATCTCTGCCGAGCTTCTGATTTACTCTAAAATAGGGGAAAATAAAACGGGGAAAGCTTGTATGCTTAGTAAGTTCGTATAACTTGGTACTTAACTTACCATTCATTCTACTATGAGGTAACTATGTAAGGCACATTCATTCAATTTGACTTTAAGCCCTACACATATCCTCATTATCCTTGTTAGTCATATATTCTATAATAACTTCAAAATATGTTTGAGCTCAACAACAATCAAGTTTTCATGCACATTTGCATTCCATAACATTTGTTCATTTAACATTCATAAATCATCTCTTTATATTACAAGTATAATTACATAATAGTTCATCTCAAGTTCAGATTATTTCATATCAGAACTTTATTCATATTTCTCGAAATATCAGTGTTACACGAGTAGTAATACACTCAAAGTATACAAGTCTATAATCAAGGATGACATATTCATCAAATGAATTTCATGTACAAGTATCATCATCTCATGTTTTCTTATATCAATCGTCACGTATCATCATTTTTGTGTATTTCAAACATATACGTGTAATAACTCATTTCTTATTCATATTCTTCTCATATCAAGAGTTTTACCCGTTGAATTTATTTGGAATATCGATGGATACACCGGTAGTACACTCGAGGTGTACGAATCAAAATCCGTCAATTCATACTCAATAGTACTTTGTAGGTACACTCTCGAGCCACGTATCATACAACAGAATTACTAGTCCAGGCTAAATTCTTTATATGACAAAGAATTCCCTACAGAGTTCATTCTGGATTACCAGTCCAGGCTAATTCCAGTCAATTAGGATTACCAGTCCAGGATCTTAATTGAAACAAATACTCGAGAGGCTCATTTCTGATTACCTGTCTGGGCTAAATCTATTCTGCAACACATGCAGCTTTATTAAGGAAATCACATTTATCCATCAACTTCCGTTTATTCAAACGGGATTTAACATTTATCAGGCAATTGTCGGGTATATGTTCAATCTCATAAATTTATGCATTCATACAATTCAAGTGTTCACATTCAACTCAAGTATAAAATTTACATTTTTATCATTTATCATTTATCGAGCATTATTGTTGATCAGACACATTTCATGTAATAGCCCAAATTTCAGTGATGTCAAAAATAGTGGTTCGAGACCACAAAATCTGAAAAATGAACTCGTAGACTATATTATTTAATATTTACGAGCCAAATGTAGCTTTTAAAAATATTTTTGAAATAGTAAATTGTGTTTTATAAAGATTTATTTGGTCAAGAAATTGGGAAAAAGAGGTATCGAGATCTTGATGTTATAAACCGAGTCGTAAATATTTTTATAAATATTTACGGAATGTTAATAAGGTAGTATTAAAATTTTGTTAGAAAATTTTGACGTTTAGGTGGTTAATTAAATAAAAAGGACTAAATTAAAAAAGGTGTAAAAGTTGCTAGAAGGATTAAATAGCTTAATTGTCAAATGAGGAAGGACCTAAATGCAAATACGCCCAAAGGAGATATTTTGGGCTGCAATAGCTGAGAAAAATCAGGAAATGGGTGAAATAAGGGCAAAATTGGAAAATTGCCAACATTAGCTAAATAAAAATGGGACCAAATTGGAATATCTAGAATTCTCTTCATTTCTCTTCATTTTCATCAGCTGAAAAACAGCCATGGAAGAGGGTTCAAGCTGATTTTCATACTTTAGCTTCATTTAAGTTTAATTCTTACTTTCTCTTTGAAATTTCTATGTTTTTGGACTTTTACAATTGGGTCCAACTTACTATGTCATTAGTTTTTTATTCTATGACTAATTTTTAAAGTTTCTATGGATTAGTGCTGGAAGCATATGATGTATAAACACAGAATTGAAGCTTTAATTTTGATATCTGATGATTTTATCAAGTAAAATTGATGGAAATTAGTTTTAGGACCTAATTGTGAAAGAGTTTGGAATTAAGGTCTAATACTAAAGTTCTGATTTTCAAAGGTTATGAAGTAGTTTAAAATGATAGAGAAAAGTATTAAATGAGAAAATTAGCTCAATTGAGGGGTTAATTGAGCAAGGATTGAATTGTATGAATTGTGGAATTTGGGACAAAATAGAAATGAACATGTTACACTAAAGCAGTTTTGGACAATAGCAGTTGTCTAACTTTGCAAAATCACCAAAAATGGTAGAAATTGAATTAGAAGTTGAGTGAGATATAAAATTATAGCTTGTTGAGTTTATTTTCATATAAAAGAAACATAGCAAGCAAAGGAAGTCTACATATTGAGATATTTAAATTTTTGTAAGACTGGTTTAGAATAACTTCGTGATCCCCTGTTCTTAATTTAGAAATTCACTAAAAATTGTAAAAAAAAATAATTATGAGTTAAAATTTATATGTTTGTATTCCTTAGTGAGCCTATTTTCATTAGAAATAATCGGAAACACTAAATCGTACTATAAAATAATTGATTTTTAGTGAAGAGAGGTCAGAGCCGTCAGACTATGTAACAGGGGAGAATTTAACTAATAAACTGTACTAATTGGCCGCACCAAAAATTCTGGAAAAATTATAGTAAAAGGATATACGAGTCTAGTTTCAAAGAAAATTAACAGATCTTAATTTGGAGTTCTGTAGCTCAAGATAAAAATAATTTAGTGACTATGACACGGATGGACAGCTTGAATATTCACATAAGTAAATAGTGAAAATTATAGATAATGTTACTTACAAGTGTGTTGTTTATACTAAGGGTGTGGAATGGAAAGGAGGAGGAGGAAAATATATGAATGACTTATGTATAAATTGAACACATGCCTGATTATAATCGATAAACGTTGAATTAGAAATGATGTAATGTTTTATTTCAAATATTTATTATGAAACTAAGATTATGGTTATAGTATAAAAATCGTATTGTAAGTTCATGTAACTTGAATTATATTCTTAAATGCTTGAAATGTATGTTATCGATGTGAATATAATTTGAATGTTCATTGTATGAAAATTGATGAAACATTGATATATTTGGTAAAAAGGGAAAGAAATCCCGGTTGAATGAAAGGAAAATTCGATGGATCTCTGAAAAGGAATTGATGATAAAAAAGATCTAGCCCAGACGGGTGATCCTATCCTGATATAGCCCTCCCGAAGAATATGTGGAAAATGGATTTAGCTTGGACGGGTAATCCGAATTAGGGTCTGAATTCAGCCTGGACTGGTAATCCCATTGTAAAGATGAGGTTCGCGGGAGTGTGCTCTCTGAAATGGAAATGTGCACACATGAATATGAATTGACGGACCCGGATTTGTACACTAAAGTGGACCTCTGAAAATCCATCGAAATTCCAAGTAATTCAACGGGATAAATATGGAAAAATAACAAGGAAATGAAAATCATGGTATTGATGAACTCATCAATCATGGTATATATTATGTGATATAAGGAAATACGAGTTGATGAGACATGAATATAGAACTTGGTTAATGAACGAGTTCATTTGTGATTATATATTGTACACCCTTAAGTGTATTATCCGTATGAATTGGTATTCCAAATGCGTTAATGAGAAAAGTTCTAAAATAAAATAATCTGAAATTTGAAATGAAATATTATGAAACCGTACTTGAAATACATTGTTATATCTTGTATATGTTATTTGAGTTCATAATGTTGAAAGTAAATGCATGTGGAAATATGAGATTGTGATATATAAAAACATGGAATATGTTTGATAAATGTGTTTATTCATAATTATAGAACTATACACGTCAAGTGTACTATTTGTGTAAAGATAATGATTTCAAATTATCTGTAAGTGTTTTGTACTATTTGGTAATGCCTCGTAACCCTTTTTCGGCGACGGATACAGGTTGGGGGTGTTACATTTCATTTATCGGGTTTTGAAAAATATGTAATCATTTCACTTAATTAAGGCATTTATACAATTCACAAACACAACATTTAATTCAAGCATAAAAAAATATATATACAATTTAGTTATACGAACTTACCTCGACAAAGGTTCGTGTACAAACATCTACCAATCCGACATTTTCCTCTTTTTCCTCGTTCTAACTTTGAATTTGGTCTGTCCGGATCTATACGACTAAATTTAACATCAATTTATCATATTTTACATTCATGTGGGCTAAATTTTCATCCTAGGCAAAATTACTATTTTGCCCCTAACTTTTTCATAAATTCCATTTTCGTCCGTAGTCTCGGAAAAAACTTGTGCAAATTACTCCCTATTCCAAGCCTAACCAAAGCCCCATTACAAATTTTACAGCACATGTATTCATAAAATTTCAGAATTTTTCCTTCAAGTTCACAAATTTACATTTTAGTCCCTAAATCATGATTTCATCAAAAATCATTTTGTAAAAGTTATTTATCTATCAATAATCTTTCATTTTCTACCATAAATTTCTAATTTCCAGCATATAAATCCATTACCCATTTTTCATATCTTGATAACTTTTCAATTTAATCCCCCAAATAGATAGATTAGACTATCCCGATTCCAAAAATATGAAAATCATTAAAAACAGAACAAGGAAATTTACCCAATTTGGCCATGAAAGTTTCTTCTCTCTCTCCTAGGGTTTCCATGTTTTATTTTGGGGATGATGATGAGAAAATAAGATGATATCTAATTTATCATCTTTTAATTAATTAAAATTTTCACTTTCCAATTTAGTCCTTCGCCTTTTCTATATTTCAATAGATGAGTTGCCAAGAAAAATCTACATACTTTAATTAATGGTCTAATTACCATATAAGAACCTTAATTTTTGAATTCCATAGCTATTTGATCCTTCTAGCTACTAGAATTCAACTTTCGCATTTTATGCTATTTAGTCCTTATCGTAATTAAGTACTCAATCAATAAAATTTTTGTACCAAAATTTTCACATGTCATATCTATCATAATACGAATCATATAATAAAGTAAAAATAAAATTTATTTTCGTCTCGAATTTGTGATCCCGGAACAACTGTTCCGATTTCATCGAAATTTGGGCTGTTACAGCCATTAGGGAGGTAACAGAGCTTAACGGTAAAGTAACCACTTCGTAACAAAATAATAACATAAGTGACTAAAACGTAACATTTCAAATATAAACAACTAAAATGTAATTTGAGGCAAACGAAAGTGACTATTTGTATAGTTTACCCTTATAAATAAAAGTAATACATATTCGAATAATTATAATAAGAATTATGCATTATAAAACACAACAAATTAATAATCAAAATATCTCTAAATTTAAATGAAAATAATTTGATTTTTTTTGCCAGAATTTTTTTTTTTTTGAAAGATAAAGAAATAGAGATAGATGATAACTATAGAGACATTTGTTTTTTATGGTAATTGATTAAATGACAATAATTTATGTTTGGTTTGTCATTATATTTGGCCATAATAATAGGAAGCTTGGTGGGGCAAGTAGTAATTCTAATTTAGTTCCTAATAGTAATTAATTATTTAATTTAGGTCACTTTTAAATTTAACCATTTGATTAATAAAAAATTATATTTTCTATCTCTCTTAAAAATAAAAATTTTAATTTAAGCCCTTTTTACAAACTTGTTTTAGCTTTGGTATCCTAAAATTTTTATAATTTTCTCTTGGCTTCCTCTTAACAAATTTTTGGTTTTGTCCTTGTATCTAAATATAGGTTTATGATAGACTTAACGCATAATTTGGTGCATGAACTTGAAACTTTTTGTTAATGGGGTACATGTGTTATTTTCCGGTCTAACATGGTATCTACATTTGACAAAAATTACACTTGAAGGTAACATTGTTAACTTATTAACGTTTAATTTGGGTTTTAAAGCTGATTTGATTAAAATTCATAATTAGTTAATAATCTTAGTAACTAACTTTCATCAAATCTACCCTAAAACCCGAATTAAATTACATCCATCCTATTGTATTTGACAAGTTATACGTAAAATTAAACAAATTCACAACTAACACTAAATTTATTCTATTAACAAAATTCATAATTAGCTAAAAATCTTAGTAATTAACTTTCATCAAATTTACCCTAAACCTGAATTAAATCACATTCATCGTATTGAATCAACTTTCATCAATTCATATTTAAAACCCGAATTAAACAGTAAAAAGTTAACATTTTTACCTTCAAATACTAAAATATATAACTTTTATCAAATACATGTATCACATTAGAAAAAAAGTGACAAACTCAGATGCCAAATATTATATTGAAAATGTATTCATTTTTTACACAATTATTTTAAACATATCCTTTTGCTCACATCCTCTTCTGTTTGGAATGTGGTGTAAAACTTAAAATCTATGTGAAATAAAGGCATTAACCTTTTTATCTCGTCCTCCATTAAAAACAAAAAGAAAGAAGAAGAAATTTCTTGCTGGCTTAAAGCTAAAGTTATGTACACTTACATCAATTTCTTTTCATGTCATTATCTGAAAATATCATTTTCATGTTCATAATAAGTCATAGTTTCTCCTCCCTCCCCCGTCTCGTAATCCCAATTATTATTGGTGCAATCATATATGTTTATTAATTTTATTTTTTTATATAATATCTAGAATTACTCATAACCCTTCCTAACCCTTAAATAGGAAGATAATGCGTTTCAGCACACTCGAATTCACATCCTCCTACACTAACAACAATACCAATACCAATCAAGCTAAGACTCAATCGAGTGAATTTGGTATATATGAGTTTATAGAATACATAGTGTGCCTTTGAAATTCATATGTTTTTTAATAAATAAAGGATGAGAATAAAATTGTTTGAAATGGAACTCAAATTTTCATATCTATAATATAATGCATTTATTACTAGACTAAAAGATTGTTAATTTGATCAACACCATTAATTATTGTCAGATAATTTTTTATCAAAATTTGTTTATAAAATATTTTCAAAGTTTTTTCTTAGTGAATTACAAGAGGAGGGCAAAGCTCTAACAGCAACATGACTAGCGGGACTCGAACCCAAGCCACACATGGGCGGTGAACACCCTAACCATTAGGCCAACACACGAGGTTCTAATTTCAAGTTTTTTTAATATTCAAGTTTTCCTAATTTTTTTAGTTAATAAGAGCAAACCAATAATTAAATATGGAGAACTCTAAAATTGTCTCAATTTATTTTCTTTTACATGTTAACAATACAAATTTTATAAGGACAATTTAGTAAAACATATATTAGATAATTTATATTCTAACAACTAAATAATAAAATATTACATCCTAACCAAATGAACCAAATAGGATAATGTAATGTGTTAACAAATTTTATATTCAGGTAATCTTATTACTAGAGGTAATCAAACATTCTACAAACAAAGCAATTGCATAAAATGTCAAATTTGAATTCTAGTAGCTATAAGAATTAAATAGCTATGGAATTCAAAACTTGAGATCCTTAAATAGTAATTAGACCATTAATGAAAAATATGTAGATATTTTTGGTGAATCGTCCATGGAAAAATTAAAAAGGGTTAAGGACTAAATTTGAAATGGAAAAATTATAAAGATGATAATTAAATTAAAATGAAATATCATCATTTTATATCATCTTATTCAACCTAAAATTCATGGAAACCCTAGGAGAGAGAAAACAAGCTTTCCAAGCATAAATTGGTAAGTTCCTATGTCCCGTTTTTAGTAATTTTTATATTTTTGAGATCGAGAAAGCTTAATTTCTCTATTTGGAGGGTTAATTTGAATAGATATCAAAGTATAGAAAATTTTTCATGGATGAACATGCTTAAATTTAAAAGTTTATAGTATAAAATGAAAAGTTGTTGATAGATAAACAACTTTTACAAAGGGAATTTGATGGAAACTTGATTTAGGGGCTAAATTGAAAAATGGTAAAACCCTGGAAAATTCTAAAATTTTTAGAATACATGTGTTGTAAAAGTTATATTAGAATTTTTATTAGGCTTGGAATAAGGATTAAATTGCATGAATTTCAATTTCCGAGCCTAAGGACGAAATTGGAATTAATCAAAAGTATAGGGGTAAAATGGTACTTTTTCTTAGATTGTAAATTGAGTTTAATAGGATATGAAATGGATTGAATTGATGATTAAATTCATTTATATAGTTCCGGAAGTACCAAACAAAGAGCTAGATCGAGGAAAGAAAAAGATTTCGGATTAGTATATTTTAGTTTCGAACAAAAATCAAGGTAAGTTCGTATAACTTAAATGAGCATAAAAATGTGTTGTTTTAAATATATATTACATTATATATGTTTTATGAAATTTGTATGTATAGAAATTGTAATGGATGGAATGGTATATGATAGAAATTTATTGATAAAGGGTAAAATTCCGTATGAATTTGAATTCCAATAGATAAATGTGATTTCCCTGATAAAACTGCATGTGTTGTAGAATGGATTTAGCCCGGACGGGTAATCCGAAATGAGTCTCTCGAGTATATGCTTCAATTAGGATTTAGCCTGGATTGGTAATCCTAATTAACTGGATTTAGCCTGGACTGGTAATCCAGAATGAACTCTATAGGGAATTCTTTGTCATATAAAGGATTTAGCTTGGACTGGTAATCCGACAAAGCCCTTAGAGTATATGTAACAGCTAGAATTTAGCCTGGACTAGTAATTCTGTTGTGTGATATGTGGCTCGAGAGTGTACCTATAAGGTACTACTGGACATGAATTGACGGATAATGGATTTGTACACCTCAAGTGTACTACTTGAAATATCCATCGGGAGTTCAATAATTCAACGGATAAAATATGCATGTAGCATGATGAGCTCAACTATGCATATTGGTATATTATGACTAACATATTGGTTGAGTATGTGTGAATAGGTAAATTACCAAATAGATGGGAAAGCATGTTTTGCATGGTTAGTATATTGAATGTAATGGGTAAGATTAATTTATGTTATACGAGCTTACTAAGCATAATATGCTTACTAGGTTTTATTTTCCCTGTTTTATAGCGCTCAAAGCTCGTGAAGGTTGGAGATTAGTCGGAGCAAATTATCACATTATCAATCTATCATTTTGGTATAAATGAAAATCTTATTTTGTTAATGGCATGTATAGGCTAAATAGACCAAATGATGGTATGTAAATGATGAATGAAATTTAGCCATTGGAATGGCTAATATATTTATGTTTTGATATATGTCATGCTTGATTCAATACATTAACCAAAATGATAAGTATGAACATATAATTTTGCAAATTATGTAAGTTACATAAAGGTAAGTCATTAAACACAAATATATGATGAAATGTATTAATTTGGAGTGTAGAAATTGACTTGAATTATATTTGTGATTGGTTGGATTATACTTGTAAGTATTGATGCAGGAAAATGGTAAATTTGGGTTAGAAATGAGGCTAGGAAATGACCTTATTTTGTCCACACGGGTAGTGTGTCTAGGTCGTGTGTGGTACATGGGCATGTGCTTTGGCTATGTGTCCCTTACATTTTAATTTTAAGAAACAGAATGCTCAGAATTGAGCACACGGGCGTGTGTCTCAGCCATGTAGGTGACACGGCCTTGAACACGAGCGTGTGTCATGACCGTGTGAAACACCAAATTTGAATTAAATTAATTAACCACACGATCTAGCACACGGGCGTGTGGCATAGCCACGCGGCACAAGCCAGAGAGCATCCTAAATTGGACACGGCCCTAAGCATGAGAATGTCTAAGGGTCACACGAGTGTGTCCCTTGGACCACACAGGCGTGTCAGTCCTGCACCTTAGAAAATTTCTGAAATATCACGAAAAATTCTTAAAGTTTTCAATTAAGTCTTGATTCGATTCTAATGTTCGTATTGGGCCTCGAGGGTGTAACAGCCCGATTTTGGGCTTAGTTCGACGTGGAGAAATTTATTTTATTTATATTTTTATGGTCTACAATTTCACAGAATGATATCGTGAAAATCTTATTCGAAAATTTTGACATTTGGGCACTCAATTTAGTCAAAAGGACTAAATTGTAAAAAGTGTAAAAGTTGAGTTCTACATGTTTGACGTGTCCAATTGTTATGAAATTTTAAATTGGAGGTCCTTAAATGATAATTAGTCCATTGGTTAAGTTGTTGGACAAAATTGGACATGGATGGGTATGTTTCAAAAGATTTTTTTTAAGGGTCATTTTGGTAATTTAGTGAATTAAATGAATTAAAAACAAAATTTAAATGCCAAATTTGTCCATCTTCAAGCTTAGGCCGAATTTAACATGTGGGAAGCCATGGATAGGGTTTTCAAGCTTTCCAAGCTTCATGGTAAGTCCATTCTAGCCCCGTTTTTCATGTTCTTTACGTTTTTGGAGTCCCGGTAACTTGATTTAGCTTATTCTAGCAATAATTTAACCTAGGGTTCATATTTGGAAAAATGCCCATAGGTGAAATGTGTTTATTTTGATGTTTTATGACAGAATATGAACCTTAGAATTATGTTAAACAACTTTTACTAAGCGATTTTAAGTAAAAACGAGTAAAACGACATAATCGGCAAAAATACCTAATGTACATAAGTGCATGTTAGAGCAAGAATTTGATGTTACCAAGGGAAAAATGATCAGCATGTTATAAAACATAAGAATAAGGGATGAAGTTTAATTTTCGAGCCTAGGGGCAAAATCATAATTATGCAAAACTTTAGGGGCAAAATTGTAATTTTTCCAAAGTTTAAGTTAGGGACTGTTTTGAGTAGTACATTAATTAAATAAATGAAATGTGATGTCTTAGACCCCGAAAAACGAGATTTGGACCTAGAACGGGAGAAAAATCGAAAATCAGAAAAGTTAGTAAAATGACCGTTTTGGTATCGAGGTAAGTTCATATGTTTAATAAGCATTTAATTATGCATATTCGAATGATAAATTGATATTTTGGCCATAAATACTATAGTATTGAGTTTCAGATATAATGATTAATGTTTGATAATAATTCGATATTGGAAAGAGAACTTGTATAATTTATATGTTAGACCATATTTTGTATTATGGTTTTGTATGATAACAAGAAAGTATTGACTAGCATAATTTGATGAGAATAAGTTAAGTTGATGATATGATGAGATTTAGAATGTAAGTATGTAAGTTGAGTAGCATTTTATTATTATGCAATTATTGTTATTAGTAATGTTATTATTGAGTTATGCGACTAACCTTGAGAATTTGAGCAAGTATGTTTCAGCTATGACTTGACAAGGCATTGATATCTCAAAGTCCATGGCTATACCATGGCAATTAAGGAAGAATTGACGGAAAACTCCATGTTCATAACATGGCATTTAAAGAGGAATTGACGGTTAAGGATACCATGTAAGACCATGTCAAGACATGGAATTGGTAAGGCAAGGATCCCGTGTAAGACCATGTCAAGACATGGCATCGGCATTGATTAAGAACTCCATGTAAGACCACATCAAGATGTGGCATTGGCACTAAGACAAGGATACCATGTAAGACCATGTTTGGAACATGGCATTTGGTAAGACAAGAATAAAATTGTAAGACTACGTTTGGAACATGGCATTGGTGAGTTCATAAGGCATGGATACCACGTAAGACCATGTCAAGACATGACAATGATAAGTTCAAAAAGGAAAAGGTTCCAGAGTAGTCCAAAGAGTAAGTCAAAGAAATGACAAGGTTAGAACATGAAGAAAGAGTATAGGTATGCATTTAAGGCTTATTTAATATTGAGATCGTAAGTAATTGAGATTATCAAGTATTAAGTAAGTGATGAGTTTTCAGTTATGCTTGTGACACTTTATGACATGATTGGCAATATGCCTATATTATGAAAGAGTACTCATGTGTTAAATGAGAATGTTGCAGGTATGTAAGCAAGTTATTAAGTAAGGTGTTGCAGGTATGTAAGCAAGTTATCAAGTAAGGTATATTCTGAGCCTTTGGTAAGGTTACCGATGAGTTCACCGGGAAAATCGATTAAGTGAAATTATGTGTGGCTTGTAGTGATAAGTGTAGGTATATGCATGTGTAACATATGAGAAATATGCTCGATATGTAATCGGAAATTGGAAAGATTGTTATAGGTAAGTAATGAATACAATTAAAGTGAGTGAGAGCAAAAATTTACAATAAAACTGTTTTGGACAGTAGCAGTGATGTGAATTTGAAAAATCACTAAAAATAGTAGAAATTGAATTATAAGTTGGATGAAATATATATTTAAATCTTATTGAGTCTATTTTCATATAAAAGAAACAGAGAAAACAACCGATTTTTATATTTTGAAATATTTAAATTCTTGTGGGATTGGTTCAGAATGATCACGTGATCCCTGTTTTGCATTTGAAAAATCATTAAAAATTGTACAAAAATAATTAAGGGATATAAGTTATATGCTTGAAATTCTAAATGAGTCTAGTTTCAAATGAAATAAATTATAACATCATTTGAATTCTGTATAAGGAGAAAATTGATTCGTAGTGAAAAGTAATCAGAATAGTCTAACAGTGAAATAGGGGAAATTTTAATGAATAAACTGTACTAATTGGCTAAGCGTAAAATTCTAAAAATTTTATGGTATGAAGATATGTGAGTCTAGTTTTAGGGAAAATTAGTGGTTTGAAATTCGGAGCTCTGTAACTCAAGAAATAAATAATTTAGTGACAGTGATTCAAGTAGACAGATTAATGTGAACATGAGTAATAAGGTATAAGCATGTGATTTAATGATTGTATCAATTTGAGAACTTGTTGTGAGGATTTGTCATGTTGAGGCTTTGATAAGGCTACAAATGAGTATGTTGGGAAAGTAAGAACTTAGCATTATTTATGCAAGTTATGACAGCTTAGTAGTAAGCTAAATTCATTGCTAATGCTTAAAATTTTTACATATGAACTTGCTAAGCTTTATAAGCTTACCCCCTTTTCTTTTCCAAGTTACAGAGTCCTACTAAACAAGCTCGGGTTGGAGGTCATCGGAGATCGCTTCACACTATCAAGCTCTCTGTGGGTATCTTTATTGATAAATGATTTAAGTTATAGCATGTATAGGGGCTTGACTAAGTCATTTTGTATATGTCTTAATTAATTTGATTAAATGTATTGCTCCATAACGGTAATAAGGATTATTCTGTATTTAGTCACGAGTTGTGGCTCATATTGGTCATGGAGTTATAATGCTTGTGTATGCATGTGTTTGTTAAATTTTAAATTATAAGTGAAATTTTGTGGCTCGGGATTTGGCAGAATGTATTGTTAAGTCTGGTAATGCCTCGTACCCAGTTCTGGCGTAGTATACGGGTAAGGGGTGTTACATTTAATGGTATCATAGCTAAGGTTTTGTAACACCTCTTACCCAGGTCTGTCGCCGGAATAGGATACGAGGCATTACCGGACATGATCCAAGCTATTGTACAAAATTCAAAATGTAAAATCCATATAAAGTTAAAACTTTTCCCATACATAGTCGTCAATACCCATAAGCAAAATAACTCGTCAATACCCATAAGCAAAATAACCATTCGTAACTATAAATAACTAAACAACTAAGCCTTCTATACATGCCATAATTTCCAAAATATTGTTTTCAAAATACCAAAAGAAGGCTGATAGTGTGAATAGATCTCCGACGATCACCGTATCCCGAACTAGCTTGATGACACTATAAAACAAGGAAAAGAAAAGAGAGTAAGCATATAGCTTAGTAAGTAAGTATATAAATAATTAATAAATGGATTTTGTATTTTTACAAAACAACACATTCAAACCTACAATCAAATTCATTATTTATTCAAGTTTGGAGCAAGCTGTCTATTCGAGTCACAGTGACTAAATTATTTTTATCTTAAGCTACGAAACTCCAAATTAAGATCCGTAAATTTTCACTGAAACTAGATTCACATATCTTTATACCATAAAATTTCCATAATTTTTGACTTAGCCAATTAGTACAGTTTATTCATTAAAATTTCTCCTGTTTCACTGTTTGACTATTCTGACCACTTTTCACTACGAATCAATTTTCTCCTTGTACAGAATTCAAATGATGTTGTAACTTGTTTCATTTGAAACTAGACTCATTAAGGAATCTAAATATATAAATTATGTCCCAAAATTATTTTTGTACAATTTTTAATGATTTTTCCAAGTCAAAACAGGGGATCTCGAAATCACTCTGAACCAGTCTCACAAAAATCTAAATATCTCAAAATACAGAACTTCTTTTCTTTCTTTGTTTCTTTCATATGAAAATAGACTCAATAAGATTTAATTTCATATATTATTCAAATTCTAATTCAATTTCTACCATTTTTGGTGATTTTTCAAAGACACATAACTGCTGCTGTTCAAAACTGTTTTATTTCTAAATTTCAGTAACTTTCATTGTAACATTTACTCGTATCAATCTTACCAAAGTTCTATCACATATCGAGCACATTGCTCATAAGTTTACACACATATACCTACACTTATTCATCACATAATCACAGTCATTTACACTTAGTCATTTCCCGTTGAACATATCAGAATATTAACGGATACATCAGAATATTGCACATAGTGCCACACTTGTAGCCAAAGCTACTTCACATCACTTATCACACATAGGCTCGTTCTTGAGCTATTCACATTCGCGGTCCGCTCACACAAGTCGCATCGGTCATACGTAACTACTCGTGCTGCTCACACAAGCCGTCGGTATCCGCAACACATGCGGGATTACCCGTACCATGGTAGAACTTATAAGACCAGCACCCGTTTCACATAATCACAATCTCGGTCCGCTTCCCCACAAGTCGCTTTGTCGGTCATACGTAACTACTCGTCTTTGCCACACAAGTCGCCGAGTATCAAGTAACACATGCTGGATAACTCAGCCACTGGTAGAACGTACGGACCAGCACCCGGATCACTTATTCCACTTAGATTTCACATAGGTTTCAAGTGAACATGTCACTCGAATCCATTTTTATTCCTAAGGTTCAACCGGGAAATTTCTCACTTGTCGATATTTTGTCAATTACATCAAATATTCAGCCACAATTCATGCCGTTTATCAAAATATGAAAATGTAAGTAAAAACAATACATTATTTACATACAAACTTACCTTGGTGCAAAATATGACGAATTTGCAATTCAGTCAACAACCTTTTCTTTTCCCCGATCAAGGTCAATTCCTCGTCTTTCTTGATAATCGAGCTTGGGAGCTTGAGAAACCCTAGCTATGTCTTCCTTATGAGAATTTCGGCCAAGGGGTTGAAGATGATCAAAAATTAGCTTTTAATTTTGTTTTTAACTCATTTTAATCACTAAATGACCAAAATGCCCTTAACTTAAAAATATTCTATTTAACCTATTTAATGTCCATTTTTTTTTTCCAGAAAGTTAACCAATGGTCTAGTTACCTTTTAAGGACCTTCAATTTAAAATTTCATAGCAATTAGATACCTCTAGCTTCTAGAACTCAAGTTTTGCACTTTTACAATTTAGTCCTTTTGACTAAATTGAGTGCTCAAACACCAAAATTTTCGAACGAAATTTTTACGAAATCATTTCATAAAATTGTAGATCATAAAAATATAAGAATATTAATTTTTTTAAAATTTTTTTTTCCTCATCGGATTTGTGGTCCCGAAACCACTATTCCGACTAAGCTCAAAATCGGGTTGTTACAACTCTCCCCTTTAGGGATTTTTTCGCCCAGAAAATCTTACAGAAAAAGAGGTTTGGGTATCTGTTTTCTCATGGCTTCCTCTGGTTCCCACGTAGCCTCTTCTATTCCATGTCTTTGCCACAATACTTTCACTAAAGCTATACTTTTATTTCTTAAGCTGTTTAACCTCTCGAGCCAAAATCTTAGTCGGTTCCTCATCATAGGTCATATCCGGTTGAATCTCAATCTGCACGGAGAAATCACATGTGAAGGATCGAACGATAGCGTCGCAACATTGACACATGAAACACATTATGAATTCTTTCTAACTCGCTGTTTGGTTAAGCTAGCGATATGCCATTGGTCCAATCCTTTTCGATAATCTCATACGCCCAATGAAACGAGGACTCAACTTGCCCTTTCGGCCAAATCTCAAAATCTTTTTCCATGGAGATACTTTGAAACACTTTATCACCCACTTGAAACTCAATTTCTTTTCTTTTCAAATCGCGTATGACTTTTGTCGATCCTGAGCAAACTTTCAAACAATCACGAATTACTTTCACTTTCTCTTGATTTCTCTAACTAAATCAACTCCGTGAATCTGTTTCTCACTAAGCTCGGTCCAATACAAAGGAGTTCGACACTTGCGACCATATAATGCTTAGATGCGGTGCCATCGTATACTCGACTGATAACTATTATTGTAAGCAAATTCAACCAAAGGTAGATATTTCTCCCAACTACCTTCGAATTCTAAAACACAACATCGGAGCATGTCTTCAAGAACCTGAATTACTCTTTCGGATTGACCGTCAGTTTGCGGGTGAAACGCGGTACTAAAATTCAATTTCGTACCCAAGGCTTCTTGCAACTTTTTCCAAAACCTCGAAGTGAACCTCGGATCTCTATCCGAAATAATAGACATAGGCACTCCGTGCAGTTTCACAATTTCAGCAATATACAATTCAGCCAACTTATCAAATGAGTAGTCGGTACGTACCGGTATAAAGTGAGCCGATTTCGTCAATCTATCCACCACAACCCAAACGGCATCTTTCTTTTTCAGAGTCAGAGGCAAACCAGTCACAAAATCCATCGTAATTCTATCCCATTTCCATTCGGGAACCATCATCGGGTTGAAGTAAAACCCAAGGCACTTGATGCTCGGCTTTCACTTGTTGGCAAATCAAACACTTTGATACAAACTCGTAAATTTCTCTTTTCATACCCGCCACCAATAAAATTTCTTCAAATCATTATACAATTTTGTACTACCCGGATGAATCGACAAACAACCTTTGTGTGCCTCATGTAAAATTTTTGAATCAACTCATCATCTTTTGGTACACACACCCTATCACGAAACATCAAACAATCATCCTGGTCCGATTCGAAAAATCTGAATCACTACCCAATTCACATTGAACTCTTTTAACTTGCATCTCGGCTTCAATCACGACTTTTCTCTTTTCTTTGTTCACTCTTGACTTTACAAGCTCGATCAACCAATACCACAAACTCTTTCAGCTCTAAGATCCCAACTAGCAATCGAATATCCTCGTTCAACCCATCTTCAAATCTCTTACACATAATGGCCTCAGTAGACACACATTCATTCCGGGCATATTTATTGAGTCTAACAAACTCTCTTTCATACTCTGTCACGAGACATTCTACCGCTTTAACTCGAGAAACTCTTTGCATTTTTGATCAATGAACCGTTGGCTTATGTACTTCTTTCTAAATTCCTCTTGGAAGAAATCCCATGTAACCCTTTCTTTGGAACCACAGATACGTTGTCTTCCACGGTGATATGCCGAGTCCCTTAATAAAGATATTGCACACTTTAAACATTCTTGGAAGTACAAGAAAGTTCATCAAATACCCGAATAGAATTCTCAAGCCAAAACTCTGCTTTCTCGGGATCATCATCTATGTTAGCCCTGAATTCTTCAGCCCCTTGCTTTCGGATCTTATCAACCGGAGGCTTAGTCATCTTATCATTTTTACGTACCTTGAGGAACTATGGGAACCAGGTTGAGGAATAGGAGGAGGTGGAGGAGGTTGAACATTTGGATTCGCTCGAACAAATTCTGTATACCAATTATTCATCATATGGAGGAAGGCTTCCCGAGCCCCATCTCCTTGACTATGTGTTTCAGGTCTACTACCCATTGGCACGGTCCCTTGCGTGGGAGCCAGCGCAGATTACTTTCTACGTCATCACTCTGACTCGGTGGGATCCATTTACTATATAAAAACACAATTTAAATTGTCGAGTCGTCACACTATCACGGTATTTTTATGGCATGTATAGCTAGACTTTCACATACGCTATGTTAGTCCGAGAACCGACTAAACCATAGCTCGATACCACTAAAATGTAACACCTCTTACCAGTGTCTGTCGGAGGAATAGGATACGAGGCATTCTGGGACATGATCCAAGCTATTGTACAAAATTCAAAATGTAAAATCCATATAAAGTTAAAACTTTTCCCATACATAGTCGTCAATACCCATAAGCAAAATAACTCGTCAATACCCATAAGCAAAATAACCATTCGTAACTATAAATAACTAAACAACTAAGCCTTCTATACATGCCATAATTTCCAAAATATTGTTTTCAAAATACCAAAAGAAGGCTGATAGTGTGAATAGATCTCCGACGATCACCGTATCCCGAACTAGCTTGATGACACTATAAAACAAGGAAAAGAAAAGAGAGTAAGCATATAGCTTAGTAAGTAAGTATATAAATAATTAATAAATGGATTTTGTATTTTTACAAAACAACACATTCAAACCTACAATCAAATTCATTATTTATTCAAGTTTGGAGCAAGCTGTCTATTCGAGTCACAGTGACTAAATTATTTTTATCTTAAGCTACGAAACTCCAAATTAAGATCCGTAAATTTTCACTGAAACTAGATTCACATATCTTTATACCATAAAATTTCCATAATTTTTGACTTAGCCAATTAGTACAGTTTATTCATTAAAATTTCTCCTGTTTCACTGTTTGACTATTCTGACCACTTTTCACTACGAATCAATTTTCTCCTTGTACAGAATTCAAATGATGTTGTAACTTGTTTCATTTGAAACTAGACTCATTAAGGAATCTAAATATATAAATTATGTCCCAAAATTATTTTTGTACAATTTTTAATGATTTTTCCAAGTCAGAACAGGGGATCTCGAAATCACTCTGAACCAGTCTCACAAAAATCTAAATATCTCAAAATACAGAACTTCTTTTCTTTCTTTGTTTCTTTCATATGAAAATAGACTCAATAAGATTTAATTTCATATATTATTCAAATTCTAATTCAATTTCTACCATTTTTGGTGATTTTTCAAAGACACATAACTGCTGCTGTTCAAAACTGTTTTATTTCTAAATTCAAGAACTTTCATTGTAACATTTACTCCGTATCAATCTTACCAAAGTTCTATCACATATCGAGCACATTGCTCATAAGTTTACACACATATACCTACACTTATTCATCACATAATCACAGTCATTTACACTTAGTCATTTCCCGTTGAACATATCGTAATATTAACGGATACATCGTAATATTGCACATAGTGCCACACTTGTAGCCAAAGCTACTTCACATCACTTATCACACATAGGCTCGTTCTTGAGCTATTCACATTCGCGGTCCGCTCACACAAGTCGTCGGTCATACGTAACTACTCGGTCTTGCTGCTCACACAAGCCGTCGTGTATCCGCAACACATGCAGGATTACCCGACCATCATGGTAGAACTTATAAGACCGGCAGACCCGTTTCACATAATCACAATCTCTGGTCCGCTCTCCCACAAGTCAGCTTCGGTCATACGTAACTACTCGTCTTTGCTCACACAAGCCGCCGAGTATCCGTAACACATCTTTGGATAACTCAGCCACTGGTAGAACGTACGGACCAGCACCCGGATCACTTATTCCACTTAGATTTCACATAGGTTTCAAGTGAACATGTCACTCGAATCCATTTTTATTCCTAAGGTTCAACCGGGAAATTTCTCACTTGTCGATATTTTGTCAATTACATCAAATATTCAGCCACAATTCATGCCGTTTATCAAAATATGAAAATGTAAGTAAAAACAATACATTATTTACATACAAACTTACCTCGGTGCAAAATATGACGAATTTGCAATTCATCAACAACTTTTCTTTTCCCCGATCAAGGTCAATTCCTCGTCTTTCTTGATAATCGAGCTTGGGAGCTTGAGAAACCCTAGCTATGTCTTCCTTATGAGAATTTCGGCCAAGGGGTTGAAGATGATCAAAAATTAGCTTTTAATTTTGTTTTTAACTCATTTTAATCACTAAATGACCAAAATGCCCTTAACTTAAAAATATTCTATTTAACCTATTTAATGTCCATTTTTTTCCAGAAAGTTAACCAATGGTCTAGTTACCTTTTAAGGACCTTCAATTTAAAATTTCATAGCAATTAGATACCTCTAGCTTCTAGAACTCAAGTTTTGCACTTTTACAATTTAGTCCTTTTGACTAAATTGAGTGCTCAAACACCAAAATTTTCGAACGAAATTTTTACTTAAATCATTTCATAAAATTGTAGATCATAAAAATATAAGAATATTAATTTTTTAAAATTTTTTTTTTCCTCATCTGATTTGTGGTCCCGAAACCACTATTATTCGACTAAGCTCAAAATCGGGTTGTTACAACTCTCCCCCTTTAGGGATTTTCGTCCCGAAAATCTTACCGTAAAAGAGGTTTGGGTACTTTGTTTTCTCATGGCTTCCTCTGGTTCCCACGTAGCCTCTTCTATTCCATGTCTTTGCCACAATACTTTCACTAAAGCTATACTTTTATTTCTTAAGCTGTTTAACCTCTCGAGCCAAAATCTTAGTCGGTTCCTCATCATAGGTCATATCCGGTTGAATCTCAATCTCTGTCGGAGAAATCACATGTGAAGGATCGAACGATAGCGTCGCAACATTGACACATGAAACACATTATGAATTCTTTCTAAACTCTGTGGTTAAGCTAGCCGATATGCCACTGGTCCAATCCTTTCGATAATCTCATACGCCCAATGAAACGAGGACTCAACTTGCCCTTTCGGCCAAATCTCAAAATCTTTTTCCATGGAGATACTTTGAAACACTTTATCACCCACTTGAAACTCAATTTCTTTTCTTTTCAAATCCGCGTATGACTTTTGTCGATCCAAGCGACTTTCAAACAATCACGAATTACTTTCACTTTCTCTTGATTTCTCTAACTAAATCAACTCCGTGAATCTGTTTCTCACTAAGCTCGGTCCAATACAAAGGAGTTCGACACTTGCGACCATATAATGCTTCGTGACGGTGCCATCGTATACTGATCGATAACTATTATTGTAAGCAAATTCAACCAAAGGTAGATATTTCTCCCAACTACCTTCGAATTCTAAAACACAACATCTGAGCATGTCTTCAAGAACTCGAATTACTCTTTCGGATTGACCGTCGGTTTGCGGGTGAAACGCGGTACTAAAATTCAATTTCGTACCCAAGGCTTCTTGCAACTTTTTCCAAAACCTCGAAGTGAACCTCGGATCTCTATCGAAATAATAGACATAGGCACTCGTGCGATTTCACAATTTCAAAGAATATACAATTCAGCCAACTTATCAAATGAGTAGTCGGTGCGTCTGCAGTATAAAGTGAGCCGATTTCGTCAATCTATCCACCACAACCCAAACGGCATCTTTCTTTTGAGTGAGTCGAGGCAAACCAGTCACAAAATCCATCGTAATTTATCCCATTTCCATTCGGGAACCATCATTGGCTGAAGTAAACCCGAAGGCACTTGATGCTCGGCTTTCACTTGTTGGCAAATCAAACACTTTGATACAAACTCGAAATTTCTCTTTTCATACCGCCACCAATAAAATTTCTTCAAATCATTATACAATTTTGTACTACCCGGATGAATCGACAAACAACCACCGTGTGTGCCTCATGTAAAATTTTTCGAATCAACTCATCATCTTTTGGTACACACACCCTATCACGAAACATCAAACAATCATCTGGTCCGATTCGAAAATCTGAATCACTACCCAATTCACATTGAACTCTTTTAACTTGCATCTCTGGCTTCAATCACAGCTTTTCTCTTTTCTTTGTTCAGCTCTTCAGCTTTACAAGCTCGATCAACCAATACCACAAACTCTTTCAGCTCTAAGATCCCAACTAGCAGTCGAATATCCTCGTTCAACCCATCTTCAAATCTCTTACACATAATGGCCTCGGTAGACACACATTCCTGGGCATATTTACTGAGTCTAACAAACTCTCTTTCATACTCTGTCACAGACATTCGGCCCTGCTTTAACTCGAGAAACTCTTTGCATTTTTGATCAATGAACCGTTGGCTTATGTACTTCTTTCTAAATTCCTCTTGGAAGAAATCCCATGTAACCCTTTCTTTCGGAACCACAGATACCAGTGTCTTCCACCAGTGATATGCCGAGTCCCTTAATAAAGATATTGCACACTTTAAACATTCTTCGGAAGTACAAGAAAGTTCATCAAATACCCGAATAGAATTCTCAAGCCAAAACTCTGCTTTCTCGGGATCATCATCTATGTTAGCCCTGAATTCTTCAGCCCCTTGCTTTCGGATCTTATCAACCGGAGGCTTAGTCAGTCTTATCATTTCTGTACCTTGAGGAACTATGGGAACCGGTTGAGGAATAGGAGGAGGTGGAGGAGGTTGAACATTTGGATTCGCTCGAACAAATTCTGTATACCAATTATTCATCATATGGAGGAAGGCTTCCCGAGCCCCATCTCCTTGACTATGTGTTTCAGGTCTACTACCCACTGGCACGGTCCCTTGCGTGGGAGCCAGCGCATTACTTTCGTCATCATCGCTACAGCTCGGTCCAGGATCCATTTACTATATAAAAACACAATTTAAATTGTCAGGAGTCGTCACACTATCACAGTATTTTTATGGCATGTATAGCTAGACTTTCACATACGCTATGTTAGTCCGAGAACCGACTAAACCATAGCTCTGATACCACTAAAATGTAACACCTCTTACCCAGGTCTGTCGCCGGAATAGGATACGAGGCATTACCGGACATGATCCAAGCTATTGTACAAAATTCAAAATGTAAAATCCATATAAAGTTAAAACTTTTCCCATACATAGTCGTCAATACCCATAAGCAAAATAACTCGTCAATACCCATAAGCAAAATAACCATTCGTAACTATAAATAACTAAACAACTAAGCCTTCTATACATGCCATAATTTCCAAAATATTGTTTTCAAAATACCAAAAGAAGGTCGATGATAGTGTGAATAGATCTCCGACGATCACCGTATCCCGAACTAGCTTGATGACACTATAAAACAAGGAAAAGAAAAGAGAGTAAGCATATAGCTTAGTAAGTAAGTATATAAATAATTAATAAATGGATTTTGTATTTTTACAAAACAACACATTCAAACCTACAATCAAATTCATTATTTATTCAAGTTTGGAGCAAGCTGTCTATTCGAGTCACAGTGACTAAATTATTTTTATCTTAAGCTACGAAACTCCAAATTAAGATCCGTAAATTTTCACTGAAACTAGATTCACATATCTTTATACCATAAAATTTCCATAATTTTTGACTTAGCCAATTAGTACAGTTTATTCATTAAAATTTCTCCTGTTTCACTGTTTGACTATTCTGACCACTTTTCACTACGAATCAATTTTCTCCTTGTACAGAATTCAAATGATGTTGTAACTTGTTTCATTTGAAACTAGACTCATTAAGGAATCTAAATATATAAATTATGTCCCAAAATTATTTTTGTACAATTTTTAATGATTTTTCCAAGTCAGAACAGGGGATCTCGAAATCACTCTGAACCAGTCTCACAAAAATCTAAATATCTCAAAATACAGAACTTCTTTTCTTTCTTTTTGTTTCTTTCATATGAAAATAGACTCAATAAGATTTAATTTCATATATTATTCAAATTCTAATTCAATTTCTACCATTTTTGGTGATTTTTCAAAGACACATAACTGCTGCTGTTCAAAACTGTTTTATTTCTAAATTTCAAGAACTTTCATTGTAACATTTACTCCGTATCAATCTTACCAAAGTTCTATCACATATCGAGCACATTGCTCATAAGTTTACACACATATACCTACACTTATTCATCACATAATCACAGTCATTTACACTTAGTCATTTCCGTTGAACATATCGAATATTAACGGATACATCGTAATATTGCACATAGTGCCACACTTGTAGCCAAAGCTACTTCACATCACTTATCACACATAGGCTCGTTCTTGAGCTATTCACATTCGCGGTGTCCGCTTCACACAAGCCGTCGGTCATACGTAACTACTCAGTCTTTGCTCACACAAGTCGTCGTGTATCCGCAACACATGCAGGATTACCCACCCACGGTAGAACTTATAAGACCAAGACACCGTTTCACATAATCACAATCTCTGGTCCGCTTCCCACAAGTCGCTTCGGTCATACGTAACTACTCGGTCTTTGCGCCACACAAGTCGCCGAGTATCCGTAATACATCTTTGGATAACTCAGCCATGGTAGAACGCACGGACCAGCACCGGATCACTTATTCCACTTAGATTTCACATAGGTTTCAAGTGAACATGTCACTCGAATCCATTTTTATTCCTAAGGTTCCGGAAATTTCTCACTTGTCGATATTTTGTCAATTACATCAAATATTCAGCCACAATTCATGCCGTTTATCAAAATATGAAAATGTAAGTAAAAACAATACATTATTTACATACAAACTTACCTCGGTGCAAAATATGACGAATTTGCAATTCAGTCAACAACCTTTTCTTTTCCCCGATCAAGGTCAATTCCTCGTCTTTCTTGATAATCGAGCTTGGGAGCTTGAGAAACCCTAGCTATGTCTTCCTTATGAGAATTTCGGCCAAGGGGTTGAAGATGATCAAAAATTAGCTTTTAATTTTGTTTTTAACTCATTTTAATCACTAAATGACCAAAATACCCTTAACTTAAAAATATTCTATTTAACCTATTTAATGTCCATTTTTTTTTTCCAGAAAGTTAACCAATGGTCTAGTTACCTTTTAAGGACCTTCAATTTAAAATTTCATAGCAATTAGATACCTCTAGCTTCTAGAACTCAAGTTTTGCACTTTTACAATTTAGTCCTTTTGACTAAATTGAGTGCTCAAACACCAAAATTTTAACGAAATTTTTACTTAAATCATTTCATAAAATTGTAGATCATAAAAATATAAGAATATTAATTTTTTTTAAAATTTTTTTTCCTCATCTGATTTGTGGTCCCGAAACCACTATTCCGACTAAGCTCAAAATCGGGTTGTTACAGGTTTAGTCGGTTCTCAGACAATCATAGTGAGTGTGAGAGTCTAGCTATACATGCCATAATGAACTGTGATAGTGTGACGACTCCCAACCCTGATGTAAATTATTTTATTAGACAGATGCGCACTTCAACCGAGCTAAATTTGATAGTGCAAACAGTGTGTTTATGATGAGTTGAGACTCGTAAAAAGTAAGAATAATAGTTTATGATGTTTAGGTGATGATGTATAAATTGTGGATAGGAATTTCTTTTGAAATATGAAAGATGAGATGAAAGGAAAGTTTATACTATGATAAGTGTTCATGTTTGATTGGCATTTGTATGATGCTATGAGTATAACTTGTGAAATTAAGTAAGTGTTATGAGTAATTTTACTTGAGATTTATGAATGGAAGTACAAGTGCACTTGTTTGTATAAGATGATAGGAAGGTTGTGTAAAATGTGTATGCATTTTAAGTTACTTGAAACAAAATATATATTGATGAGTGTTAAGTTATATGCATGAATATATAAGAGGCAAGTCAGAGGTGTTACAACTTCACCCCCTTCCAATAAGGTATGTTATAAAGAAATTTTATGAAATTCAGACCGAATGGATTTACAAGTGGAAGACTAAAGAGTTGAGTTGTAGATTAACTGACAAAGTGATCAGAGTTGAGAATGGTTTAGTAAATGAACACAGTTGCAGAAAAAATGTCAGATTAATATGAAGATCATTCAGATTCCGAAATGTTATAGTTAAAGAAAGGTCAGGCTCAGTTAATTAACTCATCCAGGTATGAGACCTAAAGTATGTAATTGCTGGAATTTATTCTGAATTTATATCTATTTGCAATTGGAAAAATATCATATTAGTAATGACAGAATTAGATAGTGCAATCATGATCGAGATGTATTAATGACTGAATGCAGTGTTTATGGTTGAGAAATTACAGCAATCTCTTCCGACTATTATATGTTTCCATTTACTCTCAGAGGTATATATAACTGCAAGATTTCGAATGAAATTCCTATAGTATGAGAATGTCAGCTAAATTTACAGGTAGATGAAAGCATTGTAGCCTATTTGAGTGATGATCGAAATTGCTCTATCTTTTCTGGTTTTCTACATCATGCACAGATAGAAAGTTGACGGTAAGGTCCGTATGATGTTAGCGTCCCGTTTTACTAGCTATTGTTCAATGAAATTAAAGGAAGATTGTGTGGCTTTTGTTAATATTATTTTTAGTACTTATAAGTATTTTCTGTGTAGCTCTATGTTTTGAGATTTTGTTACTTCTGTTTCCTTAATAAATTATTGTTCAAAGTATCAGCCATGAGATATCAGTAGGAAATGTTCCACTGATGAAAATGGTTTCTTCTTATTATTAAAATGCTTATGATGATTATAAGTTTTGACTTGATGGCGAGAGTACTTTGATACAATTACCATAGGTATAAAGGTTGTGCTTTTGTATTGGTTGTTATGGAAATTTGTGTTTAAATTTCTCCGATGATCGAGATGTTTTGTTTTCAGCTAGGACATTATCTACTAAAGTAATTGAGAAGTTAGTCTTGTTATGGTACTATGATTTTTTAAGTTTGTATGAGTATTGTGACATCAGTATAGTTAAGTGCTTCGACGAGTAACAGTTGAAGTAAATTCTATTATAAGTTTAATATTTCACTAGATTTGAGAAGAAATTGAAGTTAGAAAAGTGTGAATGATAAGAAGTTCAACTTAGACCTGTGTATTGGTTTTCATTTTCAAATGATCTTGATACATATATTAGCGAGTTAAAGATAGAATGTTATGATGTCTAAACAGTGATAATTATCATTTATTTAAGAAGTAAGATGTTGAAGGTGCCGAGACTATATGAGAAGCTCAAAGTGACTTGTGAAATTAGACCTAAATCCATTAACTGGTGAGATTTTCGGGGACGAAAATCCCTAAAGAGGGGGAGAGTTGTAATGACCGATTTTGGGCTTAATCGAACAGATGGTTTCGGGGACCACAAATCTGACGTGGAGAAATTTATTTTATTTATATTTTTATGGTCTACAATTTCACGGAATGATATCGTGAAAATCTCATTCGAAAATTTTGACATTTGGGCACTCAATTTAGTTAAAAGGACTAAATTGTAAAAAGTGCAAAAGTTGAGTTCTACATGTTAGACGTGTCCAATTGTTATGAAATTTTAAATTGGAGGTCCTTAAATGATAATTAGTCCATTGGTTAAGTTGTTGGACAAAATTGGACATGGATGGGTATGTTTCAAAAGATTTTTTTAAGGGCATTTTGGTAATTTAGTGAATTAAATGAATTAAAAACAAAATTTAAATGCCAAATTTGTCCATCTTCAAGCTTAGGCCGAATTTAACATGTGGGAAGCCATGGATAGGGTTTTCAAGCTTTCCAAGCTTCATGGTAAGTCCATTCTAGCCCCGTTTTTCATGTTCTTTACGTTTTTGAGTCCCAGAACTTGATTTAGCTTATTCTAGCAATAATTTAACCTAGGGTTCATATTTGGAAAAATACTCATAGGTGAAATGTGTTTATTTTGATGTTTTATGGCAGAATATGAACCTTAGAATTATGTTAAACAACTTTTACTAAGCGATTTTAAGTGAAAACGAGTAAACGACATAATCCAAAAAAATACCTAATGTACATAAGTGCATGTTAGAGCAAGAATTTGATGTTGCCGTAGAAGGGAAAAATGATCAGCATGTTATAAAACATAAGATTAAGGGATGAAGTTTAATTTTCGAGCCTAGGGGCAAAATCATAATTTTGCAAAAGTTTAGGGGAAAAATTGTAATTTTTCCAAAGTTTGAGTTAGGGACTGTTTTGAGTAGTACATTAATTAAATAAGTGAAATGTGATGTCTTAGACCCAAAAAATGAGATTTGGACCTAGAACGGGAGAAAAATTGAAAATTGAGAAAGTTGGTAAAATGACCGTTTTGGTATTGAGGTAAGTTCATATGTTTAATAAGCATTTAATTATGCATATTCGAATGATAAATTGATATTTTGGCTATAAATACTATAGTATTGAGTTTCAGATATAATGATTAATGTTCGATAATAATTCGATATTGGAAGGAGAACTTGTATAATTTATATGTTAGACTATATTTTGTATTATGGCTTTGTATGATAACAAGAAAGTATTGAATAGCATAGTTTGATGAGAATAAGTTAAGTTGATGATATGATGAGATTTAGAATGTAAGTATGTAAGTTGAGTAGCATTTTATTATGATGCAATTATTGTTATTAGTAATGTTATTATTGAGTTATGCGACTAACCTTGAGAATTTGAGCAAGTATGTTTCAGCTATGACTTGACAAGGCATTGATATCTCAAAGTCCATGGCTATACCA
Source organism: Gossypium bickii (assembly GCA_025503065.1). NCBI lineage: Eukaryota > Viridiplantae > Streptophyta > Magnoliopsida > Malvales > Malvaceae > Gossypium > Gossypium bickii. Next base: position 91,509,674 of record CP106720.1, read on the forward strand.
TGGCAATTAAGGAAGAATTGACGGAAAACTCCATGTTCATAACATGGCATTTAAAGAGGAATTGACGGTTAAGGATACCATGTAAGACCATGTCAAGACATGGCATTGGTAAGGCAAGGATCCCGTGTAAGACCATGTCAAGACATGGCATCGGCATTGATTAAGGACTCCATATAAGACCACATCAAGATGTGGCATTGGCACTAAGACAAGGATACCATGTAAGACCATGTTTGGAACATGGCATTTGGTAAGACAAGGATAAAATTGTAAGACCACGTTTGGAACATGGCATTTGGTAAGATAAGGATATCATGTAAGACTATGCCAAGGCATGGCATTGATAAGTTCTATAAGGCAAGGAAATCATGTAAGACCATGTCAAGACATGGCATTGGTGAATTTATGAGGCAAATGTCCCATGTAAGACCATGGCAAGGCATGGCATTGGTGAGTTCATAAGGCATGGATACCACGTAAGACCATGTCAAGACATGACAATGGTAAGTTCAAAAAGGAAAAGGTTCCCGAGTAGTCCAAAGAGTAAGTCAAAGAAATGACAAGGTTAGAACATAAAGAAAGAGTACAGGTATGCATTTAAGGCTTATTTAATATTGAGATCGTAAGTAATTGAGATTATCAAGTATTCAGTAAGTGATGAGTTTTCAGTTATGCTTGTGACACTTTATGACATGATTGGCAATATGCCTATATTATGAAAGAGTACTCATGTGTTAAATGAGAATGTTGCAGGTATGTAAGCAAGTTATTAAGTAAGGTGCCCTTTGTATTTCGAGCCTTCTGGAAGGGTTCTTGATGAGTTCACCGGGAAAATCGATTAAGTGAAATTATGTGTGGCTTGTAGTGATAAGTGTAGGTATATGCATGTGTAACATATGAGCAATATGCTCGATATGTAATCGGAAATTGGAAAGATTGTTATAGGTAAGTAATGAATACAACTAAACTAAGTGAGAGCAAAAATTTACAATAAAACTGTTTTAGACAGCAGTAGTGATGTGAATTTGAAAAATCACCAAAAATAGTATAAATTGAATTATAAGTTGTATTAAATATTGGTTTAAATCTTATTGAGTCTATTTTCATATAAAAGAAACAGAGAAAACAAAGGATTTTTATATTTTGAAATATTTAAATTCTTGTGGGATTGGTTCAGAATGATTATGTGATCCCCTGTTTTGCCTTGGAAAAATCATTAAAAATTGTACAAAAATAATTAAGGGATATAAGTTATATACTTGAAATTATAAATGAGTCTAGTTTCAAATGAAATAAATTATAACATCATTTGAATTCTGTACAAGGAGAAAATTGATTCGTAGTGAAAAGTGATCAGAATAGTCTAACAGTGAAATAGGGGAAATTTTAATGAATAAACTGTACTAATTGGCTAAGCCAAAAATTCTAAAAATTTTATGGTATGAAGATATGTGAGTCTAGTTTTAGGAAAAATTAGCGGTTTGGAATTCGGAGCTTTGTAGCTCAAGAAATAAATAATTTAGTGACAGTGATTCAAGTAGACAGATTAATGTGAACATGAGTAATAAGGTATAAGCATGTGATTTAATGATTGTATCAATTTGAGAACTTGTTGTGAGGATTTGTCATGTTGAGGCTTTGATAAGGCTACAAATGAGTATGTTGGGAAAGTAAGAACTTAGCATTATTTATGCAAGTTATGACAGCTTAGTAGTAAGCTAAATTCATTGCTAATGCTTAAAATTTTTACATGTGAACTTGCTAAGCTTTATAAGCTTACCCCCTTTTCTTTCCTATGTTACAGAGTCCTACTAAACAAGCTCGGGTTGGAGGTCGTCGGAGATCGCTTCACACTATCAAGCTATCTATGAGTATCTTTATTTATAAATGATTTAAGTTATGGCATGTATAGGGGCTTGACTAAGTCATTTTGTATATGTCTTAATTAATTTGATTAAATGTATTGCTTCATAACGGTAATAAGGATTATTCTGTATTTAGCCATGAGTTGTGGCTCATATTGGTCATGGAGTTATAATGCTTGTGTATGCATGTGTTTGTTAAATTTTAAATTATAAGTGAAATTTTGTGGCTCGGGATTTGGTAGAATGTATTGTTAAGTCTGGTAATGTCTCGTACCCGGTTCTGGCGTAGTATACAGGTAAGGGGTGTTACAGAGGGTCCATTTAAGGGACGTCCTGGACAATCTCGGTTAAAGAACAGTGATTTACATGATTTATCTGAAAATATTCTGAAAAATACCGGTAACGTTCTGTAATCCTGTTTCGATGACAGATACAAGTTATGGGTGTTACAATCATATTTGGTTCATGTGGTTAGAATGTAAGGTTTTATTATTTAGTTGACAAAATATAACATTACCAACACCTTTTACTAGTGTATTTGGATACAAAAAATTTTAAATGTAATTATTAGGGTAGTGATTATAATCTCATCTAATTCCAACAAATTCTAAATACTTATGCATGTTTTGTTGACAAAATGTAATTACATCTTAAAAATAATAAATAATAAAAAAATTTCAAAGTCATCATTGCTATTTACCTCATATATTACATTTTGAGTTAAGGATAGTAATGGAGCGAGATGGGGCAAATGTTGCTAAATCTGCTCACGCTCTACGATTGGCATGCTTTGTCCCATCATTCACCTCACTCCACTATAGATGTGTGATGTTGAAAATTACTATACCTCTAAGATGTTGGATACATCCATCTCCACTACACATCGCCTCACTTCAATTTAATTTTTGTTAGTTATTTCTAATATATTTATTTTTTAAAGGTAAGTAAATAATTTAAAATGAGGTAAGTAATTACTATAATCGTTTTATGCTCACTGTCTAAAAACAAAAAGGCCTTGCCCTACCTCACCCTGCTCTACATCTATTTTTTCAAGAAAAAAAAAGAAACCCACTTCATTTAAAAAAGAATAGTTAGAAATTCGACAGATATTTAAATTTTACCACCCCTACTCCGAATATTTTCAATTAAGTGACTATGTCTAATTAAGTAATGATGTTAAAATTATCACAATTACTTAATGTTGACATTAAAATAACCTAGCTAAAACAAATATGATTATGTGATTAGAAAATATCATATTCCTTGTGTCAAGTCAAATTTAAAAAAATCTCATTTACATAATAATATTCTTTTGTGGCATTTAAGATGAAGTTGAATTTGTCCATTCGTTGTCTCCTTTTGATAATCCCGACGCCTATGGTGGCCTATGGACAATATGTTTCTAGATGGACCCCATACTTCTTCTTATCTTAAGAAACCAAATTTAGATATTTATTTAAATTCATATTATCTCATATAACATATTATTTCATTTTTTTTTTCGGAATTAAGGTGTATATTGTCAATAATAACAATGAATCCCTTCATTTTAAGTGTTATTTTAAAAAGATAAATGAGATAACGAAATATGCTAAGTTAGAAATTTTTTTAGGAGGGTCGAAATAAAATTTAAATTTTTAATAGTTTAGATATTTATAATTTTTAAATGATTAAATTAAATTTTCATAATTTTAGGGGGGTAAAGTGAAATTTTACCTTTACTAATTTGAAATTTTATAATTTCTAAATGTCAAACCAACAATTTTTTATTTTAAGAGAGTCGGGGCTCAGGCCAGCACCCTGGATTCGCCTCTGACTCCATTCTCATTTTACTTTTTCTTCTCCTACTAAAAATCTTATTTTTATACATACAATTATACAACCATTTTTATATGATATAATTGCGTTTGAAAAATTAATAATTAGATTTAGTTATAATTGTTTATAATTATACATGTTTAACATATTTTGATAACTTTTGTAATTAATAGATCTCATTAATTCAAGTGTCATTAAAGCACTCTAATTACACTCTCTAAATCTAAGAGAAGGGTGAAAAGGTAATTACACCTAACATCCTAGATTTACCTTTAATTTTATGACAATTTTTTTAAAATTTAATTATAAGTTATTTTATTAATCTCGTTTAAATAGTCTGGAAAATTTTATTAACGAGGGATAACCTTTTTTATACATTTTGACCTAACTAATTACATAGTATCTATTATTAATTATTTATACTTAGCTAAAGCCCAACCGTTGCTTTTTGGGACAAATATGAAATGTTAGAGTAATTAGATAAAATTACATAGGATGTTTGTAATTTCTTCTTAATTTTATTCATAATCGTATTACTAGATGCTTTTTCGACTAACATAGTACATATAATGATTTTATTTTAAATTTTTTTACTTGTTTAGATATTTTTTTTGAAGTATTATTGATAATTTATTATAATAATTAATATTTTTATTTATAATTTAAAATTATATAGTTATGTAATTACAATTCATACTATCAAACACGACATAATGAGTTATGATATAATTATACTTTACCAACTGAAGTTATATTGAGAATTAAAATTTATTATAATTAAAAAAAAGTGTAATTATCATCTCAATAAATACATAGTTTATTCAATTATTATATGGTGTGCAAACACATTACACATCATTTTCTTTTGGGCCTCTATATTATAGTCAAATTCTCAATTTTTTGTCATATTAGCCTTTGTACTTTCCTTCTATCTACCTCGTTACTTCATCTATAATTTTCGTTAAAACAAGTTAAATGTTGCCACGAATAAAGAAGTCCAAATTCCTTAAAATTTTCGAGAAAAAAAAACATAATTTTCTTTTTAAAATCTTTAATATTCTAAAAAATTATAATCTTTTTTCTAAAGCAAACCTAAAATCTTGAGAATTTTCAATAAATATCTTTGAAACTCAAAAAAAAGGTATAAATTAAAAATGTATTTTAAAATAAACTTGGACACAAAGATGTTGAGGTTTATCCCATTAATATTTTTAATAAAATTTAAAAATTGAAAAAATATTTTGAAATTATAGAAAATATGAAAATGCACTTAAAATAATCTAGACAAATTCAGGTTGAAGTTCATCCTATATATAATGAACTTGGACGTGCATTTGTCCTGATTCAATCTGGACATGTATTTTCTTAATAATTTTATATAATTTTTATAATCCCAAAAAGCAATTTAAAAATAAATTCTCAATTTTTATTTTTTGGGTTTTTTTTATGAATTTTAAGAATTTATTAAAAAATTAACATTTTTAAGTTATGCCTAATTATAGTTTTTAAAAAATATATTTTATATTTTTTAAAATAAATTATGAATTATCAATCTTCAGAAATTTCCATGTTTATATTTTTGGGGGGTTGTTTTTTTTAATGATTTTTAAGCAATTTTTTTACTTGTCTTAACACGCGACAATGTTTCATTGGTTTACATTTAACAAACATTCGAATTGGGGTAAATGGGTAATAAAAATACAAGGGCCAAAATGATAAAAAAAAATTTCTTAGGATATCAAACTTAAAAGTTCTATATGGTATAGGAGGCAAAGTATGTATTAAACCTTTTCTTTTTATCGGTAAGGAAGAAAATTTGGAGATGGTTTCTAATTTCTACATTTTCACACAAACTCAATATTGTAAATTAGATTTTATCATCTATTGTATATATAATGAGAATAATTTGAATTTTATGTCACGAATTAAAAATACCAACTCAATTTGTGTGACCCAAATTTCATCACTTGTTGAAGAAATAAATACAGTGATAAAATAAAGGGATCTGTGGGGGCAAAAGGCCGAGGGTCGTATAGAACTATTCTTCTTCTATTTGACTTTAATTAAAATAGGGTTTTTCAACCCTTAAACAAATGTAGTCAAAACTACCCTTAAATAGGCTGTAGTTTTTTTTCCCCGAAAGAGTTTCTATGTAATTTTTTTTTTCTTTTCATATTACTTTATAACCGTTTTATCACCATTATCGACGTTTATTATCCCACAAATAAGTACATCATAAAAATAAAAATTATTATTTAGTTAAGTAGAAAAAAATAGAATTAACACTAAAAATAATCACCCTTACAAAATTTAGTTTTTGGGAGGATATTTAATTCACTGTCAATAGAGTTAAAAAAGTGATTTGTAATGCCAAAATTAATAAAATATTACTTTATTCTATTTTTTAATCCAAAATATAATTATATTTTAATAATATTTACAAAGTGAAATAAACTGTAAATGTAAATTTAAACCATTAGGAAGAAGGAAACACAAAATTCCAAAATGACGTGGTTGTACAAGTTGTAAAAAGGTGAATGTACTTGATTAGAAAATGTGAATTGGGAAGTAGAAGTTGGGATCACTAAAGGGTCTTCTATCAACTCTTTTGGTAAGCTTGAATAAGATTCCTCTACTATATACCCAACAATGATTGATGGGTTCCATTGATTATTCATGTACCTAATATCTTCACATTATACAAATTAAACCACATTTCACAATATAGGCAATTCTAGGGCAGACAAAGGTCATGCTCACCCAATACTTTTATTATTATTATTATTATTATATATTGATTTAAAATTTGACCTCCATTAATATATTTCGACCCTCTTGTTATCTCTTTTATTTTGCTCTGATTTACATGTGATCAATGTGCTATGCCTTTTTCTATATAAAATATTCCCACCATTATATTTTAATGCTATTTTTTAATTAGAGTGATATAAGTCTCGAGTTTATTAATGTCCCTTGTGAGATATATACAAATATATTTTGTGTAATTTTCTTTTATTCATGCAAAATAAAAGCAAAATTGGTGGAAAATTGAGTTACAATGGAGAAATTGATTGGTCAAGAAAAACCCAACATTTTCAATGGGGTGATTTATGAAAGCTAGGCAAGTAGAATAGGGGTTAACAGTTATTTTTTCTTCTTCTGTTTTTTTTCCTTTGACCCTATCATCATGGGTTTTGGTTTTTGTCGGCCACCACAAAATAAAGCTATGCATTTAAACAGCTTATAATAATATTGACTGAGTTTTACTTTAATAATATATGTGTTGCTATTAATGTAAGATTTAAGTATGTTGAAGTGCATGGAATGAAAATAATTATGAATAAATTTATTTATTGTATTAAAAATAATAGATATCACTATATTAAAGGTTGAGCTCATTATTGAATAGTATTAATATATCAATCCCACGTACACACAATTTGAAAAAGTAGCACAACATTGTAATTTATAAACCATTATTCAAATAAAAATGTAGAATCAATTCTCAATAAAATTTTAAAACTTGATTAATTGAGTTAATAAGATAGTATATATATAATATTTTAACAACACCCTGTATTGACTGTCGTTAAAATGAGTTTACTTGCATTCTTTCCATTAATTTTTTAAAATTTGTAGGTGGAAATTTATTTATCCAAATAAAATTTATATTTTAAATAAAAATATTTATAGGAAAAAAATTATTAATAATGTAGAAGCAACGGATTCATACATTAATTATTTCACAATAAAAGTTAAACATATTGTAAATATAAATTAAAAAGAAAATAATAAAACCAAAGAGAGGGCGGATATGAAAGCGAAATAAAAAGAAAAAGGTCTGTTCCTTACACCTAACGCATCTCCCATCAAGCTCGGGTTATTAGGTTCGGGAAGGTTAGCTTCCGATTTAGGTTCGGTTGTGGACTTTGTGACTGGTAGATAAGAACGACCTCTTCCCCTTCTCCATTTTTAATTTCAATTTCAATTTTCTTTATTTTCTCTCTTTCTGCTACGCCGCCTTTGGTTCCCTTTGTCTAAATAAAAATCCCAAACTGACCACAAAAAAACAGAGCATATAGTTTTTTCTTTCAATTAAGAGTTCAAGCTGGCGATCGAAAATCGAGAATCCATTGTCCGTGAAATCAAGCCCAAGAACAGAAGAATCATGGTATCATCTTCATTCTTCAAACCAAACCCTCACTTGTTCTGTCTTTTTTCTTTTCTTTTTTTTTTTTTATTTTGTTCAAGTTTGAACTCTGTTTTTTGTTTCTTCACATTTTTTACTTGGTTTATCGTTTTGGGTTTTGGTTAAAATGTGTGTTTTGATCGAATGTTTTGCTTAAATGTATTTTGGACAGGGTGCTGGTGGGCCTGATGAAGAAGACAACATGTGGCCGCCATGGTTAAAACCTTTGTTAAGGGAACATTTCTTTGTTCAATGCAAGCTTCATGTTGATTCTCACAAGAGTGAATGCAATATGTACTGCTTAGATTGTATGAATGGCGCTCTCTGCTCTTTTTGCTTAGCTTATCACAAGGACCATCGTTATATTCAGGTATTAAATCCTTCTTTTTCATTTTTCTGTCCAAAAAAAAAATTGATACTGTTAACCAATCCCATAGGATTTGTCTGTTATTTACTCATTCATTACAGAAATCGGGCGTTAATTTGGATTTGTTAATGTGTGTGTTTTGACAGATAAGAAGGTCTTCATACCATGATGTGATAAGGGTGTCTGAGATTCAAAAATACCTAGACATATCTGGAGTTCAAACATATGTTATCAACAGTGCTAAGGTTGTTTTCATCAATGAAAGGCCACAGCCAAGGCCTGGAAAGGGTGTCATCAACACCTGTGAAGTCTGTGAGCGTAGCCTTGTCGACAACTTCAGATTTTGCTCTCTCGGTTGCAAGGTAACAAAAAACAAAAAACAAATCCACCACTCTTCTCTCTTTCACTTTCTAATTAAATTTTCTTGGCAAGTCAATGGTGCTGTTTGGCAGCTGAGAAAACTGTTGGGGGCAACTGAAGCTCCCAAATTTGTACATTATGTTTGACTTCTGCAATGCGTTTATTGGGTCAATTGAATGTTATCTGAACATTGCAGGTAGTTGGCACTTCAAAGGATTTCCAGAAGAAGAAGAGGCAAATGGGAATGGCATCAGATTCAGAGGATTCATACAGCAGCAGCAGCAGCCATCAAAATTATCTCAAGAACAGCAACAACAACAACAAAGTCCAAAGCTTTAGCCCATCAACACCCCCACCAACATCGGTTAATTACCGAACTGCTAAACGAAGAAAGGGGATTCCACATAGAGCCCCAATGGCAGGTCTAATCATAGAATATTAAGCCATACTATTTAACTATTACTGCCCCACATATACAAAGGTAATTATCTTGTATATAGAAGCAGCAATGGTGAACAAAAAGGGGATAAACAAGTGGTATAACAAGCTCCAAATCTCAAGGACTTGAATGGTATTATTAAGATATAAACTTTTTTTTTTGTTTTGGTCTTTTTTATTAGTTTAGGGCTTAGGGTTTCATTTTTAGGGTGGGTTTATACATATAAGTTTCTCTTGTTTTTTTTTTTTTTTTGAACAAATAGTAATGGGGGGATGAAAAATGTAAATAGGGTTTTCTTTTTCTTCTTTTCTTATGGTTTTAGAGAAAAAAAGGTAGTGAAAAATAAAGAAATAGAAGCCATGTGTTGTAATGTTTATAAATGGAATGAAAAAGAAGAAGATTTAACTTTGTTTGTTGTATGATTTGATTGCAGCTTTCCATTTTAAGGAAGGGTTTTCTTTATCTCTTATTTATAATAAATATATTTTTATATTTAATTAAAATATCATAATATTAATAAATTTAAGTAAATAATATCTAAAATTAATATTTTAATTTTTCAAATTACACAATTGAAGGGTCTGATTTTGAATGGTGGTGATTAACATTTGAAGATTTTCATGAGGGGTCCATCTATGGTGCTTGGCACGTACGGGATTGGTTTGGAATTGAATGTCTAGGGTGGTCCGGTTCCGCACGTGTGAAATTTCTTGGGATCGTCAAAAAGTTATCAGCCGTTTGCCGACCACTGTAAGGGCGGTTCGGTTTTGCCGTTTTATTGTGGGTCTCTTTCTTTTTGGCAGACACCGTGGACCCCTCTTGATTATGATTGAATATGGACCCTTGAATCTTGTCATCGTGTTTTCAGAATGGGCTCCCACAAAGTAGTATAACTCCCTTTTATTTGATTTTACTCTTATTATTGCTTTTTTAAAATATTTTTTATTTAAAGGATGGGATAATTTATAAATAAAAATAATATTATATACAAAAAAATTATCATCTTTAAAAGAAAAAAAATCGAATTTGATCACTATATTCAACCTTTATTATAAGTTTATAATTTAAATTTCTTTACTACCCAAATTGTAGACTTTTCTTAATCTTGGAGTCATTTTTTTTCTCTTTTAAATGATTTGACATGGTTCTTTTAAATGTGTAATAATATTTTATATACAACTTGACTATTTTTTTTTACATTTTTATAAATATTTAAAAGTAAACTGTTTTTGCCTAATACAAGAATTTAACCTATAGAATTTATAATTTTTTTAACATTAATTTTATCCACAATCCTTCGATCATTTTTTGTGTACTCAAACTTACTTTCTCTTATACGAATAATAATATCAATATTAATTGAATTAAAAATTTATCTTATAATTAAGGGAGGCAAGTGGTGACCCACGCTAATGAATTAGCGGTTAACGTTTAGGCAGAGATATTGTGGGGGATGACATCAGAGATGGGGTGTTGTGGTGGATTATTTCATTTATTTTTCGTGGCCTTTGCATTTATAAACATATAAAAATAAATAAAAACCAAAGATGGCCCCTACATTACGGTGCAATTTTTGGAGTTGATAGGCGCCGGCCTTTTGGAATTTGCCACCTCCATTCTCTTCCATTATTTCATCATTGGGAATTAATATCTCCTCCTCCCATTTTTCACTAATTTATTTTCTTAATATCATATTATTTAAATTGTTTCCTTAGTATAATCATTAACTCAAATATCAAATATCAAAAATCGGATTGATGGTCTAAATTTAAAAGTTTAGACAATATCCTATAAAAATAAATAAAATATAAGCAGAAAAATAAAATTGGACGATAAAAGAAATTTAGGCTCGAACTCTAATATTTAAAGTTCGATCTCGATTGAACCCAATTACAAGCATTTAATATGTTGTTGTTTTTAAATATATATATATTTTGTAACTTATATCGCATTAAAATTAAATATATTATATTATAATATACATATTGAAAATATTTAAGTTTTTTATATTTAAAATTTTAATAAAAGAGGCTAATGAGACTTTTGATTTGCAGGGTAGGATGAATATCCTAAGTTGTTGAGCAATCTTCGTTTGAATCTCATCATTTGTAATTATGATATATGGGTTTTACTAATATCATATGAATATGTTATGAATAAGTTTTGTCTAATTCTTTCTACAATGTAATTGTTCAGACAAATTTTTATATTTGAGTTCTATTTGTAATACACTTTCAAAATAAAACTAATAAAAGAAAAAAAAATATTTAATGATAGTAAAAGAAATTATATATGATTCTTAAAAATTAAAAAAAACCAATACAAGCAAGCTTAAACAAACTCAAATTGTCTGTTTACAAATATGAGCAAGTTTAGATAAAATTTAAAAGGTATAATGACTTTTTTGGCTTTCCAACTCTGTAAAAAAAATTATTTTAGCCCTCCATTTAATTTTTCATCTCTTTTAGTACTTGAACTTGCATTATTTGTCAAATCACCCTAAAATGGATGAAAAAGTTAATATTTGTTAACTTTGCTAAAGTGATGTACATGTAGATTGTCATGTGGATGACATGTCAACATTTAAATTTTTTTATAATTTTTTAATAACTTCAATTATTTTTAATTTTAAGAATATTTTTTATTTTTTTGAATTTTTAAAAATTTTAAAATTAATTAAATGATTCCACATGCATACCACATCGGCAGATTTTAAAAAAAAAAAATTTAACTTTTTGATCTATTTTTGGGTGGTTTAATAAAAAACACAAATTTAAGAGTTAAAAAATAAAAAATGAAAATGAAAAGCTAATTTTTTTTTTTTTTTTTAAAGTTGGGGCGAAAAAATTCATTATACCGATTTAGAATCTATATTTTAAGTCAGGCTTGGCTTAGGTAATCATCTATGGTATTAATACCATATATTAGTCTAAGTCTTGGCTTGAACTACGTCTATAAACATCTCCAGTTACTACTAGTTAAAATAATATTTATGAAAATGGAGAGTTTCACTTACACGGATGTAAGTGGTTCTACACATTTTCATAATTTTCTATATGATCAATATTTTAATTATCTAACCACCATATTTGATGCTCCATTATATTCTATGCTCCATTCATGTAAGTTATGCATTTCAAGTTTGGCCTAGATTAAAAATTTCTAACTAAATATTTTATGTAAAAAACTTTCACCCATTAACTATATATTAATATAGATAATATTTTAGTTAGCTGCGATAGAGATATTGGATTAATTCAAAAATTAATATGCATTACAAATACAAATATCTTGATAAATACAATGATTAGGTTATTAAAATATTAATCGTATAAAATATTACAAAAAAAATGTAAAATCACTTAAAGTTTTAAGTCAATATAAATGATTCTCTTCCTTTTATGAAAAGTTGTAACTAAATTTACACTTATTTTGATTTAATAAAAATATTATATTGAACATCTTTAAACGGATTTAATTGATTATAGGTTCTTATCATATCCGAATGCTTATAACTATCTAACTATTAAATAGGAGGATAATGTACTTTAGCGCACTTGAACTCACATCTTCCTGCATTGGCAACAATGTCGATACCAGTCGAGTTAAGACTTAATCCGCTATATTATATATATTTTTGAACAATCTCATTATAGGTTTTGATCATATCTGCTTCTTTTGACACAATCCTTAAAACTACTCGTAGCCCCTCCCCGATCCATAAATAGTAGAATAATATGTTTCAACGCACTCAAACATACGTTCTCTTGTATTGACAACAATACTCATATAAATCGAATTAAAACACAATCAACATATAATATATAATTTTTTAATCATTATTTTCTTTTTCCTAGTTACGAGGATAAGAAAAAAAGCAAACAGGTGGTAATTACCCAATTCTTTCAGCCTTATCCAAATCTATATTTAAAAGAAAACGAATCTTTAACCCACTTTTCTTTTTTATTTTATAACATAATTTCTATTTTTATACATACATGAAAAGAAATATCTATTAATTCCCATAAAAAATAAATTAAAAATGATAAAGCATATGCTGGTTTTCTTGGGGACATAAGCAAGCACCTAGTGGTGTGTATTTTATTTATTTATTATTCTCTCCAAGAGCTTAAAGTGGAGGATCAAATACTATGTCGCCACGTGTGGGTGAAAGCATTAAGGAATTAGATATGAACCGTCCACGTAGCGAAAGTCATGTTCAGCTATTAAGACCATCTGTACTTGCTTTCCTTTTTGAGAATGATTTTGGAATTTGGATGGAGCTGTTGTTTCATTAAAGGAAAGAAACTGTAAATAAAATGTATGAGCAAATTTGCCAAACTTGTGAAATTCAGGACTCTTTTAACACAATTTTCTATCTTCTTTTCCTTTTCTTATATGTGTGTAATTTTAATGGAATTTATTGATTTTAGAAGAGAAATTGTTTTTTAAAAAACTGTGTTAGTATTTAAAGGTCAAGACTAGTTTATATTTCATTGATAGCATTTTAAATTGGTAAAAAAAAAAAAAAAACCTCTTTAGTTTCTTTTAATTTAGATATTAAGTGAATTAATTTTAATTAATTTAATAATATTTAATCATAAATTAATGATTTTTTCTTGATTATACATAAATTAGATCAATAAATAATAAATTTAGCTCCTATAATTTACACATTCTATTAATTTGTTCATGATTTAACAAATTTAACCTGCTATATTTGTGTGTTAAGGCTAAATTTGTTAATTCTTTTTAGAATTAAGACTAAATTAATAAAATATGTAAACATTGAGGGCTAATTTTGTTATTATATCGATTAAAATTATGTACAAGTGACGAAAGACATTAACGCCGTGATAATTGTCCTTAATAGCCCACTTTTAAATTTGACAAGGATTAATTTGCTTTGATTTTTTTGAGAATGACCAATTTCCTCAATTTCAAAATTGAGAGGGACTGGAGAGGTCTTTTTATTGGGACCTAGTGCCCTTAGTGTAGTAATATTGTCAAATTTACTTGTGATTTTTCGAATAAATTGATTTAATAAAATTCCATCACACTAATTAATATATTTTGTGTAATGTTCTCAACAATTTGTGCACACAAAGTAAAATAAAAGCAAATATTAGCTTATTAATTATTTATAATATTAAATTACATTATGTGGATTGATCATAATGCGAAAAGATAACTTACATCAGTAGATAATCTAAATGGACCATAATCTAATAGAAAATTGAGCAAATCGATTAAAAGACTATTATGTTGTCTATTAAAATTGATTAAGGAGATACATTGTTTTGGGTATCGAAGCGGATGACTTTCGGGAAATAGAGACATAAATGTGACTGTCTAGACTGACAATACATCGAGTAGGACCCAAGTAGAACAAAACGTATATTGTTTATGAATTTATTCACTTGTGATGTTCATAGTGTGACATATCTCAATATTAAGTGATAGACTATGTGTGCATGACTCGTATACTTTGATGTATTTCAAGCCTAAGTTTAACTAGTAATAGAACCGAAAGCTAGTACGTTAGGTATATGACTTCTACATGGCATAGCTTCACTTACAATCGTGGAATCCATAGCCCAATAAAAAGGTAAATGGTGTCCTCTCATTGTCATTAAATGATAGAATGAAAAAGTAATGTGATCACAGGTCATTCGTCTAAAAATAAATGATTTAATTACTATGTGTTAATAATTGACTTTTTATTGAAGGAAGATGTAATGGTTACTATGAATAAAATATGATATTGGGAGAATGAATTTTATCCCAAAGAGATTAAGGGTGTCCTATGAAAACACACATATGAGTAGGTCATTGGATGAACACTTGGTAGGTAGCTTTCGTATTGACATATAATGGGGAGAGCTTACTCATAATACTTTAGTGAAATGACTCCGCGACTAAATAATGATGAAATTAATAGATGAAGAGTCGAAACTTGATTACAAATTATTTTAGCTTTAATTATATATGTCTAATCGGTCCGTCTGCTAGCTCAGTATATCCTTGAAAGTTTACATTTGAAACAATGATGTGAGTATATGAAAATGACACGTAATAGAAATAGATCGTATGTATCACTAATCGTAGTGAACGTGTTTTCTCACCATGAGCAATAGATGACTTAAAGATTAAATTACTTTCTTCGAATTATTGTTTTATTAATTTGTAATTAAATAATTGAAGTTAGAAGTGAAAATTAAATTAATTAGTCATCACGGTTTCATAGAATATGGTAATTAAATTTATTTACTCATAGATTCTAACACAGTAAAGTCGTCACGACTTTAACAAGATTAAAATTGAATTGAGAGAATAATTTAATTAATTTAATTAATTAATTGAATAAATAATATTTTGATAATTAAATTTATTTACTCATAGATTCTATCGTTATTGAGTAACTAGTTTCTAGCCTTAGAAAGTTTTCATTGGTTTGTGAATAGAGCCCACACTCTAGCAAATCGAGGTCGAGATTAGCAGAGAAGACCGAGGGATTGAAAGTCGAGCTATCTAGAAAACACTAGTATAATTTGGGTAAAATGGTTTATTATTATAAATATCACAAGGTTTGCTTTTTAGATATATAGTTTTTAAATTTCCTTTGTGCTACAAACACATTTTTTAAATCGTATTTTCCAACACTTTTTACCTATTAAATAATAATCTATGGACACATAATGAATACTTTTGGTAAAAACACCTCTCCAATCCTGTTAAGTTTTAATATCAAGCAAATTTGTTTATCTAAAAAAATCAAAGCAACTTAATCCCTATCAATTTTGAAATGAGCAACTAAGAATAATTAATTACGAAATTTAATTTTTCTTGTCAATTTTACATAATTTTTTTTGATATAATAACAAATTAAGCCCTTAATGTTTCCATATTCTACCAATTTGATCATCATTCTAAAAAAAAATATCTAAAAAAAGTATAAAATTAAAAATAAAATTCACATAGAATATATAAAATAAACTTTATGTTAAAAAATATAAAATAAATAGAATATGTAAATTTTAAGTGCAAAATTTATTATTATACCATTCAAATTTATGTAAAATTGATGAAAAATATTAATACCTTGATTAATTGTCTTTATATGCTCGCTTTTGAAATTAACAGAGATTAAATTATTTTTTTAATCAACAACCAATTTATTCAATATCAAAATTGAGACATATCGAAGAACTTTTTTAATATTTATATTATAACTAAATTTTATTACATTAATTATAAAAAAAAGAAGAAGAAATAATGAAAAATAGATTCATTTTCTTCTATTTTGTTATAATTTTTGTTTCATTTTCTCTTGTTGGTTTACATGATTAAGTTACTGAAAGTTGGAGGTTAGGAAAACTTTGCACCTACTTTCTACTATAAAGAAGTCAAAAGGAAAAAAAAAATGCCAATAAATTGTACATTAAAAACTTCGTATAGAAGAAAGCAAAAATTTCAGTATTCCCTGTATCCTACTTACTTATCTTTATGTTCTTTTTATTTTTATATACAACATCCAAAATGCAAGTCGATTAATCAATGTATTATATATATGCACCGACTTTCCCTTTTAAAAAATACTTAACAACAAGCTAAGTGTACATTGTGATTCACATTATATAAAGATATTTTAATATCTTAATCTTAAAAGTTCAAACTCAATAATCACCACTTGTATCTGTGTGTCTAAAGAAGGGCAATCAGTGTATTAATCTTTTGGTCACATAAAATGTATGACCTAACTTACTTACTTATTCAAGTCTATTGATATTCATGCACGTAAATACAAAGTGAGAGAGCTTGAGTAAAAATATATGCTCGAAAAATGAGTTTAGACAAAAAAATAAATAAAGAACGTTTAGAAAACGGATCAAGCCTCGAGTAAGTTCTTTTAGCCTGAGCTTAACATGAATTTGCAAAAAAATAAAAAAATGTTGTTTTGCCACTGTTTTGCCATTGTTATGCTACCATTTCGTAATTATATTGCTACTATTTTGTTGTTATTGTTTAGATTTTGTAAAACTCTTGTTTTATTGTTAATTCTGCTACTATTTTAGAGATATTTGTGTGCAAAGTTGCACATATCTTAGTGTTATTTAAGTAAAAAAAACTTTTTAAATTTATTTTCAATTTATTAGGAAACATTTATTTTAATGTTTTTAGTGTTTTTGATGTATTATATTTTTTAAATTTATTTTTATATAAAAATAATATTAAAAAATAATACGGACCAGCCGAACCGAGCTTGGACAAAATTTTAAGCCTATTTTTTGGGTCGGATCAAACCCAAATCTAAAAAACGGACCTAAAATTTTACTTCGACCCGACCCCATAGTTAACTCTACACATAAACCATGTGATCTATTTTTATCTCTACATTTAAGAAAAATGTAACTGACCATAAATATGAAAAGATAAACTAAGCTTATAAATGACTAGATTTAAAAGGTTAATTCAGAAATGAAACCTTTTTTAAGTCTTAAATCAAAACCATCATATAAAATCGAGAAATTAGCAATCTTAGTTCATAATATGGTGATTAGATTCTTAATAGATAATATTATCAGTGCCTACGGTGGTGGCCTTGTAGGATATCACAAAGGGGTTCTTTTTTGCTTTTTCATAGGCAAAAAGCTTTAAAAGAAGTGGCGAATGGGGATATTACTAATCACTTGAGGAACCTTTGATTACCTTTAATATGAAATGCATCTCACTTATTTTATTCCTATTTTTTGGGTTCTTAATTTCGATATTAAACAAATTAATTATTCTTAAAACAATTGAAGCAATTTAATCTTGTTAATTTGCACATAAGGAACGTAAAAAATTTGTTTATTTAAATTTTCAATAATATTCACTAATTAATTTCCATAATAGATGTTTTAATTCCTTTGGTAATAATGTTTTATTTCAATAATTTCACCCAAAAAAGATTAAAGTATTATAAACAAATAAATACTTAATAATAAAATGTGTCATGCCTTTATTTGTAAACATATTTTTTTAAAATACACGTATAAGGACTAAAGTATTATACACGTATCAGCTTTCAACTATTAACTAAGTTTTACAAAAATATTTTTTTAGTATAAATTTTACCAAATATTTTTAAATAAATAGTTAATAGAATCATTTGGTCAAATTAATTAATAGAATCGTCAAACCGATCACTGTAATAAACTATCAGTCAATTATTAAACAGGGCCATATATAATTAATAAATATAAAATAAATATAATTTTTATTTTTTAAAAAATATGATCAAGCTGAAACAAAGTTGAATAGACTATTTATAATTATGGTTGACTTAAACAAAATTTAAGACCTATATTTAACATCGAATCATACATAAATAACTATATATAATACTAAAACTATAAATAAGTGGAACCTAAACACTAATGATTGACTCTTTTAATCCTAAAATAATTTCCCAAACTTCATATATTTTTAGGTTTAATGGTATAAGAGGTCCTCAAACTTAAAAAATAAAATAAAAATCAATTAAGCCCTTTCAATCTTTTTGCACCCAATTGAGCACTTAAACTAAGAAAATTAATCAAATAGACTCTTTGACCAACATTGATCATTAAAAACTAACGGAACTAATGTTGTGGCAATTACGATTAGTTTAAAATGGTTTTAAAGTTTCATTTTTTTCACATGACAGAATAACATGAATTTTTTTTAAAACATTATGACATGAAATCTAGTTATTAAAATAATAGATTTATAAAAACATAATTTTCATTTTTTACCTTTTTTTCTTCTTCAATTTCAAACTTCTTCTCAAAATGAACAACTCTTTCTTTCCTAAACTTAATTGCTGCCACTCACTATCTTGTTGCAAGTCCTTTTGATTCTCGTTTTAACACCGGAATAAAGCTCTTTCTCCCCTTCTTTCTCTTTCTCAAATGATTTGTTTTTATGTTAATAGGAACTTTGTGAACTTAGACCTTGAGTTCATTATTAATATCCAAATCTTTTTCTTTGTAAGTTCCATGCCTCGAAAGAATCAGACGAACTGAGTGAAAATTTTCAGTTACCTAACATAGAACAAATTTACACTCTTTTACTTGATTAATGGTTGGATGTATCCACCATAGGATTTTCTATAGAGGATTTCTTAATCAAATATGGGTTACAAAGAATTTTTATAGCTTTTCTTGATTAGTGCTATTGTAATTTTTTAAGGAAAATTGTTAGAATTGTTTCCCTGTTTTTGTTAACCGGTCACTTTCATGTTGATTTGGGTTTTATACATTTCATTCATTTGCTATTGGCTTAATAATTTGGGTTTTGTTGAAGGTGTGATTATGGTTCGTTTTTGCTAAAAAATGATGATGTTAGGTGTTAACTTTAGTAGTGACGGTGGAAACAAGTTTATTAATGGTGAAAGAGTTGTTTGGGATGAGTTTATCTCAATTTCACAAATCAACAAGGAATAGAGGATGAAGATTGATGAGAATGACTATTAAACTTGTGAACCGCGAAAAAGATAAAAGCTTTATAAAAATGTTTTCTTCTACAATTTTTTTAGAAATACTATGCAAATAGTGTTTGATTGCCAAGAAAATAAATGAAAATTTTGATGGAAGAAAATCTGAATTTTATTTAAAATTATAATTATTAAGTCACTAGTTTTTAACTGTCAACATTTATCAAAGGATGTATTGCTTAATTTTTTCAATTAAAAAACTTAATTGTATAAAAAAAGTCGAAAGAGTTTAATTAATTTTTTGAACTAAATTTTTCATAGGAAATGCATGATCTATGATTAGAGGTGAGCATGGGTCCGCCCGAAATGTAGGAGGGTTTGAGTAAAAATATAAGCCCGAAAAATAGGTTTGGACAAAAAAAGGCTCATTTAAAAAACGGGTCAAGCCTCGGGTAAGACATTTTTGGCCTAGACCCAGCCAGAATTCACTAAAGGACAAAGAAATTTGATTTTTTTAATATTATTTTCTTGTTACTATTTTCTTGTTATTGTTTGGATATTGTATAAACTTATTTTATTGTTAATTTTGTTTATTATTTTAAAGGCATTTGTTAATTTTCCATCTCAGGAATTAAACGAAGCAATAGAACATGACTCAAAAGTAACCATAGAATAAAGATTATGTTTAGGTTTTATTTTCCTTTAAATTAGTTTACTTTTTTCACAAATATATATATATTTGTTAATTTTGTTATTATTTTAGAGACATTTGCTTGTTAACTTATATATATCTTAGTGTTATTTAAGTATACATATTTTTTAAAATTTATTTTCAAATTATTGGGAAATATTTATTTTGATGTTTTTAGCATTTTTGATATATTTTATATATTTTAAAATTATATAAAAATTAATATGGGCAGGCCAAGTCGGGTTTATATTTTAGCATTTTTATCTGAATCGGACTTGGGCAAAAAATTAAGCCTATTTTTCGGGCCGGACCCAAACTTAGCAAATGAGCCTAAATCTTTAGTCGAGTCCGGCCCGGCCATGCTCACCTCGGTCCATGATGCGATTATGGCATTCGATTTTAGCAATAAAATACACAACAAAAATGGGTGTTTGATAGAGGTGAAATATCTTAATCAATTTGCCTAAGCCATGATGTCATTAGTTTAACCCTTATCTCATCTGATGTTTAATTATTGCTATGATATCCATCCTTTGTGTCATGCCCACTCCACCATCATCATCATCTTCTTAATTTTTTGTCCATCTCCCCCAATTGTGGGTCCAACTCCTTCTCATGCATTGGCTCATCTATCCCTTTATCACTTCACAAAACATATACACAATATTACCTAATTTCTTTTATCTAATTATAAATTTAGTCCCTGAAAACTAAAAAACTAATCCTTTATTTTATTTCATCGCAATTTGATCCTTTCATTTTGTGAAAATTGAGAATTAGTCTAATTGGTAATACTTTAAAGTTTGTTGTAAAGTCATTAATCTAAGAATTCAATTGTTCAACAATTTACACAAATAAATTAGCATAAAATAATACTCCGAGTGTATGTATTTAACAACAATTGAACTAACTTTTAAGTTTTCAAAGAATATAAAAAGACAAACATTTTAATCTGGTTAAAATATGTTGTTTGTTCTTATACTTCAATAGAATTTAAGATTTAGTCCCTATACTTAAAAAGTTAAAAATGAAATCCTTTTACTTTTTTATTTAAAAATCTCAACCCCAATCACTAAAATCGTAAGTATTTTCTATCAAAATTTGTTAATTTAACATGTTGATTAGATTGTCCTTATATGACGTGATATATAATTGACGAAAAATAATCATATCAAGTTTGAAATTCTTTTAGCGAAATAATGATTAGACTAGGATTTTTAAATTAAAAAAATGTAAGAGGATTGAATTTTTAACTTTTAAAATACAAGGATTAAATATCAAATTCTATAGAAGTATAAGGAGTAGCAGCATATTTTGCCTTTTTAATTTTTGTAAAGTAAAAAGATAAACAGGAGGTTCTAGATGGATATCCTAGTTCAGCTGAAAATGATATGCATTAAATTTTTTACTACTGTTTATGACTTTTATTTTGGCCCCTTTAGCTTTCAATTTTCAACTTTCAACTTTCAACTTTCAATGTATGAATGTCATCAATATGTACTTTGGTATTAACCCTGATCCAAAATCTGCCTAGTTATATATATATATATATATATGTTTAGTGGTGATGTTTAATAAGTGGATAAGAATGGACACCATACGAGACAAGGTGATGTTGGGGGTCCCTTCATGAAAAATGCCGAAAGTTTATAAAATTTGTGATGCAACCCCCTTCTGCTTGACCCCACGGTGTAAGGGGAGTTGGGACAATTGGGTCACATAATATTATATAAATGTTTCAATAATGAGATATGGAACACAAATAATTGGAGGATTTAGTTATTGGACCTTAACTCGATTAGTATAGAAATTATTGTAAATGCAGGAGAGTATTGATTCAAGTGCATTAAAATGAATTGTCATTCTATTTATAGGTCAAAAAAAAAAATAATCAGAACCTATAATATTTGTTAAAAAAATAGAACTAAATACTCTTTTTTTTTTTTAATCAAAACTCCTTTGAAATGGGATTTTATATGGTTTTCTTTTAAGGGTTTCATTTGATATTGAGTTTTGAATTGGATGCGACTCTGTTTTCCGTTGAGGCACTTCACTTGGGATATATGATTGGCTAGAGAAGTGGCACTATCTCACCAAAATTAATTGCCCCACTTTATGTTGCACCAGGTTTAGTGTTGGATTTTCTTTTAGGTAAAACCTCAAGTTTGGAACTTTTTATGGAAAAAATAACATTAAAATGTTTGACATAATATCGTCAATGTTTATAATTTTTCTTTTCAGTACGACTCTTTTTCCTTTTAAAAAAAAATTAAATTTGGTGTTAAACTTTTTTTTTAAAAGTCAAATTTGATTATCAACCTTTTGAAAGGAACCGACTTATTATTTCTTTAAGGAAAATACAAATTAAAATGTTAAACTATTTTTAAACATGATAGCCTGAATGATAATTTGCATGTACTTTATATTATTATTATTTTTTAAAAAAATTGTTTTAATGACATATAAGATAAATAATATTATGTCAATATAAAATATACATAGATTATCATATGTGTTGGCATGCCGATATTGTCAAAGATTTAATATTTTAGTCAACAATTCCATTAAAAATTAATTAAAAAATTAATAAAAAAACAAAAATCAAATTAATAAAACAATATAAAGATTGAAAACTAAATTTGGTATTATGCTGAAAAGTTTTATCCTTCCTTAAGAATCCAATAACTCAAGTCTGAATTTAACCTCAATTCGATGTAGTTATTAAATATAAATCCCAAAAATATAAATATAAATATATAAAGTTTTGCTCACTCCGTTTTGCAAAGATCCTTTTACAAGCTTACAAGTTAGGGGATACGTTATACCGTCACACAAGCCGAACTTTATATGTCACAAGTGATGGGGTTTGAGGCCAAACATGCGTAAACTTTTTAGTTTTCAAGGTTTTGCTTATTCAAATATTTTGAGGTGTTTCAGTAGGTTGATAAAATTAGGGCGAAATTGAGTTGAAATTAAATTATAATTTTTATGATAGTAAAAATATAATTTTATTATTTTAATAGTATTTATTTTTATAAATTTTAAAGGATTAAATTAATTTTTTATTATTTTTAGAGAGCTCAAAGTGTAATTTTATTTTTATTAATTTAAATGAATTTTTTTTATTTTAGAGGAGGGGGTCGAGGCCCCTGCCAACCCCTTTGATTTCGCCCCTGAATATAATCTTTGATCCAAAATAATATTTAATTTATGTGATGTATCGCTTGACTTGTAGGGTTAAATAAGAAAAATTAAGGAATTGAAAATTATTTTGAACCAAAATATTTAGACAGTTTATGAAATACAATTGAAAAAATTTCAACTAAATTGAATTCTATTATAATTAAATTTAATTTTTATAATATAAAAATAAATATTTTATATTTGAAATAATGAACTTAAAATTTTTATATAAAAATATTATAAAAAATTATATGAGAGTTATTTATTATTTTTATTTACTTGAAAATCATTATTTTTTAAAAAATATTTATGATTTTTTTTTTGAAACTTTATTAAAATAATGTTGAAAAAGAGAATAATAATGCTCCACTTATAAACAAAAGCCCGGCCCAAATGACTCCATGGACCTAACCTTACCCTTGTGATCGCTTTACATATGTTAAATTAAAGGGTAAAAAAGGAAAAAAATTATTAAATTATTTAAATATTTAAATATTTTCATTTAAGTAACTAATTCAATTATAGGTAATTTAAACCTTGTATCAATAAAAAAAAATTCCTCAAAATGCTTAACTCAAACATGTTTTGAAGATATTAAAAAGTCAATTTTGGCCTCCATATTGTCAATGACAACATTGACGAAAATGTGGATCATATTTATAGTGCTATGCATTAAGGAAAAAAGACAGGTTTTTGTATTTTAAAAAAATAAAAAATACGTTCATAATATTATAATTTATTCTTTTACGAATGATTATTTTTCAGGCATCACGAGTTAACAAGGTACCAACTCAGATAGAACTCAAAATGAATTCTTCATTTTACAGTGGGTTTGATGGATGCAGATCGAGGATGGACGAATCCGCCTGACCAGAGATTTGCCGTTGATGGGAAGGTGAGAAGAAAATCTTTGCAATCGAGCTCAAGCAGAGATAGACGATGGGTCACCTGGAATTTTTGCTGTTTTAAATGCTACAAGAGGAAGGAAAGTGACATATGAGCTGATTTCTCTTTGTTGGAGAGCTACTTTATTATTTTTTAATATAATCCAACCTGTTTAACTTTAAAATATATATATATATGTAATTGAAGTATACTATTTGTTATGAGATAATAAATTGAATTACCTTAAGTAATAAACTTAGACAAACTCGACCTTAACTGCTTACTTTCAGATTTTAATTCAAATCTCTAAAATGGAATACAGTTTTTCAAGTTTGGAACATGGTTTGGAGGAATTAAGGAAACCCATGAAAAATGTACAAATATATTTTACATGCTAGTCTACAAAAAAAGGTAATAATATTAATGTTGTGTCGCATTCACAGAAGATGGGGCCAAAGATTCTTACAGTCCACCTCCCTGCTGCAGCTGGTTTTACACAACAAGACATAAGTTATAATTAAGCGACACTAAGAAACAAAATTGAAGGCTGAGATGTTATCATCATGCATCCAATATCCCACATATTACCATCTCGACCTTCTTCTTCTTTTTTCCTTCTCTTAGAAAAACTATATTCTACTTTATCACTTTTTCCAATGCCTTTTTTTTATCGACTTCTGTTTTCCATGAATTTAGTTTCGCTGGAATTGTTTTATTATTATAATATATATGATCTCTTCACTACAATAATTAAACCAGACAAATAGTATTTATGGTTTAGATATTAATATATTGAATTCTAGTAGTTTCACGGGAAATTAATTTTTATTTTTTATATTTTTTATATTTATTTTATTATTTATGATTAAAATTTGTGATTGATCCTTTCAACAATAATATCTCTATGGTTCGAATCCATACTTTATCTTTTTCTTGAAACTATAAAAGTTTTTACTAATGATGTAGACAATTAAGTTCTAGTTTTTAATGATGAATGCAGCTAGATGATGAATAACTTCTTTTTTAGTGGAATTTCAATCATTATTTTTTTGCTACTTTAGGGGATTAAATGAAAATATATATTGTGTGAAAAATTATGCAAGATTACTATAATTGTGGTTATTAGGGAGAATTTAAGTATTTATATCAATATATACATATATATATAAAATAAAAAATTTCCGAGTGTTGGTTTGATGATCAAGGTATTTATTGTTTCAAGTATGATTTGAGTTTGAGTTACATTAATCACGTTATTATTAGAACTTTACCTTCCTCTTATAATTAATATATATACATACAAAGCAAATCATGCATGATTTGGACCTCAACAATCTGACATTCACTCCATTGACATTTAAAATTTGTTTGGTTGAGAGGAAAGAGAATGGAAAATTGAAGAGATAGAAAATTAGAAAGATGAAAGATATAACTTTTCTTTTTATAGGTGTACTTAATAAAAGAGATAGAAAAATGAAGAGAAAATTATTACTTGGTAAAGGTGAAAAATGGAAAGAAAAAAAATAAAACCTTTGAAAAATGCATAATTTTAAACCAAGATGCTAATTTCTCTTATTTTCTCTCTTCTCATCATTTCAATATTTGAAAATTTTGATTTTTATGCATTAGGATAAAAAATAATCTTTCCCCTATTTTTTTTCCTTGCTTTTCTTCCCTACAAAACGCACTCGCAATTTATTTTCTTTCTCTCATCCTTGACTCACATCAAATTATTATACATTCTAAAAAATCACAGAAAAAAACCCAAAATTCAAAACAACCTAACTTTCATTGATTCTAAAGGGAAAAGCTTATAAAATAAAAATAAAAATTGAAGAAACCCTAAACAGCCCTCTCAAAAAAACAAACTTTATTTATAAAGAAGGAACAAAAAAAAAGTGGTGGCTTTTTGGTGATTTGACAGTAAAACAAAAGGTAATTTAGGTACAAAAGTTTATCAACATAAGGCAGTGGCTTCTTCCTCAATTATTCTGAGCATGTTGTGAACTTCACCTGCTATGTCATCTACTGAGTTCAGTTGGCATCCTTCTTCAACCTGTCATTTTACCATGTGAAGATCAATAATTTATTTGCTAAAATTATATATAATAAGATGAATTTACCTTGACACTGATAGAGTAGAGAACTAATGTATCCATGGATGTGACATTGAGGTGAAGGATGGAAAGGTAAAGTGAGTGTAAAGCAGCGACAAGCTTGGGAAGCTGCTTGTGAACTTTTCGTGTGAGGATTCGAAGGTTAGCATGAGTCTGGATCAATGTCACCTCGATATCCGCTATTGATGCCTTTGTTTTTGGTGTATGTTTGTTAGGGATCTGTGACCAAGTGTATTGAGGGTGCGTGAAGAATTGTGTAAACGGTGGTGACGACGATGATGATAGCAATGACTTGTTGGTTTCTACTCGAAGTTTTTGAGCTTCAAGTGTTTGCAGAAGATGCTCAAGTTCCTTCACAAACTCTATAGCTCCACCTACTATGGATGCTTGATCACCCTACACATGCAACATTTATTTTATTCTACATACATACATACATAGAAGAGAGGGGGAAGAAAGAGACAAACCCTTTGAACATAAGATTCAGGCATGAGGGAGCGTAGAACAGTGAGATGCTCATTCATTTGCTTTCGTCTGTTTCTCTCAACAGCAATGTGAGTCATTCTTTGTGTCTCAGCCTCTGCTTTGTTCTTGCAAACCCTTGGCTTTCTCCTTCTTTTTTTCCTCCCCTGAACTGCCAAGTTGGACCTTTCCATTCCCTTTGAGCGGCACTTTGGGGTCACCATTGGCAAACAACTCAAAGCATTACCACTATTACTAGCTTGTTCTAAGGAGCTGAAACTATTTTCCATTGAGAAATCAGTGACCAATGACTCATGGTGATGGCTGCTACATGGGGTCGCGAATATAGTATCATAGATAATAAAGTTCAACAGCTCGTTGGATGAAAGGGTTTCAAGTGCCATTATCTTCTCTACAATCTCCACAATTCACAGCTCCAACTAATCATACGGCTTGAAATGTTGGGAACTTGCAAATCTAGTTTCATTTTAAAGACAAAAGGGACTTTCTAGCATAAACCCCACAGCTTCAAATCTTGTTGTTGAGAGAGAGAGAGAGAGAGAGAGGTTAAAATGAAGTTAGCAGCTAAGGTCTGGGGTAATAATGTATTAGAGAGAAAAATATATGGTGCATGCACGTGAGAGGGGCAGTATAGGAGAAAGAAAGGATAAGTTCTCTTTTGTGTGCCAGCAAGAAAGTGAAGGAAAATGAAAGAAGCTCTTCACTCAGCCTTGTTTTGGGGTTTGTCAACATTGCAGGCACAGTGACTGCAATGGAGAGTGTGGAGGTGGGGGGAGGGGGACCCTGAATCTATATAGGGATATGCATACAAACAATACAACAAGCTGTGGGTTAAAGCTACTGTGCACATTCAAATCTATGTTGTATTTAGCAGGGAAAAAAAAAATGACTGGTTCACGGGCCCTAGATTCTCGTACACTACCGTTTTACAAGGAAAGCTTAACATGTGCTTGACAACCCATTCTCTGCAGCATATACAATTGGAAGATCATCATTTGACTTGCCAATGATCATACAAATAAAGGAACATATGTGAGAATCAGTGGAGTAGACTTTTAATTAACAGATTAAGCTTAGGTTCAAAAAAACCAAGAGCCATTAGAATTGTTTTGAGCACTTTCATGATCACTGTAATTAGATGAAATGGCCATAAAAGAGAGAAACACAAGAGACGAAGAAACACAGGGAAGGGAGCTGTCGCCTTATCTGGTGAAGAAGACTGATGGTCCGATTTGTCAGCCATATTGCAGGCTAATCCATGTGACTTTTTGGTGATGGCATGTATAGTTACAATGATGTCTGCAATGCTTAGTGAAACGTTTAACTGGAACGTAATAAAAACCTTTCACAATGTAATTCGCTTTCCTCTCAACTATTGTTCTTATGTTCAAATATTTACACACCTCTGAAACTACAAAACTAGATATACCATACCTATCCACATATAATCTAGTGATAAAAAAATTAAATAGATGAAAGTTCACAATGAATTCGTTTATTTTTTTCCCGAGTTTATTGTAATAGGAAGGCATGAGTTCAAATTCTATTTAGAATATCCAAAGATAATTGAAGAAAGGAGCCTACATCAACTTATACTTTATCTAAGTCACCTTGAAGTGACTCTGATGTTTCACCTGAAGCTGCATTTTTGGAATTCAAAGGGCTTGTAAAATCTCTAAATGATATACAACTTATTGCAGCTTTATGTCCCCTTAAAATTTTTATTTTGACATGGTCAAGCAATCTTAGAGTATATTTATCATCATCTTCTCTAGTTCTAAATATGGAGTGGCCTGTGGAATTTGACCTAAAAAATCTTTCCACTCCTTCACGTTTCTTATGATGTTCTTTTGTGGTTGAAGAGCTTTGTGCTTCATCAGCTTTCTCCTTGTTATCTTCTTTAATTTCAATGCAAACAGCATTTTGTAGAGGACTTTGATTTGCCCCAATTTCATGCATGGAATTACTCTGAAGCAGCACAGGAGATTTCTCTAACGATTTCCTAGGCACGTCTAGCTCGCCACGACAAACTGGGCATGTTTTATTCGATTCAAGCCAAAGATCGACACATTCTTTATGGAAAACATGGCAACAAATCGTCAAAAGTCGAAGCATATCATCATCTACGAACTCCCCCAAACAAATAGCACATTCTAGGCCGTACTTTTCGCGACGAAACTCTTTGACGGTCGAATAATAGAACGTCGGGAAAGCTTGTACTAGTTCAGGATCAAGGCCATTGCTTTTATTTGCTGTATCTTCTGGGGCAGCAGCAACCACAACATCTGCAGCAGTGTTAGCCTCAATGTTCCTATTACTTGTAATATATTCAAGGAGACACTTTAAAAAGTGTACTGTGAAGAAACCAAATAAGAATGAAAGGAGGAAAATTACTGTTATGATTACAGGCACTGGGGGATTGTAGGCTGATGATGTTGAGGGTGGATGAGCAACATTAGAAGAATATGTTGACATTGAATAAAAATGGTAGCATATACCATTGGCTAGACTATGTTAACTTTTCTTTTCTAGGAGATGAGATCAGTAATTTTTTTTTTTTTTTTTTTCAATTTTTCTTTGTTATAGGAGTATGAGCAAGCGATTGGTAACCTTAATTTGGAAAGGTGATGCTTGGCAAATGGTAAAAATGTGGGGTTATTGAACGAGTCCTTATGAGAAGGATTTGGATCTTATGGCTGAATCATGTTACATTTGCCCTTAATTTCCTCTGATGACTATGATATGTTGGAACTATAAATATGGTGAGTCTTTTATATAGACCATCTAAAAGCTTAAAATTTGTGACACATGCTTAATTCTAGCATTTTCTTTTGAAAGCCATATCTTGCCTTCGACAATTTTTTAGTAACAACCCTTGTGTCCTAATAAATTCTTGTTTCTTAAGGTGACTTACCTCAATTAACATATTTAGTAAATTTTAGCATTGTGAACCTTGTTCCCCGTAGTAAATTTGTACAAACATTTGACAAGATGTCCATTGATAATGACAAGCTTCTAAAAATGGATATATAATCTGTACAGACACTGAAGAGTAGTATTAATACTGACAATGAATTTTAGAAATTGAAACAATAACAACTTCCCCCCAACTTTTCTTATATCCATCTTCCCATACAGACTTAACCTGAGAATGGTTAAAGCAAATAATACAATGCATGGCAAAGAATTTGATGATTGACACAGTAACACCTTATCCGATCACCATGTTTGGTATTGGATGCGGATTCCGTTAACCCAAGAAGCAGCAGCAGCACATTGCATTTATTTGATGCTAGCCTATACACAAGCTCAGGTGCTAGGATGCTATAATTTGGGCTTGCTCATTAGCGTAGGCGTGACAGAGACAACCCCTATAAGGAAAAGAGTGGCAATTGAGTTGAAGTCGTAAAGATCCCCTACCGATTGCAATTCTCCGAGAGCTATTCCTGCCTGCATGCAGAAGAAACATGCAACCACACGTTATTTAAGTATCAAGAATGTATTCAAGGGATGTGCTCTGCCATGTCAGTCTAACAGCTTAACATGCAAATTTCACATGGAAGTCCAAAGTAAAATACCCTGACAGTTAAGAAGGCCGCAGGAATAAGTCCAATGAAAGTTGCCATGAAGAAAATATGGTAAGGCACATCGACAATAGGCGAAGCAACATTAATGAATGTGTTCGGCAAAGTTGGAGTAAGCCTCAAAAAAAGCATATAGTTCAACAGGCTTTCTCTTCTTTGAGCCACCTGCAAGCACGGAGCCGATAAAGCTTATTATACTTTTTAGCTCAATGTAAGAAAAAGGCAACTTACTGAACAAGGAGTTGAAATCACCTGAGCTTGGAAGAAGCTCAGCTTGTCAGGCCAAAGGGAAATGACAAGGGGGCGTCCAACTAATTTTGACAGGAAATAGCATGAAGAAGCTCCGGCAGTGGCGGTGATCACAACGAGAGCTACACCTTTCAAGACTCCAAACAATGCTCCGGCGAGCAATGACATGAAAACAGTTCCCGGAATCATGAAAGTTTGCATGAAAATATAAACTGCACAATACCCCACCAAGACTTGTAGGGTGTAGTCACTTGTGTAGATTTCAAGGTGATCTCTACAATGATACATTGTACAAAAACAATCAATGCATATCAAAGCAACACAAACGACACCACAAAAGACTGATAACACAGGGATTAGGATACGCCAATGAGAAGAAAAATGCTTTAATTGTGAACCTGGAGAGCTCAAATGATCAGAGCATGATAGTTCATTTCATTGTATACCCTCTTTAACCAAATGCATTTTCTCACCAACTATCTCTTTAAAGCAAATATCTAAACCATCTCACATAATCGAATCAAACTTAGCATTAACCAATAAATATTGCACCACATTATTCTATGGTATTCTTAGTTCTCTAAGGACTTGAAGTTCTATTCTCTGCACCATTGATCTTTATGAGCTGAAGTACATTGCAGTCCAGTCCAAAATTCATTCATTTGTTGCCCAAATTCATTATAAGAAAAAACGAAACTAAAAAGGCTCCAATTGCTTGAAAACCAGATGGATCCCATAACTTGTAAAATTACAGAGAAAATAAAACATAAAAGAATTGCATGAAATCTCAAAGAAAGCATTACCCACCAAAACAAAATATTTCCCAGGAAAAAAAATACAAAAACAAAACAAATTTTGTTATACATTCTCAATCACCAATAAAACACATTAAAGTAACCAATTCAATCTCTATTTTTTTTTTTTCTTTCTAAAAAACCAAATTAATAGCAAAAGGCCAAACGAACCTGAGGATATGTAGATCTTCAAGGCTTCTGGGTAATTTAAGGAAGCTATAATCAGAAGCGGGCATGGTTAAATAAACTCCCCCAAGCCCCAAAACAAAACCCATCACCACCGTAAAAGCCATCGTCACCTCCCAAAAGCTTAAAGGAAAACTGGGTTTTGATCCCTTAATCTCTTCTCTGCCTTCCATAATTCCCTTCCCTTCTCTTATCTGTTTTCAGTTTTGTGCTTTCCCCCAATAATTTTCTTTTCCTTTCATGTGGTGAATTGGAATTTGAAAATTAATTTGTCATTTGGGACACCTCCTCTTCCCTTCCCTCTCTCAAATTCTTCTTTATTATCCCAAACTCAAAGAAAGAGAAAAAAATATACCAGAAAAAAGAAACCAATTACCAGTAAAAATAAATGAAGAAATTAATAAAGAAAGAAAGAAACAGCGTCGTCGGTCGTCATCCTTTTTTAGAACATAGTACAATCTTGTTGTCAACTTGTCGTCGTTTCGTATTTGTGTTCTATAATTGAATTTATTTATTTATAAAAAACTGAGATTTTGACACGTCATTTTTTAAACAAAAAAGGGTCTAAAAAGTAAAAAGTTTGTGAGTGAAGAAAAAGAAGGAGAATGATTAAAAACGTGTGTGGATAGAGATGTGATCAGATTGCCTTACGTCAACCACCAGGCCCACGGCATCGCGTCTCACGTGATTTGAAGTGTAGGGAAGGTGTGCGTCTAAGGGTTAATTTCACTCAACACTCTCAAATTATGGTTAGATTTTGAATTGATCTCAAATTTTGAAATATTTGTAATTGAGTCCTCAAAATGTAACTTAGCTCTCTAACGTGGAATATATTGACAACATGTTAATCAGAAGTTAAACATGTGTTTTAGCTATCACTTTGATAGTTTGAATCACTGCTTTCAAAACCAGATTGATTGGACCGGGGATTAATTGGGATATCGAACTAAAATAAGAGGTTGGACCAAATGAATTGGGTTTCTCTATTTTAAAAATAATTTTAATAATTTATTCAATCGAACCAAACAAACCAGTAGAACCGGTTTGATTATCGGTCTAATTCTAAAAACTTTGATTTGAATCTAATGTATTTAAAAGTTTAATCCTCCTAAATTTTATTGATAATGTCTTTTTTTTATTATGTGTTTCAAGTATCCTCATCATTAAATATGAACTAAAATTTAATGTCAAAACTAACAATTAAACTAACAAAAAGGACTTGGTTAATACAACATTGATACTTTCATAACTTAATTAAAATATTTTAAAGTTTAGAAACTAATTTATAATCTAAGCGACAGCTTAGGAACCCTTAATTTTTTAAAACTTTGTTTATAATAGATATGGATTTTAGAATTTCATTTATTTCTTTATATATTG
Organism: Gossypium bickii; assembly: GCA_025503065.1. NCBI lineage: Eukaryota > Viridiplantae > Streptophyta > Magnoliopsida > Malvales > Malvaceae > Gossypium > Gossypium bickii. The sequence continues at coordinate 91,542,720 of CP106720.1, forward strand.
ATACCCAATGGTAAGGGTAGCGAATAAGATCGAGTTAAAGTTGCAAGGAAAAATTCTATCTCAACTACTAAGCAGTTTGAAACGTGAGGACAAGCCAAGTGAGAAATAGGTAAATTAGCACCAATTTCAACTCGCAAATTATTTTATGAATATTTTTTCGTATTTTTCATTTTTCAATTTTTTCAACTTTTTTATGTGGACATGTTTTTTCCATCGTCACGGATTTGTATATAAAATTTCAGCTCAAAGAAATTAAAATTTCAACAAATTTCTAGGTAAAAGAGTGTTTTTGAAGATTTTCTGAACAACAGGAGTAAAAATAGTTTTAACACAAGAGCCCAAATCTAATACCAAATAATAAAGGAATGGTAAGGGCAGTGGATAAGATTCAGTTCAAGTTGTTCGAGGTAAGAAAAAAACACCTATATTAACGGCGAATAACCTGGAAAATGAGAACAAACCAAATGAAAAATAGCATAATTCAACGGCAAGCAAAAACTAATGAAAAGAAATAATCTAAAAGTAATAAATAAAGATCCAAAAGATTTGAAGCTAAAGAAAATGAGGTATTGAATGTAAGACATGTTCTTGAAGAGATATATGCTCCGTATTAAATCTAATTTGACATTTAGCCTCGTGCTGATTGATATAATTCTAATAATTTAAATTTTAATTACAACATGTTACAGTTTGCGGTTAATTTAAAATTTGGATTAAATTTGGGGATGTTTTATGTAAATAACCCAGAGAAGGGAAGGAAAAAGAAAAGCTTTCTCGCTTTGGGTCTTTATACGTTTTTAGACTTTCAAAGCCCACATATATCCAGCTCTAGTTGGGCCTAATTCAGAGAAAGAAGTATAAAGCTTTACCAAATTTCAAACATTTTTATTTTCTTTTCAACATATTGTTGAAAATTTAGAACTAGAGACATGTTTTTAATTTTTATGGTTTTAAATACATTATTATTTTTAATTAAATCAAATACAATGTTTAGGGTTGCTTCAATTATAAAAAAATTCATACATGTGGGGAAAAAAAATCATCGAATAACATTAAGCATACCATATGCCAAAAATATTTATTGTTAAAAAAAATTCTTCGATTGAATCTTATTTCGGTTGATATTGTTATTATGGTCCGTACAGGAGAACATGAGTTCAAGCGCACTTAATATACGAAATAGAATTTTAAAGTTAAATTTAAATATAAATTATGACAAAAAAAAATTATGTATTAAATTAAACATTAAAATTAGATACCAAATTTGTTACTTTAAATATAGAAAGAAGGGTGCAAGACATGCTCATTTGTTAAATTAGCAGTACACTTTTTTATTTAATTATAAATTCAGTTACTGAATTAGAATAATTTATATTTTGAATCATTTAATTTAACATCAATTTCATATTGAATTATACACTTACGTTAATTTTGTTAATTAATTTTCAAGATAAAAGTTTGCTTAAAATGCATGTGTTACTCCACATAAAGTTCCAAAGTTGATTTTGTTTAGCAAATCATAAAAATTGTTGCCAATATAACAAGATGTGAGTTTGAAACGTATTATCCTTCAATTTATGAGTTGAAAAGACTATAAATACCACTTGCCTAATCTTTTTATATCTTCCCAAAATGGCCAACATTGAGCACGAAAAAGAATGAAAAGATTTGCCCCCTCACCCCCTCGAAGTCTGATTTTCGCGGGCCGGAGCCTCACTTTTGTTTGAAGACCACCTTGATAAATGGTTTACCATGTTAAATGGTTTCATGGTTGGTGGCTTATTGGGTTGTCTTTGCAATCCTTCGCCATTACTCACATTTTTCTCTCCTTTTGCGTTGTCAGTGGTAGTACTGGTCTTCGTGCTAGCGACCTGTCATTGATTACCCTATGCTTCATTTCTCTTCATTTTCCCTCTACAACACCCCCCAAAAAATTGTAGAAAATTTTATATTTCCCTTGAAATTTATTGAAAATTTTAATTAAGCTCTTCTTTTCTTTAAAAAAATTCTCATTAATCTTTTAGAATTTTTAATTAGAGCATGCATTTGTTTTTGAAAAAATTTATTAAGTTGTTGAAAATTTTAATTAAACCCCAAAATTTAATTTCAATATTCACCACTGATCACGAAGCTTATACTAGTCTCTTATTATCTGTGTTTTGAGCCTTCGATAGCTTATTTCTCAAACCAATGGAAATTTAGTTGCTCGAATTCATAACTTCATATATTGCTAGCACTTGATTCCAAGACCTACGTCAGTATCCGCCGATAATATTGCGAACATTGGCATTAGAAACAACACAGCAGTTGACAATTCTTTTGACGAATGGGTTTACTTTTCGGGTTATTTACAATGTATCTGTAGCTTATTTCTTGATATATTCACGTGTTATGTTTGACTTTAATTGTAAACTTTCTATTTCGTAAAAGAAGGTTTTATGTTGAAATTTTGTATAATGGGAAAAGATTCTACTAAAATAAAAAACGAGTTAAATCAAACTTTCTTTCTAGTTTTAATGAAACTTCTCTTCTCTAAAAGGAGAACTTAAAAGGAAAAAGAAAAGTCTCTCCCACATCATTTCAATCAATCGTTGACCATCATCACTCACCTGTCATATTGACCTAAGCTAAAATAGCTACCGTCCACTCATTCTGTTAATTGTGCGGCGCAAATCAGCATAACATCATAAAAGCGCGCCACGTGTTTCACTTGCATAGTCACCCTGGGTTACTCTATCATCATCTTCTAACCCTAGTCTCGTCGGAGTTTAAATATTACGTCCCTTCGTGATATCACATTTTCGTTAATTTTTCTCTCACTCTCTTACATTTAAAAAAAAAAAAAACTCTCCATTACGGTCTTATCTTACCCCTTTCATTTTTAATTTCGATTTTTCCAAGGCTTACAAGGAAAAAATAAAAAAATTCCAGAAATTATTAAATTTTATATATAAAAAGGAAAACCCACTATCAAAGATTCCAAGAAATTGAGTCTTTTGATGAATTCATCAGTAGTGTATCTCGTTTAGTTTGGTTCCTCGGAAATCTAAAATGCGAAGAAACGAGTGTTTCGTGTTATGAATCGAGCTTTTTAAACGGTGAAGAAAACGAGTAGAAGGAGAGATAATTTTGTTTTGGAAGATAGAAATTGAAGGGTTGGGGGGAAAAGATCAGAGAAATGGCGGGAGAGAAGAGGAGATTCGCGATTGGTTACGCGCTTTTGCCGAAGAAAGAGAACAGTTTCATTCGAGAATCTTTGGTGAACCTGGCGAAATCACGAGGAGTGGATCTGGTTAAGATCGATAGGGAGCGTTCTTTGGTCGATCAAGGGCCGTTCGATTGCGTACTCCACAAGTTGTACGGTGAGGATTGGAAGATCCAGCTCGCGGATTTCCGTTCTCGAAACCCTAATGCCGTAATCGTCGATTCTCCCGACGCGATTGAGCGGCTCCACAACAGGATTTCGATGCTGCAGGTGGTGTCCGAACTGAAGATCGAGAATCAAAGCGAAACATTTGGGATCCCTAAACAGATTGTGATTTACGACCAAGAAACCCTATTCGATAACCAAGCTTGGGAGTTGCTTAAGTTTCCAGTGATTGCGAAGCCCTTGGTGGCTGATGGAAGCGCCAAATCTCACAAAATGACTCTGGTTTTTAACCGCGATGGGTTGAACAAGCTCAAGCCCCCTATTGTATTGCAGGAGTTTGTTAACCATGGAGGGGTTATTTTCAAGGTTTACGTGGCTGGGGAATATGTGCAATGTGTTAAAAGGAAGTCATTACCGGATGTTTCGGAAGAAAAATTGAAGAGCTTGGAAGGTTCTCTACGGTTTTCTCAAGTTTCCAATTTGCCCACTCACGAGAAAAGCGATGATACGTATTATAAGATGATGAATTTGGAGGATACTGAATTGCCACCACAGATTTTCATGACAGATATTGCAAAGGGTTTGAGGAAGGCGATGAAATTGAATTTGTTTAACTTTGATGTGATAAGAGATACACGGTTCGGAAACCGTTATCTTATCATTGACATTAACTATTTTCCGGGCTATGCAAAAATGCCAGGGTATGAAACAGTTTTAACTGATTTCTTTTGCGATATAATGATTCTGAAAGAAAGGGAAAAGGGTTTACTTGAAGAATGTAGCCAGAAGAAAATGGCAGGCACTGATGGAAGGCAGCTTCTTTACTGCGAGGAAGAAGTGAGGAAAACTGTGACCAATTCTGGCTGTAGCGACGGGGAAGAAAAGGAGAACTCCATTCAAGTCTGACCACAAAATTGTAGGGAAATTTGATGAGAAAGGTGTAGCTTGATTTGTTTTCATAGCTGGTTGTTTTGGAGGGTCGTTGCAATTGTACAAGTATTGGAACCCTGGTGCTGGCTAATGGAGGCAAAGTAAGTTGCACACTTTTCTATTGTTAGGTATTGGTTCATACAGGGGGTGACAATAAGTAGGTTGGGTACTTTGAGATTAGTTGTAGCCTCTTGACAAAAATTACATGGTGTTTCAGTGTTAATCATGTATATTCTGTCCGCTGTTGCTTTGGAGATAGGTACTTCTCAAAATACTTTGACGTTTTAGGGAAATTTAATTTGTACTTTGAGGCTTTCAAGTGTCCTTTTGCTTAGCAACTGTTATAGTTTTCACCTTGACAAGTTTTAATCAGTGGATTTTTTCATATTTCCAATGATAGTTTCATTTTAATTTTCTTGCTTTTGTCAATCATAGACTCATTTCTTGTCTTCTTGCTTTTTATGTGCATTGATTAAATCGTTGTGCTTCTTTAAATGCTTGATCGGATTTAGATTTGAAGAATTGATTGGTATGGCTCCAGAAGGGTTTTGTTCTTTGAAGTTATCGGTAGTTCCTCACTAAATCCTACCAAAAATGTTTATAAGGATGATGCTATAGTACCCCTTTTTAGTTTAGGTACATAGGTTGCCAGCTTGGGGAATTAGTTCGTATTCACCTGTATGATTTGCAGGTAATTTTAGTTCATGTTCTCTTCTAGGTTTTAGGGGTAATTGGTCTATAATGTGGTTGTGAATATCAGAGATTGTAATCTGTTTTAGACAGGGTCTACCTCCTTTTTTCTCCATAAAGATCACCTTTAGAATGTACATCCAGATTGCATACTACATTTCGAAAGAAAGCTATTGGTGGTTTAAATGGAGCGAAAATATCAGTTTTGTTTCTTTTTAATTCTCTTATAATGGAATACATTTTGAAATTGAATGCCAAGTGATGTGTTGATATCCAAATGTTGTATTAATTGCAGATTAGTTTTTATGATTGATTGAGAATTAGGTGGGAAGTTTTTGATTCACTTTATCGTTATGGTTGCAATGATCTTTTTAGCTACTGGCATCGAATAAGGGTTCATGATATCTTTGTTGCATATGCATGCTGTGAGGATCTTGGAATCTATTGAAACGTAAATCTTATACAAAGGCTTGCTGTTTTTTATGCAACGGTTTTTCATTTGTCCTGTTCTTGCATCCTGCTTTTAGGGTAGTATTTCCACCAACTTCTATTGCTGCCATAACTGACAAATTTTGACGGTTATTAGATTCCAAACCTTTTGCACTTGTTTTGAATCATAATGCCTTTTTAACAGTTTATGCTTCCACCATTACTTGTCGTGATCAAAGCTTTACAGCTATATACTTTAATGAGTTGGTTCCGGCACCAAGAGTTGGCTAGGAATCCGTGAAACATTGTTTTCGTGTTGCCTGCACGCCAGTAGCTTGACCTTATATAGAGTTGCTCTGTTTTTTTGCATACCTGTATTTATTTTGTCTCCTGTATTCCTTTTGGCTGCCGGTATGGCCATTGAATGAGTCAAATTCAGCCCGTTCCAGTTGATTGGGTTCCAGTTCTGTATAATTTGTTAAAAGATTTTACAGCTTCATGCATGTACATGCATATTGACCTAATTTTATCTTTATAGATGAGGCAATCACAATAGCATTTATTATGCATGTTGAATGTGTGTGTGCATTAACGTAGTGAACATGATATGCTCTACAAAATGAAAGGTGGGTTTCAAAAGAGGTAATGAAGGTGAAAATTGAGGGAATCTAAAAAGTTTATTTCCATTTCAGAGATTGCTTCCTTTTACAGATAAATGCTGGCTGAGAGTATTTTATCTTATCTATTCAAATTAGCACATTTGTATTGAAATTCAAATGATGCTTTTAAATGGGTTGTGGTTCATTGAATCTACAATATTTTGCTTCTTTTTGTTGCCTCATATCTTGGGGGTGTGTTTGAGCTTAGTTGTAATGACATTTAATCAAATGGTTGGTGCTACTACTTTCCTTCAATGGCTACCTGCTGTTATGTGGGAATCCTATTCTATTCACGTTATATAAATGCCTTTTTTTTTTTTTATATAAAAAGAATCCAAATGATTCTCTTCACATTCGTTTTAATCGTTATTTGGCCGACTCCTGTCATTAACTAGTATACCCGTGTTTTATTCATTATTAAAGCTTTCATAATGAAAGTTCAGTAAGGGGGATCCGTGGCGCAATGGTAGCGCGTCTGACTCCAGATCAGAAGGTTGCGTGTTCGATTCACGTCGGGTTCAAATCCCATGAACTGATCTCCAGTTTTTTCCTCCCCCTTATCTATTTTTATTTCAGATCCCCCTTTATTTGTTTTTCCATATTCAGATCCCAAGTCCCAACCCAAATTTCCGTAGGCGTAGGTGCCAGATAGTCCAATGCGTTGTAAGTAACATCAGTCAACTATATGTATTCTATATAAATTATAGAAGTAGTTCAATTAATTTAAGGCTTAAGATTTACATATACATCGAGCTTTATTATTAAGTGGTTGTTGTATGTGAATAAAATTATAATTTCTTGTTTAACCATGATTATAATTTATAAAATTTTACAATCTTTCAAAAACATTTTATTGAAATAATGAAAGAATAATCTTTATTCCTTTTAACAAACACCGTCGATAATGCACATGACAAGTCATAATCAATCTTCCATTTTTAAAGTTAAATTTGCCTGGAGATAATCTAACTCACAAAACAACTTAAAATTATTCCAACTGTATTTTTATTTAATTTAAAAAAAAATACGAGTACATTTAGAGGAAATAAAAAATAAAAGATTAATTCTATTTTGAAAGTGAATTTGAATTTCTTTTAAAAAAAATTAGGGCATAGAAACGGATAATTTAGGATAAGTGGTGCAATTTAATTTCTCAAAAATAATAAAATTACACTTATATTTTTTTAAAAAAATACATTTTTAACCTCTAAATTAATATAATAATAAATTTACATTTTTAACCTCTTATAAAGTGCTTTTTTTTTTTTTTTGTGCTAACTTAAAGTTCTTCCAAATAGCTAAACCCGCTTTCAAATAGTGTAAAATATAAATTGTAAATTGAACATTTTTTGTATTGATTATTTTATAAGATTTGGACTATACATCTATGCAGTCGGTTTGGTAACGATTTTAATCTGAGCGTATCTTTCTAGTAATAAATTAGTGTAATTAATTTTTTTTCATACCAATTAAAATTTTAATTCATATCATCTGTTCTACTCAATTTCGATCGCATTAATTAAAACATTATACATTAATTGATACATGAATAATATATATACAATTTCTAATTTTTTTCATATGGTAAAAAGTAACAAAAATTTTATCAAAATATTATACATCGACAAATACATAAATATTTTATATTTAAAATTTATTTAATATTATTTTGATATTTGTCAATATATTTATATACATATATTAAATATATATTTTAAAATATCATTAAATTTGAAACAGTGTATCTAAACAATTAATACTGATACGTACTAATTTTAATAAAAATAAATAAATTTACCGGACATTACAAACTACCTTGCAATGGAATATTACATAGAGCTACTTGTCTTTATTATTCGTGTAACAGTCCGATTTAGACCCTAATCAGAACGGTGGTTTCGGGACTACGAATCTTAGTCCAAAAATATTTAAATATTATTTTTTGTGTTAACTATATGTGAATTAGTATGTGTGAAAGTTTCGTATAAAAATTTGATTGTTTGTGTGCTTAATCAAATAAAAGGACTTAATCGCATAAAGAACAAAAGTTATAAACTATAGTGTAAAGTACTAAATTGATAATGGTTTCATAAATTAAAGTATTGGAATGTTAATATAGTCAAAATTAAGATAGTGGCCGTCCAAATGAAGCATGAAATGATGGTTGGAATTTGTTTATTATATTTTATTATGTTTTTATGTTATAAAATATTATTTAATAAATATTAAATGAATAAAAGTGATGAAAGATGGAAAAAGTCTCCATCTTCTTCTTGTTTTAACCGAACCCAAAAGAAAAGAGAAAGAAAGAATCCTAGTTACATTCGGCCATTGTTGAGCTTAATGAAGGTATGTGTTCAACTCGGTTTTTGATAATTTTTACGTTTTTGAGATCGTTGCTTAGAAATCTTCAAAACCCGTATTTTAATTTTTTATTTGGATGAATATTTTGAGTTGAGCCATTGATGATAGCATGTTGCTTATGTTGTTAAATGGTGAAATATGATACATATGTGTTAGATTAACAAGTTTTGTCTTTGAATTTTTGATAAAATTGAGTATATTGGACTAGATTACAAAAATAAATTTTTGAGGGACTAAAATGTGAAATAAACGAAATGTATGGACTTGTATGAGAACTAGGAACATTCAGCCCTTAAGGTGTTTAGTCAAATTTTGTGTATTTTGTGTTTTGTGCATATAGGACTAAATTGTAAAAGTGTGAAATATTAGGGGCAAAATGGTAATTTTCCCATTTATGTGTTTTTGGATTAAATTGAATGAAAATATATTTGAATGAGCTTAATTTGAACATGTTTAGATCAAGAACCAAAGAAAATGGATTTGGATCGGGGAAAAACGAAAATAGTCGAATAGCCGATTTTCGTCGTCCGTCAATAACCGAGGTAAGTCTTTAAGCAATAAAACATTGTAAATTATGTACGTAAAATAGTACATGTTGATTTGGAAATTTTGTATCAATATTTTTAAAGAGCCGAATAATTAAAGCTAAGATTTTAAAATGTTTAAGTTATTCGATTGTGATATGATATTTAAGTGCTAGTACATAGTATAAACTATATGAGATATTCGATATATGAAATATATGTGTGAGACAGCTTAAAAGTGTTATTATTCAGGCTGTGAGCCTAGCAAGCCTTGGGCTGGTGAATTTAATCGGGCTTTATGCCTAGCAGGCTTAATGCCAGTGATTTAATATCAGACCTCGGGTCTAGCAGGCCTAGTGCAGATGTGTGTTTCAGGCTTTATTGCCTAGCAGGCTTATTGCCGGTGATTTGTTATAAATATATGCTTCAAAGGATCATTAACGATGTGGAATTTAAATACAGCAAATAAGCTAAATGTTCAGGTACATATAAGCCTAATGGTTATAAGAGGTAAGGTAAGTTTGTATTTTAATAAACATTATAAAATTATGTTATAAATGCATAATATTTGTACGATTGAATTCAATGCCGAATGGTAATGCAAATGCATGTATTTTAAATAAGTTATATATATATCATTATGATATTGAATTATTCGAGAAACAGGATATATGAATACAAGAAGGTTCTGATAATGTAACGACGTCCGAAAAGCCCCGTTTGAACCTAGGAATGGTATAGGATACATGTGTCATGACATAGGATTCCGAGATATGATTTCGTGTAAGACCACGTCCAAGACGTTGGCAACGATTTGTGATATCGTGTAAGACCGTGTCTGGGACACTGGCATCGATCAGAGATTACGTGTAAGACCATGTATGGGACATCGGCATCGTATATGATTTCGTGTAAGACCCTGTCTGGGACAGGGGCATCGGTATTTAATTACATGTAAGACCACATCTGGGACGTTGGCATTGTATGAACTTTCTGGGCTATCCGAGTATCCTTATTTATTCCGAACGGTTCAACGGGCATTCCGAGATATAAATGGTTAAGTGAATGACATTCCGATTCAGGTACATTGAAAATATATAATATGTTTAAAAATGAAAGGTAAGTATATGTACAAAGAAGGTTATGTGATGTAAACGAAAAAGAAATGTGAATTTGAGTATAAATAATGAAAGTGAATACGTAGAAATCATGAAAAAGTGAAATTTGCATTAAAACAGTACTGGACAACTGCAATTATGTACTTTTGAAAAATCACCGAAAATAGTGGAAATTGAATTAGAAAGTGAGAGAGATATGAATTAAAAGGTCGCAAAAGAAGTGGAAATTATGAGATATTTAAATTTTAGTGAGACTGATTTTGAATGACTTCGTGATCCTCTGTTCTGTCTTGGAAAAATTATTAAAAATTGTAAAAAAATAATCATGGATCATGGTTTATATGTTTAGAATCCTTAATGAGTCTATTTTTTATTGGAATAAACGAGAACACTATTTGAATTCTGTACAATGAGATAACTTGGTTTTTGTAAAGATAGGTTAGAACTGTCGAACAGTGAAATAAGGGAAACTTTAAGAATAATCTGGTATTGATTGACCAGTCCAAAAATTCTGGAAATTTTATGGCAAGAAGGTATATGGGTCTAATTTCAGGGAAAATTCACGGAACTTAATTTCAAGTTATGTAACTTATGAAATAATTAAATCAATGACTGTGACTCACAAAAACAGCCTAAGCTGAACTTAAGAAAAAGGTGAAAAAGGTGAAATCATGTGAATATTGATTCTATTTCCTTGAGCATATTTATTGAGAAATGGGTTAATATTGTTAATTAAATTGCTTATTATTATTAATATGTCAACTTACTAAGCTTTCAAAGCTTACTCTGTGTGTTTGTCCTATGTTTATAGATTTTCAGAGATTTGCTCGGGTTGGAAGTCCTTATCACACTATCCGGTTATTGTTTCGGTAAATAAAATCTTTGAGTTTTGGTTATGTGGCATATATAAGCTAGTTTTAATATGGTTTATTCTGATTTGCGTATGTATAGCCATGCGAAAATGGCTTGATTGTAATGTTAATGTTGGTATATTTTCGGTTTTGCTATAAGTCTATTTTGGAAGTATGTCCTTACGGTCTTTAAACATGTGGTGTTTGGTTATATAAATTCAGCATTGAGTAGTGATATGTATGGCTTATAATTGGCTCATTTTGGTAAGGTTGATACATGCTACATTTTGCATTTGTGAATTGATAAATGATACTAATAAGGTAAATTAATAAAAATGTTCTGTATATGTGAAAAAGTTAAATAAGCATGATATGATTTTGTTGGTCATGTGGTTCATATGACCGATTTTGATTTATTTGATTGAGTATATGGTTACTATTCGAGTTTAAAATTGTTTGTAAAAGAGTTAATAACACTTTGTGCATAATTGAATCGAATGACCGTACAGTAAAGAAGTTGATATTTCTCTGTACATGTAATGTAGGAAATATAGCATGTATGATCTTATTTGGCTATGCATTATAAATGTGCAAATTTGGCTGATTTGATAGAGTAGATAATTGCTATTTGATTATAAAGTATATTATAGAAGTTGATATGGCATGGTACATGAATTGCAACATATGACCATACTGAAATGTGTATTGTCCGGTAAGGCCTCGTAACCCTAGTCCGACGACAGACTCGGGTTATGGATGCTACAATTCAATCGCCTGGGAAGTTGCTTGTCGCCATAGGAAGGATTAAAAAAGGCATGGAAAATAAGGCCCGATATTGATATGGAAAACCGAACAATAATTACAGCAACTATTATTACAGTAAATTCGAACAAGACGTAAAGTATAATACACATAAAGCTGTAACACACCCTCAGCAAACCCAAATATCAACAAAATATCATAATGGGTGACTGATAACCACATACCATAAACCAAGACTAGAAATGACAAGATCTTTGAACTTACTCTTCTTGATCAGGCTGCAAGTACTACGATCACGATGAGAAGCACGATTCCGAATATCACCAGGAGCAAGCAGGCCTGTCACAAGCCAATTTAGATGGTGCCATCAATCAGAGCATATATATGTGTCCTGATGGTGCTTTATATAAAGAATCAGAGTATTGTATGTTACCAGAGAAGAACTTGATCTCTGGATCTTTGCAGCTTTTACAAGATGGGATTTTGCCGGTACAGTGGCAGCCTGTGAATTTTCGATATGTGTTCCGATGTCATCTGCATTATAGATATGCTTTTGGTACATTTCAAGGCGATTCAGAACAAGCATGGTGAATTCAGTGCAAAGGATAAAATGCTTCTACCAATTAGAGCTCCTTGTTCATGAACTAGCACTGCAAGTTCTTTGAATATCTCGTTGACCTCACCAATTTTCTGCTGAATATCTCGTATTCCTAGTTCTCTTTCTTCAATAATAGCCTCATTAAATGCAATCTCATTATCCAACAGCACAACCTCCTGTCTTTAAGAAGAAAAAAATACTCAAACGGTAAAAAGGCTGTAGTTGGATATCAAATGATAATCAGTTATAAGAATATAATAGATAAACAACATCCATGGATCACAGAGAAGCAATACTTATAGTTAGCAGGATATGGCTCCATAAGTATTTAGAATATACAATTCAGCAAGACATAATATCACTTGAGATCTTTTTGATCATTATCACCCTTGAACAAGTGTTTGTATGCATATAAATGTACAGAGAGGCAAAGCTTGCATGTAGATTCATATATTTTACAAGGAAAAAAGAACTGACACAGAGGATTCATGCAACTTCCTAATCTATTTGTAAACCAGAACTTACCTTCTTGATTCGACAAGAAGGGCTTGCTGTTCACCACCTTTATCTGAACCTAAGTCTATCTCACTGGTCCCGTTGCTGCATGTAACAGGAAGAAGCATGATTAAGGATATCCAAACAAAACAAATTTTGCACTTGCAAACAGTAAATGGCAGAAACTTCAGTAATCAATATAGATAATTTTGTGTGATTTGCGAAAACCATCTTGCTAATAACTCAATTTTCTAAGTTTGCCACTAACACAAGAATGATGAACCGTCCTATACATGAAACTACCTTGAAGGAAGAACTGCCTGGGGAATAAAAGGAGTGTATGCCGTTTCTCTTTCGGCTGCGAGCAGTTGAGCCTTCTGAAACTCTTTCAAAACTGCTTGAAAATCCTTGGCAAGTTTAGCATCTATTATCTTCTTGCTTGCCTACAATTACAAAGGATTAAAAGGACATCAAGTACTTCCTAAGGGGAAAGGGGGGCGTTGAGTGGTTTTATCAATAAATTCAATCACCAACGCATGATGAGTTACTATGAGTTGGAATAGAACAAAAGAAATATTATGAATGAATAACACCAGAGGTCCACAGCTATAATCAACCAAAATCCAAGCTTACGCTAACTTCATCACGGTGATCTGATTCACTAGCTTGTTTAAGTTTGGTGGAAGTGTCCTTCACTAATTCTCCAATATGCAGCCTCGTTTTGTGCCTGCCAATTGAGAAACATGTCAGCTATATTCCCCCACTCATGATCTGATTGGAATATAATCAAAATCACTCGAGAAATTTGAAAGCTCATTGCTTATGCAATACAATGTTGGCAGATCGCTAAGTGATCATAAAAACACCAACGTTAACTATCAAGAAACAATATAAAATTATAAATTTAGAGAATTTCATCTAAATTGGACTTGATACAAAAGCTAAAATCAAAGCGATTAACAAATATAAGCAACAGTTTTGTCTAATTTGATCCAAAATCAAATGATGATAGCATTGAAATACGGTGAACAGTTAAAATCGTAAGCGAAAGGACTGAATTGGGAAGACTTAACAGTTTTTCACGGAGGTCGGGCGAGTCCTTAGGGGTACCAAGGGTGTTGACGAGTCGTTGGAAGGTGGAGACAGCGGTATTGATCTGGAAAATGCCAGAAGCCACAGCTTGCGTGGCGTCTTGCTTGCCATTGATGACGTTTTGCTGCCTCGAAGGAAATGACCGTCCAGCTTCCAGATCCTGAAGGCTCATGATTGCTCCTCCTCTGTATGTCTTCTTGTTACGAACACACTATTTTCTGGAGAAAAGGGATGGGAAAAAAGCAAAGAAACAAGCTAAAACTCTGTTTTGTTGCACCGTTTAAAATAAACTGTTGAGAAGTAAGTGAAGAAACAGGGCGAGAATTGAGAGGGAAGGAAATTATTTGACGTTTTCGAAAAAACAAATAAAATAAAAAATATATTTAATAAGGGAAATATTATCGTTCGTTATCCATTTATTTGTTTTGGTGATGTTTTATTTATTTGATTAATTATATAACAAGTAATAGAGTTTGGTTGAAATGCAAATATTTTAAGTAATGGGATGACCTAATTTTATTTTGTACTTTGAGCCTTAATCTATTTTTTTTCCTTGGGATAAGTAACGTTAACGGTATGCTTTATTACTTTGAAAGAAAAGCTGAGGGAGGATTAGAATAGAATTCTCTACCAATGTATCTCGTTATTTTTTTATCTAAGCTATTAAAATAGTCATTTTTATTTACTTCGCATTATATTTTAATTATTTATATTTGAAATGTTAAATTTTAATCACTTATATTATTGTGTTGTAATATTTTAATTACTAAGCCGTTAACGATGTAACGGTAAGCTGATGTGACACATTAAATCATAATTTCAAACAAAAATTTTAGATTTATTTATACAATCAATTTCCATATTTTTTTTCGTTTTAAGCAATTTAATGTAATTTTTTTTATATTTTTCATTTGTTAAAACTAGTCTCCATACATTTATATTTTTGAACAATTTAATTTTTTTCAAGTGAGGGGAACTTATGGACTAGTTTTAACAAATAGAAAACATAGAAAAATTACGTTAAAAAAAATGAAGAAGGGAGAAGTAGAAGAGAATGAGAAAAGAAAAAGGAAAGTTAAAAGAATATAAAAGAAAAAAAAATTGCTCAAAATAAAAAAAAAAATATAAGAATCAATTGTAAAATTTAACCTAAAATTTTCGTTACAATATGATAATGTAAGTGACTAAAACATAATATTTCAAACATAAGTAACTAAAACATAATTTGAGATAAACAAAAATGACTATTTTAATAATTTACCCTAAATTTTATTGGAGTATATACTGAAGATACTAAAGATATAAAGTTAAATCACATGTGATGACTTGATGGTTTAAGAGTATTCACTGTCTCAGGTATAACCTGGATTCCCAGGTGTAGCCTAGATTCGAGTCGCACTAGATACATTGGTTGTTCAAGGTTCGCCCTGTTATTGTTATTCACCAAAAATATATATATAAATTTATCCTCAACTGAACTTTTGAATTAAATAAAAAGAAATAAATGAATAATCTAAAAACCCGGTCAACCCACCAATTTTTTTTATTGTTTCATAAGAGAACATCATTCAAACTTCAATATCCGATTTAACTAATTCGATATTGTCCAATTGTAAAAAAATTCAATGCTCCAAATGATAGTAGCTCTAAAAGTGTACCGCTGAGATCCTATATAGTTACCACATACCACAGAGTCACAGACCCCAGAAACAGAATAAAAATCTCTGGCTAAGGAAACGATAGCCCCACCCAAAGAATGTAAAGAATCAAATCAAACATTGAAGCCAGAAATGCAATTGGCTATAGCTCCAAGCTATTGTAATGGTTCTGCCTAACATTAATAAACAATATATAATATTAAACCCAACTTACATATAGGATTCCACTAGATACCATTATCAATAGACCAAGTATTTCTAGTTTTACACCTCGCAATCAGGAAATGAAATTGTTCAATTTCTCCTTCAAATGCATACGTCTAGAAGTCTGTCTCCCACAAGTATTATTTTTATCCTACACTTGACATGTAAGAATTATCAACAGCAAAAATTTCCTTGGCTCTCAGTGGAAAGGACGACAACGACAATATATATGGTACATCCCCTTCATAGATACTGTATGGCTACTGCTCCAGAAGAGGACTCCCCTGTCTAGCAAGCACAAAAAGACCACCATCTCCTCTAGATATCCGAAGATCTTCATCAAGATATGTAATCAGAAGCCAGGAACTTGATCGGTTACCAGGAATGGGAATCTTAAGAGGTGGCTGACCCGAAATGGTTCTTGAAATATTTGCGACTAAATCCTGGAGGGGGTCAAGAGATTGCTGCACAGGCAACAAACTAATTCTTTGACCAAAAACATCTATATCTGCAGGAAGATCAACACTTGGTTTTATTTCTGGAGGTTGCACTATCCCTTCCTTAAATTCAACCTGAATGTTTCAATACATTAAGATTTCCAAAATCAATAATACGACAACAACCATCATTCTCAATCATTTCAATTAACAATTCACTTGCTCATATATCCCAGCACCATATATATACAGTGTCAAAAGATGCAATCTTTTGTTGGATAACACACCTTCTAGTTTTTTCTCAATGAAGCCAGTGTTAACTCAATATATATATATAGCTTAAACAACAGCGAATGGGTTTAATTTAGGATTTACCTGTATTCTTGAAGGAGATCTAACTTCGAAGGTAGCTGATGCACTAAAGGAGAGATCAGCAAAAGGGCCAGACAATGTGGTGGAGTTCACAATAGACTGACTCGCTGTATCAATTGATTGGCTTATGCTTTTAACTTTCAGTAAGGGGGTTGCACCAGCTGCCAGTAGTGGCAACAGTTCTGAAAATGCAGTATACCTGAAAATCAAACAAGTATGAGATAAGAACATGTATTACTCAATAAACTATCATTATTTTCAATCATGGGATTAGCAATAAGGTTCCATTCAATGCTAAGCTTTAAAACATGTAATGGGGCTAATGTCAATGCTAACAAGGGCAGAAAATGCAGAATTGCAGGACCTAAATAAATGCATTGTTTCAACTGAATCAAACATTTTCCAACTCAATCAAGAGCAATTTTCATCAAGCAATAATATTTAAATAAAGAAGGCACTCACAGCAAAATCCAGTTGCCATCAAGGAGCTGAGTGGCCTCAATCGGAGCTCGGGTCGGGTTAACAGCTTCCAACTGATTGACTAACTCCAAAATCTCGGCCCTTAACTCCTGCCCCGCTCGAAACCCCAACTCCGTCCCGTAAACCGAATCCACCAAACACCTCTTCAAATCCGCAACCCTATCATCAAAACCCTCCGCCACATGCGCAGTCGCTGGCTCAGCAGCTCCTTGGGCAGCGGCGGGGGTACCGTTACCTTTCTCAACATACTCTTCCTCCCACTCGTCCTCGTTCCTCGGAGGATCAGAATCAGGGAGCTTGGTGGGTTCGGGTTCCGACCCAAGCTCCGATCTTTCACCCCATTCATCGGTTATGTTAATCTGAGTGGGGGTTTCTGGGTCGGAATCGGATTCGGGAGTAGGGTCGGATCGTGAGCTGGAAAGGGAAATGAAAGAAGAGAAACTGAGGGGTTTGTGGGGTTTACTTGAAAAAGGGAAGGAGAGAGAAGTAGGCTTAGGGGATTGAAAGAAGAAAGACTTGACTCTGAGAGATTTGGATAGGAGGAGAGAAGAAGGTTGAGCGGTGAGGAGAAGCGCCATTTTCTTTTGGTTTCGATCTTTCAACTTCCTCTGCAACTCAGCTTCTCATTGACTCGTCGTTTCTTCTGTGGTTTTCAAACAAACATAACCAAAATTGCTCACAGGAAAATCTTAGATTTTTTCTTTTAATTATTAAACCACTAAATAAGAATTGCTAATTAGATTTTTGTTTCAGCTATCATGGTTAATGCATCGGTGGGAATTATGCTAGTAAATTATTTGAGTTTCTCTAAACAAATCTATTCGAATTATCAAGTTTTGAGCAACTTGAACTATCAATTAAGCAGAATTTAAATTTAATAATATTTGATTAAGTCTTATCAAACTTTTTGTGTTTTATATACATTATTAACCTTAAAGCTTAATTATGAGCTTGAGCTCGAATTTGAGCTTGAGTACAAAAATAGCAAACGAGCTTAATCAAGCTCAAGCTTAAAAATAAATGTTTGATTGAGCTCGAGTTGAGTATCGAGCTTTAAATTGTGAGTTGAGCTCAAACTTAGTAGTATTCAAGCTAGTCTCAGTTACACCCTTACTTTCGAGTGTATTAAATTTTATACAAAGTAAACTACACTAATAGTCGTCCAATTATTAATAAAAAAATTTATTATTTAATTATGAAAAATTACAAAATGATCACTTAACTGATTAATTTTGTTTGTTTTAATCACCAATTAGCTAACATATCTTTTCATAATTAAATAACTAAAAAAAATTTTATTTATAATTGGGTTACTACTAATATAATTTATCTTTTTTATTTAAGATGCCTTTAATAAATTTAAAAATATTATAAGCATAGAATATAATGATTTTATTTAATAATAGTGAATTTTAAAATTATTAAATGTAAATATTTCCAATTAAAGTCATTTTTATAATCTTGACGCCACTATATGTCTTTATCTATATTGCATTTGTTTTCCATGTGTGAAATTTTTTTTGAAACGAACTAAATAATAATAATAATTTTTGTGGGTTTTATTTATTGATTTTAATATTCTAAATTGAAAGAAGTGGTGTTGGGTGAATAAACCATGGCAAATGATGTTTTTAGCTGGCAATCTATTAACAAAAATATTATTTCAACAACAAATCTAAATAAATTTTATCTAATGTTAATAATAACTTAGAACAAGTTCTTATTAACAAAAATATAGAATAAGAAATAGATTTAGGTCATTTATATTATGGAAATAGTAATATAATATTAACTTTATTTGAGGAATAAGACACTTCTTCAGAAGAATCATCTTCTACTAATAAAATAGGTAAGAATCCTGAAAAACAGAAAATAAAATATACTCGTCAACAAAAATATGATTTCCACTCTTATAAAGAACTTATAGAATATTGGAAATTTAAATTTACTAAAAGTACAGATAAAAATGAAAGAGTAGAATATTTAAAATTAATAGAACAACGTAAACATAAAGACTGGTTTACCTTATTTAATTATCATTATATGTTAAATTACAACACTACATATAATAGTAGTTCTACTAATTCTGATAATCTAGAAGATTTAAAGGTTACTAGTTATAAATCTGATGAAGAAAACACTTCAACAGATGAGGAAGTAGAAAATCCAGAACCAATGGATACTGAAAAAATAGATCCTTATGAAAAAAGAAAAATAGAATCAGATCTTCTCCATGATGATTATCTGATAACTTTTAATAAAAACTTTGAAAAAGTTGAAAACACAACTAGAATTTTTGGTAATCAAACCGAAAATATAGCTACTAATGAAGTTAAATCTGAACATCCAGGAGAGTCATCTAGTAAACCTATATCACACAGGATAGATGATTTAAATAAAAGAAATGTGGCCGAAGGTGGAATATATTTAGATTTGAATAATATTCCAATATCAGATTATGAAAAAAACTATAGATGATTGGGCACAGTCAATGACTATTGTTGTAAACAACAACAATACTTGGAAAAAAGAAAAATTCTTAAATTATTTTGTTGAAACATTTCAAGTTGATGTTCTACAATTTTTAAGAAAATGGGAAGAATCTGATAAATGAAAAGAACAAAAAGGGCAGTTAATTAATCAGATAGGAACTCCCAAAGATCTTTTAAAAGGATTAACTTTTATTCTAAAAACATAATTTTGTGGCTATTTTGATAAAAAAGATCAGGATAGTATATCTAATTATATGTTGTCAAAAATTAAAATATGTGATATTAGATATTTAGAATAAATTTCTAAAAAATTTCTTTATAAATATCAAAAACTAAAAAACAAAAATATAGAATTTTGGAAAAACTAATACCACCACCATGGGATGAAATTTGTATACAAAAATATGTAAATTATCTAGAAAAACACGGTAAAAAGGTTGGAATAGCATCAGAAGATATAGACTCTATAGGAAATAGAATAAATTTTGCAAAAAAAGAATAACTTTACATTATTTACAAACTAAAGCCTCTAAACAGGTTAAAAATAAATTAAGTGCTAAACACTATACTAAAATGTTAGAAAATTTGTGGGAATTTGGATGTAAACCAATACGTTTTAATACTTATAGAAAACATAGAAAGAAAAATAGAAGATATAAGTTAATTAGATGGAAACTAGGAAATAAAAAATATAATGGTTATAATAAAAAGAAAAAATATTATTTTTAATGGATATTTTTTTCCAATAAAGGATTTTTAATTAATCAGGCTAAACAAGTAAAATATTTTAATAAATTTGATTGTAAATCGAAATTTTGGCAAATCATGCTAACTGAAGAATCTAAACATTTAACAGCTTTTAGTGCACCTAATGGACATTATCAATGGAGAATAATGCCATTTGGGTTATGTAATGCACAACAAATCTTTCAAAGATAGATGGATTCTATATTCAATAAATATAAAAAAAATTGTGTAATTTATATAGATGATATTTTAGTATTATCGGATACATTAGAAAAACATAGAAAACATTTAAATATCATTTCCTAATAATTCATAAAACATGGAATAATCTTGAGTCCTAAGAAAATAGAGTTAGAAAAAACAGAAATAAGATTTTTAGAATTAAATTTATCAGCAGATGGTTTTAAACTGCAAGCTCATATTATTGTAAAAATAAAAGAATTTTTTGAAAATATTGAAGATAAAAAACAGTTTCAACAATTTTTAGGAATAGAAGAAATTTATTTTCTAACTTATCTGAAAAAATAGTAAGGCTGTATGAAAAATTGAAAAAGGATAAACCTTTTATCTGGTTTAAAAAAGATTCAGAAATTATAAAAAAATTTAAAATCAGAAATAGATTATATTCCAAAAGTTTATTTTCCTAAACAATGCGATAAATTAATTTTAGAAACAGATGCATCACAAAATTATTGGGAATGTATTTTAAAAGCTAAAATAGTTAAAAATGAAGAATTAATATGTGGATATAGTTCAAGTAAATTTAAACAAAATGAAATTAACTATGCTGTCTATGAAAAAGAGTTATTAGCAATTAAAAAATGAATAAAAAAATTTCTTATATATTTAGCACCTAAAAAATTATTATAAAAACTGATAATCAAGCAGTTAAACAATTCCTTACTAACAAAAGTTTAAAAATGGTATCTAGGATAATTAGATGGTAAAATGAATTATGTATTTTTAATTTCGAAGCTTTATATGTGAAACGGACTGATAACATTATTGCTGATTATCTTAACAGGCTTTATGGATAGAGGTAAAAAACCTCTAAAATAGGTTGGAGAATGAACTATTGTCCATAAAATACCCAAAAAAGGAAAGTCGATAAATCCTAATCAGGGATTTGTTAATATATCTATTCAAGCATCATTTTATCCTAACCAGGGATATTATATTCATTATCCAATGGTAAGATAACCAGTTAGATCTCAATTATCTTTTACACCAAGAACGGTAAGTCAATACGCTTGGTCTCAAGATCCAAATTTGGCATTTCAAGCTAATTATTCTGAAATTATAAATGGAGCAGAAAATTTGTTGAAACAACAACAAATTCCAGAAATAAAAGATTTTTATAATCCAGGTTTACCGTCAAAATTATATAGCTTTATTAATGAAATATGGAAAACCCCTATTTTTGAACAAAGAGCAAAATTCAAAAGAGCTCTTACTAAATTATCACAAATTTTAGTTGAAAAAACAACTAAAGAAAACGAAGGACATGATTTATTATTAAAATCTATTTTATATAGAGACAGGGAAGAACTTGAAATAGAATATATGGATATTAAGGAGATAAACAATATTATTGATATATTTCAATATTTTGATAGTAAAGGAACAAGCAATCTTATTATGAATAAAATATTTAGAATATGTTTATATAATAAAGTTAGAAAAATATTACTAGAAAATTTTTTATAAAAATAAATAAAGCTATTTGCAACCAGTAAAGTCGATTTTAAAAATACTTTTTCAGAATATTTTTTACAAGTATATGTTTTTACATATAATATAGATGAAACTTTTTCTACTATAAAATTTAAACTTGATCGTGAACCATTTGATATAAAAAATATTGAACGGGGTTTTGTTAAAGAAATAGTAGTTCAAAATTTTTCTTTCAATTTATTAAAAGATTTTCCTGCAATTATTAAGTCTATATTATCAAAAATAGTAAATCAAGACAATTTTTACTATTATTTCCATATTCAAATAAGTAGGCTTATTAGTATTGCTGAAAAAGAAAGATTTTATCAGCCATATCAGATATGGACTATTCAAAGAATGATTGGAAACCCCAAGTTATCAGAAAATAAATAACACTTGACAAAAAATATTGACAAGGGTTATAATAATTTTAGTTATTATCAGACCCAAGCAGAGATTGATTTAATGACAATAGCTCAACATGTATTTCAACATCAGAATTATAAACTTTGGATTGATGGAAGAAGGATAGTGGCTAGTGATACTAGAAATATCCAGAATCATAGAGACGAAGAGACGAAGAATCCATGCAACTATTAAAAAAGATAGCTGACATGGAGATCGATGATTTTCCATCACAAATAACAGATGAAATCAGAAACATGTGGGAGCTTTGGAGCTCACCAAAATTGTCACTGTCACCAGATTCATTACATCTAGATGAAATAGAGTTAATGAATCTAGATAATATCTAAGAAGGATAAAAGCAAGAAGGTTACGTGAAAGATTTACATTCAAGTTTAGGGATGACTTAAATAATAATGCATCCAAATGAAGACAAAAAAGAAGATAAAGACAAAAAATTGATTGTAACCATCAATGATAAAGACAGGTGGAAGCAATCATTAATGCAGTATTGGGTTAAGTGGAAGCAACAATAAATTCATCATTATCAGAAACACTGTGCGCGATTGAAGAAAATTAAATAGAGTTCAAGAATTTTATTATAAATAGCAATGTAAGAAGCCTAAAGGAGACATCTAAAAAAAAAAAAGTTTAGAAATCTTCTATTTTACTTTCAGCATTCTCTCTTTGTAAAAACCTATCATTTACTTTAAAAAAAAATCAGCTTCTTTATAATAAATTAAACTAAAAACTTGTTCTAATTTATTATTTAATAATACTAATGCCGAGTTATTTGTTGAGTGAGTTCAAAAACAATGAAGATGCCATTCCACTTCTCCCTTTTAAATGAAAGAAAACTTTTTTATATTTATTTGTAATTAGTTTAAAAATAAAGGTAATAATAAATTAAATATTCTAATAATATTATAACGTAAGATAAAAAACTAAATACTTTACACTAAAAATAAACATTTATTCAAAGAGCGCTAAATAAACTTAGGAACACTTTTGTTTTGGTGTTAATCTTAAAAGAAATTGCCAACCAATTGTTGCACTTTAAACTTTAAAGTAGGGGTTGGTTTTTATGACTTTTCTTTAGGCCTTGAAATGGTTACTCACAAGCTTTGCACCTATAGATTGATAAATCCTCCGAGTACCTCAACCTTGTTGGGTTGGTAGGTGCCATGGATTTAGCTAAAGTATTAAGAGCTACTTTATTTTTTTTCAAAAAATAATTTTTAGAAAATGAAGGAAAAATAGTTTTGAAAGTATGATTCAAATGCTTAGCATTGTGGTATAAAGATAACCTGAAAAATTAAAATGTTAATTTTAAAACTTAAGGTTTAAAGAAAAAAAAAAGTTAAAAGGATTGCAAATAAAATTATCTAACAAATAGAAAAAGGTTTAATATAAAAATTCTCCTTAAAATTTAATTTTTTATTTTAGTATTTAAAATTTTTAGTTAAATTTAATACTTAAATTAAATTTTTTTCTCACGGTAATACATCGATTTATCAACCATTAATCAATTACGATCAATGGTGACATGACCCAATCACCAAGTAACATACGACAAAAATGCTACATGAACAATACCACATCATTTATGTCAAATAATTTTAAAAAATAAAAAATAGAAAAATATATTTCGTGATTAAGCCTAAATATACAATAGTGTTTTTTATCAATTTCTTGAGTGGTGGTCAAGAATAACCGGCTACAATAATAGGAATATGCATCGCTTCAGTCAACAATTAAAGATGACATCTA
Organism: Gossypium bickii; assembly: GCA_025503065.1. Lineage (NCBI taxonomy): Eukaryota > Viridiplantae > Streptophyta > Magnoliopsida > Malvales > Malvaceae > Gossypium > Gossypium bickii. The sequence continues at coordinate 91,566,880 of CP106720.1, forward strand.
TTAAAAATTATACAGATTAACCTCTTATAGAAATATAAAAAGTTTCATTTAATTTGCCTAAGAAGTTGTGTTTATGACTTCATATTAAAAAGAAAATTGGTGTATGTGTTGATTATATATATTCAATACGTGACAAGCTTCGGCAAAAAAAAAAAAAAAAAAAAGGAAGAAGAAATTCTCGAAAAAGCGCAGCGTGCGCAAAGACTTTTAAGCATAGCTGGGTTCACTCACAGTCGGTTCTAGAAAGAAGGAAGCGTCGGTTGACACGTACGGAAGGTCACATCGCACGTGCGAAAGCTTCTCGATCTCATTGGCTGGCTCAGCTCACCCTTGTGTTTCTGAGCATCTAGTTCTTTTCTCGCTCGCTCGCCCGCTCGCTCTTTTTCCACTGCTAAAAACTCTCTCCACTCTACGATCACACATTCCCTTTCAGAAAACAATAAAAATAAAAAATAAAAAAATAAAAAATAAAAACCAATCTGGCACTCATTACTCATACAACAAACAAAGTAGCACTGAATCATTTTTGTTTCCTCCACTTTTTTTTTTGTTTGTTTTCTTTCTTTACAGCTCATTGCCTGCTGCAGATCGAGTCAATCTCAAAGGTTTTTCTTCAATTTCTCATCCCTTATTTCTTTTTCCTTCTTGTTTCTGAATTTAGCTTTGTTTATGCTGAAGTTCTAGATAATGTTTACTATTTGCTGTTCTACGCTCGAATCTTTACTTCGTTTTAGCTCAATTTCTCTTCAGCGTACTTAAGATATAATTAGCTTAAGTTGAGCGGCAGATTCTAGGAATCTCAATTTCGTTTTTTATGGTGCGAAATTTATGTCACTTTACCGATTATTTTGTTTTTTTCAATTCAGCTTTTATCAAATTTTAGAGGCTGTTAGTTTAGTTTCAACTTCAGAGGAAACGGCTGTAGCTGTGTAGAAGTATAGGTTGGAGAAGATGATTTTTAGATTAACCACTTTCTATTGTATTTCTACTTAGTATGTGCAACTTTAAATGGAGATTTGAGAATATTTCGCGTAGACTAAAGTACCAAACTGCTAAGCTCTTCTTGTATTAGGTAACGGATGCAATACAATAAAATCCTTTGATGATCAGAATTTTGTTTATAAGATGGGTTCAATTTTCTTTAAACCGGCTCTGAAGTATAGTACTGCTAGTTGTTCTAAATCTCTGCTACCATCTGCTGTTTGTTTATGAATTGTATTTTTGAATAAAATTACTTTATTGTACTGACTAGTTCATTCATGAAGATTCGTGACACACAATGTATGGCACAAGAGCAAGCAGCTCTTTCAGACTAGCTTGTTCATCATATCGAAACGTGCAAGGGTTTTCTAGATAAATTACCCCCAAATTCATGATTCAGCTATTATTTTATGTGTATTAATGTGTAAGGCTTTGGCACTCTGGGTTGCCCTTGGCTTCTGTATGAGAGGGTGCTTCAAGTTCCTCTGTTCTTTAAACAGAAAAAAATGTTAATGATAGTATTATTTTTCCCTTTTACAGGGGGATTCTTGGTTAGTTTTTATTAATGCATTTTTGCACAAACTGGAAGGGTTTTGAAGCAATTTGTGTTCGATTCAAGAAGATTGATCTACATTTTTATTTCAGATTTTGTATTGTTTCTAATTCTTATCTTGCTTCTCTTTTTCTTGCCAGGCATAAATTTTCTTTCTTTTGTGGCTGCCAAATGGCAGTATAGATCAGATAATCATATGTTACAACAAGGACCAATTTTCGAGCTTGGTTTGTCAGATGATTTTTAGCATCTATATTATGCTTGTTCAGTGCCATTATGGGCATATGTTTGATGAAATGTCAATGGCCATGGCTGCTTCACGCACTATTCTTTTTTTTCTTAATAAACAAAGGCAGAGCTATCAGTCCTGATGGTAGGTGATATATGTGTGTTAAATAATTATAGTTATTTTATCTTCTTTTTCTCTCACCATTTTAAAAAGATCTGTAATGCTTTCCTTATGTATCACATTTGATCGGAATATATTGGTTAATTTTCTCACTTAGGAAATTTTACATATTGACAATTTCCCCCTTTTAGAATTATGGTGATCATGTTTACTTTTAGTTTTCATCATGCTTTTGCTTTCCTTTTTTGACTTTGTCATTTAGATTGTAGTTTTGATGATAACAGATTTTTTTGGGTTTTAGAATCTTTATCTAGCCAGTTATTAAGAGCCTTTCTGGTTATAAAATGTGAAAGTGCTTTTCTTGATATGCAGGAGAGGCACTTCTAAGCTTTCGGGTAGCGATCGTTAGTTCAGATGGTGTTTTTTCTCACTGGAGACCAGAGGATCCTGATCCATGCAAATGGAAAGGGGTGACATGTGATAGTAAAACCAAGAGAGTGACAATTTTGTGAGTTTCGAAGATCATATCCAAATGTCTTCAGTTTGACAATTTTGTCTATGTGGCAGTGCCATTTAACATATTCTTTTTTCCCTATTTTTTCTCTTCAGGAGCCTTACCAATCATAAACTGAGTGGTCCTATATCAGCTGAACTTGGGAAGCTTGAACACTTGAGACAGTTGTATATATTATTGGACTTGTTTTTCTTCATCTTTGACTTTGATGCATGATCTGGGGATTGTATCCAAATATTATTTGTTGCAGCTGATATTTTCTTTAATTGTTTTGTGAAACAGAATTCTTTGTAACAATAACTTGTATGGGGCAATTCCTTCAGAGCTTGGTAATTGCACAGAGCTGCAAGGGATGTAAGTATTACTGCCCACGTCTGGATTCAGCAATCTTATGCTTCTTCGTGCTTGGAAAGTCTTGTTACCTGTTCTACAGATTTTTCTTGCAAATGGCTGAATTAAAATCTTTCATTCCCTTTGAGATTCACCATTTGGCTGTGGTGTTGATGCAAGCAAAACAGCACTTAGACCCTCAAAAATACCTTTTCTTTTGTTTGATTATGAATTATAAATGGATGTTCTTTTGGTCCTATTGTTCTTATGTGTTGGATATTTATAATTCTCAACCTGTATGCCATCCTTTTAGTATGTTTGTGTGAAGGCCTAGGGGGGAAGTGAACCTTGGACCTTCACGCTTTATTGGGTGGTATCACGACTTGGCCTATCACCAGGCCAAGTGATATGTTTTTTGGGAAGCAGGTTTGGCTAGGTGAATAATCTCCTTCATTGGACCTTGTCCTGATATTTTATCCAACTTGGATGTTCTCAAATCTAATCGTTTTTTCATATAAATAGGAGAAGTAAAAACCAAGAATTAACCTTTCCTGTTACTTTCTATTAGTATTGCCTAAATATTATCCGAATGTATTTGGTATTTGAGGTTTTATGTTTATTTTCTGAAAGATTGACATTGTGGTGTTCAACTAGTTTGTTGTAAAAATGAAGTACCTATTATGGCTTTCAAGTTTCAGGGTTATTTAGATATGGTATTGAAGAATTTGTTTTGAAATTGCCTGCATTTATTATTTAATTAAACTGTGATCTGTTCTCTTCTACAGATACTTGCAAGGCAATTACTTAAGTGGAATAATCCCAAATGAATTGGAGAACTTATCTTCACTTCAGAATCTGTAAGTTGTTTCTTTTGCTAATAAATGTGGGCTAGAGTTGGTAAAGAGCTGAGTGTTGATATTGCTGAATGATGCTTACATTTTCTTTAAAAAAATTGCAGGGATATCTCGAGTAACTCTCTCAGCGGATCTATCCCTTCATCAATTGGGATGCTGGATAAGCTCATTACATTGTTAGTTCCCTTGCTTCATATTTGTTAGCTTCTACAACTGAGTTTACTTAAAGATATATTGAACATGAACTGATCTTTGGTGATCATATTGAATTTCCTGAAGCAATGTGTCCAACAATTTTTTGGTTGGCCCTATACCATCACAAGGTGTTTTCAGCAGCTATACTGCAAGCTCGTAAGTATAATTTATTTTGCTTCTGTGTTCAATAAATTTTTTGTTATTTATATGCTATGCCATGCAGGAGGGTTCCAGGAAGTGGTATCCTTATATGTGATACCTTTACTGTGCAATTTTAGAATCTTCATCTTCTGGAAAGTCAAAGAAGATTGTTGTACGATTATTAGGCTAAATAGTTTAACATGTCCTTTTGGCAGTTTTGTTGGGAATCGTGGTTTATGTGGAAAGCAAATCAATGTAGCATGCAAAGATGACAATGGAGCCACGACAAATTCCAGGTCTCCAAGTTCAGGTGAGCTGCATACATTTGGGAATGGTGCTTATTTCAGTGTTAAAATATGATATGAAGAATTTAAATTTTGTCTGTCAAATCTGAACTCCTCAAAAGTTTCTTGCCTTTATTCTTGAATCTATTGTTTTCTTCTTCGAGGTCGTTTTGGTTAATATTTCAATCTTCTTGTAGCTCAAAATCAAGGTGGTAAAAAGAAATACTCCGGAAGACTTCTCATTAGTGCATCAGCCACTGTAGGTGCACTACTTTTGGTGGCACTTATGTGTTTCTGGGGATGCTTCCTATATAAGAAGTTTGGTAAAAATGAGGGCAGAACTCTGGCCATGGACGTCAGTGGAGGTGTTCTTGCTAACTGATCTTCAATTTTGGAAAATCGAGCTGTTTTCAGTTTCCATATTTACTCTCTAATAACTCAACATCTCTATTGACATGGTACTGTTGCTTCAGGGGCATCGATTGTTATGTTTCATGGAGACTTGCCATACTCTTCCAAAGACATCATTAAGAAATTAGAAACTTTGAATGAGGAACACATTTTAGGTACTGGGGGGTTTGGGACAGTGTACAAACTTTCTATGGATGATGGAAATGTGTTTGCTTTGAAACGAATTGTGAAGTTGAATGAAGGATTTGATCGATTTTTTGAAAGAGAGCTTGAAATTCTTGGAAGCATAAAACATCGATACCTTGTAAACTTGCGAGGATATTGTAATTCACCTGCATCAAAGCTGTTAATCTATGATTATCTAGCAGGTGGTAGCCTTGATGAAGCTCTTCATGGTGAGGCTTCTTAAACTATTTTTATTCAAAAGCAGTTCATTTCCTAGCATAGACTTGGACTGCATATTTTTCTTTAACTAAACCCAAGATTCTGAAAAGTGAAAGACGGCATTTTTCATGGATCTATAGACTAAGCTTGAATTTGAACATTTCTATTTCTTTGTTTTCACCCATTGGTTGGGAAGTCCTGGTTATTTGTTTCATGGATCAATTTCTTTATTTGTGGAGATGATTTTGTTTTATGACTTGTTCAACAGAACGATCTGAGCAGTTGGACTGGGAAACACGCCTGAATGTTATCATGGGAGCAGCAAAAGGAATGGCCTATTTACACCATGATTGTTCTCCTAGGATCATACACCGTGACATAAAGTCCAGTAACATTTTACTTGATAGCAATTTGGAGGCTCGAGTATCAGACTTTGGACTTGCCAAACTGTTAGAGGATGAAGAAACTCATATTACAACCATTGTTGCAGGAACATTTGGTTATTTGGCTCCAGGTATGCAGTTGCAATATTGGCTTACTGTTTATAGTTGTGGAGCCTGTAGCTCTCTCTAAGCTTGAATTATGAGGGAGATAAAAGTTAACTTTAGTGAAGCATATTCTGAAGTTCTTTTTGTTAAGGTTACATATCGGCGCTAAATATGACTCTAAAGGAATAGCGTGTTCGATAAACATTTCAGGTTTTGTTTGTTTACGTCTGTTTTATCAAGTTGAATAAATGATTGTGATTAAGTTTTTAAGGTTTGTTTATTAAACAAATCAAACTTGAACAAGTATGGATAGTTCATTTATGTCTGTTAGTATCTCAAGGCTGCAACTATTTTTTTAAAAAATAAGCCTAAGTCCTAGGGAGATTTGTTAGCTTGTTAGTAGGAGTAAGAGTTGTTAGCTTGTTAATAGGAGTAGCAATTTGAATCTTTGTTGAGGTTGTTACTTGAGACTTGTATATAAGGGCTGGATTGATAATGAATTAATTGATCCCTTCATTTCATCTGTTGTTCCATAATTCAATTAAGTTTTTGCTGCACCAACAACTGGTATCAAGAGCCATTTTTCTTGAGGGACTTGTGAGAAAAGTTTTGTGAGGAAATTTGAGAGATACACTTGTGAGGTTTTGAGGAAAATGGAATCAGGATCGAGTAACCTGTCCATCTTAGCCCCACCTGTGTTTGATGGAGAGAATTTTCAAGCATGGGCCGTGAGAATGCAAGCATACATGGAGGGTTGTGATTATTGGGAAGCTGTCGAGGAAGACTATGAGGTGACTCCACTTCCCAACAATCCAACTATGAACCAGATCAAAATTCACAAGGAGAGAACCACCAGGAAGGCTAAGGCAAAGTCTTGTCTTTATGCTTCGGTTTCACCAGCCATATTCAATAGAATTATGGCTTTTGGATCAGCGAAGGAGATATGGGACTACCTCAAAGCTGAATATCAAGGAGATGAGAGGATCAAGAGCATGAAGGTGTTGAACTTGATCAAAGAATTCGAGAGGCTACAAATGAAGGAGTCTGAGTCAATCAAAGAATACTCAGACAAGCTGATAGATATTGCCAACAAGGTAAGAGTTCTTGGGACTGATCTTTCTGACTCTAGACTAGTGTAGAAAATATTTGTCTCTGTGCCTGAGAAATATGAAGCAACTATTGCCTCTTTTGAGAACACTAAGGACTTGACTCAATTGAGAGTAGTGGAGTTGATCAGTGCTTTACAAGCACAAGAGTAGAGGAGGCTAATGAGGCAGGAAGGAAGGATAAAAAGAAGCATAGAAGGAGCTTTGAAGGCTAAGATACAGGAAGGCGAAAAAAGAGAGGAACAGAAGTGGAATGAGAAGAAGAGTGATTGCAATAGTGGTTCAAAAACTGTTGCAAAAGGTAACAGTACTGAAAATTATAATAAGTATTCTTCATGCAAGTATTGTGGAAAACAAAACCATCCCCATTTCAGGTGTTGGAGAAGGCCAGATGTGAAATGCAGAAGGTGTAACTTGATGGGGCACATTGAGAGGTTCTGCAAGGAACTGAGAAATCAACAGTAAGGTGAAGCACTTGCTGTAGTTAAAGAAGAAGAGGACCATTTGTTTGTCGTCTCTTGCTTCTCATCAAGCATTTTATGTGACAATTGGTTAGTTGATAGTGGTTGTACCAATCATATGACTTATGATGAGAAGCTGTTTAAAGACCTTGACAGGTCATTGACGTCGAAAGTAAGGATAGGAAATGGAGAATACCTAGAAGTGAAGGGAAGAGGCACAGTAGCAATAGAGAGCTGTGCTGGAACTAAGTTGATTTCAGATGTTCTGTTTGTACCTGAGATTGATCAAAACTTGTTGAGTGTGGGGCAATTGGTAGAGAAGAAATTTAAGGTGATGTTTGAAGAGGGAATGTGTCTGATCCTTGACTCTAGTGGCAATGAATTGTTTAGAATCAAGATGCAGAAGAAGACTTTCTCATTGAATCCATTTGAGGAGGAGCAAGTGGCATCCAAGTCTCAGGGAGGAATGATATCAATGCAACAAACAATTATGAAATTGATGGCACAATATAATGAAAAGTGTTTTGAGAATAAGGAGTTGCATGCAAAGGTAACTCTCTTGGAGCAGCAGTTGACATCTCTCTCTGATAAACTATCATCTTTTGCACATGAAATATTTGAAGAACATGCTAATGAGCCACCGAAAAAAGAATATATCTCAGGAGATCAAGAGTGATGTGCAACTTTTAGAAGAGAATAGTGGGTTATGCTTCCAAAATCGAAAGCCGACTGAAGAAGCTTCATATGCGAAAGAATTGACATCTATAGATGTTGTTGAGTTTAAAAATTTAGTTGGTAAGGTGATCAAGCTTTCAGTGCAAAATACTAAATTGAAAAAGGAATTATTATCTGCGAGAAGATTTGTTAATCAAACTATAAATGGTATTAATCGCAAGTATAGTGACTACACAAGACCTTGGAAGAAGGGAAAGCACTCTGGCCACTCTTATGACTTTCCTAGAGCAACTTGTGATGATTTTGAATTATGGAATTTTGATTTAGATGGCATTTCATGCTAGAAAACTATTAGAGGCAATTATAAGAATAAACTTGATGTGTGCAGCACTTGAGTTAGGAGGAGATTGTTAGTATCTCAAGGCTGCAACTATTTTTAAAAAAAATAAGACTAAGTCCTAGGGAGATTTGTTAGCTTGTTAGTAGGAGTAAGAGTTGTTAGCTTGTTAATAGGAGTAGCAATTTGAATCTTTGTTGAGGTTGTTACTTGAGACTTGTATATAAGGGCTGGATTGATAATAAATTAATTGATCCCTTCATTTAATCTGTTGTTCCATAATTCAATTAAGTCTTTGCTGCACCAACAATGTCCAAAAACAAGCTTGTTTATAAATCTTTTAAAGCATGTTTAGTAAGTTGTTTGAAGCCTGTTTAAAAGTTTTTTATTGTTTGATTGTAACAAAATTATTATTAGTTGTGTTTTATTTTATTTTTTTTATAATATAAGTATTGATATTTATGTTTTCTTATTTTGCATCTAAAAATAAGAAACGTGTTTATTTGTTATTCACTATGAAAAATGAAAACTGCAAATTTTTAACTTATAGCCTAACCAAAGGAAAGATTCCAGGCAAGCTAATCTGGTCAAGTATTTATTTATATTTTGCAAAGCAGTGATTTGGGTCTTGTTTTAAGTGGTTGAATCATATATCATGCAATTTATGCTTTTTGAGATTCAATTTATCTTGAGTCTGTTTATGCTTCCTTCAACAGAGTACATGGTAAGCGGGAGAGCAACTGACAAGACAGATGTCTATAGTTTTGGAGTTTTGGTGCTTGAAGTTTTAAGTGGAAAGAGACCTACTGATGCATCATTCATCGAAAAGGGCCTCAACATCGTTGGTTGGGTATGTCTCACTTTTGTGGAAATTTTGTCAAATAGGTTTAACATCTCTTTACATCAAAGAGTTTCTGATTAAGCTATTACACGGCATACTTTAGATTTCATGTGCTATATGTTCATGATGATGTATACTTCATTTTCCATCTGTAAATAGCAAGGATGGAGGGTATGAGTTAACAAATATGTTTTGAAGTAAAGTGGTATATATCTCTGGAGAAAAACCAGAACAGCTTGTGTATGAAGAATAGTTAACGAGTCCCATGCATTTCTGAAACCAGAATCATTTGCATTTTGCCTCCTTTTATTTAAAAAAAAAAAAAAAGAAAAAGAAATTATGGGTTCAGTGAACAGGTGTCTTTAGACGCTTGCTAAGGTCACGTTAAATACTATTTTAGAAAATGTTTTTTTTTTTTTTTCCATAATACACTGTTTTCACCACAGCCAAGAGGTACCCTTTTTAACATTTCTCTTTTTTAGTAAATGCTTGTCTTATATTAACTTCTTTGACTGAAGTAAAAAGCTTGTTAGTGTGCTCTAGTAAATTAAGAAAGGGTTCTATGCAGCAGAGCTAGGAAAGGCCTGTGTATAAGATTGCAAAGATGTAATAGCTGCTCCAAGTTTTCAACCTATTGTTGTGTGTTCATCGCTGTTGGCCTATGGCAGTTGTTTGAGTTTGATTGGATAGGAAAAAGGGAAAAACTGAAGCTAAGGGTGAAAATCTGTTGTTTCTTGTTTCCTTATATTTTTGAATTCAACAAGTTAACAGTACTAAGATCCAGGGTCAAGATTTGACACTTATTCTTGTATAATGGGGGGGAAAAGGTCCCGTCTTTCACAATAGGAATGATTATAAAACACCTAACTTGGCTTGTTTGTTAGTACTTCAGTCCATGGGGTAATGTCTTGTATTATCTATCAACTGAAGTAAGTTGAAAATTGATGCTTGCTCTTTTCACCAATTTCCATTTTGAATAAATACAAATGACATGCACTCAAACATTTGGCTCACTAGAAAATGCATGTATCTTTCAACTCAACGAGCTGGGATAACTTCCTTATTTTGACTGCTTGCTTCTGTTTTTTTTATGCAGTTAAATTTCTTGATAACTGAGAATAGGCAACGAGAGATTGTAGATTCAAATTGTGTGGGGATGCAGGCAGAAAGCCTAGATGCCTTGCTCTCAGTTGCCATCCAGTGTGTGTGTTCGAACCCAGAAGATAGACCCAGCATGCACAGGGTGGTGCAGTTGCTTGAATCCGAGGTTATGACCCCATACCCGAGTGATTTTTATGATTCCAACTCCGATTGAGTAGTCCAAGCTGAAAACAGAGACACGTTTGGTTTGCCTCCATGTTTCTCACAACTCAAAAGTAGTGCAAGCAAAAAAACAAGCACTAAATGAGGGGGCTCGAAATCAGCAGCTGCAGCTTTCACTTGTTCATTTCATTAAATTCTTTATGCGGATTGAAGTTGGAAGGTCCCTCTGAACTGTTCAATGGAAGTAGATTTTAGGTGCATATTTGTCCTTCATTTGGCATGGGTGAACTTCCTTTTTCTCTTTTGATTTTAGGCATTTTTTTTTTGTTCTAGCTTTGCCTCTATGAAATCAATATGTAATCTTCTTTATCCAGTCCTTGAAGTACAAATTGAGAATATTTGGGCTTTTGGCAGATCCTTCTTGTTTATACCATTTTTGTAAGATAAAGCTTCATTATTACAGGAATAATTTGATGGATGAAAGTTACTTTTATCTCGCAATTCTACTATTATGAACTGAGTTGAACTGCGGACCTGAAATGAATGTGTTTTCGCAATTATTTTTTTCAAAACATGTTTAAACTTGTTAACTATTCTCAACTAAATTACTAGTTTTATCAAATTCATTTCTCAAATTACTTGTAATATAATTTTCCTTCCTTAATACAAATGGACTTACAAACAGCCCAGCCATTCAAAATTTTATTTGTGGGACCAATGTGATTATATTGTTAGAATTATACGAAATTATGAGAATAGATAAATTAATTGCAAATTTGAAAATTATTTCCTACATTATTACTGTATCATCTATAAGAGCCATCGTTTTAATTGACGATATTGAAGATTTGTTGTCTTTTAAATCGGAATCTATTAAGCTCAACATTTTTTTTATATTTTTTTTTCTTGGCTTGAGCTAATAATGCGCTAACAGTAGATTTAGCTTGGTGAAATTCCGCAGTAATTTGGTCCAAGATAGTGGACTTAATCCTGGATTTAAAAAATAAAAATTCAACTAAATGCCTAGATTTATTAAAAATTCATATATATATTAACATTTTAATTGAGAAAAATGTCCATTCTATTATTGTATATTCCAATTCATATAGTTTAATAGATTGGATCATGTTTATTTGGCTAGTATATGTTGATTACATTTAACCATCACACAATATACTAGCATCTTTATCGAGTGCATCGTAACAATGCCAAAAAGCCAGGCCTTTCTTCTCACTGCTTTTTGTTGAAGAAGGAGAAAATGGACTGACAAACTAACGCAGACCGATTGAGCCGAGTCTTTTCATATTCCTTACCTACATTACAAGAAAGAGTGACACAAACAAAGTTCAGTCCAAGTTATAGTGAATTCACCAAGAATCAAAGCAAGCAAAAACCACAAACTATACACTCAAACGCAACAGATGGAACTTCAAGGGCCTAGGGAAGTGACCGAACAATGATCAACCTCGAAGGGTTTTTTCAAATTGTTGCAGCTGTAAAATGAAACCAGAATTCGGAGATGCTTGAGGTCGTCTACACTTTACGTGTTCCAAAGCTTGAGAAAACCTCATACCATGCTTTTTCATTAGATAAGCAATAACCACTGTCACACTGTAAGGTTCGAGAAACAAAAGCTTTCAACATGATGTACTTAGATAACATAATATAAAAGCTATTATCGAACAAAAAGATACTACTACAAGCTTTTCTTTTTCTTCTTTTTAATGTTTAAATCATATTGTTGATATAATAAGCAAATTCCCATTTGTGACAAACTATAAAAGATTTCGAAATAACATTAATGCAAGCTGAACTAGTGATGCTCTAACAATGTCTGTAAAAGTAAAAACTTCATATATCTTTAGTCATGTTGTAACCCTAATAATAAGTATGGAAAACCACCTTCTAGATATTCCCATAAAGCAGTGAACCAACACACCACCACCTAGTCTTTTAGCTTCATCGATGAAACTGAAACACTCGTTGAAATACTGCATTAGATTCGTATCTTCCCTGTCCATGACTGCCTCAAATTTTATCAAAGCACCAAGAATTCGACAAGTTAAAACTTTCATTGCTGTCATGTTTCTTAGCTTGTTTATCAAGGAATTGGAAGGACAAAGGGAAAATTATTTTCTAAAAAGCATAAACTCCAATCTGAACTAAGAAATTTTTGCTAGAACAGGCAAGAATCCATGATACCTTTGATAATTTTATGAGCAAACTCATTTGGATACAAAGGAAGAGATAGGTTAGCCACGGTTAAGATATGCGTTACATTGGAGCTTTTTAATGCACCCTTATTGTTTGCATCACCCAAGGAACCCAAAAAAAGGCCCTGAAAGACATATATATGAAATTAGTCTAGAGAGAGCAAACAAAAGTAGAATAAAGCAAAAGCAAGGTCATAAAAAATGAGTACCTCTTCAATTTGGCATAGAGCACTGTTTCCTTGAAATTTTCTATATATATCCACCCTGCACCTTTCTTGTATTTCATTTTCGATGGAATAATGGATCTGATCCATTCTTTTTAACCCTTCAAAGGCAGGTGCATGTCACTCAACTGGTAAGAAACATGTTTGATCTATGCAACAGAACGACCAAAATTTCTCTATTTTAACCTTTTTATATGTTAAACCAGTTTCCCATGTCAGTGAAACACCAGTTAGCAATTAGCATAGGCATGAATAAGTTAGAATCCAAAAAAAGATAGTGAATTTACATCAAACAGAATTAAACAGCTGAAAAGCTAGCTTGTAGCAGCTACTAACTACCTCATGCTTAACATTAGACTTTCATATAGATTAAAACTACAATCTATACAAATATATATAAACCATATTCAATTTTTTTTGTTAATCCCCATACGAAATCATGAATACCATTTCCAAGTGTTAAAATGGCATTATGGAACATAATTAGATCTCCAGAACAGAGCAAAATTCTGGGAAGAAACGAAAAAAAAAAAGAATCATTCTTATATAAAACCTACATTATTAAACATTCCAATTGGTTTTGCAATTCTGAAATCTGATTTCATTGATCAGCCTAGGTTTCAAGCATTAACGCAAACCCATAATTTATCACAGCGGAAAACGAAAGCTACGCATTTACCCAGATTTATAGAAACCATGAACTGTATGTATTCTGGAAAAAGTCGCTAATTACTATGTTATACGACTAAGACAGCAGTTAAAGTATACAAGTACAAAGATATGAAAAAAAAAGTCTTAAGAAGGCCAAATTTAGCATGTTAACCATCTGGGTAGCTCAAAGATCCAGAGGAAGTTAATTAAAAAATACAGCAGTGTAAGAGAAATTTCAAAGACATGAAATTGGGGAATGGATAAAGAGAATGAAACTAAAAAGCTTTCCCCTTTTCCTATGAAATTCTGAAATGGGATTGAAGAAAGGAGTACATACCAAAGAGAAGCTCTGGATCTCTTCTTTAACTATGTTTATATTAAATGGTTATTGATTTGGGATGATATTTTCTAGTTATCTGCTCTGACACTAAATATGTTTTCGTAATCATCGGACACATTAATTATAATTGTAGTTGAATTTATACAATTGTATTTCTAACTATTTTTAAACCTTAATTATTTTTTTTATAATTTCCTTTTATTAATAGCTGTATTTTACGTATTATATTTATATAAATTTTAATAAATTAATACCTCATACTATATAAATTTCGAAACTCCAATTAAATATGGAACCGAAATTCTTTTTAAATGAGTGACGAAAACTTTTAAATGTTAAATTTTCTCTTCATAAAATTCGGATTTAAAATTTTATTTAAGAGATTGATAATATATTTTTGTATTTGTCTATATATTCAAACTTTAAAAATAATATGCATTATACATATCATATATTTTTAATTATTCATTCGTTTTTATATCTTATCATTTTAAAGATTATCAAATCTAGATCAGGTGTGTTACGTCTTTAATGGTGCATTGACCGTTGGATTCACCATATGCCATGTACTTTGTTCAGTGTGCTATTATTATTATTGTTGTTATTGTTGTTATCCCGAGCAATAAAAATGCTTAATTTGAATGGGAGCTATTCATAATTTTAAGACAAGTATAAATTAGAAATGGAAGGACAATTAAGATATTTCTAGTTATTTTTGTGGTGAAGGAAAAAGAAAATAAAGATTAAATAAGAAAAAAGAAAGACAGAGAAAAAAAAAAGTATGTGTATTTCTATCATTTTTCATATTATTTTTCATGCTATAATCATTTTCGAGGTACTATATACTTACATGAATTTTGACAAGTTTATATTTTAATTTATGTAAATTCTAACACATTCATTATTTATTCTATGTTTATATTTTTTTAAGTGTTTTAGTGTTCATTTATATTGTAATCGTGTCATATAATTAAGTTGATATGGAATTATCAAGTCTAATTAATACTGTTAAAATAGTTTTTAATTGGATAAATCTTAAACTTATATATGAACTTCGGTCTAATGTGCAATTTTAGACATGAAATTTGATTTTGTATATTTTTATAAATGAAAATTTGATTTGATTCAATTCTCAAAGATTATTAACACTATTTACTATCATTTTATGTTTATATATTGCGCATAGAAATAATTATATTTATCCAATATAAAAATAAATTGATGTATTTATTTCTTTAAATGTGTATGGTTGAATCAAAATCAAAATTTTATATTGATATATTTATTTCTTTAAATGTATATGGTTGAATCAAAATCAAAATTTTATGTATACATTTAAATCACAATCCAAATTCCATGTACATAATTGAACTAAATTAAATTTCATACATCAAAATATATATTAAATCAAAGTTCAATTTTAAAATTTTAAATTTCATATATGTAATTTGTCTTAAACGTATTCATGGTATTATTTTTATGTAGATTTTAACACATTCATGTATTTGTACTATAGCTTGTGCCATTGCTTTCCATTTATAGGAAAAACAATTTTCTAAAGAAACCTAAATAATTTTAATTATTTGGAACTAAAAAAAAAAAAATACAAATTAAATTCTTACAATTTATAAAATAAATAAAATTCAATTTCATAAATTAACGTTTCCCAAGACCCATCCTTTGCAAATTTTATTTCAACAAAGAAAAAGAAACAAAAATTATTATAAAGGAGACTCCTCCTTACAGCCTGTTCAGGTTATAGATGCCAATGGGAGCTTGATATATCCAATCTGCAAAGTGGTGGCTGATCAGCTATCGCCACCAACCTGCAACAGCAAGCCTTAAATAAAATTTACATGATATGTTGATTATATATCAATATCTTTGCCTGACTGACTGTTTTCTCTACAAGATGAAGCAGCTTTTCTTCATTCATGATCTTTCATTTGTTCTTTGTTGGCTCTGCAGCATCACCGGTGGAAATAAAACAAGGGAGCCGTTCAGTTAATAAAAAAATTGAACATGCAATAAAAGAAATGCATAGACAAAACGATTACGAACTGGAAAAACAATGAATGATTGGAATTCAACTGGCAATACTAACATTGTCATTTATAAATGCAGCTCCATGAAGTCTGCCATGGAGATTTCTAAACACAATCTACATTATTAAGCCTTTAAAGATCCCATTTAAAAGCATATATAGTTGGAATAACCAATTTCATCAAGGCCTGTTTTAGCACTGCGTTGGCACAGTTTTTAAGGTAAAAAATTTTCTTTAAACCGCAAATGCATACATAATACTTCTTTGACATTCCAATTCCTTGCAACAATTTTTCACAATAATGTAAAACAGTTAAAAAGTTTTTAAACCCCAGTTTTAACCATACTTTTTAAACACACTTATATTCCAATGAAAAATTTTCCTAACCCAAGCTTTTCCCAGCAGCATGATATGTATCGAAAGCTTCATTTCAGGGATTGATGCATGATTATACAGGGTCATGTTTGTATGTGTGATGGTACTTTTGCATCAAGGGGTTAATATAAAGATGTCTGTATTTATCTATAAAAAATAATATTAAGACTAACCTTGAAGAGATTTTTCAAACTCTTTCAATTGCTGGATGAAACCAGGATTAGGAGATGCCAGTGGTCGTTTGCTCCTCACATGTTCCAAGGCCTGTGAAAGGCTCATACCATGCTTTTTCATTAAATAGGCAACAACGATAGTCACACTGCATGACAACAATTTCAGCACTCAAAATGACTCATCTGAGAAAAAAATAATCTAGAAATGCTTTCAGCATCTAACAATTTAAAGAACCAAGGTGTAGCTCGAATTTAAAATGTGTTGTTTAAGCATGGGAAGGAAGGGAAAAACTTTAATATTATTTTTAAGCATGGGAAGGAAGGGAAAAACTTTAATATTATTTTCTCTCAAGTAACAGACAGAAAATAGATGTTTTTGTAACCTCCGTTCTCAAGAGTTCCAATTTCTATCTTACTTGTTTTCAGACTTATTTCTTTCTATTGCTGCTGTTTTCAAACTAAACCATACCAAGATCACTATAAACATTACCTTCTTGATTTTCCAACGAAGCAGTGAACCAATACACCACCACCTTCTCTTTTTGCTTCATCAATGAAATTGAAGCATTCGTCAAAATACTGACTTAAGTTTGTGTCTTCTTTGTCCAAGACTGTCTCGAAGAGAAAAAGAAAGGTTTTAGAGTAACCATTAAATGCCACTTTTGGATGCACAATAGGGCTTAAAACATTAATAAGCATAAGAACCTCTAAGGTACTATAAGTACTTATTCTATGGATGGTAGAAATCATAACGCAGCAGAGGAAGCACAGAAAAAAGACGAGAGAAAATCATTATATAACAAAAGGTACAAACCTGGTAGAAATTGATAAAACATGAAGGGAGCTCAGGGGATGCTTGAGCATATGGAGCAGACAGCTTAATATGTGGAGATTAGCATGCAATTGTAACTTAAAGATAACTTGTTACATTCCTAGTTTTTCCTTTTTTGGCCAATGCCACAATCTTAGACATAGTTATAAACTCATAAATGGAGGAAATATGCTATTTGAGGGGTTAAATTATCTAGGACTTTATTTTATATTTAATGGATTTAATTGTAACTTTTATGTATAGTTATATTTTTAGGATAGTTCAAAAAATTTATATTGACTAGCATTTCACTTCTTTCCCAAGTATTAGGATTTTAGGCTTATATTTGGCATTTAGCAGTTTCTTGGTGTATTTCTTACTCTGTTGATTCCTTTCTGATGTTCTCTATATTTCTTTTATTTCCTCCCAATTTTGTCTGCTCCTCACACATTATTATCAGTCAATTTCAGATTTTCCCAATAGTCTATCTCTTCTTCTTACTTATCTTACATCACTTGTTTTGAAACACACAACATTTTGCAAAGCTAAAGCCTTATCGTACATCACTCGTTTTGAAACAGAAAATTGCTGCAAAGCTAAAGTATGCATTAGGTGACAACTCGATTTTTGCCTAGGTACTGAACAAATGCACAACTTTAAACAACAGCAGACAGGTGAAGTTACAATGCCTAGAAATTCACAGCATGGAAAGTTCAAGCTTTATGATATGTTAGTTCAATTATACAACCTGATAAAGGAGAGCATTCCCACCTGGTATAACTTTGTACACGAAGTCATCGGTATGTACAGGTTTCAGGGAACTAGCCACAGTTAAGATGTGTGTGATATTTAAACTTTTAAGTGCATCCATATTATTAGCAGCTGCAATAGAACCCAAAAAGAGACCCTGAGAAAATCAAAAGCCAAAACAACGAAAACATTCAGAAAGAAATCGCACGAATAATTGAAATAACAGAGCAGACAAGGAAATCGAGTCTATTACCTCTTCTATTTCACATGGAACGGTGTCTTCTCTGAAAGTTCGTGTGAAATTTATAACTCGCAAAAGAGCTGCTATTTGATTTCGCATAGAATCATCAATCCGACTCATTGCGATAAAATCTTCTTCTTTAAATGATTCTCCTTCAACTTCAAAATAGGCATAAAACAACCATAAATTGCATGTTCCAATAACCTTTACTAGAATAGGCATTTAGAGAATGTAAGGAAACATACTCAAAGATGCAGCAAGTTAAACAGCAGCAACATGTCATTTTCATATACAATTGCAATTACAAAAAATTTCTGAATCAAAATAAATAAATGATTTTGTGAAAGGAATTCATTAACCAATATGAGAAATGTTTCCGAAAGACACCACTCAAATTAATATTTTCAAATTTATAAGTCGAGAAAAAAAACCCCTAAGAAATGGAAATTTTTAGGATGTGGAAAACCAACGGCAAAAGCAGATTATGTATTTTACATGAAAAACAAAAATGATTCCAGTGAAAACAGCAAGACAGGTAATTCAAGAAACCAAATTCATCATCAGAGCTCCCCCACCCCCTCCAAAAAAAATTAATATAACATCATTCAAATTATCAAAATCCACATCAACTTTCAAGGGCTGTTCCCATTTCCAAAATGATAATAATAAGATTAAGTGCATCGAATATAGTTTTTTTTCTTATTGAAAATAATTAGAATACTTTACCTGTAAAGATTCCCTGGGAATTACGAGGAAATAGAAAGAAAAAATGGTGATTACCTGAAAAAAATAGATGGGAGAAATTCCATAAGAAAATCGAATGAAGATCGCTTGGCTGGGATCACCTAAAACGGTGCGTTTGACGTAAAATTATTTATTTTCCATATTTAAATAATATTTTTATTAGACACTACACTATTAGTCACAAAATTACGTCACTTAACTAAAAAAATCTAAAATTTGTTTTTTTCTCACTCAGCTTTTAAGTGGCTCCTTTTAGTCAGTATAATAATAATTTTAGTCCAAAAATTTTATATTTTTTTTCAATTTGACCTGGGTTCTATATAAAAATTATAAAAAAACCTTAAAATTATTAAAAATTAAAAAAATTCTATATATAAAATCTAAAAAAAATAAAATCTCCAAAATGTTGTTTTAGTTGGTATAATAACACTTATATACATACAAATTAGCAACGAGATAAATTTCGACCTGAGCTTTTAAGTTGGACGCTTGACCACATATCTACTATAGCTTTTATCTGAGATCTATGCGTAAAAATAAACAAATTCGTACGCTAAATAAAGTATACTCAATGGTGCTAACATAATTTTAATTAAATTATAAATATAATAAAATCAAATATACAATTATTTAGTAAAATTATTCATAATAACAACAAACATTGCAAGAATAACATTATTGATACGTATACATTTGGAAATTATTTAACCATTAATGGCTCCATATCATTCATCATTAAATCATATTTTTGTCAACATTTTGCTTGCTTTCATGTAACTTAGTTTCGATGCACTCTTAGGGCATTTGCATTTAACTTATCATATCCTAATCATGTTGTATATTAACATTTATATCTCATTTGAATTACATATATGATCATCATGTCATTTTTACATTTTAATCCATATTAACCAAATTTGATATAAGAACGGATATGTAGATCTGTCCAACATCATATCAAAGTGCTAATCGGCTATAAATGCACCGGTCCCACCAATCACACTAGAATACGCTTGTATCTCCAAAGTATTTGAGATGGTGATATGTTCTCGACCCTAAGATATTAGAGAACTATCACAATATATACACGTATAGCGTTGAGTCTCACATCTATCAATACAAACCCAATGGCATGTCAACTATACATGTAACTCTATCTGACAATGTTAATAGAGCAATATCTCGTTATTAAGTATCGTATATCATCAAGCAAACATATACAATTACAATCAATCCAATAAATTATCATAATTCACATATTCAAAGTATTGTATAAATTATCATAACTTCGCTGGCAAACCTTTTAGTAAAAGGCTATTCGAACATGAAACCTCCATGGCGGCCACCTGTTTAACAGTTGAGCAATCAAACACCACCACTACTAAACTGCCGTTGTCATTCCATTCGTCGGCCAATTTTCGAGCATGAGAAGGATTGTTTTTTTGGAATAATAATGCTTGGCCTCGGATAGGCTTTTCCCTTCCACAGTAGAGGTTTTCTAAGTGGCGTCAACTTTGCGCTTGGCTCATTTTTGAACTATGTCAGTCGCTCAAGCTCGAAGGCTAGTCCATTTGCTATACGGATAACAACATTGTCTTTGTGAGTCCATGTTGGCTCCTGTTTTGTATGGTGTATACGAGGATTCACATTTATTGTTTCAGGTTTGCAGTGACAATCCCATCAATAGGAAAGCAACGTGGATTGATAAAGATTCATTCCAACAAAGTGATTTGATAGTTGCTAGCTATTACATGGGCTTAAACCCTCTCCTCTGCTCCCTCCCAATGTTCAATGATGGAGGCTTTTAATTCGAGTGTCGAATCCTTATGAACTACCAAATTAGGGCTTAAAGTTGATTGGCTATTAGAGCCTTATTTTGTTGTGATCAGAGCTTTAGCTCTAGTTTATTATACCAAACTTGTTACAAATTTGTCTGACTTCAAATTAATTACAAACAATAAAATTTGAAATCAAATTATTTCTAACCAGCTTACCTTAAAACTATCCCAAGTTCTGAACACATCCAATCCACCTCGTCCAGTCGTCCTTGAAAACGCCAGACACACGAAACTCAATCCAAGCCTTAAAATGCCCAAATTGTTTCAAAATGCCCAATACCAACAATAAAAACTTCTTTGGATTCTGATTTTTCTCATCACCTTCTTGGATCCAAGTCTTAACTAAACCCCTCCAAAATCCCTCATGTTTCGTAGATTCTGCACCTCTCTCTTTCACGCCAAACAGCTCCCACTTCCCCTCCCCTTCCCCCTAAAACCCACTTTTTCAACACCCCGAACTCTTCCCAAAGGGCTCTTTTTCACTTCTGCCATCAAAATGGCTGATACCCAGAAGTTCCGTTCTTTTCCCTCCCTTGAAAAAGCCTCAAAACCAGAGTTACTTCGTGCTTTGGAGTCTTCTTTAGGAATATCTTTCAGCTCTGACTCTATTTGCCCCTCCCCAAATCCTTTAATCATTGTTATAAGTGGTCCGAGTGGGGTAGGCAAAGATGCAGTCATCAAAAGATTGAGAGAAGTTAGGGAGAATCTTCATTTTGTTGTTACTGCTACAAGCAGAGGAATGAGACCTGGTGAAGTTAATGGTAAGGATTACTTTTTTGTGTCAAAGGATGAGTTTTTATCAATGGTTGAAAAAGATGAGCTTTTGGAGTATGCGTTAGTTTATGGGGATTATAAAGGAATACCCAAGAAGCAAATAAGGGATTTTATGGCAAAAGGGTGTGATATTGTGTTGAGAGTGGACATTCAAGGAGCTGAAACATTGAGGAAGGTTCTTGGGGATTCTGGGGTGTTCATTTTTCTGGTGGCTGAGAGTGAGCTTGCTCTTGTTGAGAGGCTGATCGACAGGAAGACTGAGAGTGAGGATGAATTGCTTGTTAGGATTGCTACTGCTAGAGAAGAGGTGAAGCGTGTTAACAGATTTGATTATGTTGTTGTTAATGCTAAAGGGAAGCTTGAGGAGGCTGTAGATTTGGTGGGGTCTATCATTGATGCTGAGAAGGCTAAGGTTAGGCAAAGGGAGCCAATCATTTGAGGTTTTTCTTGTGAAGGGTTCTCGGTTTGGTATCTTTGAGGTAGTTTTTTATTTGTTTGTCTAACTTTGTGTTATTGGGAATTTGTTAATTTGAATAAAGACTAGTTACTTGTTTCATGATGATACTAGATTAGGGATTATTTCTGTTTTTTAAAGTGCATGATGCTGAGATAGATATTGTTGGGTGCAGGATAACTATGCATTTAAGCAGGTATTGAATCGTGAGCTTATTATACTGTGAAGAATTGCACTTTTGGCTAGAGTTTTCTTTATTCATTGTTGCATCTAGACGATTTTAGAGGAAACAGCCTAAAACTTTTAGTGTTCGTGTTCCGCTTAACATGTCTTTTCAAGCCTTGTCATCTTTAGTTCCATCGTTTATGCTAGAGGGAGACCTGGTCATCCATGTACTTTTTGTTATATTCTCATGTGTCATAACCATGTTTAAGATATTATATATTTACATATCTTTTTCTATGATAGTAATTCGTTTTATATAAATTTTTATGTTTGCTTATTTGTGTCATGTTGGTGCTGTTTTTTCATGTCGTATTTTTGCTATTTTTCTAGTGTGTAATCTTATCATGTCCAAAGTTGCACTCCCTAGGGTGCACAATTTTGTGGTCACTAGCTTGTTTTATCTGGACTTTTAAGCGTTTATGCTGAAAATTCCAATTCTTATGTTGTTAATTAGCTGATAGAATGATACTAGATCTATTGTGTCCGAGTTATATCTGGCTATCCTCTTCTGGATTAAGATCTTTGTAGCCAACTTGATATTAAAAAGTTCAAATTCAAGTTGTTGTTATAAGGTTTTTATGAGGTGAATTTCTTGTTGGAGTTATCTGGACTCATGGGTATGTGTCTAATATGGTCGTGCTCTAGTTTTTCTATGTTTTCTGTATGTGGAGGATCATACTCTAATATATACCCAAATACATGTAGGACACAAGTCTGGGATATGAGTCCAGATTAAAAACTACTTTCAACAATCTAGTAATTATCAATTGCTTTTCCTTTAGCTATCTTTTCACATTTAACTGCATGATTGAATTTTTGCTATGCATTCACTGTATGTGCTGTTGCTGACTCAATGTTTTCCTTCAACTCAATAAAGTATATCAGTTTAATCATGTGTTAACGCATACAACTTTCTAAAGGTTGCACACTTTCGAAAGAATGGTGTAAGTGGTTGAATTAAGTGATTCAAGTCAATAAAATTTAACATTACTCTGGATTCTGCAGTTGAGTGTTATGGCACCGTTTTGAACTTAGCCCTTTCCTCGTCACCTGACAAGAATGCTGAATGACACAACTGAACACAGTCCACAGCCTGATTTCCCTTTTCCTGATTGTGCTGTTAGATGGTACTGGTTTTCTTTTTCTCTATATGAATTGCTTGCTTTGGTCTTCTTTTAACCTTTTGTTTTCATTTGGAGCTGCATTTGAAGTGATTGAATCAACGATGCACTTCTCATTTCCCTCTTGCACTTGTTAAGTAACAAATCACTCCTGTTATTGGTTGATTTCATGTGTTTTTCCATATTCTCAAATGATCACTCATCGTTGTTTGGACTTTGAGGCATCAATGATATCAAGACAGGTTATTTTGAGTCATTAACTTTGTATTTTGTGGATTCTCACCCAAATCTAAACCTACATTACTCAAACTCTGTAAGGTTAGAAGTTTTTTAAAGTTCTTCATGTATTCAGGATCCTTGGAGGTCATATCCTTATATCCATACGCCTGATATAAGTATCAGATACATGTACTTAAGAAAAAAGGAGCCAAAGCAGCATAGGTGGGAAACTAAGATTCTGTAAAGTTTCTTACTTTGATCCTGTCTCTTTGCTGTTTGTCTCTCTCTCTTAAAAGGGATGTATCTTGGACTATTAGTAACTCGCTCTTTTTCTCTTGTTTCTCGTAAATCTCAATTGGGTGATAATTTAACTTTAAATATTCCATATACAAGAGACTATCCAACATATATTAATGCTTAAAGTTTTCTTTTTCATCATCAGGTTTTCCTAAACATTACCAGTGGAAACAAGAAATTGGGTTCGATAATTCTAATTGAAGTGGTAAAGGGATTTATAAGTGAACCACAAGACGTTACTTATAAAAAGAAAAATTAAAAGTTAGTTTTTTATTTTTATTTTCAAGATTTATATCAATGTAGTGTCACACTAACAATGAATTATGTGGTGCCATTTGTCAAAAATTTTAATTAACTGCTAAACTATCACTATATAAGTTTATACGTTACAATGTATCAAATACAAATGATGTGTTATTTACGGACAGTTAGTGGACCAAGCACAAATTGATATACAAAATAGAAGAAACACACGATAAAATAAAATGTAGCCAACAACTTCCCTGGAAATATGACGGAAAGACAATAGAGAAAGTACCATATTTGAGCCGCAGAGAGGTTATGAGAATAGAGAAAGCAATGCAGAGTATGTCTCTTCAACAATGGTGGTTGGATAACCAGAAAATAAACTAGAACCAGAAAATAAACTAACACTCTTTGCTCCCGTGCTTTCAATCATTGAGAAAGTCAACAGTAGTTCCATTTCTAATGCTGGAGAAATAACAGCAGTGAATTAGATGATAAATCACAAGTTGGAAGATGGAATCATACAACTCAGACATGGAGAAACAATATGGTGTTCGTATTCTGCTTAAAATATCCTTTAAATCCTTGTTATATAGATTTTTTTTCATGTTTATTTATTCACATTATGTTCGTGTTATTTTTTCGTATTGTGTCGTGTAGCCTTATTGCTCTATCTCTAGAGTGCACATGTGGTTACTAGCTTGTTTTATCTTAGACTAAGTGAACTTTTAAGTGTTTATGCTAAAATTTTCACTTGTTAACTAGCTGATAGAATGATACTTGATCTTTTATTGTTTTATATTTTCCACCTTTTATTCTCTCTCTACAAGCACCATACATCTATTACAGCCAATCTCTTTTATAAAATTACTGCTACGCTGGTTTAATAAAGATACAAATTATTCACCACAAGTTGTTTACATTTGTAGCTGCTGATTTAATTATGAATTAATAAAAAAAACCAGAATGATTCTTGTTTTCTTGTAAAAAAGTAAACACCCATCTGTCATCGTGCTATTGGATTAAACAAAGAACAAACAAATAGTCGGGCACAAGGGACTTTAGAGAAATCATTGGCCCTAATAAACAGCTTTGGAATTTTGAGTAATGTTTATACATTGGTGTCAGCTCCATAGCCACTAGATCCAAGATTTTGAAGATTAAACCAAGGGAAGTTGGATATGTGCATAAGTTGACACAGATTCCATCCTTATCAGTGGTCCCAAAAGTGCAAATGCATGCCAGCGTTGTCACCCCCTCCTTTATCAACCACCACAACAGACTTTGATCCTCCAAGCTTTGAGAGTTGATGATGATTGGACTTTGAAACAAATTGCAAAACATATATATTTTTTAATTAATTCGGTGCTTAATTAAGAATTTCAAGCTGGTTTATACAGTAATTTCATTGCTGTTTCTTGTTCTAAAATTTGCAATAAGTGCATGTGACAAGAATCACTGTCGTAAATGAGCATTGGAATCATCACATTTTAAGCTCTCAAATGGCATTTAAGAAAATGAAAAAAAGTTGAGTCTATCAGGTATATCCATGGAAGTTGAGGTTGAGAATTGATAGAAAAAGGCAGAGAGAGAAAATACCTTATCTGAAAGTTTTCGTTTTCGAGTATAGTCCAAGGCAGCATTTGCTTCTCTTGGTGGCATTAAAGAGACCAAAAACTAATTTTCCTCCACTCATAAACACCACCCCTATCTGCTTTGCAAAAGCCAACAATTCCTTTTCTCTCTATCAACCTCTTTATTATTATTATTATTTGCACCATAAAATAATCATTCTTGGTCTTTCACTATACATCTACAGGCAATCCCACACCAGCAAGACATAGTTTCCGGTTCCGGTTAGATCCATTTCAGGCCGTATCCTAGGTTTGTTCCCTGTGAATCTCATTGTCAAGTCATTTTATTCTTTCATTAGTGTTTTTCATTGGGGTTCACTATTCACAAAGTAACAAGGGTTTTTAGGCTTTGACGGCTTAAATACTTGTGCTTCACGTTACGGTAATAAGTGCCATCAATTCATCCTAATAACATCTATTAAATTTTCCAACTTCATAAATGATATGCAACTGAGGTCAGATCAATCTTTATAGAGGAAAAAAAGTGATATTTACAGATCATCTATTAAAAGAGATTGTTGGTGAAATTCGAATCTTGATTCTTATTGGAATACTAATGAATATTCAACTAACTAAACTGATCCTATTGGAAACAATATGCCATTACTGTTATAGATGAAAATCTTAAACATGTTCTCGATCAATTAGTGTGTGTTTTTATTTCGCAATATTAGAATTGAGTGACCTGAATACTTGTTAAAATAAAATACAGTGATTTAGAATTGAGTGACCTGAATACTTATTAAAATAAAATAGAGTGATAAAATAAAATAAAAATAAAATCCATATATAATTACACTTTCTTTATTTTATTTTAGAATAAGGTTTTATAACTTTATTACACTTCATCTATTTGATACTGATCCTCTTGTCATCATTCGAATTCGATATTGTGTGTTCTTTATTTTTCTTTCTCTTTTCTTTGCCATACATCATCATTATCGATTTTTCACTTGCAGTGACGTGAACGGGGAAATGGCACAGATTCTGGCACCTTCAACTCAATGGCAGATGAAAGTACCAAAGAGCTCGACCTTTGGAAGCCCCATTGCAACAAAGATGTGGAGTTCTTTGTTATTGAAACAGAACATGAAAGGAGCAGCCAAAAGTGCTGGCAAATTCAGAGTGCTTGCCTTGCACTCTGAGAACAGCACTGTCAACAGGACAGAAAAGCTACTAAACATGGACATCACTCAATACACTGACAAGATCATTGCTGAATATATTTGGTACATCATCATCAACCCTTACACATACATCAATGTTTCAAACATCACCTTTATTTTTCTCTCATTTGTTTTGTCCCAATAGTAAAGTAATTAATCAATCGGTTCATGCAACCACCTACTGAAACAGGATAGGAGGCAGTGGGATCGACATGCGGAGCAAGTCAAGGGTAAGATAAAAGTACCATAACTAGAATTTGTGTAATTTTCAATGCATATAGTGTTTTTTTTTTTT
Organism: Gossypium bickii; assembly: GCA_025503065.1. Taxonomy (NCBI): domain Eukaryota; kingdom Viridiplantae; phylum Streptophyta; class Magnoliopsida; order Malvales; family Malvaceae; genus Gossypium; species Gossypium bickii. The sequence goes on from CP106720.1 coordinate 91,593,882, forward strand.
TTCTTATGTTTATTTCCTACAATTTGCAGACAATTTCAAAGCCTGTTGAACATCCCTCCGAACTTCCTAAGTGGAACTATGATGGATCAAGCACTGGACAAGCACCTGGTGAAGATAGTGAAGTTATTCTATAGTAAGACCTCTAAAAGGAAAGATTAGAATTTTGTTTATTTTTTTTATTTTATCATCAAAATAACCATTTTGATTGAAAAACTTCATCCAGCCCTCAAGCAATTTTTAAGGACCCTTTCAGAGGAGGTAACAATATTTTGGTGAGTATTGTGTTATCTAAAATATTCTAATTAATTCATTGTTTCAATTAATAGTGTGGATGATATTTTCTCTTGTATTTTACAAAGGTGATCTGTGATGCATACACACCGGCTGGCGAGCCGATCCCCACCAACAAGCGTCACAAAGCTGCTGAGATTTTCAGTAACAAGAAGGTGGTTGATGAAGTCCCATGGTATGGATTCAATCATCTCGTTCTTCCGTTTAAATTTGGATTAATTTCAGAACTAATTTTAACATCCTTATTGCTGCAAAGATTCTTTTAAAGTGTCTTAAAAATGTTGTGTTTAGGTTTGGGATTGAGCAAGAGTACACTTTGCTTCAACAAAACGTGAAATGGCCTTTGGGTTGGCCTGTTGGAGCCTACCCTGGTCCTCAGGTAATATAATTGTATGCATTCATGATATAAATAATATAGTTTCACATGCACTTATAAATGAAGATATGTGGTTCTTTTATTGCCAAATTCAGGGTCCTTATTACTGTGGAGCTGGAGCCGACAAGTCGTTCGGGCGTGACATCTCCGATGCTCATTACAAGGCTTGCTTATATGCTGGTATTAACATCAGTGGCACCAATGGGGAGGTCATGCCAGGCCAGGTCTGTTGTTGTTGCTTTCATGCTTGCTTTGCTTGTATATTTATCAGATATCGCCATTTGATATTGTAAATTACCATGCAGTGGGAGTATCAAGTTGGTCCAAGTGTTGGCATTGAAGCTGGAGACCATATCTGGTGTTCCAGATACATTCTTGAGGTATTTATTCTCTATATATGATTTGGCTATACTTTTATGGTGGTTGATGCAATGAATTGTGGCTTTAATTTTCAGAACCTGTACATCCATAATAGTACATTTTGCTTATTGCATAAACTGCAAGACCCTTTTCTTCAACATGAAAGGACTGTGTGTTAGGCAAACTTAACTTGATTGTTAGTGCAGTGTGTTGGCTTTGCCATTGATTACCATACATAGATCAAGTATAGGGGTACAAATATGAATGAACACATTAGTATCCCATGGTCACCTCCGAGTCCGGCTAACGTAGCGTTTTTACAAATGTTTTCCTCTATTCCTACAGAGAATCACTGAACAAGCTGGCGTTGTTCTCTCCCTTGATCCTAAGCCAATAGAGGTAACCGAACATCCTGAGCAGCTCTGTTCTTACTCGTTAGTCCCGTATTAAAGGGTTTCTCAATTCTCATTTCATGTTTTCCAGGGTGACTGGAATGGTGCTGGATGCCACACCAATTACAGTACAAAGAGCATGAGGGAAGAGGGAGGCTTTGAAGTTATAAAGAAAGCCATCTTGAATTTGTCACTTCGCCATAAGGAACATATTAGTGCCTATGGTGAAGGAAACGAGAGAAGACTCACTGGGAAGCATGAGACTGCCAGTATTGACACGTTTTCTTGGGTATGTTTGATGAAGATATATGTACTGGATGCCATGGAATGAATCATTAGATTCTTTTTTCTTTAATTATTCTTCACGTTTCGTAAATTTCAACTTGCAGGGAGTAGCTAACCGTGGTTGCTCCATCCGTGTCGGGCGTGACACTGAGAAGAATGGAAAAGGTACTACGATCACAATGTCAGGCCCTTCGTAGATATAAGATAAGATTCTCCAAATATATGAAAAAGTTTCTTATTTCAACACTCGTTCATTTGTTAGGTTACTTGGAAGATAGGCGTCCGGCTTCGAACATGGACCCTTATGTTGTAACAGGATTACTTGCAGAAACTACAATCTTGTATGAGCCAACACTTGAAGCTGAAGCACTTGCTGCTCAAAAGGTGGCTTTGAAGGTCTAATTAACACAATTTGCAATATATATATGTATCAACTCATTAAGTAAGCAATTAGGTTGAGGCAGCTCATTCACGTGGATGGATTTCATTTTTGCCTTTTTTTTTTTTTTTTTTTCATTTGTTCTAATTTAGGGAATATCCTGTAAATAAAGGGTCCTAAAAAAGAGTTGCATTGTGATCTTTCCTACCTTGCCTGATGATTCTCAAATGGATTATGTTTTGTGAATCAAAATTACTGGATCTTATAAACTATCTTCATTTAATTGATATTTTTGTTGTTGGTTTGCTACAATCAAGCCAAAGTTTATATATATATATATATATATATATATATAAAGCCAAAGCTTTTGGTGTCACAAAAAAATGCAAAGTCCATAATCTCAATTTTTATCTCACATTCGGCATGAGAACTTCAACCTCAAATTTCTAGTCAATGTCAAGCATTTTAAGTCTCAAATTTCTAGTTTATTTCAATTCATTTTTTCTTTATCTTGTCAAAGTTTGATTACCTAAATAAAAACCAGATATGCAATTACGATTTAAATAGAAAAATAAATGCTAGCTGCCGAACCATTCAACTTTATTCTTTCTTTGCAATGTTGAACAAGAAAAGTTTATTCCATCCAAAGTCATAGACTTTGGCATTCATGCCAACTAATTAATAAATCATCTCACTATTAAATTAGATTAAACATATACAATTCGATTTCAAATTTATCCTATTCATATAATAAAGTAGATTAATATCTAAACAAACTCAGATTAAGAATCTAAAGAAACATAAGCTAAATAGGCTTCGAGCTTATAGAGTATGTAATTTTACATAAAAATAATTTTAATAGAAAGTTTTTAAAATTGGGTTGATAGTTAAATTAGTGGGATCATCAATTGGATCGATTTATCTAGTTTAATTGAATAAATTATTAAAAATAAAAAAAATTAATTCAATTAAATTTTTATCTGATTTAATTAATTTATGGCTAAATAGAATTCAATCCGTTATTTTGAATTTACACCCTAATCAAATGCTTTTACCTCCCAACATTTTGATCAAAGAGTAGCCCAAGCTGCATGTCTCATCTAGCAATTACTATGCAAAGGGGTATAAATTTCGAGTATCAATCTTCTTCTCTCTACTTATACTCTTACACCTCTTCTCTAATGACTTTTTCTTCTCCATTACAAAACACTCATGCAAATGCTAACTCTACAAATCCTGCTAACTCTCCTGCACAACTCTCCAGCCCAATCCACTATCCAACTAAAATAAATACAAGATTGAATATTTGGATTCCTTATCCCTCTATTGAGGTAACCTAAGAAAAGGAATAGGAATACAAGCCATTACTTTGAAATGAAGAAGCGTCACTTCCACTTTATATGAAGAAGTGTGTGGAGAACATCCAAGAAATATGATTAAATAAATTTCATGATTGGAAAAAAAGAACCCAGTCCTTGCTTATATATATATATATAACTGATCCCTGTCTCAATTCCTTGTGAATTAATTTATTTTTTATTGTTTCTCTTTAGCTCAAAAAAGATTAAAACTATGGGTTCTGGTGGATCAAAATCAACTGCATTAATGCTGTTGTTTCTCAATCTTGGATTGTATATCATTGTTACAATAATAGCTGGTTGGGCAGTAAATCATGCAATTGAAAGAACCCATGAAACAGGTCAATTTCAACTGCTTTGTTTGTGTCAAATTCACAAAATAATTGTTTTTGTAAAATTGTATTTGGATTTTTGCAGCATCTGTGTTATCAATCCCGGCTCGTATATTTCCGATATACTTTCCGATGGGAAACATGGCGACCGGTCTCTTTGTGATTTTCTCCCTCATTGCGGGTGTTGTGGGGGTCGCCACCTCGGTTACCGGTGTCACCAACGTTCTTCAATGGGATGCCCCTAATTTAGGTGCCGCCGCTGCTTCCTCCCTTCTCACTTGGACCCTGACTATGCTTGCCATGGGGTTAGTTTTTACTTCATTGATACATATTTATATATATCATTAAAAAATATTAATAAATTCAAAATGGTACGTGAAAATACACCAATATCTTGGTATTAAAGTAAAATTGTTGATGACTTTTATGTATATATATTGGTAGTTTTTAACTTTTTATACGTATTTAGAACCTTATGTATGGGGCTGATTTTGTAGGTTTGCATGTAAAGAGATCTACATTGGCTGGACAGATGCCAATTTGGTAAATCTCTTAATTATTAAACTGATATTTAAAAGTAAATTTTATTTCATTTAATTTGAATGTATTATTTATACTGGCGGTGGCGGATAATGCAGCGGACATTGGAAGTGATAACTATAGTTGCGAGCGCCACGCAGCTGATATGCACGGGTGCAATCCATGCTGGTGCTGAAGAATTTACTCCAACAACCCTTGCTGCCGGAACAGTTTGACTTGGAATTGCTTATTATCCCATGAACTGATGGACATTCTTTCTATCTTTCATCATTGTCTTTTGCAGGAATGATTGTATACATTTGCTATGGCCTTTAAATTTTATTTTAAAAAAAAAAAAAAAAAAGAGATCTGTTAAATTAAAAGTTTAGTCTTGGATAATGGATATAAAGTTAACCAGTTTTCAATTTCATAATATAACATTTTATTTTTATATATATTATAGGTTAATTTTTTATTTTATTTTTGCAAAATATCAAAACTTTTTTTTTATATTTCATGAATTTTATGAGTATTTTAATATGGACATTGTTGTCAACGTAGGATGATGTGAGTTCAATTATACTAAAATGTATTATCCTTATATTATATAAAAAAAAGATATAATCATAATCTATAATAAAATTTATTTAAAAAAATTCAATACATCATTCTTTTAAAAAATAAAAAATATATAAATCAATATAATAATAAAATTATAAGTGAAACTTCAAAAATTTATAATTTCAAATTGTTCCCGGTTTTTTTACTTCACCCCTTAGGGAAATGTTTAATTAATTCATTATTATTGAACTATAAAATATTATGTAAAATAAATAATTATTATTTTTAAATGTGATCTCGTGATATACTTTGAATGAAAGTAATGTATACTCATAATTGTTTCATATAGTTTTTTTTTTCAATTTCAAATATTATATGATTTTAGCATTCATGGATATTAATATTTTTTGCATTATATGTTTTTTAAACTAATGAAATATTTAAAATTATAATATTGTTAAAACTTTTGTCAAATTTTATTTAGAGTTTATAATGAATATTATAGGTAAATAATTATTTTAATTTACATTTTATAATAATTATTTTTTTATTTTTTCAACTAAATTATATATTATAGCTTATAATATACATTGAAAAAAAAGTTATTTAATTGTTATTTAAATAATAATTTTATAAAACACAAAATGTAAACCGTTTGTTTCACTAAAAATGACTTTCGAAAAATGATTTCTAGAAAATAATTTACTTTTCTGGAAAAATTAATATTTTCTGGTTTTTGATGAATAATGTAAAAATAGCTCATAAAAGTTGTCTTAAATTAAACAAATATACGTTTGAGATTTTCTTATTTTTTTCATTGTTTAGTTGAATTTATTTTTATCTATAATTTTATATTTTACATTGTTTTTGCATATATTAAAAATATTATGTTAAATTCAGATTCATTACAACATCATTTTTTAATTACATGACTACTAAGTGAGTATTTTTTATTTAAAAATCTGACATCAACAAAATTGACAAAAAAATTAAGGATGTCAACAATTGGACTTGATTTTCAAATTTGAAAAGTAAATTGACTAAATTCTTGAAAATAAAAGTACAAAGACTAAATTACAAATCTGTGAAGTGTACATAAACTTATGACATATTTTAACCTTTATACTACAAAAAATTTATTATTAATATATTTATAATTGTAATAAATATTTATTATTAAAATATTAATATTGAATATTTTCAATAATATGTTAATAATATTATTTAAAATTATTATTTTTAAAATTTATTATTAAAATAAAATTGAAATATTAAATAATTTATTAAAATAATAAATTATATTTATTATATTACTAATTTATTATATGACTAAATATAAATAATTAAATATGTGTGTTTAATAATATTAAAAAATATTGACTAAATATGTATGTTTAAATTATCTATAGATAAGCTCTTTTCCGGAAAATGACTTATTCTTTTTAAAAGGCACAAGTCATTTTATAGGGAAAAAGACTTATTTTACTTTGATCTGTAAGTCATTTTCTGTTGACCAAACTATTTTATGTAAAACAGACACAGAAAAATGTAAAAAATATTTTCCGTAAAACTTTTTACATATAAACAAACGGACGCTAATATAAGAACTAAATTACTTACGAGGAGATCCTATATATTTATTTCTATAATATTATTGATATCAGTTTAAACCGAACTCAAATCGGACCCGATTTGACCCGGGCATGTAAACATATCCTTTGTCGTTAGGGAATAGAGATGGAAGAAGCTAGGGCTAGAACTCTCATATCTAGATCAATGGTGGGATTGGTAATTGATGATAAGGATCCAAATTCCGGTTATATTAGCTAAATTACCCGCCAACCCATCAACAAATTGAAAAGTAATATAAGCCTTTCCATTCTCTTCTCCCCCACCAAAACCCCCCAATGAACTGCACTCACAGTCCAATTCCAACGGTTAAATCCCCTTTCCATTTCGTGTTGAGCCCTAATTTCAAATCCCTAATCCACCCAACTGCTACCCGGATTTTAAATTTCCCTCCAAAGCATCCCAACCATTTATCCCTTCTTTCATATTGCAGTAAATCCCCCAATTTTCGTTTTATTTCAAAGAAAAGGAATTTCGAAGTCAAAGCATCAATCGGAAGTAACAATGGTGCAGCAGGGAACTGGGTACGCTGGTTGCCCACTGGAGGTTTAGCAGCTGATAAAGTTTTGAGATTGATTTCAACTGCTACTTCAAGTCCCATTTGCCAGTTCATTTCTTCACCTACCACTTTTTTGCATTCAGTGGACCCTAGAATCAAATTGGTAAAGATTTACAATTTCAATCTTTTATGATTGTAAAATATGATGAAATTGGCCACATTGAGTTCTTTGAATAGTTGGCTACTTGGTAGATCTTGATTTCTTTTTTTGGGGGAGCAGTTTTTATGGTTTAAGTTGCTTGTGGGTTGATTAGATTAGTTTCATTATGGAGTGTCGTGAATAAGTCATTTGGCTTTTTTTTTTCTTTTTTCTTAATGGGTTTTCCTCGTCGCAATTTGTTAAATGTCCAGATGAAGTTATAAAACATTGTAAGGTCAGGAATTCAGCTAAATATTTAGCTGAATGTTATAGTATTGTGAGTTGCCCTCAGGTTTTCTTTCTCTATGACTTATGCCTTAATCGTGCATGCTATTGGGAAAATATAGGGAGAATATGTGTAAACTTTGTTGTGAGAGTGTTTCCCAGTATCTTACATACTAATCTTGATAATGCAGGTATGGCTATTGGCGTTAGTTGTTTTACCAGCACGTGCCCAAATAGCACTTCGTTTTGGATTGGTAGCATACATTGCTCTTTTGTCAATGTTGTTTCTCCCAAAAAATGTGTGGATGGTAAGGTTTTAAAGTTGTTAGCTGCTAGAGTGAAGTATGTTTTGATAAATTATTCAGTTTCTCAATGCAACTTTCATGTTATTCCTTTGAACTTTTTCCTTAATGAACTTGATCAAGTTCAGCTTTTTCCTTAATCTAGTTTTGTAGTTAGCGATTATTTCTTTATGCCAAACGTTGGTATAGTTTATAATTACTTGTCAAAGGTTCTGTCATCTGCTCCAAGCACTGGTTTCAAAATATGCTATTGTTTAAAGACATTCTTTAAACTGTGACGGCTGTTGGTTGCTTACTCTGTTGCATTGTTGTTCTGTGCGCCTTACTGTGTTCCAATCTTTCACATTTCATTTCAAGTTTAACTTGCATAGTACTAGGAAACATTATGCCCGTACTAGTTGCATATAGTAAAATTTACCGATTAAATAATCTTTTTTAATTCTGGCATACTGAGTCCAGCAATTTTTGTAGGATCAATTGGGAAGGGTGTCACTACTTTGTGGAATTTTATTCGTATTGTCAGGGCTTGGTACTGATGGTGTACCACAACTTCTTCAGTCAAGAACCCCACCATCTTCACTGACAGGGTTGCCTGATCTTCCAAAATCATTAAGTGGCTATTCATATTTAATCATGAAGCTAGGACCATTACAGTTTACAAGGAAGGGATTGTCTGTTGCTAGCACAGCATCATGTTTAACCTTCATTGTAAGTTGCTTGCTACATAAGTAAAAAAAAATGATATAACATTACTTTCAAAAACCTTCTACCACTTAAATAGGCAATTCTATAACTAATCAAATATGTATATGTCTTGCATAGTAGCTCAGACATATTGTGTTTGAGAAACAAATACTCTCTATTATTCTCAGTTAGGTCTCTATTTTTTTAAAAGATCTTTCAAAGTGCAAGCCTTTGCTTAGCAACCACAACCCCAGAACAACTTGCATTTGCTTTGCGGTGGTTTATGCTTCCTTTGAGATATATTGGTGTCCCAGTGGCTGAAATTGTTCTTACACTCATGCTTTCATTGAGGTTTATCAATTTAGTGTTTGATGAGGTAAGAGAGATCATGTTGGTATTTCTTCATTCTATTTAGTACGAAAACTTTCGTGTTTCATGTTTGTGTTTGTTAATGCAGGATTAATCCTGCCAAACTTCATGTGTAAACAGGTTCGTAATGTTGCATTGGGGATTGTATCTCGTAGGATAAATTGGCAACACTTGACAATGAAGGAAACGATTGATAGTAAGAATATACACTAGACATGGAGCTCTCTTTCTATCTCTATCTCTTCATTGATTGTGTGTGTAGAGAAAAAATGGTTGTGGGGATGGGGGTGGGAGTGTAGGTTTGTTATGGTTTTCAGCAGTACAAACTGAAGTTAATGGGCCATGATAAAGTTTAGGAAAAAAAATCATCATAATGGCTAGCTTTCATAAATAAATTACAGATTGCACATACCTCCATTTTAAATACTTAGGAATTCAATGACAGTCTAGAACTACATATCTGACCTCTGCAGGAATGGTTAAATCATTATCATATTATAGTAATGAAAATCTTTAGTGAAAACTTGCTGCTTCTTTATCTGTTTTTCCGGCATTTCATTTTTTCTTGACGTACTAGTGTTCCCATGCATGGCTAGATATACGTATGAGAATATGACCCTTCAAGTACATGGACTAATTTGCAAAAAATTGTAGATACTTATGTTAGACACGTAATCACATTGACATCCAAGGATCAAGTAACATAGGCTTTTTTACTTGTAGAGGAAAAATAGAAGAAAAAACAATGAAAATTTTAGGATCATTAATGGAAAATCATATGATTCTTTTTAGGTGAAACAATCAGATTTAGGCATCAAACCCATAAGTTAAAAAACATGAAATTATGGTTTTCAACAGGTTAACTCTTTAAATAGGTAATTCTATGAATATATCATTTATAAGTTATAACTTATTTGTTTTCAATTTTTTTTCCAATATTTATCTGCTTTAAAGATTTTAAAACTTTCATGTACAACATGTAATCTAGCAAAAACTTTTTGACTATAGAGTTTTTATTTCTTTTCCCTAGAAGTTATTTTCTATCATATTGTGTGATTGACAACTTCCCTAGAAATTATTTTCTATCATATTATTTTCTATCATATTGTGTGATTGACAACTTCCCTAGAAGTTATTTTCTATCATATTGTGTGATTGACAACTACATTAGACAAAGGGGCTTTGTTTCTGCCTTTTCTGCTTCTGATTTCATGTATTCCTCACCTATTGTTTCTTTGGGCTTTGATTCCAGTTTTTGCTTCCTACATTCAGCGGATCTTCAAAAACATTTTTAAGCATGCAGAGCAAATCTCTCAGGTTCATATTCAGGCTTAGCTCTTTTCAATGCTATTTCTCTTTGCAATTCCTATCACCAGTTTTTTATTGGGCCAAAAGGAAAAACTAACATTTCACACATTCAGTCATTTTTCTCGTGCCTTTGATGGATTCATGATCGATCTTCCAAATGTATAAAGTTCAACATAAATGTTTGGGACATGTACCCATATTGAACAGTCACCCTCGAACTTCCAATAAAGGTTTGTGCATGCAATATCTGAGCAATTGAATTGGTTTTTGACAGGCAATGATAGTTAGGGGATTCAGGGGTGACAGTAATGCTCATAAGCTTTACTTCTTATCAGACTCATCAATTGGGATGGCAGATTTAATTGCTGTGGTATGCTTGATTGGTGTTACGAGTGCTGCCCTATTGTCCGAGTATTTACTTGTCTGATAAGTAATTAACTGTACCATCTTCACCTCTTTACCTTGGTAATCTTCTCTCTCCAAAGTTGCTGTTGAGTGTTGACCTTTTTTTCTTTCTAATTTTGTTTTTATTTTCATCCACCATCGGTGATGTGTATGATGTAAATGGTTTTGCAGATGAACAGTTAAGAAGAGTTGTGATACACAATCAATTGGTAGTGATCACAGATACAGATAATGGATGTTAAAAACAGACTCTTCAACAGCCTTTTGGGGATCATTGAATATTCGAAGTATTTGTAAATTGCTATACATTATGGCATATTATTTATGTATAAAGAAAGTAGAGCATTATATTCATTAACGATTTCACACTTAATTATATCATTTTTTCTACTTTAGTATTTAAATTTTGATTAACATATATTTCAAGTCTATATTCTCTTTTGTACATCTAAAATTTAATATTTTTACTTCTATTTCAATTAATTTAATCTTGGTATTTTTTAAATTTAAAAATGTAAATTTAATTGTTAATATTTTTAAAATTATTCATTTAAATTCAACTATCATTTTAAAGTATTTTTGCAATTACCAAATGAGTATTTTTTTTTATTTTAAAACACATTTATTGAATTTAATTGAACTTAGAGGAATTAAATTTAAGAAGCAAATTTTAACCTTAAAATACTTTTTGCCCATTTTAGTACTTCAATTTTGTCCGCCGATTTAGCACTTGAAGTAAACGGTATTAAAGAAACGGGAGGACGTGTGGAGCCAATCAAAACGTGTCACATGGCAAAAAAAAAAAAAATTCAATTTGGATTGTATGATTTGAGTGACAGAACAAGTTAAAACTACATTAGCAGAACAAGTTGAAAATAATCAGTGACAGATTAACACAGTGACAAACAAATTGCAGCGCTAAAAAACATGACATGATTTCAGTGAAAATTATCAGAAAGTGAAACTGTAACCTAATCAACAAGAAGGTTTAAGAGTGATGACAACGATGACCGAAACCGACCGAAACAGTGAGGAAAGTTTGTAGCTGAACATGCTAAAACTCCATCAGTAGCCCAAGTTGGGAGTTATACTTTTCGATAAACAATGCAACCTGCAGCCCATCTTAAAGATTTAATTAAATGAATCATATTCCAAATCAAGTACTCCTTTTACGTTCCTATCTGTAAAGATTAAACAATAATATGCATGAGCAGAAAAGCATCTTTAAGACCACTATCCTTGGCTGCCTAAAGGTGCAAAAGGCTAAGTGCCATCAAGTCATTCAACCTTTAGCTTGAAGATACAAATTGTGAAACAAGTTACAACTAAACATCACAAACATATAGTTCAATCGACGATTGCTGCAACCAAGACAAATGGATAGAGATTCCACCGTATCAGCAGACTAATTGAGGTTAATATATCAATCAACTATGATGAAAGGAACTATTTAAGATCCTAAACCAATATATATTCTCGTCCTACAAATTCAAGTAATTCAATATGATGAAACTAAACCAAATAGATGAACCAACAGAGAAGGCACAGAATAATTACAAATGCAAAAGAAGAAAGTTCAAATTCACCTTTATCTTTGTTAGCTATTGACACCATTCATCTATGCTGATTGACTACAGTCGGCGAAACGAGGCTCTCTTCATAGACTTCTTGTTGATCAATATAAGAAAAAGCATCATAAGGAAACATGGGAATCCTGAACATATTCTTCTCGGGATTGTACAGAAGCATATTCACCTCAAAACGCAACAAGATTTCACCACTTTTCGATACAGATAAAGGTGTCAAAAACATTTCATACCCAGGAATCGGTGTGTATGGAATAGTAACCAGCTTAGTCCAAGACTCTCTCTTTCCATATTCTTTCATAACCCAAACCTCAGCATACATTCTCCCATAACTACAAAGCACACATAGACATCCATCCAAGACCCCTAATATCCTTTCACCTGCACCGTTGCCATAGCACGGTTGGGTCACTTCCTTATACGTCTCCTGAGCCAAATCAAGGGAGACAATAGTACACGAAAAATCCCTATATTGTCTTCTTAAAACAGCCCAATTCAAAGTCCCATCCACATGTTTCCCAGCTTCGCTAAAAGGGACCCCAAACGGGAAATCCTGAATCCTTCTCCAACAATTAGTTCTCATTGAATAAACCCTAACTATACTCTCGTAACCATCTTCAAAGCCCTTACTTTGATAACAAAAAACCCTAACAACCTTATAATCATCAACGGAAGCATCAAAACCAAACCCATAAACAGTATAGCAACCCCTCCTTTTCTTAAACCCTAAATCAGGTAACCTTTTGGAAACCCTTAAAGTCGGGTTTAATAAAAGGACTGTTTCTTCTCTAATAGCTATGCAAATCAAGCCATTACATGAGCCCACAATCCAATCATAACGAGAAGCTTTCTTCGATGGGTATTCGATTTCCGAGGTATTAACATTTAGGTCTTCGAATATAGACTTAAGGGAGCATGATTTGATGCTGGATCCGGTTTGGATGCTTGAAGTGTTTATTAAGACTCGCTTTTTGGAGAATTCGGGGTCGTTTTGGGTTCTTTTGAGGTGCTTTTTGATGAAGAAATTGTCAGCTATGAGGGATTTCCAGGGTTTGGAAACGCACCTGAAACGGAGGAGGGATTTAACGGGCAAATTCGAGAGGATTTCAAAAATTATTTCTTGAGGAAACGACGGCGGAGGAAGGCTGCCGTTTCCCGACCGTTTGGGGGATTGAGCAGAATCGTGGCTTTCGTATTGCGGTGATTCAGGGCGGTTCCGTTTCTGAGTTTGTTCATTAGAAGAGGTCGAGGGCAGTTCTTGACTCGGCGAGCCGAGTCGTTGATTTGGTTGGGTCAGGGTTGGTTCTTGGTTTTGGTTTTCCATTTCCCGGAACTTATTTGTTCGAATCACTGTCACACTGGAGTGGAGTGGAGCATCTAAGAGAAAAACGAGAAAATGTGTTCTGTCATTTATATATATATTAATTCAATAGGTTAAAATATGCTTCAAGTCCCTACAACATTCATACATTTGAAATTTAATCCCTCTACTTTTATTTCTAAAAATTTAGATCATTCATTTTTCAGTTTTCAAAATTTAGGTTTAATTGTTAAATACTCTTAAACTTCTTTTTTTAAATTCAGTGATGTAACATTTTAAAAAAAATTATATGTAATTTATGCTCTGAACTTGTTCAAAATGCAGGCCACAACCCGAGGATAATTGGTATTTGTTTTTCGATATTTTATGCTTCTTTTGAGATATGTTGTTTTTACACTCATGCTTTCTCTTGAGGTTTATGAATTTAGTGTTTGATGAGGTAAAAGAGATCATGTTGGTATTTCTGCATTCTATTTAGTAGGAAAATTTTCTTGTTTCATGTTTGTGTTTGTTAATGCAGGATTAATCCTGTCAAACTTCATGTGTAAGCAGGTTCGTAATGTTGCATTGGGGATTGTATCTCGTAGGATAAATTGGCAACAATTGACAATGAAGAAAGCAATTGATGGTAAGAATATACACTAGACATCGTTCTATATCTCTCTCTTCATTGACTGTGTGTGTAGAGAAAAGATGGTTGTTTTGGGGGAGAGTAGGTTTGTTATGGTTTTCAGCAATACAAACTGAAGTCAATGGGCCATGATAAAGTTTAGGAAAAAAAATTCAGCAAAATGGCTAGCTTTCATAAATAATTTTCAGATTGCACATATCTCTATTTTAAATACTTAGGAATTCAATGAAAGTCTAGAACTACATATCTGAACTCCGCAGGAATGGTTAAATCATTATCATTTTATAGTAATGAATTTCTTTAGTGAAAACTTGCTGCTTCTTTATCTGTTTTTCCGGATCTTCGTTTTTTCTTGACGTACTAGTGTTCCCATGCATATCTAGATGTACGTATGAGGATATGACCCTTCAAGTACATGGACTAATTTGCAAAAAATTGTAGATACTTACGTTAGACACATAATCACATTGACACTCAAGGATGAGTAACATATGCTATTTTACTTGTAGAGGAAAAATAGAAGAAAAAACAACGAAAATTTTAGGATCATTAATGGAAAATTATATGATTCTTTTGTTGTGAGACAATCAGGTTTAGGCAACAAACTCAGAAGTTAAAAAAAACAAGAAATTATGATTTTCAATAGGTTAGCTCTTTAAATAGGTAATTCTATGGATATGTCCTTTATAAGTTATAACTTATTTAATTTCAAATTATTTTTCAATATTTATCTGCTTTAAAGATTTTAAAACTTTATGTACAACATATAGTCTAGCAAAAACTTTTTGACTATAGAGTTTTTAGTTCTTTTCCCTAGAAGTTGTTTTCTATCATATTGTGTGATTGACAACTACATTAGACAAAGGGGCTTTGTTTCTGCCTTATCCGCTTCTGATTTCATGTATTCCTCACCTATCGTCTCTACGGGCTTTGGTTCCAGTTTTTGCTTCCTACATTCAGCAGATCTTCAAAAATATTTTGAAGCATGCAGAGCAAATCTCTCAGGTTCATATTCAGGCTTAGCTCTTTTCAATGCTATTTCTCTTTGCAATTCCTATCACCATTTTTTTATTAGGCCAAAAGGAAAATCTAATTAGGCCAAAAGGAAAATCTAACATTTCACACATATGGTCATTTTAGTTAGTAAAGTTTCCTGAGTATGGGTAAATAGGTTTCTCGTGCCTTTGATGAATTCATGATTGATTATCCAAATTTATAAAAATTTTAGAAGAAAGTTAAACATAAATGTTTGGGACATCCACCCATATTGAATACTCACCCTCGAACCTCAGTAATATAGCTTTCAATAAAGGTTTGTGCACGTAATATCTGAGCAACCGAATTGGTTATTGACAGGCAATGATAATTAGAGGATTCAGAGGTGACAGTAATGCTCATAAGCTTCACTTCTTATCAGGGATGGCAAATTTAATTGCTGTGGTATGCTGGATTAGTGTTACGAGTGCCGCCCCATCGTCCGAGTATTTAGTTGTCTGATAAGTAATTATCTCTCTCCAAAGTTGCTGTAGAGTGTTGACCTTTTTTCTTTTCTTTTTTTAAATTTTGGGTCTTATTTTCACTCACCGTTGGTGATATTGTGATGTAAATGTTTTTGCATATGAACAGTTAAGAAGAGCTATGCAGTTAGTTGAAGTGAAACACAATCGATTAGTAGTGATCACAGATACAGATAATGGATGTCAGAAACAGACTCTTCAACAACCTTTTGGGGCTCATTGAATATTCTAAGTATTTGTAAATTGCTATAAATTATGGCATATTATTTATGCATAGAGAAAGTAGAGCATTATATTCGTTATCGATTCCGCCCCTCATTATATCAAATTTTCTACTTTAGTATTTAAATTTTGATTAAAGTATATTCTAAATCTATTTGAAATTTGTTCTTTTTTACTTCTATTTCAAGAAATTTAATCCTTTTAATTTTTAAATTTAAAATGCAAATTCAATTTTAATATTTTTAAAATTATTCAATTAAATTCAAAATCATTTCTATGAATACTTTTTTTTTTATTTCAAAATATTTTTAATTAACGCTTAAGTTTTGAAGAAAAAAGTAAGGGAATAGCAAATTTTAACCTTAAATTCTTTTTGGCCCATTTTAGTACTTCAATTTTGTCCACCCACTTAGCACATGAAGTTAACGGTACTAAAGAAACAGCATGACGTGTCACATGGTAAAAAAGAGTATCAATTTGGATACACTTGATTGAAGGAACCTTAAACTTCAAACAGAACAGCAGAGAAACAAATTTGTTGAGGGTTTGTTTTTCACTCTTTGGTCTGGCATACTATAGACCATGCATGTTAACACGTACCTCTCCTAGGGTTAGCACGTATCCTTTTAGTATGAGTTCGTCTACATGGTGACAAAGTGCATTGGCGAACCATAGTGGCGAAGTGCACGACAGCAAACTACCTACTTATTGAGGTAAGAAGAGATGGGCTGATCCTGGCAGAGTAGCGGGTCGGTTCAGGAACAGATAATGGCGAACACTATAACATTGTCCCCCGCCTAGTTGAAAAGGATTTACAAAGTGGCTCTTCTGAGAGATTGCAGAAGCAAAACATGGGATCTTTGAACTGAAACTTACTGGATACGCCTATCGTATAAAACTTATTACGTACGACTTACTCTGCAGCATGAGGATACAGCTGTAAAAAATCAATAGGGTCTTGTTCTCTAAAGAAACGAACTGTCAGATTTTGAATCTCTTTAAAATGACCTACATTTAACACTAAAACTATCCAACCTCTTGGATTTCGAATTTCCTGGGAAAGAAGTGTCGTTGAGAAGAAGAATCAACGTTCAAAGGTAGAACTCTGAAATTTTCCATTCGTCATTCTGATTACTCTAGGTTTAGTAGGTCGTCACTACCTGGCCAGGACAGGGCCATCTCTTCTTACCTCAATAGGTAGGTAGTTCGCTATCGTGCAATTCGCCACTACGGTTCACTTATGCACTTCACCACCATGCAGGCGAACTCATACTAGGAGGACACGTGCTAATCCTAGGAGAGGGTACGTGTTAACATGCATGGGGCCTATCTGATCCTAGTTCGTCACATCAAAGGACCGTACCTTACAGATACGGAAATGGCCCCTCACGAGAAAGAGAGAGAAAAACAAACACTCAACAAAATTACATCTGCAATTAGATCGATAAGAAAACATACTCTTACATCTAATTTGAAACATATAACTACTCAGTGCCTGCGAATATGTATACAGCAAAACAGATTCAAAGTTAAAACTACATTAGCAGAACAAGTTGAAAATAATTAATGACAGATTAAGAGGCTGATAAACATATTGCAACGCTAAAAAACATGACATGATTTGAGTGAAAATTATCAGAAAGTGGAACTAACTGTAACTTAATCAACTATAAGGTTTAAGAACGACGACAACTATGACCGAAACCAACCAAAACAGTAAGGAAAGTTTGTAGCTGAACATGCTAAAACTCCATCAGTAGCTCAAGTTGGGAGTTATACTTTTCGATAAACACTGCAACCTGCAGCCCATCTTAAAGATTTAATGAAATGAATCATATTCCAAATCAAGCACTCCTTTTACGTTCCTATCTGTAAAGATTAAACAATAATATACAGGAGCAGAAGAGCATCTTTAAGACCACTCACCTAGGCTGCCTAAAGGTGCAAAATGCTAAGTGCCATCCAAGTCATTCAACCTTTAGATTGGAGATACAAATTGTGAAACAAGTTACAACTAAACATGGCAAACATATAGTTCAATCCACGGTTGCAGTGACCTAGACAAAAGGAGTATCAGCAGACTAATTGAGGTTAATATATCAATCAACTATGATGAAAGGAACTATTTAAGATCCTAAACCAATATATATTCTCATCCTACAAATTCAAGTAATTCAATATGATGAAACTAAACCAAATAGATGAACCAACAAAGAAGGCACAGAATAATTACAAATGCAAAAGAAGAAAGTTCAAATTCACCTTTATCTTTGCTAGCTATTGACACCACTAATCTATGCTGATTGACTGCAGTCGGCGACACGAGGCTCTCTCCATAGACTTCTGCTTGACTAATATAAGAAATAACATCATAAGGAAACATGGGAATCCTGAACATATTCTTCTTGGGATTGTACAGAAGTATATTCACCCCATAATGCAATAAGATTTCACCACTTTTTGATACAGACACAGGTGTCAGAAACATTTCAGACCTGTCATACGGCAAGTATGGAATACTAACCAGCTTAGTCCAAGACTCTCTCTTTCCATATTCTTTCATAACCCAAACATCAGCATACAATTTCCTATAACTACAAAGCACACATAGACATCCATCCAAGACCCCTACTGTCCTCTAATCCACACCATCGCCATAGCACGGTTGGGTCACTTCCTTATATGTCTCCTGAGCCAAATCAAGGGAGACAATAGAAAAATCCCCATCTTGTCCACTAAAAACAGCCCAATTCAAAGTCCCATCCACATGTTTCCCAGCTTCATCAGAAAAGACCTCGAACGGGAAATCCTGAATCCTTCTCCAACAATTAGTTCTCAATGAATAAACCTTAACTATACTGGGATAAGAAAAAACCCCAACAACCTTATAATCATCAACGGAAGCATCAAAACCAAACCCATAACAGTATAACCCCTCCTTTTCTTAAACCCTATATCAGGCAACCTTTTGGAAACCCTTAAAGCCGGGTTTAATAAAAGGACTGTATTTTCTCTAATAGTTATGCAAACCAAACCATTACATGAGCCCACAATCCAATCACTATGAGACTCATTCTTCAATGGGTACTCGATTTCCGTGGTATTAACATTTGGGTCTTCGAATATAGATTTAAGGGTAAGGGAGCATGATTTGATGGTGGATCCGGTTTGGGTGCGGGGGGCGATGTCTGCAATGTTGATTAAGACTCGTTTTTTGGAGAATTCGGGGTCGTTTTGGGTTCTTTTGAGGTGCTTTTTGATGAAGAATTTGTCAGCTATGAGGGATTTCCAGGATTTGGAAACGCACCTGAAAGAAGGAGGGACTTAACGGGTAAATTCGAGAGGATTTCAAAAATTATTTCTTGTGGAAACGAAGGCGGAGGAAGGCTGCCGTTTCTCGACCGTTTGGGGGATTGAGCAGAAACGTGGCTTTCGAGCTGATTCAGGGCTGTTCCGTTTCTGGGATTGTTCATTAGAAGAGGTTGAGTGCAGTTCTTGACTCGGTGAACCAAGTCGTTGATTTGGTTGGGTCGGGGTTGATTCTTGGTTTTGGTTTTCCATTTCCCGGAACTTATTTGTTCACTTTTCGGACGAGCCGTCGGCCCGTGAACAAGTTTAGTAGACACCGAAGCAAATTTTAACCTATATATATATATATATATATATATAGACTCAAAAAATAAGATTAAATAAAGAAATAAAGTCTGTTTTCTAATCGGGTCAACCCTCTAGTAAGCTTTTTTTATTATTATTTTGTTATCATTTTGCTGTTATATTGTTATTATTTTATTATTATTGTTTGAGTATTGTATAAGTCTTGTTTTATTATTAATTTTACTACTATGTTAGAAGTATTTGCTTACTAAGATACACTTATCTTAGTGTTATTTAAGTATGTTTTTAAAATTATTTTTCCATTTGTTGGGAATCATTTATTTTAATGTTTTTAGTGTATTTGATGTATTATATTTTTAAATTTTATTTTTATATGAAAAATGTTAATACGATCGGGTCAGGCCAAACTCGAGTTTTAGCATTTTAATCCAAGATGGGCTTGAGCAAAAATCTAGACTCATTTTTCGGGTCGGGCCCAAGCCTAAATTTTTTGTTTGTCCCGGCCCATGGGCAACTCTAGTCTCTACATCCTTCATACATTTGAAATTTACTCCTACTTTTATTCTTAAAAATTTAGATCATTCACTTTTCAGTTTTTAAAATTCAGATTTAATTGTAAATACTCTTAAACTTCTTCTATTAAATTTAGGGGTGTAACATTTAAAAAAAAAAGTTATATGTAATTTGTCTCTTGAATTGTTAAATACCCAAGCTTAGGCATTGTGACACTATGGCTTGATGTGGAGAAAAATGACTAATCCCAGACACCTACACCGATGTATTGATGGTGATTCTCAAATATCGCAGAACAGAATGTGATACGATGAGATAGAATGCAATAGAAACAAAGACACGAGGAACGGGTTACACCGCTCTTATGATCAAAGCGAACCCTTTCATTCTAACATTCGAATTCTTTAATTCGGAATGAATCAAATCTCCTCAAGTAGGATTCGAACCTACGACCGACCGATTAATAGCCGACCACTCTCTACTTGAGCTATTTGAGGAACAACGGGAGATTAGATCTCATAGAGTTTCAATTCCCGTTCTCAACCCATGACCAATATGAACTCGAAGTTTCTTCAGTAACCCGGAACTTCTTCGTAGAAGTGGTTCCGTTTCATGCCTCATTTCATGGGAACCTCAAAGTGGCTCTATTTCATTATATTCCATCCAGATCCTAATTCCATTTTTATATTGTCATTGACATGACATAAGAGATGTCGGTTCTAGTCTATCTTTTTCTATTTCTATATATGTACATGGAAAGTTCAAAAATCATCATATAATAATCCAGAAATAGAAAAGAAAAAAAGAAGGTTAATGATGATTTTAAAATCTTTTATACCAGGGAATCTAATATCCTTATACATGACGATAATCAATTCGGTCGTTATGGTCGGACTCTATTATGGATTTCTGACCACACTATCCATAGGTCCCTCTTATATCTTCCTTCTACGAGCTCGGGTTATGGAAGAAGGAGAAGAAGGAACCGAGAAGAGAGTATCAGCAACAACTGGGTTTATTGCAGGCCAGCTCATGATGTAGGTAGTTTTTGTCCAACAACAACACTATTCAAAATACAACGTCTAGGGGCATTTTGATCATTAAAATGTAACACCCCTGACACTTATTTGTCGCCAAAACAGGGTTACAGAGCATTACCAAACTTTTCAGATCAAAAAAGACATTACATATTTTTTAACATACATGTCATAAATCAATCATATTGTCCCTTATATGAGTCATCGAGGCCCAAAATATATGTTAGAAACAAATCGGGACTAAACCGGGTACTCAATTTTTTTTCCAAAAACATCAAAAATTTTCAAAGAAATAGGGGACACACACCCATGTGACCAGGCCGTGTGGCTCACATGGTCAAGAAACATGCCCGTGTCTCAGGCCATGTGAACATTCGAAACAGGGGCACACGGTCGTGTCCCAACCCGTGTCCAAATTTAGGTGCTTACTGACTTAAGTCACACAGCCAAGCCACACGCTCGTGTGCTAGGCCGTGGAGCATACTGACTTGCAATATTAAGGTGCAGGGGTCACACGGCCAAGTCACACGCCCGTGTGCTAGACACACAGCTGAGACACACACCTGTGTCTCTGCCCGTGTGAAAATACCTGAGCATTCTATTTTGAAATTTTAAAGTTGCAAGGGGCACACGGCCAAACCACACGTCCATGTGTTAGCCGTATGTCTCACGCGGTCCAGTCACACGCCAGTGTGTGTGGCCGCATGGACTCAAAATGAACCTTAAACATCAAGTTTACCATTCCCTGCAATCTTGAATATTAAACAACTCAAAATCAATTGTTCAACCAATTCGAAACAAAATCAAATATCTTCAAAACATGTCAAAATAATCAACCTAGATGTGCAACTAATGTACCCTCATAGGTACCACAATCATATTATCAAAATATATTAATTTAAACATCATTCAAATCAAATTTGTGAAGATACCAAATCCAACCTAATTTTCCCTATACCATGTTCATTTATGCAATAATTTAAAACGTGCCATATTATTGCCTTAATATAACACATACTCATATATATAACCAACCAATATTAACTTATAATCTTATTTACATGCCAACACAAAAAGGAATAACATCACCACGTTTGAGTTCGGGACTGTTGTTAGATGCTGAATCGACAGTCAAACCTTAAATACCTAACTTGCGCACGAAAAATAAAACCGTACGCTGAGTATAAACTCAGTGGTATTTCTATAATCCGAATATTTAAAATTAAGATAATATAATATGCACATTTAATCATACAATAACAATAACCATTCAATTAATCAATTCATAAACAAATTAATCATAACATACTCAATTCTCATCATTTGCTATCTCAAATAGCTTTTCACGATATGATACACAATTTATACATCTCATTTCCATTTCACATTCGGTATTATCCAATACCATTCATAGTATCACTTCATTTAATTACCCCTATTAACACGACTCGGACTCAGACGGATACAGGGATCCAACCAAAACACACCAGTTTGGTACTCAGTACCTCATCGAATAATTCGAAGCAATAAGTTGACATCCAGTGTCTCATCGGCTAAACCGAAGTAAATTGACACCCAGTGCCTCATCGAATTAATCCGAAGTAATAAATTGACACCCAATGTCTCATCGACTCGAAGTCGAAGTAATCCTTGAACTCTTCCAACCCTATGGCATGCCATCTATATCTTACTCAGCCTGATACAATTAATAGGGTTTCAATTCACAATTCAAATGCAACAATATCCAATATTCAAATTTCACATTATTCACATATTCATATAATTTCAATTAAATATTAAAATGCTAAATACTCTTCTCAACCACTTACCATAAACATTTAATCAAAATACAACAATTAATAATTAAATTCGAATTATAGAAATACAAATTAGAATTTTCGAGCTATTCCTCGTTGACTTTATCTTTTCCTTTCGTAGTTGAGGGTTCCGGTACAACGTTAGGTACGAAATTAAAACAATACAATTCAATTTCACATTGGATATTTCAATTTTTATTCAACATTTTCTAAAATTTCAATTTAGTCCCTAAACAGTGACTAACTTTATTTCTTCATAATTAATTCTATATTTTCATTCAATTTCCACTTTAAACTAGATTTAACTCTCTAATTTCACTTATTTAGTCCCTAATACTCATTGTATAATTTATTCTACAACTCAATCCTTTTTCATTTCTAGCTTAAAAATCTATCAATTTGGCCCCTAATACTCAAATTATTCTATATAAATAACATTTAAAATTTTAATAATTTCTAAAATTTCAATATAGGTTGGGTAGTATTTAATACCGAGATTTCAAAAACATAAAAATTACAATGGACTAAATTGACTAACCAATTGAGCTTTGAATCATTGAAACCCTAACTTTTCTCCTTCTTTCTTTCTTTTTTTTATTTTCTTCTTTCCTTCTCTATTTCGTTTCTTTCTCTCCTTCTTTTTCTATTTTTTTTCTTTTACTTAATTATTATAATATAATATAATATAATATAATATAATATAAAATATATATACTTAACATTTAAGTTTTATTATAATATTATAATATTATAATATTATATATTTTAACTTGAAGTTTTATAATAAATACACTTATGCCGCCTCCTTCAATGCAATTGGAATAATTGCTTATTTAGTCCCTTCAATTATTTTTTAATCTATGATTCAACTTTCACTTTTTATGCAATTTAGTCTTTATACCTAATTACTCTTATTTCATGCAAATTCACCTAGCCAAAACCTAATTAACTACACAATTAGTTTCGTAAGTATTTTTTATAAATATTTACGAGTTCATTTTTCGAAAACGGAGTCTCGAAAATACACTTTTCGACACCCATAACTATCGGGTCGTTACATAAAAACTGAGTTGTAATCAACTATTAAAAGTCGTTTCTGGCTGAGTACAAAAGCTGTAGTTTTAGGTTAGAAGGCTTTAGTTTAGGTTTTTATTTCATCTTTTTAGTTTAGGGTTAGAGTTTTCATCTCTATCATTTTAGGGCTTAGTTTATTTTTCTGGTTTTAGTGGTAGATAGTAATTAATTATTACTCTAGCTAATGTTTATTTAGTTGTTTAGTACCTTAAACTCCTTGTAATTTCAATTTAATCCTTAGAATTAATGCAACTTAATTTCCTTTTAGTTTCATCATTAAAAATCTGAAAAATTAAGTGTTCTTTTACATTTCCTTTGTTGTCATTTTATTTACCTTCAAGTTTGTTTAAAAAAAAAAAAAAAAACCCTATCTTTCTCTTTTCTCTTGCATTTACCCTTTAGCATTTTTTTATGTTATTATTGTGTTCTTGTTTGCTTAAGTAGGAGTATGAATGGCTAAATCTTTGGTGGTTGGTTAATGGAAGTGTTGTTTAGTTAGCCTTTAGGTCAGAGACTAAATTGTAATAAATTGAACTAAATTGAATAAACTTTAAAACTTAGGATTGACGTCCCTCAAGGAAAATCAAGATAAGTGAAACAAAGTTTAGTTCATGTGTGAAAATCAATCAATCACTGTAAAGCTTAGTTCTTACTCATCATCAAAACACAAAGCCCAATCAATTTCATGCTCAAATGAATCATCAAATAACCACAAAAGAGGTAAGGGTTGAGAAATGATTGGTGCCTCATGAAGAGGTCCTTGACAAAGGTGATGGTAGCAAGAATATTAGTATTATGCACTTTGATAACTAAAAACATGTAAATCTATTTAATACTTTGAAGGAAAACTTAAAATAACAATGTAGGTCATTATATCTTTTTGGTATGAAGATAAAAGTGCAACAAAAGTAAAGAACAAAACAACAGAAATAACAACCAAGCTAGAAAAGGAAAAACCTAGAAAGCTAAAAATAGTGAGAAAATAAAAGATGTTGATAAAAAGTTGATAAAAGTATCTCCTTTTTTGTTATGCCATAAAGATGCCTTAAATACATCAAATTCCCTAACCCTAACATTGAAAAAAAAAAGACCTTCAAAGATGTGATGACTTAAGCTAAGTTTGACACAAAATTGTCTTGCATTTTTTCACCTGTCAAACTTCGGTGCTGCAATACCTATGTCAATTGGGAGAAAGTTGGCTTGGGGGCACTTGGTTTGTCGCAACCTGGACGACAGGCCATTGATTCTTTCACTTCAACAATTGGCTTGGAGACCCAACTTCGAGAACTTTTAGTCATGATTGTGAGGCACAATATCACGGCACCACATACTTAGTGTTGTGACTTCAACGACAGGCTAATCCAAGTTGGGTTTTTGGTAAAGTTCACTTCCTTGAGGTGATTGGGGTCATCTCCCTACAAAAGTTCAAATCAATTATTAGACTCTCAATGGTATAGTTTTGTCAATTTGGGTATCAAAAGAGGTAAAATATAAGAAAAACTATCATTAACACTAAAACCCAATAATTGATAAAAAAACAGTAAAAAGACTTGTAAACTATTTGAAAACAAGTTCATTAAGTACTCGATTTTAGCTACTAACTTTTTAGGATCTTTTAAAGAATAATTTAGGCTTATGTGATTTTTTAAAGAATTATTTTTTATTTTTTAATGATACTTTATTTTTAAATAAATATATGTTGACATGACATTTTGTCATGATAGCATGATGTATACATGGTTGCCATATATCGTCGTCCAATTGCTTTATCAACCACGTCAACAAAACTTAATAGTCAAACTTGGTCAACATTAACGGAAATGCTTGATTGATTAAAATTTTCATCTTTTAAGAGCTCAATTGGGTGCTAAATTTTATCGAGGGCCTAATTAATTTTTTGATTTTTTACTGAAAGCTTTTTTTACTAATAAATAGTACTTTTATGATATGAGTGAAAAAGTAAAAAAAAAATTGTAAAAACTTATTTAAAAACAATTGAATTTTTGTTGAAATGATAAAAATTGCAACTTTAAAAACTATATTATTTTGTGTCTAAAGCTCAGTTAATAACTTTTTATAGGTATGTATCAGCCCAAATTCGTCCGGGCCCAAAACCCACAAAACCCAATTACAACACCCAAAATCTAAAAGGCCCAAAAGATTAAACTTTCCTGCAGAAAAGCTAGGGTTTGGAAACCCTAGCGCCGCAATTCCACTCAGCCACCAACGCCATGTCCATTTGTCTACCACCAGCTCCGCTCAACCTCCACCACCGTTCCCCCACTACTGATTGCTCCCCATGATCTGCAAAAGGAGACAAAAACGACAAGCAACAACACAAGGGCAAAAATATTGTATTTTTTATTACTAATCGGCTATATAATATCGATTGAAAAATGTAACAGGGGGCTTTTTTTTGACGAACCTTAGATCGGAATAAAAAACAACAGAAGTTTTAAGGTGATTTTTAATCTCTTTCACTGATCTTTCTCTGTCATATAATATTGCCTTTTTTAGATCTATTTTTTTGAGAATTGTTAGAAAAGATTTTTTTTAGCAAAAAAAATCGGAAATCAAAAGAGAATAGATCTGTTTTTTCGAAGGTGACTCTCTATTTTCTCGACTTTCTTTCCGGTTTGGTTTTCATTTTTGATACACAAAAAAGGAGAATAAAGGAAAACACTTACTTTTGGGTTTGGTCTCCGCTGATCGGCTGGTTCGAAACGGGGCTAACGGCCCTCCTCGTGCGTTAGCGCGCCACGGATGGTTGCGGTTCGCGACGACGTGATTTGATCTAGTAGAAGAAGAAACAATAAAATGAGGGTTCTCTGTTTATTCTCAAGAAAGGAAACCAAATGATAAAAAAAAAAATAAAATAAAGGGGTGTTATAAAAGAAAAACAAGCGTCGTTTGGCTTCAAAAAGTTGCATATATCCCTTTAAAGGGATATTTATGTGAAAGGCCCTCCCTTTTTGTGCCACCCTTTAATTGAACCTAATTTCATTCTTTTTTAATTTTTAATTTTGCCTCAAAATTTTATCTGATTTTCAATCAAGTCCCCACTCATGTAGCGTGTTTTGAAAGAGTGTTTATCTCCCGACTTAGTCCCCTGCCTTTTACGCACATTTCAAATAGGCCCTCCCTTCTTTATTTTATTTTAAATTTACCCCAAGCATTTGTTTTTGTTCAATTTTAGTCATTTCTAACTACTTTGATTATTTTATTAAATCCATTACTTTTATATGTATTATGACTACGTATGCCATTAGGGTTATTATTATCATTATTATTAGTTATTGTTGTTATCATTAGTTAATATTATTAGTATTATTATATTATCACTATTATTATTATTTTACTTTATTCATTATGTAACACCCCTTATCCGTATTTATTATCGGAATAGGGAACGGGGCATTACCGGAGTTTACAATTTTTTTTTTACTCAATATAACCCCTTTATAATTAATCTAGTCTTTCCTGCAAATATTTAAACCGAAACTAATTCATACCAACCAATCCAATTCAACATATTTTCAAAATAGATCCATGCAAATTTATAAGATAACCTCATTACATACTGAAACTAGAAATTTGTTAGCCATACCAATGGCTGACCTTACATTGATTTCATATTAACATTTATTTTATTAGCTTATACATGCCATTCATTTCCAAACTAAAGTTTCTTTAAATACCGAAATACTGGGGTTGATAGTGTGATGAGTCTCCCACCGATCCGACCTCCGAGCTCTTAACACTTCGAAACAGGGAAAAAGGAAATAGGGTAAGCACTTTGTGCTTAGTAAGCCCATGTAACAAGAATTATACTTACCTAGTATTTTCAATACAAGCAATAAACATTCATATACTCACTCAATGCATTATTACCCTAACATTCACAAACTCAACATCCAAGTTAGTCGATTAATTTCCATATATCAATAATATACACGCCATGATTGATGAGCTCATCAATATCATGATTTCCATTTCCTTGTTATTTTTCCATATTTATCCCGTTAAATTACTCGGAATTTCGATGGATTTTCAGAGGTACACTTTAGTGTACAAATCCGGGTTCGTCAATTCATATTCATGTGCGCACATTTTCATTTCAGAGAGCACACTTCGCGAACCTCATCTTTACAAATGGGATTACTACCCAGCTAAATCGCAATATAAACTCATAGAGTATTGTCGGGATTACCACCAAAGCTAAATCTCGCAACGACAATTACTCTAATGAGCTTGGATCCGAATTACGATCCAAAGCTAAATTGAGACCTAATTCGGATTACTCGTCTGGCTAAATCCATTTTCCACATATTCTTTGGAGGGCTATATCAGATAGGATCACCCGTCCGGGCTAGATCCTTTTTACCGTCAATTCCTTTTCAGAGATCTATCGAATTTTCCTTTCATTCAACCGGGATTTCTTTCCCTTTTTATCAAATATACCAATGTTTCATCAAATTTCATACAATGGACATTCAAATCATATTCATATCAATAACATACATTTCAAACATTTAAGAATATAATTCAAGTTACATGAACTTACCTCGATACTAGTTCGTTTATAAAAATCTACTAATCCGGGACTTTTTCCTTTCCTCGATCTAGCTTCGTATTTGAGTTTTCCGGATCTAAATAAATAAATTCAATCATCAATTCAATACATTTCATGTTCACATGTAGCATTTTCTATAATTCTATTATTATTTTTAGCTTATTCAAAGCTGTCTACTTGAGTCACAGTCACTAAATTATTTATTTCTCGAGCTACAGAGCTCCAAATGAAGAACCGTTAATTTTCCCTGAAACTAGACTCACATTTCTTTATACCATAAAATTTCCAGAATTTTTAGCCTAGCCAATTAGTACAGTTTATTCATCAAAGTTGCCCCTGTTCTGCTGTCTGGCAGTTCTGACTCTTCTTCACTAAAAATTAATTATCTCTTCATACGGAAATTAGATGGTGTTCCCGTTTATTTCTATAGAAAATAGACTCATTCAGAATTCTAAATATATAAATTTAAGCCCCTAATTATTTTTCTTCAATTTTTTTATGATTTTCTAAAGTCAAAACAGGGGAACCCGAATTTATTATGAATCAGTCTTACAAAAATCTAAATATCTCAAAATACAGAACTTCTTTTATTTCCTTGTTTCTTTTATATGAAAATAGACTCAATAAGCTTTAATTTCATATTTTGTTCATCTTCTAATTCAACTTCTACAATTTATGGTGATTTTTCAAAGTTAGACTACTGCTGATGTCAAAAACTGTTTTAGTGCAAGCTGGTTATTACTATTTTTCCCCTAAACTTTCAATGAATGATAATTTCGTCCCTGCTCAATTAACCTCTCAATTGAGCTTATTTTTCTCAATTAACACTTTATTCTATCACTTTAAACTACTTTATAACCTTTAGAAATCATAATTTCAGTAATAGACTTTAATTCCAAACACTTTCATAATTAGGTCCCAAAATCAATTTCTATTGAAATTACCTAATAAAATCATCTCTTAAACGAATTAAGGCTTAAATTTCATGCTATTTCATCATAAACTTACATAAACCAACCATGGTGGCTTTCAATTTCATCCATGAAATCAAAGACTAATGAATTTAATAGTAGGACCTAGTTGTAAAAGTCTTTAAAAACACAAAATTACAAGAAATAGGCAAGGATTCACTTACTTGGTGCAAAAATTATGATATACCAGCTTAGATACCCTCCTATGGCGTTTTTAGCTGATGAGAGTGAAGAAAAATGAAGAGATTTCTAGATATCCCTATTTAGTCCTAGTTTTATTTAGCAAATTTTGTTATTTTCCCATTTTACCCTTATTTCTCCTTATCTTCTTGCTGATTTCATACCCTTGCCGTCCAGCCCAATTAGACCTTGGGTCTATTTTCCTTTAAGCCCTCTTTCTTTTATCATTTAAACTATCTAATCATTTTTCATAATTTTGTATTTGTTACAATTTAGTCCTTTTCATCTAATTACATACTCAAACGTTAAAATTTTCTAACAAAATTTTAATACTATATTACTAACATTTTATAAATATTTATAAAAATATTTCCTACTCAATTTTATGAGATCAAGGTCTCGATACCTTGTTTTTACCCAATTCCTTCAATAATTCCTTTTTCTAACTAACCACTAAATCGGTAAAATTTTTCTATCAATATTTTAATACGATTTTCCTATCATATAAATATTCATGCAAAAATATTAAAATAAATTTCTCTTTAAATCGGATTTATGGTTACGAAACCATTGTTCCGATAACCTTGAATTTAGGCCATTACAACTCTCCCCCCTTTTAAGGATTTTCGTCCTCGAAAATCTTACCAGTAAAGAGGTTTGGATATTGTTTCCTCATTGCCTCCTCCGGTTCCCATGTCGCTTCCTCAATCCCGTGCTTTTGCCACAATACTTTCACCAAATTTATTTTTTTATTTCTAAGCTCCTTTGTTTCCCATGCCAATATTTTGACCGGTTCTTCATTGTAAGTCATATCCGGCTGAATCTCCACTTCTGTCGGAGAAATAACATGTGAAGGATCTGACCGATATCGTCGTAGCATAGACACATGAAAAACATTATGGATTCTATCAAGTTCTGGTGGTAATGCCAACCGATAAGCGACCGGTCCAATTCTTTCTATGATCTCATATGGCCCGATAAATCTTGGACTCAATTTACCCTTTCGACCGAACCGGAGAACTTTCTTCCAAGGAGACACTTTCAGAAATACCTTGTCACCGACACTGAAATTGATCTCTTTTCGCTTAAGATCGGCATATGATTTTTGGCGATCGGAAGAAGTCGCTTTTAAACTATCCCGAATAACCTTCACTTTTTCTTACATTTCCGGATTAAATCAACCCCATGTATCTTCTTTTCACCGAGCTCTGTCCAATACAATGGTGTTCTACATTTTCTACCATACAAAGCTTCATATGGAGCCATTTTAATACTGGATCGATAATCATTATTGTAAGCAAATTCAATCAAAGGTAGATACCTCTCCCAATTACCTTCAAACTCTAGTATACAACATGAAGCATATCTTCCAATACTTGAATTACACGCTCAGATTGGCCATCCATGCGTGGATGAAATGCGATCTTGAAATACAACTGAGTACCCAAAGCTTCTTGCAATTTATCCCAGAAACGAGACGTAAATCGAGGATCTCTATCCAGATATGTACAATTCAGCCAGTTTATCTAAAGAATAATTCATACGTACCGGAATAAAGTGTGCTGATTTTGTCAATCGGTCAACAATCACCCAAATAGCATCTCTTTTCCTGAGACAACGGTAACCCGATACAAAATCCATAGTGATTCTTTCCCATTTCCATTCCGGTATAGTAATTGGCTGAAGTAACCCTGAAGGTACCTGAGTTCTGCTTTGACCTGTTGACATATCAAACATCTTGATACAAACTCAAAAAATATCACGTTTCATACCTGACCACCAGTACATCTTTTTCAAATCATTATACATTTTATTACTTCCCGGATGTACAGACATAATACCACTGTGAGCCTCGTGTAAAATTTTTTCAGTATGAGTTACGAATTCTTGGGTACACATACCCCACCTCTGAATAATAAACAATCATCAACCCTAACTTGAAATTCAGAATCAGGATCTGACTCACATTGTGCCCGTTTAACCTGTAACTTCTCATCATTCTTCCGAGCTTCACATATTTCTTTGTAGAAATGTCGGTTTAGCTCTCAATTCAGCTATGATTGAACCATCATCGATCGGTGACAATCGGGTATTCATAACTCGTAAAGCAAGCAGAGATTTTCGACTCAAAGCATCACCCACAACATTAGCCTTACCCGGATGATAATCAATAATCAAATCATAGTCCTTTATCGGTTCAAGCCACCGCTGCTGTCTCAAATTCAAATCTTTCTCGTGTCATCAAATATTTCAAGCTTTTATGATCGGTATAAATATGACATTTCTTACCGTACAAATAATGCCGCCATATCTTCAATGCAAAAACAATAGCGATTAATCAAGATCATGTACCGGATAATTTTTTCATGTGGTTTAAGTTGTCTTGAAGCATAGGCTATTACTTTACCTTCTTGCATCAAGACACAACCTAAACCATTTAATGAGGCATTATCAGTAAATAACAAATTCCTTACCCGGTTCAGCCGCACTATCATGGTGCTTTCGTTAGTAGATCTTTTAATCGGTTGAAACTCACGACATTCATCATCCACTCGAACTTTACATCTTTCTCGCAATAATCGAGTCATCGGAGAAGTTGTCATAGAGAATCCTTGTACAAATCTCCGATAATAACCAAACTAAACCCAAGAAACTTCTAACTTCGAGATCTGATCTTCACTGGACTCCAATTGACAATATTTGAGATTTTACTTGGATCTACCCCGATGCCTTCAGCAGATACAATATGTCCAAGAAAACCCACTTCTCAAGCCAAAATTCACATTTCTCGAATTTAGCATATAACCGTTTCTCTCGCAGAATTTGCAACACAATTCTCAAATGTTCGTATGTTCTTCTTCATCTCGAGAATAAACCAAAATATCATCAATGAATACTACCACAAATCTGTCTAAAGACGATCAATATTCGATTCATCAGATCCATAAATACCTGCAGTGCGAGAGTCAACCCAAATGGCATAACCGTAAACTCATAATGCCCGCACAGTTCGAAAAGTCGTTTTTGGCACATCCGACTCCTTTACTCGTGAATCGATAGTACCCGATCGGAGATCAATCTTTGAAAATACAAGATAGCACCTTTCAACCGATCAAATAAATCATCAATCCGGCAACAGCGGATACTTATTGAAGTATCGATAGTCAATACACAATCTCAAAGACCCATCTTTCTTTTTCACAAACAGAACCGTGAGCACCCCAAGGTGAATGACTCGGTCGGACAAAACCTCTATCAACAAGTTCCTGTAACGCGTGTCTTTAATTCCTTTAATTTTGTAGGAGCCATTCGGTACGGAGCTATGGAAATCGGAGTAGTTCCCGAAATCAAATCTATAGAAAATTCCACTTCTCTTTCTGGTGGCAACCCTGGTAACTCTTCTGGAAATACATCAGAAAATTCGCATACCACTGGCACTGCTTGAATCTTCGACTCAGATACCTTGGTATCTAATACATAAGCAAGAAAAGCATCATACCCTTTTTGACATACCTCTGCAGCGATAATAATCGAAATCACATCGGATAATTCCTCGTCTCGATCGATTTAACCGAAGTAATTCACCATTCTGACACTTCAACACAATATATTTCTGTTTACAGTTTACTACTACATCATGCTGAGTTAACCAATCCATGCCCAATATCACATCAAACTCATCAAATGGCAGTAACATCAAATCAGCCAGGAAACAATAACCTCTTACCATCAGTGGACAATTTTTACAAATTTTATCCACTAAAATAGATCGCCAAAGGGTTCGAGACTTGAACCGCAAATTGATGAGGTTCAACAGATAAATCTTTAACGCATGCAAGTTTTACACATATATATAAATACGCAGAGAACCGGATCAATTAATGCAAGAATATCAGTTTCAAATAAAGAAAATGTACCAAGAATAACATCGGTCTTGAGGCATCTTCTTTGGTACGCATGACATATGTCCTAGGAGGCGCTCGTGTCTCGTGCCTACTTGCGATATCTTTTGTAGCTCTCGGCTACCACCGACATTACCGGATGGTCGAGATGGTCTACCCTCAAAGATGGATTACTTGGCTTCGATATATATTCAACTTCTTTTTCATTTCTTTCGGACAATCTCTCGAGGAAATGGTCAAAAGAACCACACCGTAAGAAAGCCCCACTCTTAAATCGACATTCACCAAAATAAGCTTTATTACAACATCGGCATCTCGGCCAGGGTACCAACACCGCCAACACCGGTCATCGATGGAGTGGAAGGTCTTGAATTAGTCTTGCGTTGTGAACCTCGCACTCTATCCGAATACCCAAAGTGGTTGAGGTAGAATGATCCTGGTACTTCTTCAATTTCTTTGGAGCGGCGAGATTTTCCCATTGGTCTTTTACTAAAAATTTGAGCTCCCTCTCTCTCCTATTTTTTTTCTTTGCTCCATTCTTCGCTTTATAAGCTCATTTCTCGCTAGTGAGCAAACTCTCGAATTTCAAGAATTCCAATGAGTAACTTAATTTCTTTATTCAACCCTTCTTCGAATCGTTTGCACATTTCAGACTTCCGATGTACTCCATTCTCGAGCATATTTACTCAACCGAACAAATTCTCTTTCATACTCGAATATCGATCTATTGCCTGTTTCACTCAAGAAATTCTTTTCTTTTTCGATCAAGGAATCTCTGATCGATATATTTCTTTTGAACTCGGTCCGGAAGAATTCCCATGTAATTTCTTCTTTCGTAACAATCAAGCTTTAGTATTCCACCAATGATAAGTCGTGTCTTTTAGCGGTGAAACAAGACATTTCAAACATTCTTACGGCGTGCAAGATAACTCCTTCAAAACCCGAGTAGTATTTTCTAACCAAAATTCAGCTCGTTCGGGATCATCATCAAGCGCTGCGCTCAAATTCTTGACCCTATATTTTCGAATTTTATCAACCTGAGCTTTTCTTTTCTAACAGATTCGATGCACTGCACTCGTGAAATCTCGGAACCGGTGGAGGAAGCAGGAGGGGAGCTTGAGTTTGCTACACTATAGGGTTAGTTCTTATGTCTTTGGGTAAACCATTCATTCATCATTTGAAAGAAGGCTATTTTTGCCTCCTCCTCGACCCTCTCTATACCGGGCCTTCTCATCGCTAGTTTCTTCTCTTTGTATTGAAGCGGAGCATGACTCCCTGACTTCCTCAGATTGAGCTCGGTCGGATGACATTACTATAAGGAAAACACAATTTAAATGGTCGAGAGATATCACACTATCAAAAAAATAATTTAAATGGCATGTATAGCTAATTCAGATTCGCTATATCGGTCCTAGAAACCGCTAAACCGTAGCTCGATACCAACAAATGTAACACACCCTTACCCGTATTTATTATCGGAATAGGGAGCGGGCATTACCGGAGTTTACAATTTTTTTACTCAATATAACCCCTTTATAATTAATCTAGTCTTCCCCTGCAAATATTTAAACCGAAACTAATTCATACCAACCAATCCAATTCAACATATTTTCAAAATAGATCCATGCAAATTTATAAGATAACCTCATTACATACTGAAACTAGAAATTTGTTAGCCATACCAATGGCTGACCTTACATTGATTTCATATTAACATTTATTTTATTAGCTTATACATGCCATTCATTTCCAAACTAAAGTTTCTTTAAATACCGAAATACTGGGGTTGATAGTGTGATGAGTCTCCCACCGATCCGACCTCCGAGCTCTTAACACTTCGAAACAGGGAAAAAGGAAATAGGGTAAGCACTTTGTGCTTAGTAAGCCCATGTAACAAGAATTATACTTACCTAGTATTTTCAATATAAGCAATAAACATTCATATACTCACTCAATGCATTATTACCCTAACATTCACAAACTCAACATCCAAGTTAGTCGATTAATTTCCATATATCAATAATATACACGCCATGATTGATGAGCTCATCAATATCATGATTTCCATTTCCTTGTTATTTTTCCATATTTATCCCGTTAAATTACTCGAATTTCGATGGATTTTCAGAGGTACACTTTAGTGTACAAACCGGTTCATCAATTCATATTCATGTGCGCACATTTTCATTTGAGAGAGCACACTCGCGAACCTCATCTTTACAATGGGATTACAGTCAAAGCTAAATCGCAATATAAACTCATAGAGTATTGTCGGGATTACCATCCCAGCTAAATCTCTGCAACGACAATTACTCTAATGAGCTTGGATCCGAATTACAGTCAAGCTAAATTGAACCTAATTCGGATTACTCGTCCAAGCTAAATCCATTTTCCACATATTCTTGGGAGGGCTATATCGGGATAGGATCACCCGTCCGGGCTAGATCCTTTTACCGTCAATTCCTTTTCAGAGATCTATCGAATTTTCCTTTCATTCAACCGAGATTTCTTTTCCTTTTATCAAATATACCAATGTTTCATCAAATTTCATACAATGGACATTCAAATCATATTCATATCAATAACATACATTTCAAACATTTAAGAATATAATTCAAGTTACACGAACTTACCTCGATACTAGTTCGTTTATAAAAATCTACTAATCCGGGACTTTTTCCTTTCCTCGATCTAGCTTCGTATTTGAGTTTTCCGGATCTAAATAAATAAATTCAATCATCAATTCAATACATTTCATGTTCACATGTAGCATTTTCTATAATTCTATTATTATTTTTAGCTTATTCAAAGCTGTCTACTTGAGTCACAGTCACTAAATTATTTATTTCTCGAGCTACAGAGCTCCAAATGAAGAACCGTTAATTTTCCCTGAAACTAGACTCACATTTCTTTATACCATAAAATTTTCAGAATTTTTAGCCTATCCAATTAGTACAGTTTATTCACCAAATTTGCCCCTGTTCTGCTGTTTGGCAGTTCTGACTCTTCTTCACTAAAAATTAATTATCTCTTCATATGGAAATTAGATGGTGTTCCCGTTTATTTCTATAGAAAATAGACTCATTCAGAATTCTAAACATATAAACTTAAGCCCCTAATTATTTTTCTTCAATTTTTTTATGATTTTCTAAAGTCAAAACAGGGGAACCCGAATTTATTCTGAACCAGTCTTACAAAAATCTAAATATCTCAAAATACAGAACTTCTTTTATTTCTTTGTTTCTTTCATATGAAATTAGACTCAATAAGCTTTAATTTCATATTTTGTTCATCTTCTAATTCAACTTCTACAATTTATGGTGATTTTTCAAAGTTAGACTACTGCTGATGTCAAAAACTGTTTTAGTGCAAGCTGGTTATTACTATTTTTCCCCTAAACTTTCAATGAATGATAATTTCGTCCCTGCTCAATTAACCTCTCAATTGAGCTTATTTTTCTCAATTAACACTTTATTCTATCACTTTAAACTACTTTATAACCTTTAGAAATCATCATTTCAGTAATAGACTTTAATTCCAAACACTTTCATAATTAGGTCCCAAAAATCAATTTCTATTGAAATTACCTAATAAAATCATCTCTTAAACGAATTAAGGCTTAAATTTCATGCTATTTCATCATAAACTTACATAAACCAACCATGGTGGCTTTCAATTTCATCCATGAAATCAAAGACTAATGAATTTAATAGTAGGACCTAGTTGTAAAAAGTCTTTAAAAACACAAAATTACAAGAAATAGGCAAGGATTCACTTACTTGGTGCAAAAATTATGATATACCAGCTTAGATACCCCTCCTATGGCGTTTTTAGCTGATGAGAGTGAAGAAAAATGAAGAGATTTCTAGATATCCCTATTTAGTCCTAGTTTTATTTAGCAAATTTTGTTATTTTCCCATTTTACCCTTATTTCTCCTTATCTTCTTGCTGATTTCATACCCTTGCCGTCCAGCCCAATTAGACTTTGGGTCTATTTTCCTTTTAAGCCCTCTTTCTTTTATCATTTAAACTATCTAATCATTTTTCATAATTTTATATTTGTTACAATTTAGTCCTTTTCATCTAATTACATACTCAAACGTTAAAATTTTCTAACGAAATTTTAATACTCTGTTACTAACATTTTATAAATATTTATAAAAATATTTCCTACTCAATTTTATGAGATCAATGTCTCGACTCAATTTTATGAGATCAAGGTCTCGATACCTTGTTTTTACCCAATTCCTTCAATAATTCCTTTTTCTAACTAACCACTAAATCGGTAAAATTTTTCTATCAATATTTTAATACGATTTTTCTATCATATAAATATTCATGCAAAAATATTAAAATAAATTTCTCTTTAAATCGGATTTATGGTTACGAAACCATTGTTCCGATAACCTTGAATTTAGGCCATTACACCTTATCATTATTACTATCATTATTATACTATTATTATTCCTATTACCACTATTACTGTATTACTACTCGTATATATATTTACTATTATTATTACTAATATGTTAATATTATTATCATTTATTGTATTGTTCTTGTATATATATATTTACGATTATTATTATTATTATTATTATTATTATGTTGTACATAGTTGTATTATTATTATTATTTTATTATGATATTATTATTTTATTTGCTATACTACTATTATTATTACTATTATTATTATTGTATTTATTATTGTCTCTATCGTTACTAACACTTTTTTTTTGTTTTTATTTATTTATTATTATTTTAATATTATCTTTTTATTTTTGTTTTATTATTGCATCTTTTATTATCATGTGTTGTTAATTTCTTGCTTTAAATCGTTTCATCGCAATTCAACATTTTATCTTTATTTATATTTTTTTATTCATAAAAATAGGTTTTCACAAAGGTAATATTCATGATGTTTGGAAATCTAAAAAATTGCACTCCAATCGTCTTTGGGTGTGACTTTTTGTTTGACCAAACAAATGGATATCCTTTTAAATTTTGCTTCTATTTTCAAATAAGGTGATATTTGCGTGTTTGGAAGTTCGAAAAGATCGTGCCCAATCGTGCTGGGTGTGTTTTTTCTTGTATGACTCAATGAGCAAATATCCTTTTCAAAATTTCAAAAAATGTGTGCTTGGACAATTTTTGGTGATGATCTTGAATTCGGGGACTTAGATTATTGTGTCCAATCGTGCTGGATATGAGATTCTATTCCTTCGAAATAAGGGAAACTCGATGTTCAATCAAGTTGTTTAAAATAAAAAAAAAACAAAATAAAATTTCAAAATCTTTTCAAACTTTTCGACATTAGGACATTAATTAATCAATTTGGTACCGATTTTTGGGCGTTGCGAGGGTGCTAATCCTTCCCCGCACGTAACCGACTCCCGAACCTATTTTCTCGAATATTCGTGGACTTAAAAACACTGTTTTAGTAAATCAAATGTTTTATTAAAACAAGGTGATCCGATCACACCTAGGAAAAGATCGGTGGCGACTCCTGTTTTACTCATTTTCAAAACCCAAGTTCGATTCATGCCTTTCTCAAGAGCTGAGGGACGATTTCGACAATTTGGCGACTCCGCTGGGGACTATAATAAGAGAGTCAGGCCGTAAAATTGATTATTCTTTGTCCTTTTGTCGAAAATTTGGAAAATTATTTTGAAAAATCATGTTTCTTTTGATGCATTTGTTGGTACTATTATGGCAATAATGACGAGTCTCATAGGATATCTCTGCATTCATATTTGCATGACCGTCGTGGTCGCACCCTTAAGTGGGAGCGAGAAGCTATGCCTTCGTGAGGTTTTCACCTCCGCATGGGCTAGGGGACTGCTCCCGGGATACATCCGTACCTATGTCTTCGTGAGGTTTTCGCCTCCGTATGGCCATAGGGAAATGTATCCCTCTGAACCGAACTCAGTCCGTATGAGCCTATAATGGGTGAGGACCGAGGAATCTGTTGGTTTGGGTACCTTGACTTTAGAACTGAAACACAAATAGAGAGACTTAAGGGCCTACCCTAGATAGAGCCATATCAATCCTTAGTAGTTACCTAGATAGAATTTCTGTTATTTGCATTATATTTTGTTTCAAAATACCAACTTGTCTACTTTGTTTTGGTGCATATCATCCCATGATTCATAGAGTATCAATTCACGATCAGTTTCCGAGATAAGAAAGCTCGTTATGGAAAACGAATTCCTTGATAAAGTGGAAGACAATGCAGCCGTCCGCGTATGGTTAGAGCGAACGCAACTAGAAAAAGGGAACAGTTTAGCCGATGGGTATGTGTCAGAGCTA
This sequence comes from Gossypium bickii, assembly GCA_025503065.1. Lineage (NCBI taxonomy): Eukaryota > Viridiplantae > Streptophyta > Magnoliopsida > Malvales > Malvaceae > Gossypium > Gossypium bickii. Next base: position 91,633,623 of record CP106720.1, read on the forward strand.
TGGGACTTTACGCGCATCAACACTACGCAAAATGACTTCGGTGAGCTAAAGAAGATATGGAACCAGTGGGACGATAAGGCAAAACAGTTGTTCTATCATAGTTATAGTGATCTACCCTACTTGTTCGACATTAAGGTAGATAAACATCTATTCCGAGCCATGACTCAGTTTTGGAACCCTGCTTACAGTTGTTTCATTTTCGGGAAAGTAGATTTAGTACTGTAGTAGTGAAGAATATACAACCTTGCTTGCTCGTCATGAGCCCAAGTCGACAAAGTTTATTTTAAGGCCGCCAATGCCCCTTCCTTTGTAAAGAAATTAATGAATATCACAGGGATGAATGAGCAGTGGGTCTCGGCCAGAATTCAAAAGAAAGGCGAGGGTAAATGCATACCTTGGGTAAGTTTGAAGGACCTGATCTTGACACACCCCGATGTGAAAAAGAAGATTAATGTCTTTGCCTTGTGTACGTATGGTTTAGTAATTTTTCCTAAGGCTCTAAGACATATAGTTGAAACAGTTACGGATCTATTCGATCGATTGGACAAAGGGATTACACTTGTGCCTGCAATCTTAGCCGAAACGTTCAGATCTTTGAATGCATGTCGAAAAACGGGTGAAGACAGGTTTATTGGATGTGCGCAGCTATTATTGGCATGGTTCCACAGCCATTTCTGGAAGATAGAAAAGGTGTCTCGTCACGTGTTCTTTGAGAACTACTCTCCGTTGAAAAAGATAGTAGCTACACCAAGAAAAGAAGACATATCCGAGGAAAACTAGATGATACTCTTTCAGAATCTTCAAGAAGAAGACATCAAGTGGAGAGCTCCTTGGATGATTCCTAATGAAATTCTTTATCGATGTGGAAATTTTGACTGGGTTCCTTTGCTCGGAATTTGAAGAGCTGTTGGGTATGCTCCTTTGCTCGTATTGAGGCAATATGGGTCGAGACAATTTGTACCAACTACAAATGGACTAGCCCAAAGTGAATTTGCGTATAGTGGGGAAAGCTATAAGAAAAGGGCCAAAGAGATATCTGGTGCTTGGAATCAAGTGCATAGAATGAAGAGATTATCCGCGGGACCGATGACGACTCCAGAATATGATGGATGGAGGACTAGAAGAGTTAACGACAACATCCCCAAACAAAGCACAGAGGGTTCCCGACCTAGAGAAGAATGCTTACGAGTGGTACCATCAGAGCTAGAAATCATAAAACAAGATTTCGAGAGACAGAATCTAGAGCTCAGAAAGAAGATAGAAAAGCTAGAAGAAGAAAAGATGTACTTGAAATTGGACGTGGATGTTCAGAAGTCAGAAATAGAAAAAGTGAAAAAAGAAAAGAGAAAAGTCGAGGAAGATCGAGATGATTTGAAGACCGAATATAAGAAGATGCGACTATCAATAAAGAATACCGGATTGGGGAAGACCACGGAACAATGGCTGTAAGAAGTCCAAGAAGGAAAAGCCAGAGCTGACTATTGGGAAAGAAAATTTCGAGAAATACGAGTGCAAAAAGAAACCTTAGAGAAAGACTTGACAGAAAGCCTGAACGAAGGGATAGAATTAAAAGATAGAATAACTGAACTGGGGAGGACGCTCCATCACTATCAAAGCCGTAATGTCGCGATCGAGTTAAGGTCAAGCCTAAACAAGATCGAAGAGATGAAGAGTAGGGTTGAGGAGCTGGAAGCAGCATTACACGGTTATGAACTACGGATAGAACTTCTTGAGGCAAAGGAAGAGCGTGGAAAAGAAGAAATTCATTATTCTCATGATCAAATCAGAAGTCGAAATTACCTTATGAGTGAGGCCATAGTTCAAATCAGAGAGGTAGCTGATTACCTGCAAACTCTGGCAGCACAGGCCGATGCACTAAGCGTGAAATATGAGCTGCAGCCTCATCATAATCAAGAGCTAATCTCTTTGTTTAATAGAATCAAAACTCTGGGTCTTAAGGCGAAAGCATATTTGTAGTCCGGTTTATGTAAAAGGGTTTTGTTTTCTAATAAGGCTTTCTGAAATGAAACTGAATCTGAATTGATACTCCTTTGCTTGCATTCATTCCACGCATTAGCATTGCATGTATTTACATCATGTCACATGCATAGAAAGAGTCTAATACACTCAAATCATAACAGTGAAAAAAAAAAGAAAGAGAATCTGGAAGCTGAACATCCGTACGGCACCCGCACTAAAACAAAGAAAATGGATCAGAGGCTAGAGCAATTCCAAAAGGAGATGCAGGACCAAGTGCAAACACAGATGCAAAAACAGCTAGCCAAAATTCAAGAAGACATGATAGAATCCTGAGGACATGAGGTCTCAGATAGCTCAAATGACCCCACTGTTGAACAGGTTTATGGAGAAAGGAAAAAGCCCCATGGCTATTACTGGAGGGGAGAATGAAGATATTCCCTCAGGATCTACCCTGCCGCAAGTGCCTTCAGAGCACGAAGAATATCCCCGGAGGCCATCCGTCACAATTAGGCCTCAACAAGGGCAAGCTAACACTGGATCCCCTATAAATTTCCAAGCGGGCTCAGGATCAAACCCGGGTGATGACCCTATTAACCCTATGGTACCGGATTTTGATGAAATGGAGAAAGAAAGAATGAAAGCTGAACCCAAGCAGGTGGAAGATCGCTACAGATGGCTGGAGGAGAGAGTCAAGGCAATAGAAAAGACTAAAACTTGTTACGGGATTGATATCAAAGAGCTAAGTCTGGTCCCAAACTTAGTGCTTCCACCAAAGTTTAAAACCCCATATTTTGAAAAGTACAACGGGACCAGCTGCCCTGGAGCACACCTGAAAATGTTTGGTCGACGAATGGCGGGACACGCTGATAATGAGAAATTATTAATACACTGCTTTCAGGATAGCCTGGTTGGGTCTGCGGCCAAATGGTACGATCGACTCAGTAGTACTCAAATTAAAACATGGAGGGACTTAGTCCAGGCCTTCATGAAACATTACGGCCACATAGCAGACATAGCTCCCGACAGAGTCACTCTCCAAACTACGGAGAAAAGGCCGAGCGAAATCTTCAGGCAGTATGCTCAACGCTGGAGGGAGGTAGCCACACAAGTTCAACCGCCTCTTTTAGAAGAAGAAGCAGCCGCACTCTTCATTCATACTTTGAAAACTCCTTTCATCAATCACATGTTAGGAAGTTCTATGACAGATTTTTCAGAAATCGTGAGGTACGGAGAAAGGATAGAACACGCGGTTCGGTGTGGAAAAATAGAAGCAGAGGAAGGTCCCAGAAAGACGACCCTGAAGAAAAGAGAGGGCGACGTAAACAATGTGAGTGCCCGTGACAAGTCAGTTACCCTGAATCAACCTGGTACCATGACTACCGACCGTCCAAGATCACATAGCCAAGAACCCAATACAAAGCCGAATATGAAGAAACTCCAGTTCACTCCAATCTACATGACATATAGGCAGCTGTACCAAAAATTATATGACACACATGTTGTCGCCCCCCATTACTTACAGCCCCTCCAGCCTCCATACCTTAAATGGTATGATGCAAATGCGCAATGTCAATACCATGCTGGGGTTGTTGGACATTCAATAGAAAACTGTATTGCCTTCAAAAAGTTGGTGGAAAAGCTCATTCAAATGGGTGTTGTAAAAGTTAATGACACAGAAAGTTAATGACACAGAACACCCATTACCCAATCACGCTAATAACAGAGTGAACATGATAGGGAAGAAAGTAAGAAAAAGAGTGAAAATAAACGTCGATGAGGTAAAAACCCCGTTAAATTGGGTTTGGAAGCAGATGATAAACAGAGGCTTAATCACACGACAGCCGAGAGGAGAGATTGAAGGAGCGGAAAGATATTGCGAGTTTCATGCCGAAATGGGTCATAATATCCAAGAATGCCTCAAGTTCAAGGCTATCATTCAAGATCTCATGGACAACAAGGAGATGGAATTCTACGAAGAGATTGGAGAACCAGAAGAAGGAGAAGTCCATACGTCAGAAGAAGGATCATCTAGGAGAATTTATGGGGGCAACCGCCCTGCGGTGATTATATCACGACCTAGAGTGGTTGAAGTCACACCAGAAAGAGAGATCCACACGTCAGAAGAAAGAGCATCTAGGAGAATCTACGGGGGCAACCGCCCTGCGGTAATTATATCACGACCAAAGACGGGTGAGACCGGAGTGTCAATCACACCGAAGGTCATAATACAAAAGCCTGCGGCTTCCCCTTATAGGGATGATAAAAAGGTTCTGCGGAGTTACGATGGTCAAGTGGTAACCCCGGGAAAAGAGAGTCCAGTCAATGCTACAGAGGAAGACCGAAATGGGGGTTTCTTTACACGTAGTGGAAGGTGTTATACCCCAAACATGAGCGTGGAAGCAGCCAAAGGAAAAGCGGTGGCGATTGAGCGAAGTGAAGAAAGAACATGTAACAGCCCGATTTTGAACCTCGTCGGAATAGTGGTTTCGGGACCACAAATCCGATAAAAAAAATTAAATTAATATTCTTATATTTTTATGATCTACAATTTTATGAAATGATTTTGTAAAAATTTCGTTTGAAAATTTTGGTGTTTGAGCACTCAATTTAGTCAAAAGGACTAAATTGTAAAAAGTGCAAAACTTGAGTTCTAGAAGCTAGAGGTATCTAATTGCTATGAAATTTTAAATTGGAGGTCCTTAAAAGGTAACTAGACCATTGGTTAACTTGATGGAAAAAAAATGGACATCAAATAGGTGAAATAGAATATTTTTAAGTTAAGGGCATTTTGGTCATTTGGTGATTAAAATGAGTTAAAAACAAAATTAAAAGCCAATTTTTGCTCATCTTCTTCAAGTAGGCCGAATTTTTCAAGGAAACACCATAGCTAGGGTTTATTCAACTTCTCAAGCTCATAGTAAGTGCATCCAAGCCAGATTTTTAATGTTCTTTACGTTTTTGGAGTCCCGGTAACTTGATTTAGCTTATTCTATTAATAATTCATGCTAGGGTTCATATTTGGAAAAATACCCATAGGTGAAATGTGTTTATTTTGATGTTTTATGATAGAACATGAAGTCTGAAATTATGTTAAACAACTTTTGCTTAGTGATTTTAAGTGAAAACGAGTAAAACGGCTTAATCGGTAAAAATACCTAATGTTCATAAGTACAAGTTAGAGTGAGAATTTGATGTTACCATAGAAGGTAAAAATGATCAGCATGCCATAAAACATAAGAATAAGGGATAAAGTTTAATTTCTGAGCTTTGGGGTAGATGTGTAAATATGTAAAAGTTTAGGGGTAAAATTGTAATTTTGCTAAAGTTAAGAATTAAGGACTGTTTTGTTGAATGTGAGTATTAAATAAGCTAAATTTGCTATTATAGATCAAGAAGAACAAAATCCAGAGTTAGATCGAGGAAAGAAAAAGATAGAGGATTAAAATGATATAGTTGATCGTATTTTGTTTCGAGGTAAGTTTCATGATAAATAAATGCAATATTCTATTACTTTACATTTAATGTTGTTAAATTTCAGCATTTACATATTTATTCTGTAAATTTATTATTTAAAGACTCAATTATGAATTGTGGAGAAGCAATCTCGTAAAGTTAGGTTGAACCTCAGGAATGTGTAGGATACAAATGTCATGACATTAGGGTTTAAGGAAATCATGTAAGACCATGTCAAGACATGGCATTGATATGTTACTATAAGGCAAAGGTCTCATGTAAGACCATGCCAAGGCATGGCATTGGTGAGTTCATAAGGCAAGGATACCACGTAAGACCATGTCAAGACATGGCAATGGTTAAGTTTCATAAGGAAAGGTACCCGCGTATCCTTAGTATTCCAAGTGGTTCAACGGGAAAATTCAAAGAATATACCAAAGTAAAGGTAAGGCAAGTCCAAGCTAAAAAGGTAAGGTAAGATAAATTTATGTTAAAAGGTAAGGCAAGTATACAAGTTTTAAGTATATTGAGTTAAAAGCTTAAGTGATCTTGATAAGAAAAACATAAGATAATTCATTAAGAATGTTGTTATCTATTTACATGTAAACTTACTAAGCTTTATGCTTATACCCATTCTTTGTTTTTTTTATAGTATTACAAGCCAACTCGGGAATCGAAAGTACGTCGGAGATCCTTACACACTATCAAAGGATTATATCGGTATTTTGTGACTCGAACGTTTTAAGTTATGGCATGTATAGGGACTTAACTATCTTGTGTGTATAACCTTATGATATGGCTTAAGATTGGCTTGTAAATGTATGGTAATGATTAGCTATTAAAATGGCTAATGAAGAGTATGTTTTGGATATTATGTAATGCCTAATTGGTAATTATTAGAAAGAAATTATGTAAGTATATGCAGGGGAATAGTTTGTACAGCAGCAGTGATGTGATTTTGAAAAATAACCAAAAATAGTAGAAATGGAATTAGGTTGTCCATGAGATATATAATTAAAGCTTATTGAGTCTATTTTTATATGAAATAAACGGTGTAGGAAAACGAGTTGTAAATTATGAGATAATCGATTTTTAGTAAAGAGAGGTCAGAACTGTCAAACTGTGTAATAGGGGAGACTTTAACTAATAAACTGTACTAATTGGCCACACCAAAAATTCTGGAAAAATTATGGTAAGAATATATATGAGTCTAGTTTCATATAAAATTTACGGATCTTAATTTTGAGTTTCTTAACTCGAGTTATAGTCAATTTAGTGAACATGACACAGACGGACAGTTTAAATTTTTATGCCCAGAACTAGTAAGTTAAGTCTAGTAATGCCTCGTGCTCGACTCCGGCAACGGTCTCGGTAAGGGGTGTTACAGAACAATTGAACCCGAAGCACTTGTCAACGTACTTGTGACAGAAAACGAGGCTAAGGAGTTCTTAAAATTCCTTAAGCATAGCGAATATAGTGTTGTGGAGCAACTACACAAACAGCCAGCTCGCATATTGGTACTAGCCTTGCTCATGAACTCAGAAACTCATCGAAACGCGTTGATGAAGGTATTAAACGAAACATACGTAGCGGGCGACATATCTGTCAACAAACTAGATCGTCTAGTTGGAAATTTAAGTGCCGACAACTTTATTTTCTTCAACGATGATGAGATACCTCCGGGGGGTGTGGGATCCACCAAGGCCCTACACATAACCACACACTGCAAAGGATATATATTACCCGGGGTGTTGGTCGATAACGGGTCGGCCTTGAATGTACTACCTTTTTCCATATTGAACAGGCTGCCCGTAGATAGCTCCCACATGAAAACATGTCATAATGTTGTGAGAGCATTCGACGGTACGGAGAGAAGGGTCATGGGGAGAATCGATATACCTCTTCGGATTGGCCCAAATACGTATGAAGTAGACTTCTTGGTGATGGACATCAAACCTTCCTATAATTGTCTGTTAGGAAGACCATGGATCCATTCGGCAGGGGCTGTACCATCATTACTGCATCAGAAGTTAAAATTGGTAGCGGAAGGAAGATTGGTCACAATCAATGCGGAAGAGGATATCATAGCATCCGTTACTAGTGACGCTCCGTACATTGAGGTGGACGAGGAAGCGATGGAGTGTTCTTTTCGATCACTAGAATTTATCAACGCAACCTTCATTATCGAGGGCAGCAAAATCCCCATACCCAGAGTATCTAAGTCTACGAAGATGGGCCTCCAGATGACAGTTGGGAAAGGAGCCTTACCAGGGAAAGGGCTCGGGAAGTACCTTCAAGGAAGGACTGAAGTGCCGATGCAACGAGAAAAATGAGACCACTTTGGCTTAAGATTCAAGCCAAATGCAGAACAAAGGAGGAGAGAGGAAGAAAAGAGAAGGGAAAGAAGAAGGGCGCGCCTAGGCGAACAAGAAATCAAATGGGAACCAATGACCTTTCCTCATTTATCCCGAACATTTGTCTCAGGAGGGATCCTATACCCTGATCAAAGTATGGCAATAAGAGAATAAGCAGAAAAGATGTTGGGAAACTTGAGCGTCAACGCCATATCCGAGGGAAAGCCTGAAGAAAGAGATTTATCCGGGATTCGCCCTTATGCTCCTAGAAGTGTTCTGAACAATTGGACCCTGGAAGAGATTCTCGTAGCTTTTAGAATCGACTCAGAGTAATGTTCAAAGCACACCTATTGCTCTAAGCTTAGGAGTAATAGGGAACCCTTTGTTGAATAGGCATATGTCCAAGCGTCTTTATTTCAATAAAATGCATCTTTCGAGCAAATTTTTCACTCTTCACATTCCATTCATAATCATTCACACAAATGATCATTCTTAGATTATTTTGTTTTTGCATTTTTCTTTGTCCTTTCCAACAGGTCCCCAGATATTAATGGCATGAGCAGCACTGTTATTAACTCAGAATCTCCCTTTGAACAAGATACGAGTATGGAGGGTTCCCAAGATTTTGAAGATAACCGAGACAATAGCGTATCTCTTGAATTGTTAAGAATGGTAGAGCAAGAGGAGAAACAAATCTCACCCCACAAAGAGTCAGTGGAAATTGTGAGCTTAGGGGAAGGGAAAGAGTTGAAAATTGAGACTAACATCGCCGCGGAGACAAAGCAAGACCTCATCAAGTTACTTCAAGAATTCAAGGACGTCTTCGCTTGATCATACCAGGACATGCCTGGGTTGAACACGGATATAGTGGTACACCACCTTCCCATAAAAGAGGAGTGTAAACCCGTTCAACAGAAGCTTCGAAGAATGAGGCCTGATGTTTTGTTAAAGATAAAGGAAGAAGTCAGGAAGCAGTTCGACGCCGGTTTTTTGCAAATGGTCAAATACTCGAAATGGGTAGCAAACATAGTGCCTGTTCCTAAGAAAGATGGGAAGGTACGAATGTGTGTGGACTATAGGGATTTAAACAAAGCTAGCCCAAAAGATAACTTTCCGTTGCCTCACATTGATACCTTAGTGGATAACACAGCTGGTTATTCACTTTTCTCTTTCATGGACGGCTTCTCCGGATACAACCAGATTAAGATGCACCCTGAGGATATGGAAAAGACTACATTCATAACCGTGTGAGGAACATTTTGCTACAAGGTAATGCCGTTTGGACTAAAAAACGCAGGGGCAACATATCAAAGAGCCATGGTTACCCTCTTCCACGACATGATGCACAAGGAGATCGAAGTCTACGTAGACGACATGATTGCAAAGTCCAAAACCGAGGAAGAGCATGTACAAGTCTTGAGGAAACTGTTTCTAAGGCTGAGAAAATTCCAACTGAAACTCAACCCAGCAAAATGTACCTTTGGGGCTAGGTCGGGTAAATTGTTGGGATTTGTAGTTAGTGAAAAAGGAATTGAGGTGGATCCTGATAAAGTAAAAACTATACAGGAGTTGACTCCACCACGTACCCAAAAGGAAGTTCGGGGTTTCCTAGGGAGATTAAACTACATCGCTCGATTCATTGCACAATTAACGGAGAAATGTGACCCTATATTCCGTCTTCTTAAGAAACACAACTCAGGTGAATGGAACGAGAAGTGCCAGGGAGCTTTTGATAAGATCAAGTATTACTTGTCTGAACCCCCAGTACTAATGCCCCCTTGTCCAGATAGGCCATTGATATTGTATTTGTCAGTATTTGAAAATTCTATGGGATGTGTGCTAGGCCAACATGATGAGTCAGGAAGAAAGGAAAGAGCGATATACTATCTCAGCAAGAAGTTTACAGAATGCGAGATAAGATATTCGCCAATTGAGAAACTGTGTTGTGCTTTGATTTGGACGACCCAGAGACTGAGACAGTACATGCTATATCACACCACTTGGCTTATCTCAAAGCTAGACCCTCTCAAGTATATGATGGAATCGACTGCACTAAATGGAAGAATGGCCCGACGGCAGATTCTACTTTCCAAGTTCGACATAGTCTACATAAACCAGAAAGCTGTAAAAGGAAGTGCAATAGCAGACTTTCTAGCCAACAGAGCTTTAGAAGACTACGAACCAATGGACTTCGATTTTCCAAATGAAGATGTCCAAAAGGAGGGCCTCCCTTGGAAACTGAACTTTGACGGAGCTTCAAACGCGGTAGGGAATCGAATTGGGGCAGTCCTAGTATCCCCAGATGGAGACCACTATCTTCTCACTAGCAAATTAGATTTCGATTGCACGAATAACATGGCTGAATACGAAGCATGCATCCTGGGTATCCGGGTGGCCATTGAACGCAAAATTAAAACGTTAGAGGTATACGATGATTTTGCGCTAGTAATCTATCAACTGAAAGGTGAATGGGAAACGAGAGACCCCAAGCTAATCAGTTATCGAAGGCTAGTCTTGGAGTTAATTAAAGAGTTTGACAATGTCGTTTTCTGTTACCTCCCACGAGAAGAAAACCAGATGGCTGACGCCCTAGCTATCTTGGCTTCTATGATCAAACTGAACAAGCATTAGGAAGTGAAGCCTATCCAAATGAGCATTTACGAGGTTCCGGCACATTGCTACAACATCAGCGAAGAAGAAAAGGACGATCACCCTTGGTATCACGATATATTATAATACGTGAAGAATCGTGAATACCCCAACCAAGCAACTGAAAATGATAAGAGAACGTTGAGAAGACTGGCTAGTGATTATGTCTTAGACGGGGAAATCCTATACAAAAGAAGGAAGGATAAGGTACTCCTAAGATGCGTGGATACTATTGAAGCCAAGAGGATTCTCAAAGAAGTTCATGAAGGTGTCTGTGGGACACTCACTAATGGTTTTACAATGGCAAGGCAGATCATGAGATTCGGGTATTATTGGTCAACAATGGAAGGAGATTGCATCAGCTATGCCAAGAAATGCCACAAATGTCAAATCTATGGAGACAAAATTCATGTACCTCCTTCACCTCTCCATGTCATGACCTCCCCATGGCCTTTCTCTATATGGAGGATGGACGTCATTGGACCGATATCACCAAAAGCCTCGAATGGGCATCGATTTATCTTTGTGGTAATCGACTACTTCACCAAATGGGTAGAAGCCACTTCGTATGCGAATGTCACAAAGTCAGCAGTCAGCAAGTTCTTAAAGAAAGAAATCATATGTCGATATGGAATGCCCGAAAGGATCATATCTGACAATGCACAAAACTTGAACAACAGTACGATAGCAGAGGTCTGCAGTCAATTCAAGATCAAACACCACAACTCGTCACCATATCATCCAAAAATGAATGGTGCAGTCGAGGCCGCTAACAAGAATATTAAGAAAATCGTGGGGAAGATGACTGAGACTTACAGAGATTGGCACGAGAAGCTACCATTTGCTCTTTACGCTTATCGAACATCGGTCAGAACCTCTACCGGGGCAACTCTTTTCTCTTTGGTATATAGGATGGAAGCGGTACTTCCGATCGAAGTTGAGATCCCTTTCCTTTGGGTCTTGTCTGAAATAAAGTTGGATGAAGCAGAATGGATCCAATCCCGGTATGATCAGCTAAACCTAATCGAGGAAAAGAGGTTAAAAGCCGTTCGTCATGGACAAATGTATCAAAAGCGAATGATACGGGCTTATAATAAAAAAGTTCGCCCTAGAGAATTCTATGAAGGAGATCTTGTCTTGAAAAAGATCTTTCCCTTGCAAAAAGACTTTAGAGGAAAATGGATGCCGAACTGAGAAGGACCTTATGTAGTAAAGAAGGCCTTTTCTGGTGGAGCCCTAATTTTAGCAGAGATGGATGGAAAAAGTTTACCGAATCCTATGGACTCAGATTCAGTCAAGAAATACTTCGCCTAATCCAAAAAAAAAAAATACACGGAGAGGCCAAAGTGAAAACCCGCAATGGGTGTGTAGCCTAGATGGCTAAGGGTGTTCACCACCCCAGGTGAGGCCTGGGTTCGAGTCGCGCTAGTCGCGTTTGTTGTAAGGGCTTTGCCTTATTATTGTAATTCACCAAAAAAAAAAAAAAACGGAGAGGCCAAAGTGAAAACCCGCAATGGGCGCTTTGTGACCAAAGGGGTTTTGAATTGAAAACCCAAAATTGGGCAATTCAAAATTTTGAAGGAGAGGTATGCAACGGCCTTGCTACAACTCAATTAACAAGAGAGAGAGACATCACGTCTTGGGGTATCAATAAAGTCTTCTAAGGCCATCCAACACTTATCAAGTATAAAAGGGGTTCTCGAGAAATTTTGCTGCAGAAGCTCATGCTATGACATCCGGACATTTGTTTTCATCTCCTTAGTTTCACATTTTAGCAAAATTTGCCTCGTCAAAACATGATCCTTTGATCAGTTTATCCATTTTGAGCCTTAATCTCAGCGTCCATTGTAATGACATTTTTTTTTGAAATAACGATTAATGGACGGTTAATATTCAAATTAAAGGAGTTTTGCATATCACTTTAAAAAGCTTCTAATTACTACGGGAACTTGAAGTGAGTCCAATATTCAGAACTAACCAGGTTCGTGGGGTAATCGAAACCTAAAATGGTGACCCCCAAAGATATCAATCAAACAAGAAGGCAGGGTGATACGTTACGAAAGAATCATTCTCATGCATTCATCATTCACATTAGGGGCTTTCGGTTCATTCCGATCATTGCATCCTCATCATTATAAAAATGCCATTCTTATGTCATCCATAGCACATGTAGATAGGGGCATTTGAGTCATCGCATCATCATCATTTATTTAAGCATAAGCACATTCTATGGAGATGAGTTCCTAAAAGAACAGTGTATCAAGTTCATGTTTTGTTCCCTAGAGATGATAGTGGAGCAGATTGAAGATCGAAGTCTTCCGGAAGATAGTAAGGGAGCAAATTGACAAGTTCAGATAAGATTCCCAGATTAAAGATTATCCTATTGCCACTGACCAGCGGTGGAATAGGTTGAAGATTGTTCTATTACCACTGACTTGTAGTGGAATAGATTGAAGATTGCTCTATTACCACTAACCAGTAGTGGAATAGATTGAAGATTATCCTATTACCATCGACCAGCGGTGGAATGGTTTGAAGATTATCCTATTGCCATCGACCAGCGGTGGAATGGGTTGAAGATTGTTCTATTGCCATTGACCAGTAGTGGAATAGATTGAAGATTGTCCTATTGCCACTGACCAGCGGTGGGATAGGTTGAAGATTGCAAATGTTATCTCCCTGAAGATATAACGAAACAGTAAAACGGATTGAAGCCACAAGCCCTATCTCTTGGAAGTAGCAGTGGAGTAGATCAAAGCAACAAGCTACCTGATAAAGAAAAGCACCAAAGAATCCAGACCAAGTGGATCCCGACAAATTTGGGCCTTATTTATGTCTTTGCTCTATTCTCGCTACACGACAATGAGCAAAGAGGGGCAGCTGTATCAGCCCAAATTCGTCCGGGCCCAAAACCCACAAAACCCAATTACAACACCCAAAATCTAAAAGGCCCAAAAGATTAAACTTTCCTGCAGAAAAGCTAGGGTTTGGAAACCCTAGCGCCGCAATTCCACTCAGCCACCAACGCCATGTCCATTTGTCTGCCAGCAGCTCCGCTCAACCTTCACCACCGTTCCCCACTACTCGATTGCTCTCCCATGATCCGCAAAAGGAGACAAAACGACAAGCAACAACACAAGGGCAAAAATATTGTATTTTTATTACTAATCGGCTATATAATATCGATTGAAAAATGTAACAGGGCTTTTTTTTGATTTAACCTTAGATCGGAATAAAAACAATGAAGTTTTAAGGTGATTTTTAATCTCTTTCACCGATCCTTCTCTGTCATATAATATTGCCTTTTTAGATCTATTTTTTGAGAATTGTTAGAAAAGATTTTTTTAGCAAAAAAATCGGAAATCAAAAGAGAATAGATCTGCTTTTTTTTCAAGGTGACTCTCTATTTTCTCGACTTTCTTTCCAATTTGGTTTTCATTTTTGATACACAAAAAGGAGAATAAAGGAAAACACTTACTTTTGGGTTTGGTCTCCGCTGATCGGGGCTGGTTCGAAACGCAGGGCTAACGGCCTCCTCTCGCGTTATGGCACGGATGGTCATGTTCGGCGACGACGTGATTTGATCTAGTAGAAGAAGAAACAATAAAATGAGGGGGTTCTCTCTTATTATCGAAGAAAGGAAACCAAATGATAAAAAAAAAAAAAAAAAGGGTGTTATAAAAGAAGCAAAAGCAATCGTTTGGCTTCAAAAAGTTGCATATATCCCTTAAAGGGGATATTTATGCGAAAGGCCCTCCCTTTTTGTGCCACCCTTTAATTGAACCTAATTTCATTCTTTTTTAATTTTTAATTTTGCCTCAAAATTTTATCTGATTTTCAATCAAGTCCCCACTCATGTAGCGTGTTTTGAAAGAGTGTTTATTTCCCGACTTAGTCCCCTGCCTTTTACGCACATTTCAAATAGGCCCTCCCTTCTTTATTTTATTTTAAATTTACCCCAAGCATTTGTTTTTGTTCAATTTTAGTCATTTCTAACTACTTTGATTATTTTATTAAATCCATTACTTTTATATGTATTATGACTACGTATGCCATTAGTGTTATTATTATCATTATTATTAGTTATTGTTGTTATCATTAGTTAATATTATTAGTATTATTATATTATCACTATTATTATTTTACTTTATTCCTTATCATTATTACTATCATTATTATACTATTATTATTCCTATTACCACTATTACTGTATTACTACTCGTATATATATTTACTATTATTATTATTATTACTAATATGTTAATATTATTATCATTTATTGTATTGTTCTTGTATATATATTTACGATTATTATTATTATTATTATTATTATTATTATTATGTTGTACATAGTTTGTATTATTATTATTTTATTATGATATTATTATATTTGCTATACTACTATTATTATTACTATTATTATTATTGTGTTTATTATTGTCTCTATCGTTACTAACACTTTTTTGTTTTATTTATTTATTATTATTTTAATATTATCTTTTTATTTTTGTTTTATTATTGCATCTTTTATTATCATGTGTTGTTAATTTCTCGCTTTCGTCGTTTCATCGAATTCAACATTTTATCTTTATTTATATTTTTTTATTCATAAAAAATAGGTTTTCACAAAGGTAATATTCATGATGTTTGGAAATCTAAAAATTCGTGCCTAATCATGCTGGGTGTGACTTTTTGTTTGACCAAACAAATGGATATCCTTTTAAATTTTGCTTCTATTTTCAAATAAGGTGATATTTGCGTGTTTGGAAGTTCGAAAAGATCGTGCCCAATCGTGCTGGGTGTGTTTTTTCTTGTATGATCGAATGAGCAAATACCCTTTTCAAAATTTCAAAAAATGTGTGCTTGGACAATTTTTGGAGATGATCTTGAATTCGGGGACTTAGATTATTGTGTCCAATCGTGCTGGATATGAGATTCTATTCCTTCGAAATAAGGGAAATTCGATGTTCAATCAAGTTGTTTAAAATAAAAAAAACAAAATAAAATTTCAAAATCTTTTCAAACTTTTCGACATTAGGACATTAATTAATCAATTTGGTACCGATTTTTGGGCGTTGCGAGGGTGCTAATCCTTCCTCGCACGTAACCGACTCCCGAACCTATTTTCTCGAATATTCGTGGACTTAAAAACACTGTTTTAGTAAATCAAATGTTTTATTAAAACAAGGTGATCCGATCACACCTAGTAAAAGATCGGTGGCGACTCCTGTTTTACTCATTTTCAAAACCCAAGTTCGATTCATGCCTTTCTCAAGAGCTGAGGGACGATTTCGACAAGGTATAACTTGATTTTTATAGATTTTATATAAAAACTTTTTTTTTTTTCAATTCTGCAATTAGGCACATTGATTAGAGAGAGAGACTTTAATTTGTTGGCAATTATTGGTGGAAATAAATGTTTTAGTTAACACTCTAAGTTCGTAGAAAATATATCCACTTTACCCTTAATTATAAGTTTTATTAATTTCATGTTTTGATTATATTTATTTGTTTTTGACACTTATTTGTTTTTGTCACAATCTCTAAAATTAAACATAATTTCTTATCAGTTCATAAATAAGAAGATGCATAACCCCTTATTAATTCATAAATAAAAAGATAAAACACTCCAGCACACTTGAACCCACGTCCTACTATATTCGCCACAATGTCTACAATAAGCAACTATAAAAGAATATTTAAAACATAATATAAATTGAAAAAAGAAAAAGAAAACATAAATGTGGTATGAAAGTATGAACTTTCAAATTTTATATAATGCAATATTAATGTGTAACAGGCTTTAGCAAATGTTGTTGGGATGCCGTGAGCTTTGGCATTTGCATTCCCATTCCCATTAAAGCCATAATAATCCATACAACAACCAAACTTATTTTTGTATACATATGATATGACCCCATAATAGTAGTGTGATTTGATGAAAGGCTAATTTCACAAATAATGACCTAGCTTAGTGCTACTACTTTTTTTACTAATGGTAGCATAATTACTGCCCAAAATCTTGAAGCTTTGTTTAAGGATATCCATCTCACGTTTCATCTCATATCCTGCCTTCTCCATTGAAGCTAATCGAGCTTTCAAACCTTGTATTGTTTCTTCTTTGCTCTTCAGTTCCTGCTTCATATCTTCTATCATCTCATCTTCCTCTGTTTTCCAATTGATTGCATCTCCTACATTCAATCATTTATTTTTGTTCAACTTTTTAACTATGTAGCAATGAGTGAAGCTTTCCAAATGATAATTCACTACCAAAATCTAGATTTTTATCAGTGATATTCAACAAATCTAAACTCAGAATCCAACATTTGTTATGGGTTTTTTTTTTTTGAACTTTTTGATGCCCTTTTATTAGATGAGAAAATTGCTTTGTAGCCCTTCTAAAATATTAAATCATTCAATTTAAGCTTTGGTTAAATGAAAAAAAAAAAACACTTTTCACCCTTTCAAAAACTACAAAAATAGTCATTTTGTTTTTATTCGAATTATATTTTAACCACTTATATTTTAAATGTTATATTTTAATCACTTACATTATTATTTTATTAGTGATCACTCTGCCGTTAAACTCCGTTACTTTTCTAACGATAATTCTACATGACAGTCCAAATAAATTTTAAATGCCAACTTTATTATCCATATGAAAGGAGAATATGTTTTTAATTAAATAAATTTAATTAATTAAAAATTTTATTTTAATTACAAATTGAATTGAAAAAAAAAATCGTTCGCTCTTTTTTTTTCCTAAAAGAATTATTCTCAGTTGAATATTTAAATTGACATTTAAAACTCATTTAGACAGTTCCGTATTATTGTTGTTAGTAATGACACTTATCGACAAAATGATGACTTTGTAATAAAACGATGATATAAGTGATTAAAACGTAAAATTTTAAATATAAATGATTAAAATATAATCCGTAGCAAAAAAATGACTATTTTTATAATTTACTTTTTATTAAATTGTATAAATATTAATTTCCTTAAAAGGATTCATGGAAACTTTAAATGACCCAATTGAAAGTAATTAAAGAAGTGAAAGAATATACTGAAAATGTGGGAGTTGAAATAATTAAAGAAAGATATAGGTCAAGCAAAAAAAAAGTACCATGAGTTCTTTGAATGAGATCATCAAGCTCAGTCTTGATGGCAAGATAGAGTTGTTTCCATTTCTCCACAACTTCATCCCTCCTTGCCCTTTCCTCTTTCATTTGCTCCAATAAGTAACTTGTCCCAAGCAATGGCCATCCTTTGTCACATTTCTGAACCATCACCATTGATGAACCACCTTCTTCCATTTTCTTTATCTTCTCTTCTTTCTCATCCACTAACTTCCTCAAAACCTTCACTTCCTCCTTTAACTTCTTCCTCTCTTTAACCCACTCAGCCTCTTTGCATGCATAAACCATCACTTCTTTCTCATAATACCCTCCCACTCTTCCCTCTTGGAGAAGCCTCATTTTGTCCGTCATCAATACCTTCACATTTCTCCTCTCATAGCATGGCTTCCTCTTTTTCTTGCTATTAGAGGCTCCCATGGTTAAAGAAAATAATGGGACAGTGAGAGGTTTTTAGAGGGAAATTTTTTTTTTTGGGGGGGGGGGGGATTAGGAATTAGAGAAAACAAAGTGTGTGAATGACATAAATTCCCTTACCACAGAGGCTCCTCCTCAATTAATGAAGAAAAACAATAAAAAAATAACAATGCCCCTTTATCCCCCCCACATAAAAAAATTCAACAATGTTTGTGATTAATTTGTGAATGATAAACATTAGACAAACTTTCCCTCAAATAATTGATGGGAGTGTGAAAAAAAAGACCCGTGAAATAGGCTTTTTCTTTTTTTTTTTTTTTTTTTTGGTGAAAGATTAAAAATAGCTTAAAGATTTCTAAAAGACATTGTACGCTTTGTCCTGAAGGAGAGCTGTGGCTACGATATCTGGTGGCAGTTCAAAAATTCGGAGAGCAATCTGCCAAGAGAGTCCTATCTTCGCAAGTTGGTCTGCGGTTGAATTACCTTCCCTGGGAACATACTTAATTTCCCATTGGTCTGCTAAGAGTAATAGTCTTTTGATCCTTCTGAGAAGTGTAGTTTCCGAGTAAACCATGTCTCCTCTAGTCAAGGCCCTGATTACTTCAAGATTATCAGTTTGGAGCTTGACCTTCTTGTATCCTTTATTCAGTAGGATGAATACTCCATCATGCAGCCCCCATAGTTCTGCTTCCATTGGTGAGCAAGCTGCCCATGTAATGAGTGTATCCTAAGATCCAATTACCATCCCGATCACGTAGCACTCCTCCCGCCGCGCAGCGTTTAGGATATTCTAGCCATGCTCCATCGTAAGAGAGAGAAGAACCCAATTGTCAGAGCAGTTTTGATGGAGCTCTGGAGAAATCTCGACAACCCTGGGTTTAGTGATAATGGCCTCAAGATTTTGTGCCCAGCTGAGTGAAGCTTTAATGAGTTCGAGTGGCGTTCCATCTATGCTTTGGAAGATGAAGAGATTCCTATTCTTCCAAATTCGCCAAGCTATGATCCCAAATAGGCACGACCAAGTAATATCTTTTGTCCTGCATTTTAAAATGACAGCTAAGATTAGTAGTGAACCAAGTTTGTAGAGGGTCAGGAAAAAACCTGTGTTGTTTCTCTGGAGGGACTATGAGCTTCCAAGCTTCCTTGGCCGTCTGACAATCACGTAGAACATGCAAGATGTCTTCGAGATTATGGTCGCATCTAGGGCAAGCACTGCTGTGGGCAATCCCTCTTCCGCATCTCTCTCGAGTTGGTTAAGAGTCTCTGATTCGCCACAAGCCATAGAAAAATCCTGACTCTTTGGGGCCCTTGATATTTCCAGATGACTTTCCAGATATCGTCTTTAGGTCTCCAAGAATTTTCCTTTAAGGTCCAATAAGCACTTCGGATAGAGAACGATCCGGACACTGAGCGTGCCCAAATGATTCTATCTTCGCCACCAAATGCGGGTGGGGTGGAGGAATGCTTACAATACGTTTCAATTTGTCCTCGGTGTAGCCAAAGACGAAGCATATCTATATTCCAAGAACCATCCGGGAGAACCCAATCTTTGAGTCTTTGCCCAAGTTGAGCCTGGTTTGAGCAGAAACATATGATATCAATGGTCCAATATCAGGTATCCAATTGTCTTTCCAGCCACAGATGGTAGAGCCATCCCCAACAGACCACATGAGATTTTCACGAATGAGGGGCCACACCTTAGATAAAGATTTCCACAGGTGCGAGCTTTGGCTCTTAGTAATAATCACAGGAAGCTGGTTTTTCCATCCATACTTCGAGCGGAGAACTTGAACCCATAGGGCATCCTGACGTGTGGCCAGATTAAACCCAATTTTCATAAGAAAGGATTTATTATGATCTTGGAGATGCCTAAGGCCGAGCCCTCCATAAGTTCTGGGTTGACAAATGGATTCCCATCCAACCAAGGCGATTTTTGTGTTGCCAGCTGATCCTCCCCAGATAAACTGTCTGGCTATCTTCTCTACCTCATCACACACCCCTTTCGGAATTGCTAAGGACTGCATAAAGTAACTAGGGATAGTTAAGAGGACAGATTGGGCCAGAGTGATGCGCCCTGCAAGGGAAAGTTTCCTCGCATCCCACTTTTGGAGCTTGTTTCTCACTTTTTCGATCACGAAATTTAAAGTACTCTTAGTGACGCTTGGTCATGTGTAGAGAGGTACCCCTAAATATCTTCCTAGGTTAAGCACTTTCTCGAAAACCAAGAAGTTGGTGATCGATCGCTTAGGTTGCTATCCACACCCTTTGAGAAGAATATATTACTCTTTCTAGCACTTACTTTTTTTGTCTCGAAAGGTGTGAAACCGTCCTAGGAGCTCCTTTAGCAAGAGGGCTTGATCCATTTCCGCTTTGCAAAAATAACCGGATCATCCGCAAAAAGAGATGTGATAGGGCGGTCCCCGATCTGGAAAGTCTAATAGGTCGCCACTTGCCGGTGTTCATCTCTCGAGTTGATGAGGTGAGCTAACCACTCCATACACGTAACGAAGAGGTACGGAGATAGCGGGCATCCTTGTCTAATCCCCCTTGCAGGTTTAAAGGGTCGAGATGGGACACCATTCCAAAGGATTTGCATAGTGGATGATGAGATGGCATTCATAATAACCTTTTTAAGTCTCTCGGGGATCCCGGCAGCGTCCATTGAGACCTCTATGAACTTCCAACTGATCTTGTCGTAAGCTTTCTCCGAATCTAACTTAATGGCCATCCACTTCTTGTTACCTCTCCTGCTGCGCATAGTGTGTATGATTTCCTGTGCTATGATGATATTATCTGATATGTTCCTCCCTGCTATAAATCCTGCTTGCTGTGGAGATATGTAATTTGGGAATACCACTTTGAGTCTATTGGCAATCACCTTCATCACCACCTTGTACAAAACTGAACAAAGGCTGATTGGTCGAAATTGACTGAAATCATCCGGGCATTCTTTCTTCGGTATAAGGACAATGAGAGTGTTATTGAGATCCTTCTCAATGTTGTTGCCATTGAAAACTCCTTGTACCCACTCGCAAACTGCTCCCCCAACTATATCCCATTGACTTTGGAAGAAGTGTGCATGAAATCCATCACTGCCTGGTGCTTTTAATGGCGCCATATCGAAAAGGGCTTTCTTGATCTCCTCCTTAGATACCCCTTTATCGAGAAATTCGATATCTTGCTTCTTGAGCCGGGGAAAGATATTAGAAGGGACATTAGTAGTGGTTGTCGTGGTTTCCCCGTATAACTTCTCAAAGAACTTAACGGCTTCATCTCTGAGAATGTCCTGCTCTGAGCTCCACTCCCCATTGCTGAGACGTAAGGACAAAATGCGGTTGAATTTCCTCCTTTGTACCGTTCGGCTATGAAAAAACTTGGTGTTTCTGTCTCCAAATTGGAGCCAGTCGCATCTAGATTTTTGTTTCCATAGGAGCTCCTCGTGGTTGAGCACATTTTCCAGCTCATCTCGAACCTCGAACTCTAGATTGGCTAGTCTTCTAGAAGTCGTCTGATCTAAAGCTTTCTGGATGTTCCAAAGAGATCTCAAGAGTTGTTTTTTGCGAGTGCCAATAAACCCATAGGTGTGTCTGTTCCAATCCTTGACATGTGATGTAAATTCAGATAGCGTGAGGGCCATGTTGCCTGAATATCTCCATTTGTTCGAGACCAAATCCTTGAAATTTGCGTGCTCTGTCCATCCTGCAAGAAAGCGAAAGGTCTCCCTCTTGGGGCTTTAAGGGTGGGCCTAGTTTTAAGGAGAATGGGTCTATGGTCTGATTTAATGCGGGGGAGGTGATAAACCAGGGAATGTGGAAAAGCAGAAATCCAAGCATCATTAGCCAATGCTCTATCCAACCTCTCTAAGTGTTTCCTCTTTGCAGTGTGTAGGATGGTCCTATATAACCAAGGTCCCGCAAATTACAAGTATCAACAAAGTTACCAAATAGGTTGCATCTCTTACTGTTGACCGATCACTTTTTTTGTCCTCGGGGATAGAATAGCATTAAAGTCACCCAAAATCATCCATGGCGGGGATCTTGAGGTAAGACGTCCATTAGTTCATCCTGCAGGGCTTGTCTTTTAGTTCTATCAGGCTACCATAGACAACAAAAATAAAAAGCCATTGTTATTGTTAATCGCATTGACCTTTATATTAAGAAGCATAAATTGAGGGTGGTTGTGGATAATGCCGATGGTAATAGAATCCTTCCAACCAACCCATATGCCTCCGAAAAACCCTGATTCAATACGGTGAGAGCGATCAAAACCCAATTTATCGATAATGGAGGTGGCTTTATGGCCACTAACTCGGTTCGATGAGACATACAATATATCGGTTTGTACTCAAAATTGTACTCACGAAAAGCTCGGAGGAATTTATTATTGGGCACACTGATGCGGTTCAAGAAAAAATAGAGAGATTAGAATTCATGATGCTTGGGAGAAAATAATAAAGAAAGTAGAACTTTGTCAACCTGTAAAAAATGAGATTCCAATCGATCCAAGCAAGAAATAAAAAAACAGACTTAAGTACTTTTACCAGTGTTCAGGATAACTTCGTCTGGGTCCACATTTGTTGACATGGATAGAGACTCGGCTAACCTGGTCATAGATTCACTCAAAGGACTTTTAGAGGATTTCTTATTTTTATTGAGGATTGCTTTTCCATGTGTATTTTTATTAATTTTCCTAGTGACCCGAAATCCACTTTCCTTACCCCCCGTTGATTTTCCGGAAACCCGATTCTTGATCACTCTGACATTAGGCCCTTGCTCTTTAAATGTGACGGCTGTGTGCCTAATATCATTAAAACTGCCAATAGAGTCTGTCATTTGGACTTCAACCAATGTAGACGATGTTGATCCAAATTTAGAGGCATGGAATGGCCATCACTCCATTAGGTTCCTGCACATCGAAAGTGGACATATGCGTTGGTAAGGCGTCATTTTCATGCAATATTGTATTTCCTATAACCGCCTATTATTAAAAAAATTAATAAGATTTTGTAAGGAAGAACTCCCTTCTTCGTTGGTCAAATGGTCCTTATTGGCGCAAGGAGAAGCTGGCCCGATGGGGTTTTCTCTCAATTTAATTGGCATTGCATCACTTGTATGTTGTGGTGGGCCCCTTTCTTCTAAAGCTTTGTCTTTATCTTGTAGTGCCTGGCCCATGACCTCATTATTCAATGAGTAGCTTTTTCCAACACATGGAATTAAGCTTTTTCCAACGCATGGAATTAAACTTTTAGTAGGAGAATATTTTGTCTTTATGCATGGTGGGCCCTCTTTGTTGGTGGCTTGCATTTTATTATGTTCTATGTTGTCTGGCAACTTTTTTTTCCAAACGGCTACATTTTTGCTATGCGCATGCTCTGCTAGAGCATTGAATCGGGAAACGTTTTGAGTGGCCGGCAATTCCTTGACCGCTTTAGCTCCTTCAGCTGTGTATTTCTTTGTTGGTTCGAGATCTGTCCCGGGCCATATTATCCTGCACCCCATTTTCGTTGTTGATTTTAATAGAAATATTATTTTTTTGAATATTTTTCCTTGATTTCCTGTTGACCACCATCCAGGGCCCATACGTGTCTCCCTCTCCTCCTGCTCTGCGCGCGCCGATATGTTTTCCGCTTGTGTTTTCCAGTGCGGCCTCCGTTCGTAACAAAGGGCACAGCTCCTTGGTGTGGCCATATTTTCCACATTTGTAGCAGATTGCCGGTAACGCTTCATATTCCACTCTTTGTTTCATGCCATTTACAAGAACTTGAGCCGTCAAAGGCTTGTTCAAGTTGATGTAAAGCGCCATTCTAGCAAAGCGGCCTCGGGTTCTCGCGTTGTCGGTGTTAATATCTAGCCGCATCACGACTTTCCCAATGAGTCCACCTATTTTCGTAGAATTTCCTTCTTGTATAAAAATCCCGGAGAGACTGGTAGTCGGATCCAAGCCAACACTATGCTTGGAAAAGGTCGAGAGGAATCAAATTCTTTGGTCCACGGTTGAACCGCTGTGTATTGCCCGTAAACCAACCATGGCCCCGAGATAGAACTTTGATGTAATCATGTGCGAGAATGGAATTTAGCTAAATAGTATCCATTTTCAATATCCATGAGATGAAAAGGTTTGGATGGATTCCATAAGCTATTGATTCGGTTAGAAAGAGCCTCGTACCCGATATTTCTTCCAAGCAATTTGATCACTACTGTTGATTCCATTTCTTTGAATAGAATTTGTTGAATCCTTTCCGAGAAATCTATTGCTGGAGTACCATTGACAGTGGATATACGTATGTCTCCCTCCAAGAATTCAAGATCTTCAACACTTTCGTCTGAAAGGGAGAGCGATCTTTCGTCTTCTGGAGAAACTGATTTGGTCCCTAGGAGTTTATCTTTCCACGAAATTTTTGGATTTGAAGCGTTTTCGACCACCACGTCCATGGCTTCTTCGTGTATTCCTTCTTTAAAGCGAACTTTTTTAGTGATACGATCCTCCTCCATACGGGAACCACCTCCATCAACATCATCCAGTTGAGTAGACACTTCCCCAGCTTCCAGAGATTTTTCTTTCTCCATTTCTATATTGTAGAGTTCCTTTAACGTCGGCCAATAGGCTTTTTCTTCAAGTTTACAATAAGATGAACACACAAGACAATATATACAAAAATAAAGGAAGATAGTGGGATTGGAAAGGGCAGACAGCCCTTCACTACCCAAACGACTTTTTGAAGCAAAGATATATACACAATCTAATTATTACTAGTTTAATTCTGTGATTATTAAATACATAAATTAAAAGAAATTGTGCCATGTTAATGGTCCTACAGTGTTGAAGTTGAAAAGGACACTATTGTAACTTCAACAAAGAATACTATCCCTTTTGATGTGACCTTTTTCTTTCATTCAATGCATGGTAGTAGTAAATAAAGTTGTTCATTTAGATTTATCTATATTTATGAATAATTAATTTTAATTTATTAATTTAATATTTTAGATAATTTTTTTTTATAACTAAAGTTTAGGTGCAACCAAAAATCATTCTAAAGTAATTGTGTATGTGCTATAGAAGTTGTGAATATGATGTTCCAATGCCAGCTTTTGATGGCCCTACATTCTTTCAAGGGCATGATTAGAAAGCTTCATAATTGAGCAAATTTCTCTGTTAAATACCTCAAAATTTAGCTTGTGAACAAGGTCTAATCTCACATTTATAAACAAACAAAAAAATCTTTTGCCTATTTTACAAGCTGAGAAATTTCTACACAAGTGCTATAATGTTAGTTGAAAAAAGAGCCAAAAGTTGAAAAGAAGGATATGATGGGTATCATCATTTTCACTTAAAAAAATGGAAAAAAATTATCTACCATTCATTTCCAATCTTTTCTCCTAAAATTTACTGTTTGAATGCAAAGAATTTTCTGAGATATTTTTCCTGAGAAAATTCTGCTATCCAATCAGGATTTTGGTGTACAATTCCTCCCCTCCCCTATAGTTTAGGGTAGCAAATAGACTTGCATTTTTCAAAGCTTACCAAAACAACATGATTTCATGTACTAACACAATTCATTTATGATCACAGCTTACACCCCTCGGATTCCCTGACTGCAAGAAAATATAAAAAAGACTTTGAGGGTTATTAGATGCTTGGAAACTGTACATCAATGCCAGTTTACAAACTACATGTCCATTTCACATTAATTTGGAGAATGGGGAATTTGGAACTTTACTAATTTCCTACAGAATAAATAAATATACTAAATTAGTCAAAAGAATTGGATAAGGACTAGGTTTGTTTGTTTTTTCCTGGGTTGGGAGGATGTGAAAATTTTAACTAAAAATATTCCCTTCCAATGAATTTTACATCCAATTCAATTATTTGCAACTTCACTAATCTTAATATCAAACAGTCACCCAGAGTACAAAATAAGTTGACGTTAATCAAATTAATAAAACTATAATCATAATTTTTTTTTATGTTTTATACTTTTTAATATATTTTATTTATTATATACGGATTCAAATATCCATAAGTTTAAACACCATATTTGTGAAAGTTAATATCTTTTACTGTTTTTTCCGATTGTCATAATTTAATCTTTTTTTTTTAATTTTAATATCGTACATATTTTATATGTTATTGTTAATTAATTTTAAATTATACATTTATTTTTAAGCACACTTTTGTGATCTAAATTTATGGTTTCCACATGTACAAGTGATAAGATTTCTAGTAATACTAATGATTTTTATTCTCAAAGGTAAAACCAGAAATTTTTTAAGAAAGATCAAGGGTAAAACTATAAAATATTAGAATTTTGTGTTAAAAATACTTAAATTATTAATTATTAATTTTTAAAAGAGCCAAATTTCTTTTATTTATTAAAAATAAAAAAGGCTTAAAATTAAAATTTTCATTTAGCTAGAGACCAAAGCCCCCTTGCTTATCCTTATTATAATTTTTGCTAGTAAAACTTTAGTAATACGGTTTTTTGAGACGAAACTCCAAAACAAACATTATCATGTATTAAATCCTGCTTGTGAAGTTAAAGAAATTTTATTAGCTGTAAGCAGAATACTAATCTTTTTTTATATCTAAAAATCATATTAAATTTTAGATAAATTTAAAGTTGAATTAGATCCAACAGTTGAACGAAGATAAGCTCTTTCAACAATAATTTTATTATTGTTCACCTAAATTTAACTATGGATTATAGATACTTTAAAGGCAAATTCACCAATTTAGCTTATTCTAGTAATACGTTTAATAATTTGATTTCTTTATTTTGGACACGAGACCCGAATAAAATATTTCAACGAAGACGGGGGCTTCCAAGGTTGTTTTCATTGTTCGCCTAACTATGAATTATGTTCTACTTTCTCAATTACGTGGTTTTGGTTTATTGCGAGGTAGAAAAGTACCTTCTAACATTGCCACGACTCTTAGCCATAAACTATAAAAATAATCACTTTTGTTTGTTTCAGATTATATTTTAGTCACTTATGTTTGAAATGTTTCGTTTTAGTAACTTTTTTGTTACGAAATTATTACTCTACCGTTAAGCTCTGTTACCTCCGTAACAGCGATTCTATGTGACAGTCCAAATAGGTTTTAAATGCCAACTTAAATGTTCTATATGGCAGTCCAAATTAAATTTATTTAATTAAAAACCTAGTTTCATCCCAACAACTGGACATCTAAGTTGACATTTAAAACCCATTTAGACTGCCACGTAGGACTGTTGTTACGGAGGTGACGAAGTTTAACGGTAGAGTGACCACTTCGTAACAAAACAATAACGTGAGTTACTAAAATGTAGCATTTCAAACATAAGTGACTAAAATGTAATGTGAAGCAAACAAAAATGACTATTTTTATAGTTTACCTTTTCTTTTTACCTTTTATAAAAAAATGGTGATTTTTTTATCTCTCTACTATACCTAAAATTTAAAATTAATTTTTATTCTCGAATGTATATAATAACTTGGTCCTTATTTTTTTTATAATGTATAGTCAAAATAGTTAATGTTGTTGGCTACTGTAATTAATTTTTGTTGCATGAATATTTTTAAAAATATTATTTTAACAAAAAAAGTTATCTTGGCATGAGTTATCAAAATTATTAACCGGATTAATTATTTTGATTAACTAATGACATAATTTTTTCACTTTTTTTAGTTATTATAAGATAATAGTAAAATTGCAGTTTCGATTTCTCTACCATGCTAACAGTAGATATTTAGTCTTTATACATTAATTTAACATAATTTGATGATTTACTTTTACAATGTCATTAATTACTCCAAATAATTTACATCATGTGATAGTTATCTTATTACTTTACCATCACATTCTTTGTATGTTAACAAGTGTCTAATAATAAAAAAAATTATTTGTAGTTGAAAGATTAAAAATGATGTTTTCAACTATCAACCTTTTGTTTATTTATATTTATAACCATGACAAAATGGCATACCAACACATTTTTTCAATAGATTATCATTATACCACGCTGAAATTTTAGATTTAATCTTTACTTTAACTTTTTGACATAGTTTGTGTCGAAACCATTTTTTGTTTGTTTGGAAAATAGGGCTGACTTTAAAAACATGGAGTCACCACCAATCTTTTTTGAAGTGTGATTGGGTCACCTTATAAAATATTTGGTCTACGAATTTTAAGAAAACAGGTCCGGGAGTCGATTACGCACGAAGAAGGATTAGCACCCTCGCAACGCCCAAAATTGGTACCTTATTGATTGATTAATGTCCTAATATTGAAAATTGGAAGAGATTTTAAAATACGAATCCATGAGAAAATGTTTGGATAATTCGAATTGGATATCGAAATTCTCTTGTTCTGAAAGAATGAAATATCACATCCAGCACATTAGGATACGATGTTTCAAACCCTTGACACCAAGATCATTTCATGATTTCTAAAATTCATGCATTGCAATTTTAAAAGGGTACTCCGTTATTTGGCCAAACGAAAAAACCGAAACCTAGCACGTTATGGCACGATCCCTCGAATTTCCAAACATGAAATATTGCCTTAATTTTGAAGTTAAGAAAACACGGTCAAAATCTTAAAAGGATATTTTGTTATTTGGATGAACGAAAAATCGAAACTCAGCATGTTAGGGCACGATTTCCTGAACTTCCAAACATAAAATATTACCTTTGTAAAATCCCTTTTTATGAATTTGGGTAAAAAAGTGGAGAAAAAAAGAGATAAAGTCAATGTAACCTCTAAAATAGAAAATCAGTTAAAACGTAAAAATGGTCATACTTAGCGAATAATGATAATGTGAACACGATAATAATAACGAGCAACATAACCTTGCAGGCATATAAAGACGTAAATAAATAAATGAGTAGGTTCATAATATGGATAATATATCATAAGACAATAATAATGAGAACAATAATAAAATAAAATGGAATGAGCAAAAATAATAGAACGAACAATAAATAAAGTAACCCAAAAAAATATTAGTAAAGGCTTAATTTAAAATATCGAGTAGGCATATAAAAAAAATAAGTAGGAAATTTTTTTAGAAAAATATAATAATAATAATAATAATAATAATAATAATAATAATAATAATAATAATAATAATAATAATAAAAGGAAAATAACAATACTATATTAATAATATGTTAAAAAACAGAAAAACAATAATAATAAATATAATGATAATAATGAAAGAAAATAATAAAAAAGAAAAAAATAATAGAGACCATAATAATAACAATAAGAAAAGAAAATAATACATTAATATACTTACTAACAATAATAATGTGAAGGGTAAAAATTTATACTATATTCATAAAAATAATTATCGTAGGTTAATAATAATAGTACTAATAATAATATAAATAGTAATGAAAATAATAATAAAAGTGACAGTAAAAATAAAATAGTATTAATAAATAGTAATAATAATGGTGACAAGAAAAATTATAATATAAGTATTAAATAACAATGATAATTAATAATAATAATAAAAGTACTAGATAACAAGAATAATTGCTAATAGTAATATATACAAAATAAAAAAAAAAATATTGAACAAAACAACACAAAAAGAAGATAATAATGAAAAAATAACCGAAATTAAAACAATGGGCCAAATTGGGATTAAAGTAAAATCATGGGGCTAAATTATAATAAATAAATAACTAAAAAGGATTAAAATCAAAAGAAGCAAACAAGCCGAGGGCCAAAAGGGAAAAAAACCCAATTTCTGAACACGCGTCCTTTCCCTAGAGGATCGGTGCATCAGGGACCAAATTGAAACGCGTAGCAAATTGTTATGGCCGAATTAAAAAAAACAATAAAAGGTAACAAATGGACTAAATTGAAGCGGTTTGAAAAAGCGAAAGGACCAGGTCTGTAAATAGCCCATTTGGTAAAAACGCAGGACCCTCCTTCTTGGTCGGGTTGACGGACTGGATATAGCAAAACGACGCCGTTTAGGGGTATAAAAGTTGAACTTTTTTTAAAAAAATCTTCATTTACTTCATTTCAGCAGAAAAAAAAAAATAAAAGCTTTCAAAAATGCTCTCTCCCTCGCCTGAACTCTGGCCAAGGTCCGGTCGCCGGACTGCCATGACGCCGCCGCCGGCCACCGCGCACGGAAATAAAAAAATGTAAGTTTTTTTCCTTTGTTTTTATATGGTTTATTTAAATATTCATAGTAAAAAAATAGAAACAAAAATTCTATACGTAGGCATATTCAAAAAATAAATAAAAAAAGGGAAAATAAAAAAATGAAAAAAATTAAAAAGTAATAAACCTTGGCTGCTATGTATTATGTGTTTTCGTTTTTGGGGTATTTTTGCTCTTGTATCTATAAAAAATCCTCCTCTTTTACATGTTTTATTTCGGCTTTTTATAGCCTTTTTCTTTACAACTGATCTCCCTATTTCGTAGGTGCCAACGTCGTGGAAGCGCACGATGCGGAGGTGCGGGGCGACGTGGAGTGGACGTGGCTCGATGGGGCTGCTGGCGGCGCCGGATTGTTAGCTGTTAGGTTTCTAGAAATTTTTTAGGTTGTAATTGCTATTGGGTTTTGGATTTGGGCCTGTTTGTATTGGTTTATTGTTTGGGTTTAGTAGGCTTAGGTTGGAGTAAAAAATTGAGTCATACAGTTTGATACTTCAATTTTTATAATTCAATTGATTAGCTCGAATACTTTATTTTGATTAAAATGATATAATTTTTAAGAATTGTTAATACCATTAAAATTATCAATTAAATTCACATCTATTGCAATGTCGTTTTGTGTTACATAGTTACCGTATGAGTGTATTTTTTCAGTTTCAAAATATAACTCAAGTGAGTTTAACAGAAAAATTTAATGGTATTTATAATTTAAACCCTTAAAATTAAAAGAATGAAAACAAGTTAAAAGAAATACTAGTTCCAAATTAAAGGTTGAACATGATGATTGGTGTCAACTTATAATAACCTTATCACATCACTTCAGCTATAACTATAACGTTTAGCAAATTTATAAATTTATTTCCTTTAAATGGAATCAATTTCAAGAATAATTAGTACCATTTTTAAGCTCCTGTACTTAAATTCGATTATGTTACTTTTCTTAACTGACCATTTTTCAGCCATGTGACGTATATTAATATTTTTTTTGTTGACACTGATAGCTTTGAGACTCTCATAAATACACTACTACGAATCTTTTATGTTCTTTTGTTGGAAAACAAATCCAAACACCAAAAATCTTAGAGGTGCATGCTTTATTTTAGACACAGCATAAATCTGCTACGCTTTAATTTACATTACTACCTTAATTTTAATCGTCATGAAAGAATTACGCATTTTCATACCAAAAACAATAGATTAAAATATGTTATAGGTACTATACTATCCACGAATTAGTCCTGCATTTTTATTTTTAAAAATTAATTCCTCTCAAAATTCAAGTTCAATTACAATGTTAATTTTTGTTAAATTACATGACTACTAAGAGAGCATTTCTTTTTTATTTCAAAATATCACACCAACAAATTTAACAAAAAAAATTAACAATGTAACAATTTGACCTAAATTTTGAAATCTGAAAAATAGAACAATTAAATTTCTGAAAATATCAGTACAGGGATCGATGGCATATTTTAACCAAAATAACAATATAATCAAGTTAAATGTTAAATGCATAACTGTAGCACTCCACACCTAACCCGATCGCTAGATTCAAATATGAGACACTTTATTCGTTGTTGAAACAACTTGAACTATCTTCTATTTCAAATCAAATACAAATATCAAGCTTTTATCACATTATACAAAACATTCGTTTTGATTAAAAACAAATTCAAGTCATTTTAAACACTTTAGAATCATTTTTAAACAAGTTCTAGGTGCTTGGGGATGATCAAGACCAAGTTCGGGTCTCCGGGAGTCAAAACAAGTCAAAACAGGGGAGGGATCCCTATCTGCCATACGTGTATCTGTAGAAGTCCCGGCTACTGATTTACTTGTACCGATACATCTTACCACTTGCATCGGTAGAAGTTTGTCAGGATCCAAAAAATCACCCTAAAACACACCTCATTTGATCTAAAACAATACCAAATCATTTCTAAACATTATGAAACACTAAATACAAGTTTTAAACACCATTTAAGCATCTTTAAACACATTCAAACATGAACATCACTTTACCAATTTCATACTTCAATTTTATCTACTTGACATGGAAGCAACCAATGATTGATAGCATAGCATTAATTTAAGATCATGCATCTCAACTTAATCACACAATCATATCATCGAACACTTAGATTATTGAACATGTTTAACTTGTATAAGATACCAAGGCATCATAATTGACTCCAAAAAACTAAATTACAACACTAGATACATGCCGACTCTATTTTAGCATTCAACTTACGATTCAAACATTATTGAGCTGAGATTTGACACCTGGATGATGCCAACCTTCTTGAATCCACGAGACCTAATTGAAACCTGCACACAGGAACAAACAAATCCGCACACTAAACAAAAGAGCTCAATGGTGCTAACATAATTCGAAAACAATGTATATAATAAAATTTAAACATATAAATTTGATATAAAATCATTTTTAACAAGTGTATATCAAGGAATCTTTGTTTCATGTTCTTTACTAAAACTTTCATACCAAATTCATGCTCGAGTTAAGTCTTGTATAACATCATCTCATTATGCCTTTAATGCCATGCACTATCATATCTAGTATCATCAATTAGATTTAAGCATAACATCAATACTATCTCAATTTAACTAATAATCATATGGCATTCTCATACGACTATTGATATCTCAACATCATGATTCAAAAGGCATTTCATATACAAATATTCATTTTCTCATTTCATGATCGAATCCATTGATTCATTTTATAACCATATCGGCCCTCGGGGCTCATAATATCCGAATCGCATGGTTTTTCACATGCTATCTTTCCATGCTTTAATAATTCATTTTCAATTTCCACAATCAACATTTAACATTAAACTTCTAATGTTATTAAGCAAATCACATGATTTATAATCCCTATTAACCAAACACAGAGTCAAGATGGATACACGGATCAACCAATCATTACACCAAAATAGCTGACACTCAGTGCATCATCGGTACGTTCGAAATAATGTGCGCTCTGCGCCTCATCGGTATGAACCCAAGTAATATATGTAAATGTGCCCAGCACCTTATTGGTTAAAACCAAAATAAACCCCATACACTAATCCTATATCATGCCAACTATATCTGACTCTATCCGAGACCGTTAATTGTATTCAATATTTCAAAGTATATATGTTCCACATTATTAACTTTTATATATCAAATTCATCTCTCTCTAAAATCATTTATCATTTCATAACATTAGTATTCTTTTAAATCTCATATACAATCAATATGGCAATTCACATATCATTTACATATCAATTTCATGCTTTTATATATCATCTACTTAAGTATTCATACTTTCACATATCAATATCACATTTATCTCATAGTTACATTTTCACATCAAGATACGTATACATACAAATACACAAACTATCATCACATTATAATCATTCATCATATATACTATCATCATAGTTTTCACAAGTTCACAACCATAAAATACTTACCAAATCATGAGACAAGTAGGGTCATTACCTTAATCAAGCTATTTCATAACAAGTCATATATATATATATATAATATTCAAATCATGAAACCACAAACTGGATAAAGCTACTCGTCTACGGTTTTCGCCTTTCCTTCATCTCACGACGCCCCGACGCTGTCTTTAGCTACGTACGATAATTCGATTATTGACGCGATATTAGTTTTCATACAAACACATCAATTAAACATAAATTGCATTTTATTCATTTTAGCCCCTATAAGCCCTAATATCCAAAATGCTTGTATTTTTCGATATCTAATATCAAATCAAAATTTAATTTCATATTTTTTCATTAGGGACCCAAAGCTTTCAATCTACAACAAAATTTTCTAATCGCTTTCACTTTATTTAATTTGATCCCTAATGTCATAAAATTAATTATAGGTTTTAGATGAATTTCTAATCAAATCCAACACTTTTCTCTACTTTCTAACTTAGTCCTAATATAATTTAAGCTAATCCTTCAAAAATCTATTACTATCAATTTTAATTTCATGAGAACTCATTAATGGAAACTTGGATTTAACTTGACAATTTGGAAATCTAAAACATGGGTATGCTTAGTTGATAAAATATCTATAATAATCTCATGAAAATAACTTGGTTACCTTGGTTATTTGGGACCGAAATTTGAAGAAAACTTAACCTTCTTTTTCTCTTTTCTATTTGGTTTGAGAGGTAGGAGATAATATTTTTGTTTTTCTCTCACCCACTTGCTCACCATATATATATAGATTAACATGGTTATTAACTTAGTTAACTAATAATTAACTATACTTTAATAATAGTTAGTGGGAAGTGTTGACATACCTAGCACTTAAATATTGACATGAATCATAA
The DNA here is from genome assembly GCA_025503065.1 of Gossypium bickii. Classification (NCBI taxonomy): domain Eukaryota; kingdom Viridiplantae; phylum Streptophyta; class Magnoliopsida; order Malvales; family Malvaceae; genus Gossypium; species Gossypium bickii. The sequence goes on from CP106720.1 coordinate 91,668,137, forward strand.
ATGGCTCAATAACTCCAAGGTCCCTAGTTTAATTACTTATTAAACCCTCAAGCATTTTCTAAATTAAAACTTAATAGCGATTGCACTTTTACAATTTAGTCTCTGTACTATAATTAATGATTTTCTCGATTTAATTACTCAACCATTTAATAATATATTCTCATACTAAATGTGTAAATCCTCCATTCATAAACTCAATTTATGGTATCCAGTTTTGGAATCACATTTTTCAACACCAGTTAAAATCGGGTCGTTAGAATAACTCTCAATTAAAGCACACTAAATCAATATAAAAATTCCATTCAAGCACTAGTTTAATACACTCACATCAATTATTCATTACATAATTAACTTAGCATGAATCGCCATTAATATATAAATAGACAATTTGACATTCACTTCATAAATAATTTTTATCAAGTATCAATTAAAGCACACGAAATCGATATAAAAATTCCATTCAAGCACTAGTTTAATACACTCACATCAATTATTCATTACATAATTAACTTAGCATGAATCGCCATTAATATATAAATAGACAATTTGACATTCACTTCATAAATAATTTTTATCAAGTATCAAGCTAAATGTTGTCATGTCATATACATATAAAAATAAAAATATGCTAATATCACCATTTAGATGACCAATGACTAATCATATAGCTCCATTTTTTTAATTAAATTGTCCAATTTTGCCTAATACCAAACTATCAGAATAAGATAATGGAAGTAAGTGACACTGCCTTGCCTTTAAAGTGTTGACACCATCTTTGAGGTGTCCATACACATATATCAGTAGCATCACCTTTAAGGTGTCATAGACTCGTAGTACCACTCTAAGGTGCAAATATATATAATGTCAACATCACGGTACTGCTAATTTCTATCCCTATTGGCACGCTAATGTATCCTTGACCTATAGTTTAAGTCCAGGCTTTTTACACCCATATTATTTTAGGTAGACAATATGCTCAGCATAAGTTAGTAGTTTACAAATTCCAAATTCAGTATACTCCTAATATGCCATCAATATACCAATTCCATAAACATAAGCAATCAAATTAAAGACATTTTTTCCATCATGATCAAATATTCAATTTACACCTCATATGCGATCAATATACCAGTTTCCCATAAACACAAGCCATTAAATTCAAGTTATTTCTATTATGGCCAAATATTCAATATACAACAAATATGCTATCAACACACCAATTTTCCATTTTTTATCATTTAAATCCAAAGATTAGATAAGTCATGTTTCCAATTTCACACAACAAACAAGAGATATATAATTTTTGGATTGTATCAAATGGTAAAAATGAAAAATTGACACATTGATGGTGTATTAGATATACAATGAATATTCGGCCATGATGGTAATATCTTGAATTTAAGGGCTTGTGTTTCTCTTGTAAATGAGCCATACTGTGGATTTTTCTATTCTTCTGTCTTCCAACCTATGCGTGGGAAAGGAATACAAACGTGCTAAGCACAAAGCTTAATAGTGCACACTTTAATTTTAGTCACTAAATGAATAGCACTCTATAGAAATGAATCTGACAAATATAGTAACACAATCATGTATCAAATAAGAAAATCCCAATCAATATACACACTAAATCAATAAAGGTATCCCATTCAACCACTAATTTAATCTTCCTACATCATTTTTTTATTAACAAAATTAATTCTAACATGAATCACCTTTAATATACAAATCAATAGATAAACTGGCATTCATTTCACAAATAAATGTCAAGTATCAATTCAGACATCATCATGTCATATATATATATATATATATATATAGGCTTAATACCTTGGACCCCTATACAATAGATAAATTGTTTGTTCGGCACCCCAAGAAGTTTTTTAGTCAGTTTATACCTGCACTTCCATTCCGTCAAGAAAAAAGCTCCACACTCACCTTCACCAAAAAATACTCCAACCTGCCTCCACTGTTTCAAAAAGGAAAACACTCCATTCAGAGGGGGATGGTTCGGAATCCACTGGGCAGTTTAGTTTTGCCAGCCCTAGTCTATGGGAAAGGATAAGAGAAGTATTCATTGGAGGAGTTCGAAGAACATTTGTGAGACTAAACTATGAGGAGGTATGGGATTCAAAGATATGTTTGCATTCTACAAAGCTTGTTTTGCTAAGGAGGTAGGGATGGAGACTGCTAAAGAATAATAACTCTTTGGTAATGTGCTAAAGGCAAAATATTAACCAACAACAATTTCTTGGATGCAAACCTCAGACAAAATCCATCATTTACATGGAGCAATATATGGAGTGTGAAGGATGTGGTGGAGGCTGGGGTAAGATGCAGGGTGGGCAATGGGGTAAAAGCATTCAGGTATGAGATGATAAATGGGTTGCTAGCAATGCTACATATAAAGGGCAAACCACAAGAGAAAACACATGCACCATTTTCTAGGTTAATGAGTTAAATAGATACAGAACCTAAGCAGTGGAGATGCAACTTGAACAATAGCCTTTTTCTAATCTTGGAGGATGCTTATAAAATTCATTGTCTTCCTATTAGTGCACGTGGATTAGAGGATGAGCTGGTTTGAAATTTGAATAAATACGGAGCATACCCAGTCAAGAGTGGTTATAACATGATCATGGCTAATGCAAGGGAGAATGTAGCTATATCACAAACCACTCAAGAGGAAAATGAGCTAGCTTTTCAAGAGGTTATGGGGGAGATTGCGAAGCACGGTTGGAATCTTGCCTGGAACACGCAGGGATATCTGGTCCTAGAGAAACAAATTCATACACGGACTGGAATGTCGGAAAGAGGGTCTAAAGCAATTCATAACTTCATACCTGACGGAATGCAAATCGCTAACACCAGCAAAGCCTCCTAGCCCTGAACCGAGAGTAGCTCTCTAGAAACCTGTGCAAGAATCGACAATTATATTCTACTTTGATGCGGCCGTTGATATAGAACAAATAGTAGGAGTTAGTGGGCATCGTGGACAGAAATCACCGTGGTGAATGGACTTAGCAGCATGAACGATAAAAATTCCCAATTGGATATGACCACATGCAAGCTACCAAGCACTGAAATTTGCTAGTATTAGGGCCTTTTGACATAGAACCAGAAGGGGATACTTACAATTATCGACGATGGGCCAACTTTGGGACGTTTAGATCCTGCAAATCCGTGAGGGGAATAAGACAGCACAAGTGTGTGTTAGCCAAGTTTTAGTTTAGGGGTTTCTGAAAACTGCTTTTGGCTCGAGGAAGAGGCATACTATTTGGCTAATGCTGTTGGAAACAAACGGTCCTTTCTCTAATTAATTAAGCTAAAACAATATTTAGGTTAAAATATGTTCTTAGTCCCTATAGTATTTATATATTTAAAATTTAACCTCTCTATTTTTATTTTTAAGAATTTATTTTTTTTATTTTTCACATTTCAAATTTTAGATCTGATAATTAACCCGGTTAACCCAGTTAAAAATTTTCTGTTGTGACATTTTGAAGGAAAGAAATACTCATTTAATAACTATGTAATTAAAAAATAATATTGAATTAAACCTAAATTTGAAGAAAATTTTAACTATATCAATAATTGAACTTACTTTTTTTAAATTTAAAAAATAGAAAGACCAAATTCCTTTAAATAAAAGTAAAGTGACTAAATTTTAAATGTGCAAACTAGAAATGTTATTATAAATAATATTATTATTTGGCATAAGATATTATTTAGTCTTTTAACTTGGCAACTTTTTCCAACTTAGTCCTTAAACTTTTTTTTTAATCCACATTAGAGCTTGACAATTTATTTTAGTTTTGGTCATGGCATTTTAAGATTTTGCAACATCATAACAAATTTAGGGACTAAATTAAAAAATTACCAAATTTAGGATTAATTATTGTTTTTTTGCGATTATCAGCAAATATACTCTAAACTTAAGGACAAACTAGGAATTTCGTATTATAGATTTTGCCTTTATGCGTTCACGTCGTTGAGGAAAACCAAAAAAAAAACGAGAGTGAGACATAAAAGGAAAAAGAAAAAAAAATACAAGAGAGAAAACGAAGGAAAAAAAGTGTTGCAAAGGCGAAGGAGTGATTGTTAATGTTGGATGTAATTTCTTTGCATTGCGAGAAGGAGAGGTTTAAAGGTCTGCCATTGTATAGCTTTTCTTCTGCAATGGCGTTTTGCTTCATTGTGACCTCTTCCCTCACCCATTCATTTCCTATAAAAACGAATTAAATTTCATATAAAAAAGGCATTTTGATAACAAATTCTCTGCTGTTTTAGAGAAAAGGGAGAGATACATTTGGTACGGTTAGAGAGAGGAGCGAGCGAGGGAGAGAAACAGAGAGAGAGAGGGGGGGAAGAGCTAGGAATGTGAAAGTGAGGCAGGGATTTGGAGGAAAACTTGAGATGGCAATTTGTTTCGTATTGTCTTGTGGAAGGATCTAGGGTTTATTGGCTCTGCCTCGGATCTGAATCTAACCAGAAAAAATGGTCAGCATTTGTTTTCCCTGCGATTTCAAGTTTTTTTTTTTTTTTTTTTTTCACTTTTCATGTATTTGCATCACAGTTAAATGTAAAGTGGTTGTTCTGTTAATTTTAGATTCAGTTTCATGAAAAAGGAGATAGCTCATTTAGCTCCAAATGAACTAATCAAAATTAAAAATTATTGTTACTCTTCCCCCCCCCCCCTAAATGGTGATCCTTTTGTTGTTGTATAGATTTTGAGATGTTTATTATTTAAATGAATTACTATTTTTTTTTTCTTTTTGCTATTTATTTGGTCAAGACTAATTTATTTTTATGAGAAAATATAGTTTTGTTTGTAATTCCAGTTACTAGAGCTGCATTTCTGTTTTTCTTTGTCTGTAAGATTTTTTAGAGTTAGTAATCTGTACATTGTTTTTTTCTTTTAAATTAATAGAAAGTAGCTCTTTTATTTACTATGCAATTCAATAAATAATATACCCTTTTTTTGTGAAGTAGCTAACTAAAATTAATGGTAGTTTAGAAAGGTTTGATGTTCACAGCTTTAGCCCTGTTCTTTGTTGGGATCATGTTTTGTGGCTTGAATTTGTTATTTCCAAGTCGCAAATTAAATAAATTTTGACTTGTTAATGCAACGACATTAGAAATTTGTTTTAGAGAATTGTGTGAGATGCATAGAAATCAAAGTTTAGTTTCTCCAATGTGGTATTGGATGGTGGTGACTAAACACACCGTTCTTGCGTAATCAATACAATTTGGTTTCATGTTTCATTGTTTGAGATGAGTCTCTTTTCTTTCAAATTGATATGCTCAAGATTTGACATGGCCTTGCAGGTTGCTCCATCCAGTATTCTTGTTGGATCTCATGTTTGGGTGGAGGACCCAGATGTAGCTTGGATAGATGGAGAAGTAAAGGAAGTTAAGGGGGAAGAGATTACAGTAGATTCTACATCAGGGAAGACAGTGAGTGCCTGTTCTCAGGATTTTATGTGATTTGCTTTTGTTCTCCACCCCAACCCCAACACACACACTTCTTGCGTGGAGGACATTTTTTCTTTCTTTTGTGCTTGGCATCGTGATTCGTGATTCATGAAACATGTATATGTGTTTTAAACTGAAACCGAAGAACCAAAGAATCAGTGAATATGACATCACTGGCAGCCATAGTTTAATGAACTTCAATGTATTTAAGTTGTTACTGAATTTCTTAGGTGGGACAATAAGATGATTTTCATCACATCTAGAGATTAATTTTCCATACGTTTTTCTAAACAACAAAATACTGCTATAAAAAGCACAGATGGCAATGGAATGGTCTCTTACTATTTGGTTGCCAGTCAGGTTTGAAGAAACATAGTAGACGTTATCGGAGAAGTTGGTGGAATTTGAGGTTAATCTGACCTTGTTGATAGGATATTTTTAGGTCAGGTGAGATATAAGCTCATGATGCTCATTTAGAGAAATTAGAGAGGAAAATCCCTAACTTCTGAATTAGCCATATATATTGAATTCTTTAGACCTTGTTGATGGGATATTTTTAGGTCAGATTCTAAGCTCATGATGCTTACCACAATAACTTTGAGAAATTTTCAGGACTCAGGTTTTTCTAAGTCATAATCTGCTAAAGATAACTAAGGGCTTGAATTATGGATTTTTTTTCTTATATTTAGGATGCAAGAGTTATCATGTGCATTCAAGGTGAATGATGTGTCTGATAAAAGTTGTGGTAAACTGAATGCTGAAGTAAACAGCTTTATGATGCAAGGGAAGCTATGGAAATTTCTTTTACTTTCTGACTTCCTTAGCGGAAGTCGTGTTTTCAAAGCTGCTGGTTTGAAACTTCGTGTTCAGCTTATGTATGTTCTATGTAGATATTTCAATGGTAAATCGTATTTTCTTTATATATTATTAACATGGTTCGATGCTTCAGCTAACAGCATCTGTTATCTTTTCAAGCTCTAATTTCATTCACTATATAAGCCAGTCTGTATTAGTTCTTTCTTTATTTAGTCATTGTTTTGGTGCATGAAATTGGATTTTGAAAGGTTTGTGGCTTTTGTATTCCTTTCATATTGTGTAGATTGTTGCCAAAACATCTAATGTCTATCCAAAGGACCCTGAATTTCCTTCATGTGGTGTTGATGATATGACAAGGCTAGCATATTTGCATGAACCTGGGGTTTTGCAGAATTTAAAATGTCGATATGATATCAATGAAATATATGTAAGTATTAACAGCAGGTTTGCACCCCTTTACCTTTTTTTGGTGTTTGATATATTATGATGTTATGGCATTGGTTTCCCATATTAAGTACTTTGCATCATGAGTCACTTAATGCAGTCCTTTGACTGTGGTTTATGATGGTCGAGTGTGAATATGTTGCTTTAATTTGTTGTGTGCCTGTTTTTTTTCTAGAGATACATGTTATTGTTTGAAGCTAAATGTGCTGATGTTTATTCCAGACCTACATGGGAAATATATTGGTTTCTTTAATTTGTTGCGTTGCTGTTTTTTTTTTTTTTTTTCTAGGGATATGTATTGTTGTTTGAAGCTAAATGTGCTGATGTTTATTCCAGACCTACACAGGAAATATATTGATTGCTGTGAATCCTTTTCGAAGACTGCCACATTTATACAGCAGTCATATGATGGAACAATACAAGGGGGCAGCTTTTGGTGAGCTGAGCCCACATCCGTTTGCTGTTGCAGATGCTTCATATAGGTAAAGCATTTTTATGCTTCCCTTATCATAAAGTTCTTTTTGCATTCTTCATGTGCTTATTGATGTAATAAGTGTTCTGAACAGACACATGATCAATGAGGGGATAAGCCAATCAATTTTGGTAAGTGGGGAAAGTGGAGCTGGTAAAACAGAGAGTACAAAGATGCTTATGCGCTATCTAGCCTATATGGGAGGGAGAGTTAGCAAGGCAGAGGAACGCTCTGTGGAGCAGAAGGTCTTGGAGGTAGCTCAAACTAAATAATTTAGTTTTGCTATTTGTGTGAAATTGATGAATTTGATGTTGCTTTCTTGGTTGTATGGTTCTCCATTGTCCTTCTTGGAAAATGAGATTGCTTGAATAATTTCTTTTCCTAATGATTTTTATCCTCATTTGTAGTCTAATCCTGTTCTGGAAGCCTTTGGCAATGCGAAGACTGTCAGAAACAATAATTCAAGGTTTGAAATCTACATTTAGGGCATAGGATATTCCACATGCCTTGAGGATTTTTTTGCCAGTCCCTTCTTTTAGTTGGTGAAAGGCTTTCCCTGACTGATTATAATGTAATTGCAGTCGCTTTGGCAAGTTTGTGGAAATTCAGTTTGATCCAAGGGGCCAAATTTCTGGAGCTGCAATAAGGACTTACTTGCTAGAACGATCTCGTGTTTGTCAGGTGTCTGACCCGGAGAGAAACTATCATTGCTTTTATATGCTTTGTGCTGCACCGCCGGAGGTAATGGTGTCTCTGATTTTTCTGCATTTGGCTTCACAGAGAAATCCTAGTTTATTTTGTAACGCTAGTTACAGAAAAAAAATCACAGTAGAAGTCTTGCTCTAGCTTAAGCTTTTCAGTTGTTTAGATCTAGTTTTCTTGAAAAACAAATTTTGCCTCAATAATTGTAATTCTTTTGTTAATTTAAGAAGAAAAAGAGAAGAAAAAAACTGCTGGCTGCTGCCAATTGGGGCTGCTGTTGAACAGAAAAGAGAGAAAAGAAATGGGAGAAAAATTCTGAATAAAATGCATAAACATTTTTCTTTCTTACAGAGGTATTTATACACTCAAAACAAATACAAAATAAGGACAGAAATCTCTACAATTCTAATTGGCAGCCTAAATCATATAATTACAATCCCTAATTTTATGCAAAAAATTATAGCATATCTTAACAATTCTTTTAAACTGAAACATAGTGTTGAAGGAAAGGGATGATCTTAAATTGCTGAAAGTAGGTCTCTGGTAATATAGCTTGCAGCACCCTCAAGCTCTAAGGGTTGGGTTATCAAATTCTTGTTATTTTTTTCCAAAGAATTTTCTTTTTGTGTCAAAGTATGCAGGGCCCATTTTCAGACTTCCATTTCCAAATGTGGTTAATGCAAATAAAAATTATTTTTGGGTCCTCATAATACCTCTTGTAACATGACAATTTCATTTTTGCCTATGTTGACTGGTTTTTTGTTACCAAAGAGGCATCTAACTCTCTTTTGGTCTTTTTCCTATCAGGAAGTTCAGAAGTACAAATTGGGAAATCCACGAACTTTTCATTATTTAAACCAGTCAAATTGTTTTGAGCTGGATGGCGTAGATAGTTCTAAAGAGTATCTTTTAACTAAGAGGGCTATGGATGTTGTTGGTATCAGTCAGGGAGAGCAGGTAATGCATTTTGTTTGTTATTTAGTTGGAATAATGTCACCTTTTTTTTTTCTTTATAATCTCTGCCATGTCAGGATGGAATATTCCGAGTTGTGGCTGCAATTCTTCATTTAGGAAATATTGAGTTCAAAAAGGGACAGGAAATAGATTCTGCTGAACCTAAGGATGATAAATCTCGGTTCCATCTAAAAACCGCAGCAGAGCTATTAATGTAATTTGTTATTACTATTGTTTTCCTTAAACATCCATGCCTTTGTCCTCATATGCAGAATTGAATGGAAAAACTCAAATATGTGTCTCTCTTTAGGTGTAATGAGAAGGCTCTTGAAGACTCCCTATGCAAACGTGTTATGGTGACTCGTGATGAGAGCATTACAAAATCGCTTGACCCTGTTTCAGCAGCTCTCAGCAGAGATGCTTTGGCAAAAATTGTTTATTCAAAATTATTTGACTGGTAACTTTCAATGTACCAGATGGATTCGCTCTAGAGACACATGCATACACTGATTCAAAACATCCATCTATAGTTATTTCTTAACACTTTGTACTTTGGTTCCTCAGGCTTGTGGACAAGATAAATGTTTCTATTAGTCAGGATCCTGAATCAAAATCGTTGATTGGTGTTCTGGATATTTATGGATTTGAGAGTTTCAAGACAAACAGGTGCTTAACCGGTATGCTTTGTTTTCGTCATTCAGAAATCAATTTTTTCTCATGACATCCCTCTATTTTTTATGATTGGGATGTCTAGTTAAGGGAATTCAATATTTAAAGGCCATGATGTGTCAAATCCCTTAATGACTATGCTGGGTGTTGCTGATCAAATTTGGGGATATTTTTGCTTCTCTTTCTTGGCTAGAGTGATCACTAGTCTTTAGTTTTTCTTCCTGGATGATTGCAGCATTAAATACCTTTTAAAGCTCATTTTGCCTGCATGTTTGTGCCAGTTTTTCAAGCTTGGCAGTGTGGATTCCTTAGTTTCCCTACATCAATACTTACACAATTTTTGAAATTTTCATTGTATGCAGTTTTGAGCAATTTTGCATCAATTTGACAAATGAAAAGCTGCAGCAGCATTTTAATCAGGTTTATGCATTATATTGATTCTAATGTATTTAGGATATTGTCAGCTTTTAAAACTATCTTAACATAACTGTGATGTCATTTGCCAGCATGTTTTTAAGATGGAGCAGGAAGAATACAAGAAAGAAGAAATTGACTGGAGTTATATAGAATTTATTGATAATCAAGATATTCTTGATCTTATTGAAAAGGTGCATCACAATTTCTATTTCACTTTGCTGTTTTCATGCCCGTATCTCACTTTCTATAATGTGACTAACTCTGCCAATATATGTGCAGACACACACAGACACACACACACACACACACTTGTTTCTTGTCTTAGTGCTACACCTGTACATATTTTCTTTTATCTTTTCATTCATGTATTGGAAATTTATTAATTGCATTGGAAGTAACACCCCATCCATGTCAATATGTTAGACGCTGCCCTTTTTGAACTTTCTTTTAATCAAATATCAACTTTGGAAGGATTGAAAAAAAGGATCTTGTAGAGTTTGGAAGAAGATTTTTAAGGTTGAAGGGTTTTTTTTTTCTTTTCACTAAAATGATTTAAACTACTAATTCTTTTTTGAAACAATGCCAGAGAGGAACTTTTTGAAACCGAGAAGGGGGAATAATTTGTCATGATGTATGGAACTTTTTTATCTTCTAATGTTTTTCTTTCCTGCTTACAGAAACCCGGTGGCATCATAGCTCTTCTTGATGAGGCTTGGTAGGTATCAGAATAACAACAATGATAATTAACCTCTTCTTATTTTAAGAAAATTGGTTTGTCTCCACGCGAAAATTGTGAAAATTACTCCTGTTACTTTTAACTTTCTCTTGCTTCAAACACCCTTTGAAATTGTGACAATTATTCCTGTTATGTTCATAGTATGTTTCCCAGATCAACACATGAGACATTTGCTCAAAAGCTTTATCAGACTTTTAAAGACAATAAACGCTTCAGTAAGCCTAAGCTGTCACGCACTGACTTCACCATTTGTCATTATGCTGGTGATGTAAGTATTTTTACCGTGCTACTGCATCCATAGGAACTCTGTGCTAGAAGATAAGGGTGCTCAAATATCTCTGTTATTCTCCACTAAATTTAGATTGTGTAATGTATTTGGCTGCTCTTATGCGTCCTATGCCAGCAGAATATGTTATCCTCAAATTGGTTAATATTAGACAAGAAGGTCTCAGTTAGCTAATAATACTCAAACTACAAATAAGAACCCATGTTTAACAAATGCAGAATCTCCTGAATAACCCTGATTTAATAGATCAACAAGACCTACATAACATGAACTTTTATGATTGTTTTCTTCTGTAAGTATTTAAATGGTAATATTGGAACTTAAATAAACTCAAACCAGTCTCAATGTTAACTAGAAATAGTTACATCAGCCATGATTCTTAAACCTACTTCTGTGAAATCTGCTTTATATTAACTTGAAGGAATTTCCGCTATAGGTTACTTACCAGACTGAGCTCTTCCTGGATAAGAACAAAGATTATGTTGTTTCAGAGCATCAAGCTCTGCTGAATGCTTCAGAATGCTCTTTTGTTTCAAGCTTGTTTCCTCCTTCACCCGAGGAATCTTCCAAAACAACAAAGTTCTCCTCAATAGGTTCCTCCTTCAAGGTCTGTTTCTGCTCTAATGTGTATGTTAAAGGGAGATTACATGCTTCATCTATTTTCATTCATTTTCATGCATGCCATGTACTTTGAACAGCAACAACTCCAAGCTTTGCTTGAGACTTTGAGTGCCACTGAACCACACTACATTCGTTGTGTGAAGCCCAATAATGCTCTTAAGCCAGGCATATTTGAGAACCAAAATGTACTACAACAACTTCGATGTGGGGTAAGTTTCTAAATTTTGTTCAATCCTTGCTTTTGTTGATAAGCAGTCTGTCTGTATGTCCATGTGTGACGTTTATATTTGACTCTAGGGAGTGATGGAGGCAATTAGAATTAGTTGTGCAGGATTTCCCTCTCGAAAGTTGTTTCGTGAATTTGTAGCTCGATTTTCCCTTCTGGCTCCGGAGGTTCTCTCTAAGCGGTAACATTTCGAAAAATCTGTTCTTGCAGTTCAAAATTATTACTTCTATTTAGATGTAACTTTTATTCTTTATAATTATGTTACGAGAATCCATGACTTACCAGTGAGGTGCATAACTCTGTTATCTGTTATTCAGTAATAACTATACTGAGGTCACTGCTAGCAAGAAGATTCTGGAGAAGAGTAAGCTCAGTGGTTATCAGGTGCATCCTGTATTTATACATTTTCTTAAAGTTAACTTTGGGACTGTTTTTTTTAAATTCCATGTATTTTTTAAGTACTTCATGCATGACATGTATGCCAAAATCTTTTGCTTGCTGGCTAATTCTGTAAGTTTTGGCTCCCAGTCATTTCATATTGTTGCCTTCACTGAGCTCTTGTACCATTTAATAATATTGCACCTTACAGATTTGCTGCTATTGCAGATTGGTAAAACGAAAGTTTTTCTTAGGGCTGGTCAGATGGCAGAGCTAGATGCATTGCGAACTGAGATTTTAGGAAGATCAGCAAGTCTGATACAGAGAAAAGTCCGTACGTACTTGTGCCGCAAACACTTTATTTTGTTGCGGTTATCTGCCATACAAATTCAAGCCTTGTGTAGAGGTAAAGAGCATTTCATCCATGTGCATTTCTGATTGTATTAGGAATTGGAATTGCTTCCTTACATCTTCCGTTATATTTATTTCACTTTCATTTTTTTAACCTGTTTGCAGGACAAGTAGCACGCCATCAGTATGAAGAAATGAGAAGAGAAGCTGCTGCTCTGAATATTCAAAAACATTTACGCAAGTTTCTTGCAAGGAAAGCGTACAAGAATTTGTACTTCTCAGCTGTTTCTATTCAAACAGGTATGCGTGGGATGATTGCTCGTAGTGAGCTTCTGTCCAGAAAGCAGACAAGAGCTGCAACTGTAATTCAGGTAAAAATAAAATTTTCTTTCTATTGTTGACATATTAAGAGCTAGTAGCTTTCTTTTTATTTCTCATTTTACCCTTTTCTTCAATCTTTTGTTACTGTTTACTTTCCCCATATCTCAATTCTTGTTATTTCGGGCAACCATTTCATTTGTTTTAGATAAAATTTTACTGAGTGCATTCACAAGTGGGACCTAGGTTTTGGCAGTAAACAAAATTAAAAAGTACAAAAAGTCTACTCTGTCCACTCACTAGTTGTAATTCTAAACTAATAATGTTCATGCTTTTTTTTGCTATGTACAATTGATATTTTGCGAGTTCATGTATTTTACAGAGTCACTGTCGACGATACTTGGCCAACCGTCGTTATCTAAGGTTAAAGAAAGCAGCAATTACTACACAATGTGCCTGGAGAGCAAGGGTTGCACGTAAAGAATTACGGAAGCTAAGAATGGTGATTTTTTCGTTTCTCAAATTAGTTTAAGCTCATGATCTTCTCTTTCATAGGTGCATTCTTGTACTTTCGTTTCAAAAATAATTTCTTCGCAGATGACAATATTCCCTAAAGTGCTCTATTGCTATACTAATATTAATTTTATTTCTTCTAATTTTGATGAATTATAGAATAATGAAGGAATGTTTAGAATCAATCCCTGCTAAACCTATCTATTAAGAAATGGAATAATCATTCTCTCTTTCTGCTTATATTGCTTCCAACAGTTGAAATTATCATCTTTTGTAGTCTCAGTTTTCTACCATTCTTTCCAAAAGTATGTGCATGATTGTTTCAACTTATCGTTCCTGTTTGTCTGCAGGCCGCCAGGGAAACTGGTGCTCTTCAAGAAGCCAAAACTAAGCTGGAAAAGGAAGTTGAAGAACTTACATGGCGCTTGCAACTAGAGAAACGAACGAGGGTAGATCTTTTCTTGATAATGATGTTACTATTATAAGTACATGTATTTATAACATTTCCAGCTATGATGTCATAAAAATTTTTATGTCTATTCATTAGCATCTTTAATATTTCACCGTTGTTTGAATTAGTCCATTTCTACCTTTTTCTAATTTCCCATAGCAAAACATGCTAGAAAGGATAAAGCACCATTAGGAGAATTATCTATTATCTTTTAAACCTAATTTTTAAACTGTAGAGCAAAATTTTCCCCTAATTCATTCATTTATTAGGGCAGGTTGACCTTGAGGAATCAAAAAAACAGGAAAGTGCAAGGTTTGAATCTACTTTACAAAAGATGCAACTTGAGTTTGAGGAATCCAAGAAAAAGGAAAGTGCAAGGTTTGAATCTATTTTGCAAAAGAAGGAACTTGAGTTTGAGGAATCCAAAAAACAAGAAAGTGAAAGGTTTGAATCTACTTTGCACAAGATGCAACTTGAGTTTCAGGAATCCAAGAAACAGGAAAGTGAAAGGTTTGAGTCTACTTTCCACAAGATGCAAGCTGAGTTTGAGGAATCCAAAAAACAGGAAAGTGAAAGGTTTGAATCTACCACGCAAAAGATGCAACTTGAGTTTGAGGAATCCAAAAAACAGGAAAGAGCTAGGTTTGAATCTACTTTGCACAGAAAGGAACTTCAGTTTCAGCAACTGCAATTTGAGTTGCAGAAACTGCAACTTGAGTTTGAGGAATCCAAAAAACAGGAAAGAGAAACACTAGATTCTACTTTGCACAAGAAGGAACTTGAGTTTCAGGAATCCAAAAAACAGGAAAGAGCAACATTTGAATCTACTTTGTACAAGAAGGAACTTGAGTTTCAGGAACTGCAAGTTGAGTTTCAGAAAATGCAACTTGAGCTTGAGGAAACAAAAGAGTTGCTACTCAAAGAACGTGAAGCTGCAAAGAAAATTGCTGAACAAGTTCCTGCGGTTCAGGAGATCCCCGTTATTGACGATGAATTAGTAAACAAACTTACTGCTGAAAATGAACAGCTGAAGGTACTGTTAGACATTTTTTGCTTGAAATAAGAACTTAGGTTTGACTAAAGGCTTTCTTGATGTCATTTCTAAACTTGGTTATTCTGCCTTTATGTTTCTTGAAATCTTGTTTGGCACAATGCCATTGTAGGCTCTGGGAAGTTCCTTAGAACAGAAAATTAATGAAACAGAGAGGAAATATGAAGAAACAAACAAGCTTAGTGAAGAGCGACTAAAGCAAGGTTTGGAGGCAGAATCAAAGATAGTTGAGCTCAAAACTGAAATGCAGAGGTTTATACCTATTTTGATCTGCTATAATATGTGTTTGATGTTTATATGTTAGAATGAACATTTAGTCAGTTGTATTTTTCATTCTCTGACTGGGAAGTTGCTTTTCTTTCATCTGAATGATTGTTTATATCTTAAACAGGCTCGAAAAAAAGATTTTGGACATGGGAGCTGAGGACCAAAAACCGCAGCAGCAGGCCATGCCAAGTGCACTGAGTACAAACATGTCAGAGGTGACATCTGCAGTAAGATATATCTCAACATTCTTTCCTTATTTTTCTTGATTATAATAATTCTTTCCTTATCTCAACAAGTCCCTTTGGTTCAGGAGATCCCCGTTGTTGACAATGAATCAATGAATAAACCTACCGTTATTGAAGATGAATCAATGAATAAACATACCGTTATTGAAGATGAATCAATGAATAAACTTACTGCTGAAAATGAACAGCTGAAGGTATTGTTATACATTTGTTGCTTCAAATACTATCTCAGGTTTGACTAAAGGTTTTCTTGATGTCATTTGGAAAATAGATTTTGGACATGGGAGCTGAGGACCAGAAACCACAGCAGCAGACCATGCCGAGTTCACTTAGTACAACCATGTCAGAGGTGACATCTGCAGTAAGATATATCTCAACATTCTTTCCTTTTATTTTTATTGAGTAGAATAATTCTTTCCTTATCTCAAAAAGTTCCTGTGGTTCAGGAGATCCCTGTTATTGACAATGAATCAATGAATAAACCTACCGTTATTGACGATGAATCAATGATTAAACTTACTGCTGAAAAAGAACGGCTGAAGGTATTGTTAGACATTTGTTGCTTCGAATACTATCTCAGGTTTGACTAAAGGCTTTCTTGATGTCATTTGGAAAAAAGATTATGGACATGGGAGCTGAGGACCAGAAACCACAGCAGCAGGCCATGCCGAGTTCACTTAGTGCAACCATGTCAGAGGTGACATCTGCAGTAAGATATATCTCAACATTCTTTCCTTTTATTTTTATTGAGTAGAATAATTCTTTCCTTATCTTAACAAGTTCCTGTGGTTCAGGAGATCCCTGTTATTGACAATGAATCAATGAATAAACCTACCGTTATTGATGATGAATCAATAAATAGACTTACTGCTGAAAGTGAGCAGCTGAAGGTATTGTTAGACATTTTTTGCTTCAAATACTATCTTAGTTTTGACTAAAGGCTTTCTTGATGTCATTTTTAAACTTGGTTATTCTGCCATTGTGTTTCTTGGAATCTTGTTTGGCACAATGCCATTGTAGGCTCTGGTAAGTACCTTAGAACAGAAAATTAATGAAACAGAGAGGAAATATGAAGAAACAAAAAAGCTTAGTGACGAGCGGCTAAAGCAAACTTTGGAGGCAGAGTCAAAGATAATTGAGCTCAAAACTACAGTGCAGAGGTTCATACCTATTTTGATCTGCTATAATATGTGTTTGATGTTTATATGTTAGTATGAACATTTAATCAATTGTATTTTTCATTCTATGAATGGAAAGTTTCTTTTCTTTCATCTGAATAATTGTTTTATATCTTTACCAGGCTTGAAGAAAAGATTTTGGACATGGAAACTGACCAGAAATCACAGCAGCAAGCGTTGCTGAGTACACCAAGTAGAAAAATGCCAGAGGTGGCATCTTCAGTAAGCTATATCTCAACATTCTTTCCTTATTTTTCTTGAGTTGGCTTGCTGGTTCTGATTATTTTTTGCTTTTTTTATTTTTCCTTGCTGGCCTTTATGTAACTTTGCAGCCTCTGGAAAATGGTCATCATGTAAGTGAAGAATATAGAGACTGTATAATTTCCCTTCACTTCAGTTTATTAGATATACCTGCATACTTGGTTCTTTGTTGCCTCTATCATCCTGAGATGGAAAGCTCTTTCTGACAGGCACAACTGAGTTCTGGTCCATCAACAAGGCTTGGTAGAGAAGACAGTAAATTGAGGAGATCCCAAACTGAAAAGCAACAGGTATGAATTCAAATGATATAGAATTTATTTTTCACTTTTTTCTTTTGTCAAGTATTTGTATTGCATGAAATTTCCAGGGATTAATCTTTGTTGTATGTATCATCTTTGCAGCCGGAGAGTGTAGATGATCTACTCAAATGTGTGGCACAGAATCTTGGGTTCAGTCAAGAAAAGCCTGTTGCAGCATTTACCATATATAAATGCCTTCTCCACTGGAAGTCATTTGAAGCTGAAAAGACAAGTGTTTTTGATCGTCTTATTGAGGTGATGGGCTCTGCACTAGAGGTAACTTATCTATTACAGAAAGCTCATTTTTGTGGATAAAATCGTTGTTCTCAAGATAAACCGCCCTTTTCTTGTTGATTCTATAACACTACTATTCTCTTTAATCAAAACTACGGTAGCAATTTTGATCCATTAGTTTGGTCAAGAATACTCCAGAGCTGAGAGCTGTATTTAGAAAAATGGGGTGAAATATAGGTTTCACTTATTCTTTTGCTACTTGTTTTTTACGTTTGCAAGTTTCTAGTAAAGGCAATATGATAAGCAAAATGTTATTCCGATTCAAATATAAATATAATATTTCATGGATGTTCTTTTTGTTATCCAAGAACTCTCGAATTTGTGTTAGTTCAAAATGTTATTGGTTTTATTGTTGTTATTATCATTTTTATTATTTTTCTATTTTATCCAAGGTGCATTTTTGTTTTTTGCTTCTGAGAGCAAGAAATATTTAGCAAAAAAATTAGCCTACGAGGCCTTTTATCTTTTTCATTCTGTTGGATTTAGAAGATACAATTATGATTTTTTTTTTTACTTAGTTGAAAAGCAATTATTTCTGTAATAGGAGCGAATATGGAATTATTCTCTTTGCTAGGGACTTATGTTAGATTACTTTAACTGATTCTTAAACCATGTGTTTCTGATTGAGCAGGTTTAAGAAACCAAAAAGATGAGGGGAAAAAATCAAATATAATATTCATGATCCGTGCTGATGTTTTGCAGGATCAGGACAACAATGATCACATGGCTTATTGGCTGTCAAACACATCTTCATTGTTGTTTTTGCTTCAACGTAGTCTGAAAGCCTCTGGTTCAATGCAGAAACCACCTGCTGGAGCATCATTCTTTGCAAGGATGACCAAAGTATTGAGATATTTCATTTACAGTGTCTTTAAATTGTTTGCATGAAATGGTCCTGATTTAGATATCTCTGAAATCTTCTTTAATGTATCCCATAAAAAGAAGGAAAGAACAATACATTTGTTCTTTATCTAAAATCTCGTCATATGATCATTATCAGTTTTGTTGAATGATTCTAGAACTTATGCAGGAAAATTATGTGATATGATGTTGTTCTTTCTCAGAGTTTCCGTTCATCTTCTGCCAATCTTCAAGCTGGAGTACTGAGCCAGGTTGAGGCCAAGTATCCAGCTCTTCTTTTTAAGCAGCAGCTCTCAGCTTATGTGGAAAAGATCTATGGAATCATTAGAGACAACTTGAAAAAGAACCTGTCACCACTTATATCTGGTTGTATTCAGGTACAAGGAGCCTTGCATTTGGATCACTGAGTCTTTCCAGTGACATTCTTTTAACTTTTGAGATTATTTAGTTGCTATATACAGGAGAGAGCACTGTGGTTTTTCTAATTCTTATTTCTAAAATCATCTCCCTAGCTTCTATAATGCCTTGCACAATAGAGGTTTTCCGTACTGCTTCATTTGAACATGTAGAGCATGTACTTTGTTGTATCATCAACTATTTATTTCCAAGTGTTAATTTCAACATTGCATGTTATAAGTCTTAAATTCATCTTGCTTTCAGTTTGTACTTCAATATTTTAGCCTATTTCCTGTTTCTACACATTAAATTATTCTTCTAAAAATTCATATGTTTTGTTTTAGGTTTCTCTATACATGTGCAACTATCACAAGTTCCTCTCCTTTGACTTCTCTGCAATTTACTTTTTTGCTGCCTACTTGGTTTGAAATACTCAAAGTGAATGGTTTATGGTTTGAGCATGGAAAAGTTAATTCATTATTAATTTTATTATAGAGAGACACTTCTTCTTGTTAAGCTTATTTTACTTTTTTTTTTTTCTTTTAACATGTTTAGGTTCTACCTGATGATATTATGTTCCGTATAAGTAGTTTGAATTGCTGTGTAAGTGGTATGCATTTGTGTGTTGTGCAATAGTTTAGGATTATTCTCACATGAGCTTTAGTTTTCTGCTGTTTCTTTTAAAAGTTGTGTTAAAATGATGATACAATGCCATATTTTATTACTTCCTATGCTGGCTTATATGCATGGTAGCAACTAGTTTTATGTTGGAACTGCAATTTCTTTATGCGCTAATGCATCAGCCTATATGGCAGGTACCTAGGATATCAAAAGGAGCTGCTTTTCAAAAGTGTGAAGGGTTACAAGGCTATCATTCTCCAGCTGGTCTCTGGCAGAGCATTATTGAGTGTCTGAACAAAATGATGGGCACATTGAAAGACAATTTTGTATAAAATTTGCAACTCTGATTATATTAAAGTGGACTCTTTCCGTTCCTTTTTTTTATGAGCCATGGAACTTATGGTTATGACTTTTTTATTTTCAGGTGCCTCCAATACTTGTTCACAATATTTTCACTCAAACGTTTGCATATATTAATGTACAGCTCTTTAATAGGTAAATAATTGTTTCATATGTTTTTGCCCGTTACTCTAGATAATATAATAGGAACAAATTCCAAAATATGTGATGTTAATATATTCTGCTGCAGCCTTCTTCTCCGTCGAGAGTGCTGCACATTTAGCAACGGAGAGTATGTGAAATCTGGCTTAGCTGAATTGGAACTATGGTGTGCCGAAGCAGACGTTGAGGTAATTTCTTTAGTTCCCACTGATGAATGTCAAAGGTGTCATTTTCACATTGTTTGAAGAAGGTTTTTTGTTAAGGAAACATTATTTGAAGCTTGAACATGCATTCAACGGGAGTTTTTTTGTCTGCTTATTAGTTGTGGCACCTTATTGCATCTAATAAATTTGAATTAAGAGTTGATTGTTGTTTGATTACAGTATGTAGGCTCATCATGGGATGAACTCAAACACACAAGGCAAGCTGTTGGATTCTTGGTATGTTTCTTCAGTTGTTTCTTAGTAGGTTAGAATTTTGTTGCGTCATGTTGCTTTACTCCTGTGGTTTGATGCAGGGGCCCTTTGTCATTCTTATCCAATGTTTCTTTCATTTTTCTTTTTCAAAGCTTGTGTTCCTGGTATAATTAATCACCACGGGGTCATGAAATTGGTTGAGACTGCTTTTTTCCTTCCTTGATAAGGTCATACATGCCAATTTGATTTGGTAATATATAGTTGCAAATGTGGCTTTATAAGGATGTCAACGGGCCTCAAACTAATCTGAATGTTAAAATAGAGGTGAGGGTACATTGTGCAGTTAATAACCAATTATTTGTAGAAGCAATTGATGAAGCAAATATAAAATAACTCAGAGCAATAAAAGGGATGGACTAAATTTAAAAAAAAAAAAAACTTGCTTCATACCAAAACATTAAGCATTTGCTTCACTATTATTGCTTTCTAAGTCACGCATACAAATGGGAAAGGATTTAGCCTATTTACAGGCTCTGTATGTCGGTTTATTAAGTCAGCGTACATTGTATTATATCATTATTATTTAATTATGGATAATGACAGGTTTAGATGATGATAAGCTTGATATTTCTCTAGAAACAATGAGAAAGATAGGGAAAGAGAGAGAAATCAGTAACTTCAAAATTATCCGTTCTTGAATTTTAAGGCTTGGCAAAATTTTCGAGGTTTGGTATGACCGCGAAGAAAACTAGAGCTGTCAATATCTTTTAACTTTCCTTGTGTAATATAGGATGGGATACCATTGCTCATATACCTCACCAATCCTGAATGAGTTCAGTATAACTGAATAGGAGTGGACTAGACTTGGCAATTCGTATATAGATTTTAACATGTTCATGTCTTTGTGTTCTTGTTTCATTCCCTGTTTTAGTTATTTCTTTCAGTGTTTTTTTTTTTTTTTTTTCTGTTATGTAACCGTTTCATGTATAGCATTGTTAAGTCTAGATTAAACCCTTGAGCACCCACTATAGGACTTTGCATTCTGCTGTTTAGAAGAGGCGACTGCTGCTTGGCTATTTCATTTTACTCGAGTGAAAATGTGGAATTAGTTGCTTAACCTCCTAAGTTTGAATTCTGAAGTGCTTTCATGGTCAGAGATTTTTGTCTGTAATACATTCACAGTTATGCTACCATATGGACTTGCACATTTTCATGATCTTGATATTAAGATTTGGCAGTTATTTTTTGTAATTCGAAAAGACCTGTTCAAATATGTATCGAGTTATGAGTTATATTCAACTACTTTAGGATTTTTCAGCATCATATAAATATATGTGTGCACCTAATTTTGTATCCAGAACACAGACTAGTTCACTTTAAAGTTTTATTATAGTGGAACAAACAAAGCCTTATTTGATTTCCTTACCAAGGGCTTCTCTTAAGCCATTCTTTATCTTATCTGCTGGAAGAACAATGATATTTGTATTTAATTTGTTCAGATTGTGGATTGTGAATGCCTTGCTCTTGATTTCATGGTTTAATAATTTTTTTGATTTCTCCATTTTGAAAAACCTGGTCTTGTTTTGTCAGGTTATAAATCAGAAATCCAAAATATCCTTTGATGAAATATCAAAAGACCTTTGTAGTGTAAGTCTCTTTTCCTTCCTTCTTGCAATCCCCCTCATAATGGGGCATGGTGCAACATGTGATTCATAGAACATTCCATTTAATGAATCAATAAGAAAGTTCCCTTAAGGAGCTAGTTCGACCCGTCAATCTTGTGAACAAAAACTGACTAATCCATGATTAAGGGGTACACATCTAATATATCCAAATAACATGTTCCTCCGGGAAGGAAAATTGATAAAGGCGAGGGTGAAAAACGAATTTTCTTTTTGGGAATTCTTCAGAATTTCAAAACTATGTGAGATAAAGAGCATTTGAGTTACCTAATAGGTTGTCGTCCACATGATTAACAAGGTTGCAACCTAAACTTATCACATGAAACTAGGAGTCGAAGACATTTACAATTTATCTTCTGTTTTTTTCTCTGAAATGTTACGAGAATGGTATCTTCTTTCTCTTACATTGTTTGTTTTCACCAGGCTTTGAGTGTTCAACAACTTTATAGGGTATGTACGCTTTATAGGGATGACAACTACAACACTCAAAGTGTTTCACCAGATGTAAGTCATCGTCAAATTGTAGATATTTCTCTCATCCTGAACCTTTTTTTTCTTGTTTTGTTAGTATGGTATGACATGCCACCTTCACTCGCACAGGTTCTTGCCCACATGAAAGAACTTATGTCAGATGATACCGAAGATGATGGTGGTAGCTCCTTCCTGTTGGAGGACGATATCAGGTATGAAAGTCAGAAAACGAGAAACGAAGAGTAGCTTTGTAGTTCCTCCAATATCGAAGGTTAATAATGGTTTGTTGTCTTAATTGGTTAATCCCTTCTGAATGTAGCATTCCATTCACAATGGAGGACATTTCTAATTGCCATCAAGTAAAAGAGTTTGCATCAGTAACACCCGCCGAAGAACTTATGACGGATCCAGCCTTCCAATTTTTACAGGATTAAGGTACCGGTTCTACCATCGTTACACCTTTTCCATTCACTGCATTCTTTGATTTTTTTTGTCATCTAGAGTTGAACAGAAAAGAAAAAGGTCAACTTCATGGCAGTGCTGCCGCACATTAACTACAAATGTTATACTTTCTTTGTAACATCCATTGCCCAAAATGTAAGTAATTCTTAGAGTTCTTTAGGTAGTTAATTTGGTCATTTCTCTTCAGCATCTTTTTGGTACTGAATGGTCTTAGAGGAAGAGGATTGATTATTAATGTAGTGGAGCTTTTCAAAGCTGT
Source organism: Gossypium bickii (assembly GCA_025503065.1). Lineage (NCBI taxonomy): Eukaryota > Viridiplantae > Streptophyta > Magnoliopsida > Malvales > Malvaceae > Gossypium > Gossypium bickii. Next base: position 91,691,227 of record CP106720.1, read on the forward strand.
TTTTTGATTCCCAAATTTTCATCTTGTACAAAGTAACAACTAGCATAAGTATTTACTTTTATTTGTTTATTTTTTTTTTCTAAATAGTCGTTATAGACACAAAGTTATAAATTAGAATGCAAAAGCACTGATGTTTCTTTCTCATACTTTTCTGGTGAAGATATTAGACTTATAATTTTGGATATGGGCATGATATGTTTGAAAAATATCATAAGCATGCTTAAATACAACTAATACGATTAACATGACAAAAATGAGATTAACATGATAAGTGTAAGTAGTATTATTTTTATACATATTGGGTCTTAACTTGATTGATATTGATATTATTGCGAGCACAAATGGACGTGAATAATTTTAAGCATTATGTCAAAAAAATTAATATCTAAAACCTTAGTGTTTATAATTTATACAATTGAAAAAAAAATGGCATACAAATTATCTGATATAGATTAAAATAATCGGTTATACATCAAACAAATGAAGCACTTTTTTTCAAAAACTAACTTTTTTTATTTATTTTTTAATTTTTTAAAATATAAATTAAAGATGCATAATAATTTTTAATGTATTAAAGAATTATCTTTTCAAATTTTATAAAGAAATCATCTTATATCGTATATTCTTTGTGTTTAATTTTCAAATTATATTTACAGTATTATCTGTTATGTATGTATATAATTTTCAATATAGCAATAGTAATTCAAGTAAAATAACTTTTTTTTAAAGTTGACATTATTGATTAAAAAAAAAGCGGATTTAATGTCAAACTGATGGAAAGCCTCAATTATTAATTCAGTCGGAGCCACCAGTTAAACAAATTAAATCGGTCAATTGCATTGAACTTGTTTTCTTGATGCATTTTAAATTGGAAGGGAAAATTGCATTAAAAAGTTTTAAATATTAAATAAAACATAACAAAAATATAAAAAATTATTATTTAAACTAGATGATGAATGATGATTTTTAATACGTTAAAATATATTATAAGTTTATGTACTTTTTGAATATTTAGAATTTAATCCTTTTACTTTGATTTTTAATAAGTTAACTTTTTTAAAAGATTTGTTGGTATAATATTTTGAAATTAAAATATAAAAAAAATTCACTTAATAGTCACGTGGTTAAAAAACTAAAATTAACAAAATAAAAATTAGTATGAATTTTGAAAACTGAAATGTAAAACTAAATTTATGAAAATAAAAGTACAAAAGACTAAAATTCTGATTTTCAAAGAGTACATAGATAAATTCAAGATTTAAAATTCATATCCTATTACATATGACAAAATTTTCTAAAAGAAAATATTCAAAAAAAAATTAAATTTTACTGATTCAAACTATATTTTACCAATTTAAAAATTTATCACAAATATAAGGAAATTCTTGATTCAAACTTAGGCGCTCCTAAATTTTGCTTGGTTCGAAAGATTTAAAAAAAAGTGAAGATTAAAAATTCTTTCAAAAAAATTGAGCATTAGTTTTTTTTCCTAATAAAGAACAAAACAGTTGTGACAAATTAGTAGCAGTTAGTGGTAGTTAGCGGTTAACTGTTAAGTTGTTAATAACTAGCAGGTAGTAGGTAGTTATCTGTTAATAATTAGTTAATTTGTTATGGATTAGCTGTATATAAACCCTGGTTGATGTTCTCAGCAATATATGAAAAAAATTCAATTTGTTTTCCATCATTAAAACTGCTTCTCATTATGGTATCAAAGCCATAATTTTTTTTCCATGGCAACTGAAGCTGTTTCCAGCAATGATGCCAGGAATCGTCAATCGTTTAATATGGCTACTCCAGCAGATGGCTCGTCTCCTGATTCTAGTCCTGGCTTCTTGCGCAAGGTTCAACAATTCCCTAAGCATGATACTGTGAAGCTTAGTGATAGTAATTTTCTTTTGTGGAAACAACAGGTTATGCTCATTCTTGAAGGATATGGTTTGCATGAGTTCGTTCTTGGCACTGTTGCAGTTCCTCCGCAGAATATTGTTGACAACAATGGTGTTCTTATTTCTAATCCTGAGTTTTTGTTTCACAAGCAGCAAGACAAGCTGCTCGCTTCGTGGCTCTTATAATGGTGTTTTAGTTCATCTCAGTAATGCCAAGTTGAGTTGTGAGGTATGGAGCACTGTTTTGCGTCGGTTTGCTTCTAAGTCTACTTTGGCAGTCTCTACCTTGCGACACTCTCTTTACTCTCAAAAGAAAGTTTCTTTAACGATTAAAAAATATTTGGCTAAGGTTCAAAGCATGTGTGACACTCTCATGGCCACTGGGAATGTGATTTCTAAGCAAGAACAGGTGAGTATCTTTCTTGCTGGTCTACCAGTGGAGTATGAGTCCATTTGCGTTGTGGCCTCTGTGATGAGCATCTCTCTTGATCTTCTTACTGAAATGCTCTTTGACTGTGAGAATCGTCAGTCAGACTTGGCTTCTAGTATGTCTCTCCAAGCCAACCTAGCTCAACAACAAGCCTCTACGGATAGTAGCTCACGTCAGTCTGACAGAACATTTTGGTCATCTTCTAGGGGGCGTGGTCGATTCTCTCAGGGTAAAGGTCGAGGTAGAAGATTTTTCTCACAACAGACCTCAGTGCCAGTTGTGTGGACGAATTGGTCATACAGTTCAAAAGTGCTATTATCGGTTTGATGAATCCTTTGAAGGAGTTTCTGATCAGCCCATGCAGGTGCACTGTAATCAGTTTCAAGGGTCGTTGTCAGGCTCATGTGATGGATCACAGTGTTGCTCTCATAATGGTAAGATGGGTTCTTCTGTACAAGCTAATGCAGTCTCCAAACAAGGACAGTTTTCTCCGACTGCAAAAGTGTGGTACCCTGGCTCAGGTGCGTCCCATCATGTTACAAATGATCTGGCCACCTTGCAGGAAGCAGCACCATACACAGGTACTAATACGTTTTTTTATGGGAAATGGTGTGCTAGTGTCCGTGGCTTACACTGGCTCGAGTAGTTTCTCAACTGCCAGTAGGGTTTTTCATCTAAAATCAGTATTACACGTTCCTCGTATTTGCAAAAACTTAATGTCTGTTGCAAAGTTTGCCAATGATAATTAGGTTTACTTTGAGTTTCATCCTCTACATTGTTTTATAAAGGATATCAAGACAGAGAGCATATTGTTGACGGGCCGCATGCATAATGGTCTATACCAATTCGATTTATCAGACTCCAGGCAACTCGGGGCTGGTTTCTCTTCAGCTACTGCTTATGCTGCTCATCTAGGGTCATTTATTCCTAGAGATAGTGTTTTTGATTTATGGCATAAGAGACTTGGCCACCATTGTAATAAAGTTGTTATGATAGTTCTTCATAAGAATAACATTGTTTCTAACAACTGCAAGTTGCATTCACTATGTTCAGCATGCCAACTTGGCAAATTTCATAAGCTTCCCCTTTTTTTTTTCTACTACCAAGTATTCAGCTCCTTTTGAACTTATAGTATCTGATCTTTGGGGGCCAGCTTATGTATCGTCTGAGGGTTCCTCTTACTATGTCTCGTTTTTTGATGCATACACTCGCTATACCTGGTTGTATCTCATCAAACACAAATCTGAGGCTCTTAAGAAATTTCTTCACTTACAAAAGTTTGTTACTGTTCAATTTGGCTGCTCCATTAAAGGACTCCAGTCTGATTGGGGTGGCGAATTTCGATCCTTTCCCAAGGCCCTTGCTCAGCTAGGAATCCATCACCGATTCTCCTGTCCTCACACTTCAGAATAAAATGGCTTAGTGGAACAAAAGCATAGACACATAGTTGATATTGGTCTGACTTTGTTGGCTCAAGCTGGTGTTCCCATGCGATTTTGGGCTCATGCATTTGTCACTGATGTTTACCTTATTAACAGGCTTCCTACACCTGTTCTCACTAGCAAATCCCCTTATGAGATGTTACATCATTCTTCTCCTAACTATATGCACTTAAAAGTTTTTGGTTGTAGGTGCTATCCTTATATCAGGCCATCCAACACTCACAAGCTGCAGTTTCGTTCTAAGCCCTGTGTGTTCCTTGGCTACAGTCCTGTTCACAAAGGGTACAAATGTCTGGATGACACTGGGAAGTTGATTGTGTCTCTATAATACCCCGAGAATTTTTACAATAAGATATTATATTTGATATAGTAAAATAAGAAAATAAAGCGACAAAAAGGGAAATTTTAGAGTTTCGACAACATTGGGAAGTATATTATGACATATTAATTCAAGAAAGGACTAAATGTTAAAAGTGAGAAAAGTTTTGTTGCCTAAGAGTAAATACTCAAAACTTGAGGGGTTAAAGTGTAAATATGAAAAAGTTGAAGGACCAATAGTACAAATATTTTAAGGATGGAATGACCTAGAAACTAAGTAAAATAGATGAATTAGGACCAAATTGAATAGGTAAAAAATTATAAGGGACTAAATCATAATTTTACCAAATTATGTGATGATTCAAGGATGGAATTTTAATAGATCACAAGGGCAAAATGGTCAATTAGAAGAGAGAGAAATCTAGAAAGTAATGATGATGTTGATGATATTTTATAATTACTTAATTAAATAAATATTATTTTATCAATATTTTAATGATATATTTTATTATTTATTTAGTATATAAGGAAGGAAAGATGAATTTCTATCATCTTTCCATGCAATTCACGTTAGAAGAGAAGAGAAGAAAGAAAGTTTTACCTAGAAATCAAAGGAATTTCCATAGCTACCAAGAGAGAAAAATGTTAAAGAGACTATGGGGAGTTAGAATATCAAGTTGGATTCAAGAAAGAGAAGCTGAAGGAGAGAGAAAAATTAAGTTAAAGATTGAAATCAATATGACAAGGTAAGAACATCAAGATTTTAATATATTTTTAAGTTTGATATTATTGAAAAAGTATGGAAATGATGTTAATGTAAAGTTTTCTTGTATATGGTCCTATGTTCTTGATATTTTAGTGAAGAAAAAATAAGAGAAAGTGATAAGAAATAGTGTAAAGAAAGAAAATAAGGGTGTTATAAACATGGTAATTAATATCTTGCACTACAACAGTTTTGGACAGCAGTAGTAGTCTAACTTTGAAAAATCACCAAAAACTGTGGAAATCAAATAATAGGATGAATAAAATATGAAATTAAATTTTATTGAGTCTAGTTTTTCATAGAAGAAGCAATCTAAGCAATGAAATTTTAAATTATGAGTTATAATAAATTTTGTGAGACAAGGTCAGAATGATTTCGGGTTCCCCTGTTCTGAGTTTGGAAAATCATCAAAAATTGGATAAAAATAATTAGGGGCTTAATTTACATTTTTAAATTCTTAATGAGTATGTTTTTAATAGAAACAAACGGGAACATCATCCAAATCCTGTACTAAGAGATAATTAATTTTTAGTAAAGAAAGGTAGAAGCTGTCAAACAGCAGAACAGAGTCAAATTTGAAGATTTTACTGTACTTATTGGCTAAACTATAAATTCTGAAATTTTTATGGTAGAAACATATTTGAGTCTAGTTTCTAAAACATCAAGCGGATCTTAAATTGAAATTTTGTAGCTCAAGATATAAATAATTTAGTGACTATGACTCAAATGGACAGCTTTGAATAAATTTATAAGTAAATAGTGAAATGATAGATAATGTTACTTATAAGCATGTTATATAAATTAAGGATGTGGAATGAAGAGGATGAGGAGGAGGAGAAAATATATATGAATATTCAACTAGCATGGTTAATTTGCATGTTTTAGGCTCAGGGACTGAATTGAATAAAAGTAAAACGTTATGGGCAATTTTGTAAAAATGTCAGAAATGACTAAATTGCATGAAATGGATTATTTTATTATTTAAATTACAAAATTGAATGAAATTATTAATTTAGATCAAGATCGGGTGAAAACATGTTTTAGGGATTAAATTGAAAAGTGTTGAAATTATGAAAATTTCTGATATTTCATAGAATTCATGGGTTGTTATCAATATATATGGGAATAATTAGGCTTGAAACAAGGATTAAATTACAAGAATTTTATTTTTCTGAGCCTAAGGATGAAATCGTCATTAATTAAAAGCTTAGGGGCAAAATGGTAATTTGCCTAGAGCATTAATTGAATGTATCAGAATATGAAATGAATGAAAATGATGATCAAATTTATTTATAAAGATCCCGATGACTCAAATACGAGACTTGAACGTGAAAAAGAAAAGACATCGGATTAGTGAAATTATAATCACAAACAAGCAACGAGGTAAGTTCGTGCAACGTAAATTGAATTCTTGAATGCTTGAATTGTATATTTATGTGAATTGAATGTTTAATGTATGATAATAGATGAAATGTTGATAATACTTGATAAAAAGAGAAATAAATCTCGGTTGGATGGAATGGAATTCGATGGATCACTGAAAAGGATTTGACAGTAAAAAGGATCTAGCCCGGACGGGTGATCCTGGTATTAGCCCTCCCGAAGAATATGTGTGAAAAGGATCTAGCCTGGACGAGTGATCCTGATATAAACCCTCCCGAAGAATATGTGTGAAAAGGATTTAACCCGGACGGGTAATCCGAAGTAAATGTGAGTCTGGATTTAGCCTGGACTGGTAATCTAGACAAAGCTCTATACAGTATTTGTCATTGTAGGAGATTTAGCCTGGACTAGTAATCCCGACAATACTCTTTGAGCATATGTTACAGGGGATTGAGCCTGAACTGGTAATCCTGCTGTAAGAAATGAGGTTCACTGGAGTGTGCTCTCTTACAGGGGATTTAGCCTGGACTGGTAATCCTGCTATAAGAAATGAGATTCGCGGGAATGTGCTCTCTGAAAAGGACTTATGTATATATATGTACGAATTGACGGTTAATGAGATTGTACATTATAAGTGTACTGCTGGAAATTCATCGAAATTTCGAGAAATTCAACGGGATAAATATAGAAAATGGTAAGTACTTGAAATCATAAAATTAAACTTGAAATACATAGAAATGATAATTATTTGATATATTGAAATATGACATGGAAAATACATGTATGTGAAACTTGCCTGATAATTATGCATATTCAAGATTATGAACTGCTGTTGGAATAAATATACACTAAACTCATGAAAATGATGATACATGAAATATTGTCATAATGAATTGAGTAGTTTATATTTATGAAGAAACAGCAAGAGAATGATATGTATCATGACATGTAAATATGAGAATATCTATGATACGTTTATACAAGAAAAATTATGTATATTAAGATGAGTAATAAATTCAAGTGAGACATGTCGAGAAAATAAGTTGGTCAATATTAAAGTACGCTAACCAATGTTGTTGGTTGAAGTTTAGGCAAGTGCCAAATTACTGGTTGAATGGCAATATGTTTAATTATAAGGTGCGTTGAAATGGCAAGTGCTTAGATGAAAATATAATTGAGCTTATGAAAGAGTGGAAAGGTTTCAGTTATGAAATTTCTTATGAAATGATTTGTTATGTGATATGATCGTATGAATCCTGCACCTAATTCGAAAATAATAATTAACTACATGGCCTAAGGACACGGGTGTGTGAAGCCACACGGCCTGACCACACAGGTGTGTCCCCGAACCACATAGGCGTTCTACCTCTGTAGTTGAGAAAACTTTTAGGATTTTGCGAAAAATTCCCTATGATCCCGATTTAATCCCGGTTGGTTCCTAATGTATGTTTTGGGCTTCGAGGGCCCAATAGAGGGAAGTTATGATTATTTTCAAAATATGAATAATAAATGACTCAGAATTATTTAAAAATGTTCAGTAAACTTCGGTAATGCCTCGTACCGTATTCCAGTAACGGATACGGGTAGGGGTGTTACAGTCTCGACATGTAGTGTTTGATGAAACCTGCTTTCCCTTTGCAGCTACTGCTACTTCACCTGGTGGTCCTGTTTCATCCGCTTCTTCTTCTCATTTTATGCATCAACAGTCTCAGGTACCAGTTGTATTCTCATCCTTGCCTCAGTCTGGCCTTGGTTCTTCTCCCGTGTCTACTCCTGCCTAATGCACTGGCTTACAGACCAGGCTAGCTACTGCCATGTTGTTAGGTAATATAGCTTGCAATAATCGGTCTTCTCCTGTTTCATTTCTTCCTTCTCCTACTATGGCCTCTCCAGTTGCCTCTCAAGCGGTGTCCAACAATATTCAGGCTACTGAACCACTGCCTGCACCTCCTGTCAATACTCATCCTATGCAAACTAGATCCAAGAGTGGTATTTTTAAGCCAAGAGTTTTTTCAGCTGAGCTAGGAGTCTCTAAACCGTCTACAATTGAAGAGGCCTTGTCTTGCAAGGAATGGGCCCTAGCAGCTCAGCAAGAGTTTGATGCCTTGCTCAGAAACCAGACATGGAACCTTGTTCCCTTACCAGCTAACAAGAAAGCTGTGGGATGTAAATGGGTGTTTAAGCTTAAAAGTTATGTGGATGGCACCATAGCTCGATACAAAGGGCATTTGGTGGTCAAAGGACATCTTTAGGAAGCTGGAGTTGACTTCCATGTGACTTTCAGTCCAGTTGTCAAACTGACAACCATTCGGATTGTCCTAACTTTGGCAGTGAAGCTTGGCTGACGACTAAGGCAGCTTGACATTAACAATGCATTCCTTAATGGCGATCTTTCTGAAGAAATCTACATGGTTCAACCTCCTGGTTTGAACAGCAACATAGGGATCGAACACTGGTGTGCAGGCTAAAGAAGGCTCTATACGATCTTAAGTAGGCTTCTAGGGCCTGGTTCTCCAAATTGAGAGAGTTTTTGCTTATGTCTCATTTTGTGCTGACTAAGTCCGATGGTTCGTTGTTTATTCGAAACACTGAGGGTGTATGCTTGTATGTTCTCGTGTATGTTGACAATCTTATTATCACTGGCAATCACCAAAGCAGCATTGATGAGTTTGTTACAACTCTTGACACAAAGGATTCCTTGAAAGATTTGGGGCTCCTCTCTTACTTCCTCGGCATTGAGGTGTTTCCTACTACTGAGGGGTTGTTTTTAACCCAGCAGGAGTATGTTTATGATCTTTTAAAAAAGGCTAAGATGGATCAAGTGATACGACCGTGGCTCGGGCACCCACTAAAGCTACCAAAGGGGCCTATCACTCGTGCTCGTGCTAAAAGGCTGAAGGAGGAAGTGACGGTTCTCATAAGCAAAATTTGGAGTAATGCCATGGCTGAACATTTTGGGAACAATGAATCGAGAAAGCCATGCAATATCTTTCACAGTCAGCTAGCTCAAACTTAGATCAAATGAATTTACCCTTAAATTTGTTGAGAAATTTTCTCTCAAATTTCGTCCAAAGATTCATTGACTTATATATCTAGGTAGTGGAGTCAACAGTTTCTTTGTTTATCCGAACTTATCATGTTTTCGTGTGGCGTTCGAAACTTTATACCGAGGTTCCTATCTCTTTAGATAGTGGGTCGAGGTCTCATAATTCTTTTCAAATTAACTTAAAGTCTTATAAGTCCTCGGTCAACCTTCATCCGAAGTTTGGTTCATTCTTGACCTTAAGTTACCGATAATCCTATAACTCGACTTGTCTGTTGTCCAACAAAGGTAGGAATATCATAAATAATTCATTCCTAATAATAATGCTCCATCAAATGAATTAAATAATTACTCCCCCTTTTTGCTTTCGATTGCCGTCCAAATCATTCCCATTTGTGTCCAATTTGTTTATTTCAAAAACAACCAAGGCTCCATTATCCTCATTAAATAATGAAAATAAATCAATCCAATGTCCCTCAATTGCCGTCCATTACATAAGCACCTTCTATTGAATTTCACCCATGCTCCAATTAGATTCATGCTACCCGCAACAAATAAAATCTAACTTATTAATTTATAAAATCAACAAATTCTAATTACGTATTTTAATGTGTTGATTTTATAAATTAATAAGTTAGATTTTATTTGTTGCGGGTAGCATGAATCTAATTGGAGCATGGGTGAAATTCAATAGAAGGTGCTTATGTAATGGACGGCAATTGAGGGACATTGGATTGATTTATTTTTTCATTATTTAATGAGGATAATGGAGCCTTGGTTGTTTTTGAAATAAACAAATTGGACACAAATGGGAATGATTTGGACGGCAATAGAAAGCAAAAAGGGGGAGTAATTATTTAATTCATTTGATGGAGCATTATTATTAGGAATGAATTATTTATGATATTCCTACCTTTGTTAGACAGCACAAATGAAGAAATAAAGCAAGCTAAGCACAACTTTTGCACCCATGAGTGGAATTAACAAATTGGAATTGCAAAGAATCAAGTGAGAGACGGCAACATTGTGGAAATCATGATAGAATAAGGTAAATGGAATTTGTTAATGGACGACAAGTTCAATTGGGATTTAAAGAAATTAATGTGTCATATTGGAATTAAGAATTTGTGTTAAGATTTAGTTTTATTTTAATAGCCATGACAAGCTGCCTTAGGCTTATAAATAGCTTGTCACTCTTCAATTATAAGGGTTTTTTTTTTTAAAAGGGCGGTAGACAAGGAAGGGCTCGATAGAAGGTGGTTATGGATTACGGAGGCTCGGTTATGAAAGAAATGGACAAGTCGGGTTATAGGATTATCGTTAACTTAAGGTCAAAAATGAACCAAACTTCGGATGAAGGTTGACCCGAGACTTATAAGACTTTAAGTGAGACCTCGACCCACTATCTAAAGAGATAGGAACCTCGGTATAAAGTTTCGAACGCCACACTAAAACGTGATAAATTCGGATAAACAAAGAAACTGTTGACGCCACTACCTAGATAGATAAGTCAACAAATCTTTGGACGAAATTTGAGAGAAAATTTCTCAACAAATTTAAGGGTAAATTCATTCATGAAATTCTGCCTTACAATTGAAGAGTGACAAGCTATTTATAAGCCTAAGGCAGCTTGTCATGGCTATTAAAATAAAACTAAATCTTAACATGTCCAATTTGTTTATTTCAAAAACAACCAAGGCTCCATTATCCTCATTAAATAATGAAAATAAATCAATCCAATGTCCCTCAATTGTCGTCCATTACATAAGCACCTTCTATTGAATTTCACCCATGCTCTAATTAGATTCATGCTACCTGCAACAAATAAAATCTAACTTATTAATTTATAAAATCAACACATTAAAATGGGTAATTAGACATTAAAGATTCGGTAATCACTAATTAAATTAATTAGTGACACATATTTATTGACACAAATTAATGCATGAATGAAAACAAATTAATTGAAGCTTGGACAAATTAATTTTGGTCACAAATTAAATTATTAGGCCGCAATAATTTGCTGTAGGAAATAATTAATTTGAGGATGCAATTTATTTAAAACATTAAATTAAAAAAAAAAAGAAAAAGAAAGAAAAAGAAAAAAAACAATGTAATTTATTGATCAGTGGTTATGGATTACGGAGGCTCGGTTATGAAAGAAATGGACAAGTCGGGTTATAGGATTATCGGTAACTTAACGTCAAGAATGAACCAAACTTCGGATAAAGGTTGACCCGAGACTTATAAGACTTTAAGTTAATTTGGAAAGAATTATGAGACCTAAACCCACTATCTTGTCAATAAACATGTGTCACTAATTAATTTAATTAGTGATTACCGAATCTTTAATGTCTAATTACCCATTTTAATGTGTTGATTTTATAAATTAATAAGTTAGATTTTATTTGTTGCAGGTAGCATGAATCTAATTGGAGCATGGGTGAAATTCAATAGAAGGTGCTTATGTAATGGACGGCAATTGAGGGACATTGGATTGATTTATTTTCATTATTTAATGAGGATAATGGAGCCTTGGTTGTTTTTGAAATAAACAAATGGGAATGATTTGGACGGCAATAGAAAGCAAAAAGGGGGAGTAATTATTTATTACCGAGGTTCCTATCTCTTTAGATAGTGGGTCGAGGGCTCATAATTCTTTCCAAATTAACTTAAAGTCTTATAAGTATCGGGTCAACCTTCATCCGAAGTTTGGTTCATTCTTGACCTTAAGTTACCGATAATCCTATAACCCGACTTGTCTATTTCTTTCATAACTGAGCCTCCGTAATCTATAACCACCTTCTATCGAGCCCTTCCTTGTCTACCGCCCTTTTAAAAAAACCGAATTTTCTAACCCTTTTCGAATTCCAACGAAACCTTCTTGTTTAACGATCGGGCAACCTTACGACTCGGATCAATTCATAGAACCGGGCTCGTATCATCTGGTATCAGAGCTAATTAAACGAGAAGGATGATATGACCGTGGCTCGGGCACCCACTAAAGCTACCGAAGATCCCTTGGAGCTACCAAAGGGGCTTATCACTCGTGCTCGTGCTAAAAGGCTTAAGGAGGAAGTGACGGTTCTCATAAGCAAAATTTGGAGTAATGTCATGGCTTAACATTTTGGGAACAATGAATCGAGCAAGCCATGCAATATCCTTCACAGTCAGCTAGCTCAAACTTAGATCAATAAGCTACATTGTTTTTTTTTTAAATACGTACCTAATTTGAGTTTACTTCGAACATCTGAGCTTCTCGTTTAATTAGCTCTGATACCAGATGCGAGCCCGGTTCTGTGAATTGATCTGAGTCGTAAGATTTCCTGATCGTTAAACAAGAAGGTTTCGTTCGAATTCGGAAAGGGTTAGAAAATTTGGTTTTCTTTTAAAAGGGCGGTAGACAAGGAAGGGCTCGATAGAAGGTGGTTATGGATTACGAAGGCTCGGTTATGAAAGAAATGAACAAGTCGGGTTATAGGATTATCGGTAACTTAAGGTCAAGAATGAACCAAACTTCGGATGAAGGTTGACCCGAGACTTATAAGACTTTAAGTTAATTTGGAAAGAATTATGAGACCTCGACCCACTATCTAAAGAGATAGGAACCTCGGTATAAAGTTTCGAACGCCACATAAAAACGTGATAAGTTCGGATAAACAAAGAAACTGTTGACGCCACTACCTAGATAAATAAGTCAACGAATCTTTGGACGAAATTTGAGAGAAAATTTCTCAACAAATTTAAGGGTAAATTCATTCATGAAATTCTGCCTTACAATTGAAGAGTGACAAGCTATTTATAAGCCTAAAAGCGACTTGTCATGGCTATTAAAATAAAATTAAATCTTAACACAAATTCTTAATTCCAATATGGCACATTAATTTCTTTCAATCCCAATTGAACTTGTCGTCCATTAACAAATTCCATTTACTTTATTCTATCATGATTTCCACAATGTTGTCGTCTCTCACTTGATTCTTTGCAATTCCAATTTGTTAATTCCACTCATGGGTGCAAAAGTTGTGCTTAGCTTGCTTTATTCCTTCATTTTTGCTGTCCAACAAAGGTAGGAATATCATAAATAATTCATTCCTAATAATAATGCTCCATCAAATGAATTAAATAATTACTCCCCCTTTTTGCTTTCGATTGTCGTCCAAATCATTCCCATTTGTGTCCAATTTGTTTATTTCAAAAACAACCAAGGCTCCATTATCCTCATTAAATAATGAAAATAAATCAATCCAATGTCCCTCAATTGCCGTCCATTACATAAGCACCTTCTATTCAATTTCACCCATGCTCCAATTAGATTCATGCTACCTGCAACAAATAAAATCTAACTTATTAATTTATAAAATCAACACATTAAAATGGGTAATTAGACATTAAATATTCGGTAATCACTAATTAAATTAATTAGTGACACATATTTATTGACACAAATTAATGCGTGAAAGAAAACAAATTAATTAAAGCTTGGACAAATTAATTTTGGTCACTAATTAAATTATTAGGCCGCATTAATTTGCTGTAGGAAATAATTAATTTGAGGATGCAATTTATTTAAAACATTAAATTAAAAAAAAACAAAAAAAAAAACAATGTAGCTTATTGATCTAAGTTTGAGCTAGCTGACTGTGAAGGATATTGCATGGCTTGCTCGATTCATTGTTCCTAAAATGTTCAGCCATGGCATTACTCCAAATTTTGCTTATGAGAACCGTCACTTCCTCCTTAAGCCTTTTAGCACGAGCACGAGTGATAGGCCCCTTTGGTAGCTTTAGTGGGTGCCCGAGCCACGGTCGTATCATCCCCTCCCCCTTCGAAACGACTTGTCATCAAGTCGTCACCTACATCATATGGAGATAAATCAGACACATTAAAACTAGCGCTTACGCTATACTCACCAGGGAGATCGATTTTATAAGAATTATCGTTGATCCTCTCCAAGACTTGAAAAGGACCATCGCCTCTTGGCATTAGTTTGGATTTTCGTTGGGCAGGGAATCTTTCTTTTCTCATGTGTACCCACACCCAATCTCCTGGCTCAAAGGTAATTTTCTTGCGTCCTTTATTAGCCTTCTGCTCATATTGCTTGGTTCGTTCTTCGATATTCCTACGAGCCTTCTCATGTAAGCCATTCACGAACTCAGCCTTCTTTTTCGCATCTGCATTCACAAATTGTTCGTTAGGCAGTGGAATTAAATCTAGAGGTGTTAACGGATTGAAACCATAAACAATTTCAAAGGGAGAGTGTTGAGTAGCCGAATGGGTAGAACGATTATAAGCGAATTCAATGTGCGATAGGCACTCCTCCCACGACTTAAGATTCTTTCGAATTATAGCACGCAACAACGTAGACAAGATTCGATTTACTACTTCCGTTTGTCCGTCCGTCTGAGGATGGCAAGTAGTCAAAAACAGCAGCTTTGTGCCAATTTTTTCCCAAAGTGTTCTCCAAAAATGGCTCAGGAACTTAGTGTCTTGATCAGAAATAATAGTCCTCGGTACTCCATGCAAACGTACAACCTCCCTGAAAAATAGGTTAGCAACATGTAAAGCATCATCAGTTTTGTTACATGCAATGAAGTGTGCCATTTTTGAAAACCTATCTACAATGACAAAGATTGAGTCTTTGCTATCCTTGGTTCTAGGAAAACCTAGAACAAAGTCCATTGAGATGTCGATCCAAGGTCCTTCCGGGATAGGTAACGGGGTGTATAATCCGTGGGGTTGAACCTTTGACTTGGCTTTCTTGCAGGTGATACACCGTTCGCACACTCGCTCCACGTCTCGTTTCATTTTTGGCCAATAGAAGTGTTCGCGCAAAGTTGCCATTGTCTTTGCTATGCCGAAATGGCCCATAAGGCCTCCACTGTGAGCCTCATTCACCAAAACATTCCGGATGGATCCTTGAGGGATACAGAGCTTGCCTTCTCGAATAGGTAATCATTGCTACGATAAAATTTATCACAAGTACCAGATTCGCAAGCTTTGTATATTTCAGCAAAATCAGGGTCAATAGCATATAATTCTTTCAAATACGCAAATCCCATCAATTTTGTCTCTAATGAATTGAAAAGAGCATACCTCCTAGACAATGCGTCCGCCACCACATTTTCTTTACCTTTCTTATATTTGATGACGTACGGAAACGATTCGAGGAACTCCATCCATTTAGCATGCCGTTTGTTTAGTTTATGTTGGCCTTTTAAATGCTTCAATGCCTCGTGATCGATATGGATGACAAGTTCCTTTGGCCATAAGTAATGTTGCCAAGTTTCCAAGGCCCGAATCAACGCGTACATTTCCTTATCGTAACTGGGGTAGTTAAGTATCACCCCGTTCAACTTTTCACTAAAGTACGCTACTGGGCGTCCTTCTTGCATAAGCACGGCTCCAATGCCTAGGCCCGAGGCATCACACTCGATTTTTTTATTTTTTTTAATTTAATGTTTTAAATAAATTGCATCCTCAAATTAATTATTTCCTACAGCAAATTAATGCGGCCTAATAATTTAATTAGTGACCAAAATTAATTTGTCCAAGCTTTAATTAATTTGTTTTCTTTCACGCATTAATTTGTGTCAATAAATATGTGTCACTAATTAATTTAATTAGTGATTACCGAATCTTTAATGTCTAATTACCCATTTTAATGTGTTGATTTTATAAATTAATAAGTTAGATTTTATTTGTTGCAGGTAGCATGAATCTAATTGGAGCATGGGTGAAATTGAATAGAAGGTGCTTATGTAATGGACGGCAATTGAGGGACATTGGATTGATTTATTTTCATTATTTAATGAGGATAATGGAGCCTTGGTTGTTTTTGAAATAAACAAATTGGACACAAATGGGAATGATTTGGACGGCAATAGAAAGCAAAAAGGGGGAGTAATTATTTAATTCATTTGATGGAGCATTATTATTAGGAATGAATTATTTATGATATTCCTACCTTTGTTGGACAGCACAAATGAAGGAATAAAGCAAGCTAAGCACAACTTTTGCACCCATGAGTGGAATTAACAAATTGGAATTGCAAAGAATCAAGTGAGAGACGGCAACATTGTGGAAATCATGATAGAATAAAGTAAATGGAATTTGTTAATGGACGACAAGTTCAATTGGGATTGAAAGAAATTAATGTGCCATATTGGAATTAAGAATTTGTGTTAAGATTTAATTTTATTTTAATAGCCATGACAAGCTGCCTTAGGCTTATAAATAGCTTGTCACTCTTCAATTGTAAGGCAGACTTTCATGAATGAATTTACCCTTAAATTTGTTGAGAAATTTTCTCTCAAATTTCATCCAAAGATTCGTTGACTTATCTATCTAGGTAGTGGCGTCAACAGTTTCTTTGTTTATCCGAACTTATCACGGTTTTGTGTGGCGTTCGAAACTTTATACCGAGGTTCCTATCTCTTTAGATAGTGGGTCGAGGTCTCATAATTCTTTCCAAATTAACTTAAAGTCTTATAAATCTCGGGTCAACCTTCATCCGAAGTTTGGTTCATTCTTGACCTTAAGTTACCGATAATCCTATAACCCGACTTGTCCATTTCTTTCATAACCGAGCCTCCGTAATCCATAACCACGTTCTATCGAGCCCTTCCTTGTCTACTGCCCTTTTAAAAAAAAAACCGAATTTTCTAACCCTTTCCGAATTCGAACGAAACCTTCTTGTTTAACGATCGGGCAATCTTACGACTCGGATCAATTCACGGAACCGGGCTCGTATCATCAAGCCAAAGGCTCTCCTACACCCATGGTTACTTCCACCACTTTGTCTCAACATGTTGGCAATGCTGTGGAAAATGCGTCTAACTACAGGAGCATTGTAGGTGCCTTGCAATATGTAGTCATAATCAAGCCCGACATTACGTTTGCTGTCAATAGAGTATGCCAGTTCATGTATAAGCCTCTAGATCAACATTTTAAAGCCGTGAAACGAATCTGTAGGTATCTTCACAACACTATGGATTATGGCCTTCATTTCACTAGAGCCAACAGCCTAGATTTGGTAGGATACTCGGATGCCAATTGGGGCACAGATGTGGATGATAGAAGGTCCACTACAGGGTTCTGTGTTTTTCTTGGTAGGAATCCTGTAGACTGGGGGTCCAAGAAACATCAGGTGGTCTTTAGGTCAACTGCGGAAGCTGAATATCGAGGCCTTGCTCATACTGCCTTTGAGGTGGTCTGGCTCGAGTCACTTCTATCTGAGTTGCATGTTCTTCCTTCCCGCAAAGCTGAAGTTTGGTGTGATAATTCAGGAGTTGTGGCTGTTTCAGCTAATCCAGTACTACATTCGAAGTTCAAGCATGTTGAGTTAGATCTCTTCTTTGTCAAAGAGAAGATTGCTGCTGGGAAGTTGACAGTAGGACATGTTCCTGCACTTGAACAAGTGGCGGATGTGTTCACCAAGCCTTTGTCTACTCCTTTGTTTACAAAGTTCAGGTCGTGCCTCAAGGTTGTTGCGAAACATGATCAGACAGCAGAAGTAAGAAGTTGGGGGCATAATAAGGAACAAAACAGTTGTGACAAATTAGTAGCAGTTTGTGGTAGTTAGCGGTTAACTATTAGGTTGTTAATAACTAGCAGGTAGTAGGTAGTTATCTGTTAATAATTAGTTAATCTGTTATGGATTAGTTGTATATAAACCCTGGTTGATGTTCTCAGCAATATATGAAAAAATTCAATTCGTTTTCCATCATTAAAACTGCTTCTCATTATTTCCTATAAATGGTAACATTAACTCGTTAAACTCATTTGTTTTTCGGCATTCCTAATCTACCTTTAATCCATAAACTCCCCAACTAATTATACTCACTTGAGACAGGCTCAAACCCACAACCTCCAAAAGTTTGTAACAGCAACGGTGCCAACAGAAGTAATAGTCGGTCAATAAACTCATTTTCCTTTCTATTAAAAATAAGGGTTTGTATAACATGACTCAAATTTTACAAGTGACAACCTCCCTCACATCAACAACAGTAAGGGAAGGCAAACCTGAACTAAACCTTGTGAAAGTGTAGTCCTTTCTTGCCATGATATCAGGATTCATTATGAAATATGCTTGTTGGTTCTCTGTCTCGATGGCCCACCAGGAAAGAGCTTCATAATCCATCCTAACACCCGTTCCACCACCTACAAAGAAATTAATATACTATTAGAGTTAGTCAGATGATATAAGCTCTATTATCCAGAAAGCATTTCAGTGCTCCATTTTCAGCACTGGTTGGATTGACAATGATACAGCAGGCTCAATCTTTCTCATAAGAAAGCTTAAAGTCCAAAAGTGTGCTATGAACTTCACAGTTCACACCAAAAAGCATTTATAGTAACCGCTTAAGTTGGAATAACAAAAAATGATACACAATCATGTCGTGGTATGAAAGAGAGACGGAGAGAGACAAATGGTACCTCATCACCCTCGTCGGCATATGGAGTATTATCATGCATTATTTGAGACTCGGGTTGTCTTGCTGGGATATGCTCACTTGCCATACTTCGAGCTGTCAGAAGCTCTAATCTTTGAGTTTGAGCTTCAAGTTTCCTAGACAACTCGTTGTTCAACTCCTTCATTCATTAATGAGAGTGCAAGGATAATATAAATAAATAAACAATCACTCAAAAGAATATAAAATTCAAATATAGAAAAAATCAACATATAATGAGTCCTTCAAAAAGTTTGCAATTGATGAATTGCGCATTAGAAATTCAAATGACCTAATGACTAAAAAGGGAAATATAGTTTTTAGAGAATCCTCGTTAAATATGATAATGCTTAAAAATCCCAGGTGGCTAATTAGCTGGCTCTAGGACGAACCTTGTTAAATAAAGATGTTGTTCACTTCAATTTCTAGTTGAATATTTTATCTTTTAGAAATCCCTATAGATGTCAAGCAACAAGATCCAAATTGAACTAATACAAATAGCTTGAATTCCAAATATGTCAAGTTCAGGTAAATTACCTTCAGCTTTGAACTTTGAGATAACTCAGATGACAAAGCTTGTGTCAGTTCTTCTTTCTCCAATGTTAACTGCAATAAAGAAAGGCCATCCAATTATCATGACAGGCAAAATGGCCACAACATAATTTCATATTTGTCGAAGGAGTAAAACAAAAAGAGGCCAAAAGAATATTTGAATCACATAACAGGAGCTACCTCTGAAATTAGAGAATTGATGTTCTGAATCATTCTCGTTTGATCAGGAGGGATATAGACAGAAGAAGCTTCAAACTGCCCATCATCATGCAGCAACCTTAAACCAGAGGCATCATTGCTGTTATTTGGTCCCCTGTCATCAAAAGAAGGATCCATGCTTGCTGCAAAAGTACAGTAAATAAAATAAAAAATATGTAAGGGCCGCGTAACTCAAAGAAACATTAAGAAAGCATTTAACCACTATAATTGCTCATCAGACTTCTCATTTGTTGCTTTAAAACTTGAGTTCAGATTGGATGTTGCTGGGTACTTTCAGTATTCTTTAAGTTTCACCTTATATTTCTGGCTACATGGGACGGTATGCTTATATCCATGCATATCTTGGAGCATCTGACTTGTGTCAGACACTAGTACATTACAGAAATAATGAACTTGAAGTAACTTATCCATCATATTGTAACAAATTACTCCAAGTCTTCCACAACACCAAATTCTCCAATGAAGAATTTATGATTTTATCTATGTTTTGATACAATAAATATCTGAAAGTTATCCTTGGGAGTTTCTTCATGTCTCAATAAGTAAACAAAGGACTGTTTGCAAAATCCTACATTGTGTGTCAATATGTGGTTCCTTGAACAAATTAACCAACAACGCAAATTTGGCATTTATAAGTATATTCAAAATCTGCCCTTGTGCTCTTAACGGCATCAAGGCATGAATGGAAGAAAAAAACAAATCCATACACCATAGCACCACCTAAGACATACCAGAAAAGAAAATTCTGGAGAACCAAAGTCAAAAGTAGACCCCCTAAGTATGGTTTTTGTTTCTACATCTCAATGAATAAGTGTTCTTGATTTGTGAGGGTAGATCAGTATTAAGAGAAACTCAACCTAGCATGAAATTGATGACTGACCAATAATATGTATGCCTGCCATATTGACTGGATTTTGATTCGGTACAATAAGATATAGCAATTGGAAAAGTAGCACCATTACCAAGATTTTCTGTTGAAGTTGACATATCCTTCTTAGAAGCAGGATTCTTAATAACATCAATAGACTGTCCACTGCCAGAAGCTTTTCGTAGCTTAGACTGAAGTACCTTCTTCTCTGAGTTAAATGAATAAGAGAAAACATATAGCAAACATATGGCTATTATAGAATATATAGAGAGAAACTTAAAATGTAAAGTAAATATTATTATCATTAAAACGCCTGTTTATTAGCGTACTTACCTTCTTTAAGTGCTTCAATGGTTGATAGAAAATCCTGACGCTCTTTCTCTAGGCTAGACATTTTCTTTCTGCAAAATTCAGAATGAATAAGATGTCCTATAACTATTAGAAGAATCAACATGAAAATATATCCAAATAAAAGTCTAAACATGATAATATATAGCAAATGGAAGGAAACAACATTAAACATTTGACACAGGAAACCTACTTAATAAGCAAATAACTAACAATTAAATATCTCCCACCCCAGAGGCACACATATTCTTTTTCTTCCTTTCTGGTTCTTTAGTTGTAATAAGTAACAATAATAAATGTTTCTCTACTAATAACAACAAAAGTAACCTTCAATTCTGCACCAAGGAGTTATGTATGAGCATTATGATCCAGGCAGTTACTTTTGAACACATATGGCAAAAGGCATATACAATTGAAGAAACAAGTAATCAACTCATCCTGAAAATGCAGATCACAAGCCCTTTGGTAAAGAAAAATTACAGCATACTTGAAAGAAGAAATTTCAGCCTCTGTGTTCTCCAATTGCCTCTCCAATTTTAGCTCATTCGACCTTAATCTAAGTGCCTAAATGAAAAAAGCAGATGCTAGCATAAATAACTTTATGCAAAAAAAAAAAAATTAATGGAAGATAATCCAAATGCTAGTCATATGGTCTAAACAAGCAAATTAACAAGATCAAAGCCATATAAATAAAAGAGAGAGAGAGAGAGTTAAATCAACACTTTAAAATCCTTTGGGTTCTGTGTAGTAAGGATGGCAAACTATTTAATCTAATGGTAGAAATTTATAACAAAGATATTTGTAATCATTAAATTAATACTTTTTTTTGTCTTTCCACTTTTCATCCTTGCTACCAAAAAGTGTTAGCCTTTTATCACATGCCTAAATTACACCTTTAATGTTTAGTACATATTAGCATGTTACAGCCACGCATATTATGCACAGAAGTTTCCCAATCTCTCACCATTATTATCTAGAGGGGCAGATGTTTTATAGAGAACAGAATGATATTAGAAAAGGAAGAAAAACTTCACACCAATTAAAAAGTTTATTACCTTCTCCTCCAAACCAATGACTTCAGAAGCCAATATATTGGCACGTTCATCAGCAGCATTACATTCCAATCGTGCATTTGTGTATTCCATTTTAAAAGACTCAAGTTCTGCCTGCAGATATTAAACATCAGACAAGGAAAGAAAACATTAAAAGAATACGCAAAATAAATGCCAGAAGTTTGTATATTTGTGACACATAAATCTCCTCCACCCATGCAAACATCATGAAACAAAGAACACAAGAAGACAAAAGGCAAATCAGCATACACACAGCACCGGATTTTACAATACAGCACAAAGCAGAGCTGCATCCTATTTACCATTCTTTTGCTACCAAAGAGAACCACTGCAAACAAAGGACTTACTGAACTATCCACTCTGCATCACCTAATGAGCAGATTACAGCATCAAACTAGCAGTGCACCCTTTGCTTATTTCCCTGTGAAAATAACACCAACAACGATATAATGCTTTTACTTCCATCATATTCTCAGCCATCATAAAAATCTCCACCTTTCTGGATCATTTTTATAGACTAAAGTAAATATACATACACACATATATCTTCAAACAAAAGAATGCTACTTCTCTTCCTCCTCTAATTGGGAATAATGCCCGTCATAAATTCCTATAAAAACTGTATATCTCGAATTCCCTACACTCAAAAACCCAAATTCTCAGCAGAAATCTCCCTGCCCAAGGTATTTGGGCAATCATAGCCTTAAAAACCTGTTTGAGCTCAGCTAAAGGGGGAAAAAGCAGTTTGCGAGTGGTAGCACATATCATAAAACGATGAGTGAATCTCATAAACTTGATTTTTTTTGTACCAAGTTTTCTGGTTAACAGGTATGAAGAAAGATGCAAGAAATAGGACCGAAATCTATGTGCATAAGTGGACATATGAAATACACCACACAAACGCACCTAGAGCAATATGCAGTCCCACAAGATTCAATTATTTTACGAAGAACTTGAGATGATCATAAGTACCCTAAATATAACATGATACTAACCAGATGGGCCTTGATTTCTTCCTGCAACTTCTCCATATCAGATTTTAGCTGGTTGACAACACTTCTCTGGGAGAAAAAAAAATGTGTCAACAGATAGCAAAGGCTTTTTAAAAAGTTCAGAATAGTGAATGGGACAATGAAAATAGATTAAGTGCCTTTCAGAATTTCATAATATAAGCTGCCATAAAGAAACAACTTCCAGACAAACAGAAGAAGGTTTCTAGAGAATTGAAGTCATTGTCTTTATTGTTTCACTTTCAAGATACTTGATCCCATTCATGAGCACACAGAAATATTTTGAAATTTACCATCTATTTTCCTGACCCCAATAATGCTGGTTGCTAGGAAGCCTTCATGCATAGAAAGTTCAAACATTAAAAGAATAAGCAAAGAAAATCAGATTTAAGTTATTCAAGGATAACCCAACACATGATAACACTGAAAATATTTTAATGTTAATAATTATGTAAATGACAAGATAACTATATATATTCACACAGCCTAAGCATGCACATTAGACAATTGTCTACGACCATGACATTATAGTGATGCCATAAAAATATTATATTTGGAAACAAACCTGTTGATTGTAACTATCAGTCAAGGATGAATTTTCAGCAGCCAACGATTCTGCTAATGTACGTGAGGCCTCAAGTGCTCGTTGCAATGAAAACTTTTCCTGAGTCAAATCTTCAATATGCTGCAGAATAAGAATAAATAAATAGATAAAGTCAGACAAAACAATGGAGATCCAGGAGAACATCAAAACACAAAACCAACACGATTAATAACATATTAAACATTATAATTTTCAACAAAAAAATGCATCTATATTAAAAATTCGAAACATAGAAGGAAGTTTTCATTTCCATGGCTTTCTAAAAAGCTTCAACCAACTATTGCTATATTTGTTCACACGTTAAGATACCAACATGTCTTTATGCTTCAAATCTGAAACAGTGCATCATAATGAAATTTCTCAAGCTTATAGTCTTCCTTGCCCCAACTTAGTGGAACCTTAATCCAGTACATGCATCCTCCAAAACAAGATGGTAAACACAAGACAGAGATCATACAAGTATGCAAATACAGTTACCCATTGTTTCACCATAAAGGAACAATAAATTGAAAAACATTCAGCTTTATCCCTCAACTAAGCTCTACACTTCCTACCAAGATTTGATACCTCCAACAGTGAAATCATATAATTAAGCACATGAGCCAGGTAAACCATAGCCCTTTTTTCTTTTGCATTCTAGAGATCCAAAAACCTTTTTGTCATGTATTTCTTGTCAGAAGTTAACAAATACCTAAATCCTTATAAAGATATAGAAAACGATAACTTCCATAGCTCTTATAAATTCTATAAAAACTGTATACTAGTAGAAAATTGCAGATTCATAGTGGAATGCCAAAACTGTGTAGGAAAGCTGGATCTGTAGTACACTCAACAAGAAAGATACGGTACCTGCTCCAAAGCAGCAAAATCTTCATTCTGTTTGGTTGAGTAGAACTCATGGTTCTTCTCCGAGACATTCTCATTAGCAACATTCAGGCTCAAGAGGTCATCATTATAAACAGGAACCGAATATTGACCAGGATACTCCCTAGCACCAGGAAACTCAGGGAACCCTAGCTTGGAGAAAGTTCCCACAGTTTCAATCTCTGTTGATGGTTTCTCGAACAGGGATGATCCTTTGGTGTCGAAGCTGTTAAATTGTGAATTATGGGATAAAAATGCATTGTTTGTAGTTTTATCGTGTTGAAAAAGTGACCCAGAAGAAGCTTTGGATACATTAAGAGAATCAAGGAAAGATGGACGAGATCTCCTAGAAATAGTATCATCCGTGACTGAATTTACTGGCATGTGACTTAAGGAACCTCTGGCATCAAAATTGAACTCTGAAGACCCAGATATTTGCGTGGATGGACCAAGCACACTTGGAAAACCACTGGATGAACTACTAAAATTTCTTTCTCCAGGATCAGAAATCATAGACCCTCTTATACCCGAGATTGATTGAGTAGAATCTACAATTAAACCATGGAACAAGGATAAGATAAATTGAAATTCTAGTCAGTAAATATATCAAGGATGTTCAAACAAAAAAATTCACAAATTGAAGATTACCTTCATGGAAAGAAGATAGCACATGGTTACTACCTAGCAAGCTTCCTTCACTGGCCTTATTTTGCAGTGAATTCTGCTGAGATCTTTTTGTAACAAAATCTTCAGAAATAGGAGTTACAACTGCAGAAACCTTCAAAGAACCATCATCTTCTTTTGACTTGGGCTCTAGAAAGTCATTACTGAAACGTTTTTTGTGTAGGCTATCATTAGAAAATGGTCCACCATTCCATGGAGCACCGCATTTCTCATTTTCTTGTCTTTTTTCATGTGCCTGCATCTCTGTAGTAGATGAATTATAATCACTGCCTAGAAAAGATGGGACCGCAAAGGCATTGTTCGAGTAAACTTGCTGATTTTCACGGGAAACTTCAGTTGTTTTGTTGTTCTCGTTGTTAACTGTTTTTAAGGAAGAAGGATTAGGTCCCTCAGATGTACTGGCACCATCTGAGTTAATGGCTCTCACTTGTTCAGTTTCTAATTGATGTTTATCATTTAAGCTAACATCAGTATTGTAAGATTGAGTGGTAGAAGCTGCCTTCTTGGCTCTTTCAGCAGCCTTTTTCTTACGAAATTCTTCAAGCTGCAAGATAAGAGGTATGAGTTAAAACAACACATGGTACATGCACTCTAGAATTCTTTGTTATTTCAAAATCCCATTTATGCAAAATCATATAACTGAATCTTTTATTGTAGGCATAAATCCAGATTAATAATTATAAAAAAATCTAATAAACCAAAGGAATTATTTAGGAGGAATGGAGGATTTAACTTATCAAACAACATAACAATGTGCAACATTCAGAGGCAAAAGATAAAACTGTATAATGGGATTTCTCTTAGTTTTTGAGCCCTAACTAGCAAAAAAAAAAATGAAATTCTAATGAATTAGTAACCCAGAACCCCCATAAAAGCATGACCAGAACAAATCAAAAGAAGATTTCTAAAGATTTCTAAACAACCAGAACTGGTCCAACCCAACAAAAATTAGAAATGAGAATACATTACGTGGGAGGAACAGCAACCAGCAACTTTAAACTCAAATCTATCAGTCGTGGAACAGAGATACACTATTCTTTCAGAATTTGTTCTTAAGTTCCAGGCAAGCCGTTCTTACTTTAGTCTAGTGTCACATGAAGTTTTTTACACCCTTTCAGGCATGGATATAAACACTACCATTGCTCTCCATTCAAATGTGATTACACAAATAAGCTTTCAAATTTATTAAGAAAAACTAAAACCTTGGCCTATTCCATTTTTATTGTCAATGGTAAACCTTACACGATTGCAAAGATTATATTTTATTGCATAAAAACAGTGAAACTTCCCAAACGTGTAAGCATACAAAACATTGCTAAACAACATAAACGCCACCGACCATTTCAGAAAAATACCAAAATATACTCGGTTCCAGTCCTGTTCAGAAAACTTAAATCCTAAATCAAGGACCAGATATGCCTAAAATTCAAATGAAAGCGTTGAAACATGGATTGCTTACCACTAAGGAATTACATAAAACTTTAATAAATAACAAATTCAGTCACCGAATCAATAATAAAAACCACAAAAGGGAAAAAAAAAAAAAAAAAGGTACCCGACGCTTCCCAGCTTCTAAATGCTCTTGTTTCCGCGAACTAGGCAATACCTCAGCCGACGCCATTCCCCCCAAAACCCCCCGTCCAAATCTCGTCAATTTAACAATTCTATCTCCAAATTCTCACCACCATTTACTCACAAAGTAAATGCCAATTGGAAAACAAGAAGTAAGAAAAGGAGGGAGGTCAGGTCAGATCGGGGAAGGAAGAAAAAGGTTATTTTTTTAAGCGTGGGAAATTTTTTTTTTTTTTTTTTTTTTTTTGGCCCTGTTTTAGGCAAATGTCGTTGTTGAGCTTTTTACTTCTGGATTTTGTTAGTTGTTACTGAACACATTTAAAATGAATGGAATTATTAAAATTTGGTCATTTTGTTTTACCAATTTGATATTTAAATTTGGCCGAAACAGATAATTAATAAATAAATTTTGTCGGGATAAAAAAGGAGATATTTAAAATTTTCCAAATATATATATATATATAATATAAGCATCGTATTATTATATTGTATGTTTATCAAGCCTAGCCTAGCCGGGTTTAAAATTTTTAAAAATACATATTTATATTATTTTTAATTTATTTGTTAAAATTTTATATATTTATCTTAATATTTTTTTGATGTGTAGATTATAGTTATATTATATACCACTATAGAATTAACTTTTTATGTGTTATAAATTACATAATATAGAATATTATAACTTTCAATAACTTCTTAATTTAATAACAATAGCATTATGTTCTAAGCATAAGAGATTTAATTTAATCTCAAGCAACCCTTACAACTTTAAGAAATGGGTTGGGTCTGGAATTTGAACTCAATCCATTTTAAACAAGTCTAATTTCTTTACTCAATTCTAATTATTGGGCCTAATAATTTTATCTAAAACCTCTCAAATTTTAGACGGGCCTTCAAATTTTAGTAGATAACCCAACTCATAAATAGGTCTAATACACAATAAATAAGCTTTGGGTACTAAACTCGAGTTTTACCCTTCATATTTTTTATGTGTGGGTCTTCAGTAAGGCTCAAGTTTTATCATTTGCAACAGTAATATTAAGTCTTTAATATTGATAAGTTTGTGGTTCGATTCTCCCGCATACAAATGATTTCCATAATAAATGTAACTTATTATATTGTGTTGGAAAAATTCGGTTAATAAAATGATTTAAGCTGAAGTTTAAATTTTTTGAAAACTAAGTCGATTTGTAATATTTATAATAATAAACTTTTTTTTCGAAAAGTATTTGTGCTCTGTGCAATACTAATTTATATCGTTCTTGGCTTTCAATCGAACGGTTTTCTCTACTATTATCGTACCTTGAATTGCATCAAGTGTAAGCTCGAACAACACGAACCAAGCACATAACAAGAAATTATTTAAATACTTTTAGTAGGAAAATAATTATGTCAATAAAAACTAATAAAAATTATAATTATCAGAAAATATATTTTATTCCTAACAAAATAAAATTTCACTACTTTCTTATAGAATAATAATACCTTAACATTATCAAAGGCTCAACCAACTACCTAATCAATGACACTTTTAAATTTTTTTCAAAAGAATCGACCCCATAACAAACATAAAATTGATTAAATAAAAATCGAAATAAAAAGTTAATAACTCCACAGTTTGAATCAATTTAGAATTTTTTAGTACTATTTTTATTAAATTTTAATTTTTTATTTATATACTTTGGAACCAAATTTGTACTATATTGGTTGTAATTAAAAGATTCCATTTTATAAGTTAATTTTTTTTTAGTTCTCAAATTGATATTTTTAAACATAAAGTGTATCATTAACCACTAAATTATGGATAAGTTTTTTTTAAGTTATAATTTGGTCACTAAATTATTCAAAAATTTTCATTTAAGTCACTAAACTATTTGCAAATTTTCATTTAAGTCATTGGACTGTTAAGTTTTTTTTTTTTTTAAGTTTCGCCAATGAGCTCCAAATAGTGATTCGATGATTAGTATGGTGGATCAGTACCCATCGACGAGTATAATAACATACCTTAAATTTGAGTCGGTTTGATGGCCATTGTCAAATATCAAAGAAAAAAGTTTAAATTTTAGTTCATAGATTTGTGAAGTCTAAATTTGTTTCATGAAAAAAAATTTAACTGTAAAAGAAAAGGAGAAATAGAGTTTTCAATTGGTGCAAGCAATGCAAAAAGAGGAAGCCATATAGCATCGATTTTAATAGTCTAATAACTTAAATGAAAACTTTTGAATAATTCAATGATCAAATTGTAACTTTTTTTGGTTAAGTGACAAAAACAAAAAATTTAACCATAGTTTAATATTTAATAATGTAATTTCACCTCCTTTGGTGGAACTATCCAAGAATTCTCCAAAATAATACGGTAATAAACTACTTACTATCTGAGAACCTCTTTGGATGGGAATTTACTTCTAGTGCGGTGTATTTAGTTTTCATCTTGTCTCGCCCTACAGTATCGCTACAATATCTAATCTCAATGACAACGTTATTTTTACACTAACCGTATGTAAACGCACCATTTATCCAAAGAGGCCCTAAGTGTAGGTTTGGATAGGTGATGCAGTACAGTATCACTATAATATCACTTCAATATCTAATCTCATCACCACCGCTGTTTTTACATTAACTGCAAGTAAACACACCACCCATTCAAACCTACCTTAAGTTTGATTCCAAAATTCAAATTGATACTTGATTTGTTTTGTTATAATTTGATATTTGAGTTTGACTTCAATATTCAAATTGTTGTAAGAGTTTTTTCAATTTAATAATTGATTTTTTTGTCCCAATTAAAGTGTCGGGTTTGATTCAATGTTCAATTTGATACATGAATTTTATTTCTTATTACTAATTAAGTACCTATATTTTTTTCTAGAACACACGTGTCAAATTTCACTAGGCGACGTAATGTGATTTTGTACGAATACCAAATTGAAGGCTAAAATCAAATTCAAGTACCAAATTAAAAAAAAAAACTCATGTACTAAATTAAAAATTAAAGTCAAACTAAGGTACCAAATAGTGTATTTACCTGTTGGAGATAAGGGAAATAAAGCTCATCATCTTGAGTCTTCCACTGGCGACGTCTCTCTCGACGGTCAGCATCCCCAAAAGAACAAATATTTAGAAGAAAAAAAAAATCCTCTTTTGGTTTTTTATTGAGAAACTCCTAAAGTAAATACCCAAAATTTCTGCAAAAGTTTCCGTTCGAAAAATCTCAGAAAACCATGTGGCGAAACTCCGCCACTGTAAGCTTCTCTTCGAAGCTTCTCTCTTATTCTTCTTCCTCCGCCAATCCTAATTACTTCCATTACGCATCTGCTTTCTCCATCTTTAGTCCAAACGGCGTCGTAGATCAGACACTTTTTCCTTCTCATCAACGCTTCTACTGCTCATCGGCGGTGCCTTCACCGTCTCCCTCATCCGGTTCCGTTATAAAGCTAGGGTTTCTCGCTAAGAAATCCGACGCCTTTCGTCCTTTGAGTATGAAAGCTAGAGATGCGGTCCAGCTTGCTCGTCACTATGGTCGGTGTTACTGGGAGCTCTCTAAGGCTCGTCTCAGGTCAATTGTCATTAAGATATTTAGGCAATTTTTGAAGTTTTGATTTTTTATTTTTGAATTTTGACTTTTTTGTTTTTGGATTCGTTTTGGTAGTATGCTGGTGGTGGCGACTTCGGGGACTGGATATGTGCTAGGGAGTGGAAACGCCGTTGATTTGGCGGGTCTTTGTTATACCTGTGCTGGAACCATGATGGTTGCTGCATCTGCGAATTCGTTGAATCAGGTTGCCTTTATCACTCTTTTCTGTCTTTGATTGCTTTCATTGAACGCTATGTTAAGCACAACTTTAGTATTGAGAAATCTGAATTCGAGTTTTGATTAATCTGATTGAATTATCAAATTATTATGCATTCAGTATTATTTATACTTGCCAAGGATGCTAAGTAATAGCTCTATTTTCATAATAAAGTCATATTTAACGATGTTTCCCTCTTTCATTTCTTGAAGTGTAAGATTTCTTGTAAAATGATAAAGCTATCATATTTCTTGGATCATTGGAGATATGGTTTTTTTTTTTTTTAATTTTAAGAAATAAGAAAAAAATGAAGACAAGCATCATTATCCTGAGGGTTGCCTTTCATTTAACTCATGCATTTGGAAAGAGACATTTTAGGTGTCAAAGGCTTGCACTTTGATGAAGCCCCTTTGTGATGTTTTGACCCTTTTACCTCAGTTTTAATTTTTATAACCTTGGTAGAAACTAGGGTTGGAACAACTAGTACGCAGGGATTTACAAGCACACAAATGAATTTGCAAAAAGTAGCGCCCTACGCCATGGGTACTACTATAATGGTCCTAGTTCCCCTAGTGCCTTTGAGGACTTTGCATATTGGAATTTTTATGGATTAAACTATTACGGGCTCTCATCCTTGCCACTCATTGTGAGTTTTGAAAGATTAACTTAAGGGTATACCTTACTCTTTTAGGTTATTTAGCAATGTTCAGTCAGTGAGCTTGAAATCAAGTACAATGAGTTGTATTGCACTATAATCAAGGAAAATAGGGATTTTAGCTCATTGGGCATGATTTAAATCCGTCAACATTGCTTTCCTGATAGAATCTATGGATAAGTACCCTGTGGGATAGGGAAAGAAACAATATAAATTCTTTGAAATTCTAAGAATCGACTTCATGAATTGCAAATTGTAATTTTCTTTTACCTTCTGCTATGATTCTGTTACCTTTGATTTTGTTGATTTTACAAGGATGTGTCTGTGCATGGTGGTTGTATTTTAAGTTACTTTTCATGAAGTAACTAGACCGACTGACATCTCAGTTAACCATGGAATTCATGTCCCTAGGTGCTTGAGATAAATAATGATGCCAAAATGAAGAGAACAAGGCTAAGACCTCTACCTTCAGGACGCATTGCAATACCACATGCAGTCACTTGGGCATCTTCTGTTGGATTTGCTGGCACTGCTCTGTTGGCATGCAAGGTGGCCAGATTGATTCACTCACTTCTCATTATTTCTTTAATTTCAAATGTGATTTTTTTTAGCTTTGCCAAATGCTTAAAACATTGTCAGATGAGCAACTAATGTTGCTGCTGCCACAAGGTTATTGCAGGCTAATATGTTGGCAGCTGGTCTTGCTGCTTCCAATCTTGTTTTATATGCATTTGTGTATACTCCATTGAAGCAAATTCACCCTGTTAATACATGGGTTGGAGCAGTTGTTGGTGCTATTCCTCCTCTTCTAGGGTAACTTTGTCTTTAAATTCAATTAACTATTGTGATGACTATCTAAGGAATTTTAGTTGCTTGGTGTTCTATGTTTGGTATGATATTTAACAATGTCAAGTGTTTTCATGCATGTTAAATTTTGTGCTTCACATGCTAAAAGTTTGGAATTTATCAATAGCATACGAAATTTACCATATTATTATCAACTGGTGCTTCTGCTTTTCTTTTAACTTTTTTCACATGAAATTTGCCCCTAGCTGACTTGGGTTATTGAAAACACAGGCCAATATTTTGCAGAACTGTTTTCTTTCTATTGTCTCTGGACTCCGATGGAATTCTAGATCTTTGTTAATTGCTTATGAGCAAGTCCTCTTATGACCTTTGAAACTGGAAAAGTTAAACCTCCCTTGAAACAAAGGCAATAAGAACAGAAGATCCCCACATTGTGTTGATAGATGTGGAATCCCTATTGTAGGTTTAAGTATGCCACATGTTGAGAGGTTATAGAAGACCCTATTAAAGTTCACTGAAATTATAGAGGTCATTTATTTATTAAAAAAAAAAAAAGATGATCATGAAGTAGGCTTTGCTTTGTGTTGCATTAAGTTTTCGTTTAAATTTAACTGTTTTACTGACAGACTTCTTATTTTCTGTTCCAACTTCTTAGATGGGCTGCAGCTTCTGGTCAGATTTCTCTCAATGGATTAATTCTTCCAGCAGCTCTCTACTTTTGGCAAATACCCCATTTCATGGCCCTAGCATACTTGTGCCGTGATGACTATGCTGCAGGAGGGTAAGCATTTTCGCAACTTACTTTCTCTTCAACATAACAACTGTTTATTTTCCTTTATGCACAGGAAATTGAATGTTTCTGTTTCTGCCCTTCTCTTATAGTTTTGTGTTGAAATAATGTTCTAGCTTTGAGAAAATATCTCAAGGATCTCCATTGCTGTAAGCAACTGTTGATAATATAACTTGGAAAATGGAAGTGTGACTCTTTTCTGATATAATTATATACTTCGTTAAGATTTTCAGAAGAGTCATTAGGGATGATTCTTCATGGATAAGATTGCATGTGAATCGTGTGTTCTTAATGTATTTCAATGTCTTACAACCCTTCATTTTCTACCCTCTGTGATATTTTCAGGTACAGGATGTTTTCGCTTGCAGATGCTTCAGGTCGGAGAACAGCTGCTGTTGCTTTCAGGAACTGCCTCTATCTTATCCCTTTGGGGTTCATAGCCTATGACTGTAAGTTGTTCTAATTCCAAACGTGAAAACTATCGCACTATCACCTTTATTTTAGTACTCATTTATACTTATTAAAATTTGATTATCATATATCCACACTATTTTAAAACATTGTATATGCACCAAATATCTATTTCCTGGTAGATATTCTGAAAACTCTGTGTGAACTATCTTAGTACTACAGTATATGGTATGGTCCGTATGGAACATATCTTACTCTTTTGTATTTCATAATATATAAACTAGTGAAATTCTTTGCGTAGGGGGTGTGGCTTCTGGGTGGTTTTGTGTTGAATCATCAGTTATCACCCTTGCAATAAGTGCTGCAGCATTTTCATTTTATCGTGACAGGACTACTCAAAAAGCAAGAAGGATGTTTTATGCCAGCCTTTTGTATCTTCCTGTATTTATGTCTGGCCTCCTATTTCATCGTCTCTCAGACAATCCGCAGTGCCTTGCGGAAAATCCCAACAGAATTGTTGAGCTTCCATCATTCCCCCAAGCTGTAACTGAAAGTGAAGAAGATGATCAGAAGAAGAAAGTGAGGTATGTCACTGCCGGTCCACAAGGACGCGCACCTGTGGCATACGCATCCATTGCTCCATTTCCCTTTCTCCCTGTTCCTTCCTATGTTGATCAATGACGTATCGAACTGGCATCTAATTTTTGTATACCAAATCAAAGTTATTGAAAAGGCACACCTCGAAACCTCTTTGGCTTTGCATTAAGCCTTTTTCTGTGAAGTTTCTATTTTAACACAGTTTTGGTTCTTGATTTTCTTTATTTTGAAATCAATGTATAATTGGGATTGAGCTGTTTAAGCACCATGAGTGACATTCATCTTGCAGCTGCCATTGGAATAAAACTGTTATGCAATGCATAGATCCATTGCAAAATTTTCACTAATCTGTGTTTGGTTTTGAATTGGACTCTAGCCATTTCCTATTTAGATCTGTCAACAATTTTAGCCGCTGGTCTACAAAGCAATGCATAATGGTGGTGGATACGCAAATCCTATAGGTGACAAAAGCTGACCAAGAAGAGGGGTATTTATCAAATTCAAGATTCAACTATAACTTGGTAATATAGTAAAAGCATCTTAAATCAAATTTAACTCAAATTTGAATTGATCCCCAGTTTAGAGGGATGCAACAATAGGTTATGAGGAGTTTCGGCTCCATAACTTGGGGCATTAAGCTATGCTACCCTCATTGTTGCAGGTGGGGCAGGGGCAACCACCAGAGGGAGATGTGCTAAAAATTAACATGACGGGGCTTTTAATGATTCGGATGGGTCAAGGGAGATTGGTGTCGCTGTCACAGATCATGAGTTTGTGGCGGAGGGAAATGCACAAACATTATAGAGCTTGGTGAATGAGGTTATTGCGATTATCATTACCTTCAAATGTTGTAATTGAAATTTCTCAAATATTATAGTTGAGGGTGACTCATGTGAGATGATCATCAAGATTAAAAGTAACAATGGGCCAATTATTGGAGGAAGCGTGAACGTTTAGCATCAAGTTTTTAGAACTTTTACTTAGAACAATCTAATTTTGTTTATCCAAAAATTAATTACTTTGAAGTCGCCAATAGTGCTCTGCAAGAGTTCTAGAGAAAGCAGTAACTGCTCCAAAAATTAACGATCGAAAAGATAGAGATGAGATTTCTTTACTAGCAGTTGGTACAACTATCTGTTAAAGGGTCTATTGTTACGCCAGGTGAGAAACCATCTTTGATTTGTACAATCTGGACAGAGAAGTTTTACAA
Organism: Gossypium bickii; assembly: GCA_025503065.1. Taxonomy (NCBI): domain Eukaryota; kingdom Viridiplantae; phylum Streptophyta; class Magnoliopsida; order Malvales; family Malvaceae; genus Gossypium; species Gossypium bickii. The sequence continues at coordinate 91,726,002 of CP106720.1, forward strand.
CCCAGAAAGTTTCAAAACACAAATGAGAAGTATATGGAAGACAAAAAAGAAATTCGAGATTCAGATGGTAGGGCAGAATTTATTTCTGATTACGTTTGAGTTAGAAGATGATTTGGAGATGATTATGGAAGGAAGGCCATGGCTATTTCGGAAAAGTCTAATTTTATTTAGTCGAATTACCCAGCTGATGGAGAGAGCCCAGATTCGGCTTAATTCTTTACCATATTGGATAAAAATTGGTCCGTGTTTACCAGAATTCGATAAAAAAGATCTTCTTCATGCCATTGGTGTTACTTTTGGAGGGGTGATTAGATCTGAAATTAATGGTGATTTATGTTGTCTCAGAATAAATTTGGATGTGCAAAAACCCCTTAGACGAGGTATTTTTGTCTCAATTGATAATAAGAATAAATCATGGGTTTCTTCAAGTATAAAAAATTACCAATATTCTGTTTTGGTTGTGGGAGAATAGGGCATGGTCTTACAGACTGCCATGAGTTTGATCTTGCAGGAAAAGATCAAATTAGAATAGATCCACCATTTACGTCGGCTTTAAAAGCAGAATCAAATCTAATTGGGAAGGAGAGCATGAAACTTAATGCTGCCTCAAACAAGGGGAAATCCCAGTGCTCTTATACAGGGGGTGTCGAGATGGAGGCACTAAACGGAAGAACTGTCGAAGAGGGAGATAGCGCAAACGAAAGGTTGGTGGAAAAAATAGAATTGCTCGATAGAGGGGAAAAGATGAAGGAAAATGAGGAAGTATTTAATCTTGCCGAAGAAGTTCAGATGGACATCACTATTAGCAGAAAAGAAAATAATTCAGATCTGATTAAGAGGGGAAGGTGGAAAAGATTAGAACCAGCAAAAGGGGTGATGAAAAGAAAGGAGGAATGTAATATAAAAAAGAGGAAATCCCCAGAAGATGAAATTGTTAATTGTTGCGAAATAGTAGCTCATGAAGATGGAGCAAAAAGGCTGAAATTAAAAGGAAAACAGGCTTGTAGATAACTATTACAAGAAGCAGATATTGAATTTATGGAGCAGGATGATTCTTCACAACATCTGAGATCAGCAGCTGCCAAGAGGCAAGCCGACCAGACACAATGAAAAGCATAAGTTGGAATGTCCGTGAATTGGGGAGTCTACGGGCGACTAGAAGGCTGCGATATTTCTTAAAGCAGCAGAATCCACACATTGTCTTCTTAATGTAGACAAAAATTGATAAACAGCATATGGAAAGGGTCAAAAGGAGTTGTGGCTTTCTTAATGGGATTAAGATTGAAGCTGAAGGCTCGCGTGGAGGTTTATGTTTAGCATGGAAGGAATATATCAACGTCACTTTAGGAAGTTTCTCTAAGAACCACATTGATGTAATGGTCAAGGAGGAGAATTCAAATCAAGAATGGAGATTTACAGGTTTTTACAGTTCACCTTACTTTAATTGTAAGAATGATTCTTGAAATCTACTACGGAAATTGGGGGAAGATCAAAGTCAACCATGGCTAGTAAAAGGGGATTTCAATGAAATAATGTATACCTTTGAGAAAAGTGGAGGGATACCAAGGGAAGAAAGGAGAATGGAGGCATTCCGAGAAGCTCTAGAAGAATGTCAATTGGAAGATATAGGGTACTCGGGTGTCTGGTTCACATGGGAAAGAGGAAATTTTGCAGACACGAATATCAAAGAAAGACTTGATAGAGGAGTAACAAATGAAATATGGAGGAGTCTTTTCCCAACAAGTAATATCTTTCATTTGCCCCATTCGATGTCAGATCATTGTCCACTTATTTTAAATACGAAAAACGAGAACATCTATGCTGGGAATGCACAATTTAATTTTGAGGCGTGGTGGACCACAAAAGAATCCCTAGAGAAAAAAATTAAGGATTGTTGGGAATCAAATACAGATCTAATCCTAGAGAAATTGAAGAAGCTACAAGTACATCTAAAGGAATGGTCGGGGTCAATAAAAAAAAGAGAAAAGGGCTAAAGAAAAAGCTGACTAAGAAACTGGAGGTGTTGATGGCAAAAGAAAGTGATGATGACACGATAGCAAAGATTATTGGAACAAAGGTCGATCTGAATATGGAAATTGACAGGGATGAAATTTATTGGGAACAGAGGGCAAGGGCGACCTGGCTTAAAGTAGGAGACAAAAATTCAGCTTTCTTTCATAAGTATGCCTCGTCCCGTAGGAAAATGAATACAATTTCAAGACTGCAGCTTGATGATGGAGGAGAGACTACTGAAGAAAGTAAGATAGCTGAAACTGCTACTTTATACTTTTAGAAACTATTTACGTTAAACGGGGTCGGAGACCTATTTCATCTACTACATGGCATTAAGAAGAATATTTCGCCAGATAATAATGCTGCCCTACTATCAGCATATACAGAAGAAGAAGTGTTTTCAGCCTTAAAAGGAATGGGAGCGACTAAAGCACCAGGACCTGATGGATTTCCAGCTCTATTTTTCCAACGTTATTGGCATATTGTAGGTAAAAAAGTTACTACTTTTTGTTTGGGAATTCTAAACAATGATCAGAATTTCGGCCAACTAAATTCAACAGATATAATGCTCATTTTGAAAATTTAGAATCCGATCAATTTAGCCAATTTCAGACCAATTAGTTTGTGTACGATTTTATACAAAGTCGCAACAAAGGCAATTGTGAATAGGCTGTAGGAGGTAATTGGGGGATGCATTGATGTAGCTCAAAGTGCTTTCGTACCCGGAAAGTTAATTTCTGATAATGTTCTAATAGCTTATGAAATTCTTCACACTTTTCGGAAAAAACGTACAGAGAAAAAAGGATATATGGCAGTCAAACTGGCACGAGAAAAGCTTACGATAGGGTTGAATGAGGTTTTCTCAAGGAAGTTATGTTGAGGATGGGTTTTCACAAAGAATTGGTAAAATTAATCTTAAAATGTATTACTACAGCGTCATTTGCAGTTAACATCAATGGAAAGAGAGGAAGAGTTTTTCAAGCTTCTAGGGGTTTGAGACAGGGAGATCCTCTTAGTCTTTTTCTTTTCCTATTATGCAGTGAGGGATTGTCGGTACTTATGAGATTGGCTAAGGAAGAGGGTCTGATTAAAGGAGCAAAGGCGAGCAGAAGAGGACCAACAATTTCACATTTACTCTTTGCCGATGACTGTATATTGTTGGGGAAACAACAAAAGGAGCGAGGCAGTTGAAAGGAATTCTTAATGAATATGAAAAATGTTCTGGTCAATGTGTTAATTTTAATAAATCGACGATTTTTTACAGCTCAAATACATCGAAAGAAAACAAAAGGGAGATATCGATAATCTTAGGAGTAAGATCTTCGACTGATATGGAAAAATATTTAAGTCTTCCCAATGTGATTGGCAGGCGTAGAAAGGAGTCTTTTCAAAATCTTAAAGAGAAGCTCCAATTTAGGATCAAAGGTTGGAGCAACAGGTTCTTATCACAAGGAGGCAATGAGGTATTCATCAAATCAGTTTTACAGGCAATCCCAACTTATGCTATGTCTTGTTTTCTATTACCAAATTCCTTTTATGGAGAATTAGAGATGATCATCGCAAATTTCTGGTGGCAAAAAGCATACGGGAAGAAAGGAATCCATTGGTGTCAATGGCAACACATGTGCCGACCAAAAGACGAGGGAGGTATGGGATTTAGGAGTATGGCTAAATTCATTGTGTCTCTACTAGCTAAGCAAGGGTGGAGAATTCTGAATAACCCTGATTTGTTAGTTACACAAGTATTAAAAGCAAAATATTTTCCGAATAAGGATTTTCTAAATTCACGTTTGGGAAATAATTGCTCATACACATGGAAGAGTATATGGGCAACTAAAGGTGTTCTAGCAGAAGGCATATGTTGGAAAGTAGGAAGGGGGTCAGATATTTCAGTTCTTAATGAGGTTTGGATACCAGATTTGATTAACCCCAGATTATCATCTCACATTAATAATTTAAGTGATTTTAAAGTTGCTGAATTAATTGATAAAAGTAGCAGAAACTGGAAATCAGAGTTGATAGGATCTACCTTTCCGGAGGATGTAGCTGAAAGGATACTACGCATTCCGCTCGCAATCGAACCCCATGATGATATTCTAGCTTGGAGAGAAGAGCCTTCAGGAGAATTCACGGTATGCAGCGCCTATAAACTATTACAGGGCATTGAGATGGATCCTAGAGCTTACACTTTACAAACCGACTACAACAAATTTTACAAAAAACTTTGGCTACTTAATCTACCATCTATGGTTAAAATTACAATCTGGAAGATATCATGGAATTATCTACCTACAAGAATCAATATGCAGCACAGAAAATTATCAAACAACACAATCTGCCATCAGTGTAGTCAAGAAGCAGAAACCATGAACCATTTGTTTAGAGAATGTCCTGTTTCAAAATCAGTATGGGAAGAGTTATTTTTTTCAGAATTTCTTAAAGATGTACTCATGGAGTTCTTACAGTGGCTTACTTGGGCCTTTGAAAAGATTACTCCTTCCCAATGTGAAGTCTTTTGTTGTACTTTATGGGTAATCTGGGGAGACAGAAATAAGCTAATACATGAGAAAGTGAGTAGATCTAGGAAAGAGACAACAAAATTTATTAACAGTTATATCTTAGAGCTGAAGGGAGTTGAATAGAAATTACCGAAAACCCTTCCGGAAGTCAAGAAATGGAAGCACCCATCCAGCCACACTATTAAGATAAACTTTGGCGCAGCATATGATGGCAAGTTCCAGAAATCGGCAGTGGGAGTCATAACCAGAAACAGAAAAGGTGCAGTCTTGTTATCGTTTTCAAAGATCTACCAACAAGTTGAGTCCTCATTTGCAGTCGAAGCAATCGCATGTCGAACAGCAACTCAAATCGGCATGGACATGCAATGGGTAGAAATCATTATTGAAGAAGACGCATTATCAATAATAAAGAAATGCAGGAATAGAAGCAAAGATAAATCAATGATCGGGGCGTACATACACGACAACAGTTACGGGGAAAACTTAAAAGTAGTTGGTTTGAATATATTCCAAGATCATCGAATGGCCTAGCACATACTCTTGCAACAGAAACACTAAAGGGAAGGGGAGAGTTTTACCTGATTGGAAGCGTCCCTGCATATGCTGAACGACTGAAGGAGAAGGAAGAAAAGGGCGAACCAGTTTGAAAATGAAAAAATGATAAGAAAGGAAAGGGAGATAAAAGGGAAAGGGGAAAGAAAGATATCAGACTGAAAATTGAAAAAAAGATGTGAAGGTAGAGGAGGCTGGAATGTGCTAATTAATGCGGTAGGTGAACGACTTCCATCCGTATCTGGAACTGTCTAGCAGAAGGAACGTCAGATGAAAAGGAAAAGACGCTGCCAGGTTTCTGATTGGGCAAAATCAAGGGTGCCATTAATATGGCTCTGGATTTTTTTATTTTTTTTATTTCTATTCTTTTCGGGCTGTTGAATACAACTCAGAGACTTTATTTTCTAATTTTATTGCTATGGGTTTCATCCTTTTATTTTCCCTTTATGTATTTGTGTTTTAATTCAATAAAGCCCAATCTAAATTTAGTTTTAAAAAAAAATCAAGTTTTTAGCTTATTACTTTAAATTTTATTGATCATTTAAAAAATCAAGTAACACATCATTTAGCGCAATTAAATCATTATAGTAGTAGTACTTTAGCTTTTGACTAATGCAAATTCATGTTGATATAATAAACATTGTTCGCATATTTGATTAATAAATTGCAGCTATTTAAAAAAAAAAAAAGAGAGGAAAATGAACCAAAAGCAATATGAAGCTTTTTTTTTTTTTTTTTTTTTTTTTTTGTCCTTTTAATTTGGAATCGCAATATCAAGCTCAATTAAAGCGTATCTTGAAAACAAAAGTTTGAAAACAAAAGTGACTCTACACTTGTGTTAATAAAATTTGAAGTAACCCAACTTTAACTTTATCACAAAACTCAGGTTTTCTTTTCTTTTATGACTCACTGCGTTGAATTTTTTTATTTTTTATTTTTACAACAGAGTAGAAATTAGAACAAACCAAACTCGAATTTTTATCAAAATTAACATTTTACTAAGCGGAAAAATATATATATTTTATTCATAAAAATATTACTATTTACAAATTTCAATCTTGAATATATATAATCCAATTATTTTTCTCTCCTTTTTTTTTCTTTCTATTTCGGCTATTTAATTTGTACACTGTAGTCAGGTTTTCCTGTGAGATACAATTTTTTGAATTCATTAAATGAACTGTATTAACCAATACCGTATAATACATATATTACATAAAATTTCTTTGATATAAAATACACAAATCTCATTTCATTTAAGCATTTTCTTTTGCCGTCTTTCAACCTTGACAACATTTTAGAATGACTTGATAGATATACGTATGGACCCAAATCCGACTTAATCCAATTAAAATGATCTGAAACTTGAGTGACCTGCGAGCAAGAATCTGAATTGAATATGACACAATTGATTGAACTTAAATCTAACCTGATCAGATTCATCAGAAAAATAGAACTGAAAGCGAATATGTCCTAACCTGAAACTGATACAACCATCAGATCATAGGAGAGTAACGTGCAAATATAACCGACCATTTAAGTTCAACATAGTTCTAGTCCTAGTCCTGTTCCTAGAGATGGCAAAATATAGCTCAATTTTCATCAAACCATGAAATGAGAAGCAATGGATATAGAGTAGGCGGGGTACAAAAATGGTAAACACAAAATATGGGACTACAAAAAAACAAAACTAGAAATAGAATTAAATAATTACTATACACAATCTCTAACAACATACAAATGATTTCTAATAATGAATAACCAAGATGAATTTCCAGCTTTTCCTTAGAATTTTTTTTTTTCATTTTTTTTTCTCCCGATCTCCTTTTGGCACTTCCCTGGCTCCTTTTTTATTAGGGGCAAAGGAAGCGGCAGTTTGGAGATGAAAAAAAGAATTGCAGATGTTGGGATTACAAGCATTAACTGAGGTAAGCCCCCTGATTCTACCCCCATCTCTTTGAGAAAGCTGTTTGTTAACTCCGATGCCTAAGTTTGAACCAAACAAAAAAGAAGCAGCAGCTTATGTCCAACCAAAATTCTCTATCTAGTAAAAAAAAGCAGCTTAAAAACAGCTACAAATATCCAATTTACTCAAGTTAGGCCAAATGAAGGTGGCCTTGAATCATGACATCTATAATAGTTGCAATCTACCGTACATGCAAGAATCGAATTACGACAGAGGCACCAATATTCATTGAATGGGACACATAACCATGGCATTGTTGAGGGCAGTGTGGCTCCCAAAGTAGATGCAACTCTGGAAAGACGAAGGAGCAGGGGGTACACAAATAAGTTTAGAATACAGCGTGAAAGCCCAGAAGACTGAGAACACCAAAAGATATTAAATACACTTACTTGTTACCACTAAGAAGTCCAAAAACTGATGTGGCAATATATGACCGGGAAACTCCGGAAAAAGCTTTTCTGTAATGAGGCAAGACCATTTGTCCTGCAAGGTTTTTACCACTATGATTAGCTTTCTGGCATTCCAATGAAACCCAAGCAAACAAGGGTCTAACATAAAAACATATAAACATTAATGAGAATAGAAAGAATATTAACTGTCTCATATTCAGTTGCTAGATGAAAAATTATGGAAAGGAGAAGTTAAAAGATTTAGCTTAATGCATCATGTGAGAATTTAACTTTTTTCCACTAAAGCCGAGAGAAACCCTGGAGGGAAAAATAAGCCCTTCTCATGCATTAGCCCTTTATTCTTTCTAGACAATATTGTATACAACAAACTTTTTAAGAAACCTATGTCATCCCAAGAGTATCAAGAGTTTCAAAGAACAACTGATCAAGGCCTCACCTATACTCAAATAATTGCTGTGGAGAATTGAAATCAATACACTAGACACCATTCTATCTATATCCTCTTTTCGTGGTGCCTCATCAACCGGCAAACTGTTTCTATCAATATAAGCACTCCAGGGAGAATGGCTGCTATTATTGTGACAGGCTATGATTTCAAACCATATCCCCAATGGAAATCTTCTAGGTTTTATCAACCGAAGGGCAATCTTAATATAAGGAGTAGCATGGATAACGGATATGATGACTTCAATGAACATACAGCTAAGGCTGATGGCTGTGTTCATAATGCTGAAGAAAATATAAAAAACAGATGTGGTTGGCAATAGAAGCAAAAGAGGTGTAAATAGAAGAGATCCAACAACATGTTGCTTCACGGTATAGTCAAAACTATCTAATCTTTGACGAAGAGGATTCCACTTCCGTCCCCTGACAATAATACAGCAGCTCTTAGAATAGTTAGAAACAACTAAAAAAATTTATTAATAGTGTACTTCTAATAAAAAGGATAACTTTTGTACGCCTTTCAGATTCTATCAGCTAATGCTGCTCAGCAATAACAGATGCATCACAAAATAATAACATTGATATTATCTGGGTATATAACAAAGAAAAAACACAGCCTTTAAGACCATTGGATCCCTTCTCCAAGTAATTTACATTGAAACAGAATTCTAGACCTAATGATATGAGGAAACACTTTAATTGCAATGGAATGTCATGAGCTCATGAGATGGTACGGAATATTCTCCCAGAACATGAAAAAGAAATCCTCACGAGCACATTTTTTCCCATCTCTGAAATAGGATCCATGAATCAATATCTCATTCATATTTCAGCACTACCAGATGTGGAGATCATTTTTTGTTGGACCTGGAATGATTAATAAATATGTTCAATCTACTTTGAGTTTTTTTGTTCTACGACAAGGTAGCAATAACCCATTATGACACAGATGTTACTACTATATTTGTATCATAACAACACAATCGACACGATTTTAGTTTATAACCACATTTACTGGATTAGAGGAGCTAATCAAATCCAAAATAAGATATGCTGAAGTGGCACCTGAAAATACGCCACAAAGCGGCTAGCGCATGTAACTGCTGTGAATAGAAAATCGAGATTAACCAATGAAGTGTTGACACATGCAATGTTACTATCACAATCATGTCTATGACCAAAGCAGCAGGTATTGTCGCCCCGAAAAGAATGGCTAATATAGCAAGTCCTTTGATGAAATAAATGAAGAGAGAACCCACAAATATCCAAAGAGTAGACCAAATTTGAATTGTATTCAGAGAAATCATGCCAAGAACTTCAGCCAATTCTATGTTCAACTTGAAACCAGCTGGAACACCCATCAACCACACAGAACCTGACCTCAACAACTCATTTGTTAAATTACTGGCAATATTTGAAACCCATGAACAGACAGATTCTGCGTGAAATAAGAGTGCCAAACCAATCAAATCTCCCAAAAGGATATCAACAACCAAACTTGACCACAAGGAATGCTTATGTAATGCAACTTTTTCTGCACATTCCACACTTGTTTGAGACCTAGGAAAAAAAAATATTATATATGAGGATAATGAGGGGACTTCAATATGGACTGAGACTTGAAATATCACTAAATGAATTCACTATATTCTACAAAGTTGTCACCTGAGGTCATTGTCCTGAAGGAAGATTGGCCAATATAAGATCTGACAAGAACGAATTCGGAAATTTATCCAGGTATTGCTAAATGCCTTTGCTGATGCAGAGTATACCCATGATTGTGATTCAAAATTCAAAAAGCTATGGAAAAACTGAATAAAAATATAAAAAAGAGTAGATAATGATGCCAATGACATGGCCAATATATGCCACATGAAGGTACAAAACCTGCAAAGCCACATAGTGGTATATCAGAAAATGCAGAGAGATACATGGAAAAAGCATGTGGTAAATCATGTTAGAGTGAGATTACATGGAAATTATGGGAATATTTGCAGAGGATTGTTTGAAGCTATCATGTCTCTCAAAATATTTCTGAGCTGCACTAGCACTGTTGATCGCCAAAACAACTGTATCCTGCTTTTAAAATTTTAAAATTAAGAATATATATATAGAAACTGTCCTAGCTCCACAAGAAGGTACTCGTGAACTATTTTTACCACGTCATTTAAAGGTTGCTTTTGTTGAAGCTCATCAACCCACTGAGGCTTCTTAGGAGAAGCTTTCCCATGCTCAGAAGAATTCCAGTATCGCAATGAGAAATGGTGAGCACCGTATGTTGGAGTTTCGTATAATATAACCTAAAATTGTTCAGACAAAGAGCCATGGATTAATCACCATTGGCAAATACAACTCAAATGATAAACCAAACAGTAGAAGCAATCTGAATTTCATACATGGACATCACATTGAGACACTATTTCCTTCTTCCAATGAAGATGGTGCAATTTAGGAACCCAATGAATTCCCCTGGCTTGAAGACGAAGAGAATCATAGGCCAGCTCGATCCAGTAATTACTTTCCATAGATACCTGTCTACACCGGCCTAAAACCCCATCAAATTTAAGGCATCCACAGCTCCATTGTCCATAGCATTCGCAAACTCCATCTACACCGTGAGTGCAGGTTTTTCTCAGATCATCCTCTTCTACTCCATTTTGACCATAGTTAATACAAGCTCCATACTGACCCAACAAAGAAAATTTTGATTTATCTTGAAGAGATACATGCATATTTCCATTGATAGAATGGAGGATCTCCTGTTTACAAGAAAAAAAAAGAAAAACCAAAACATTTTGAAATGAACTCCCAATAATTAAAACCATGCCCAAATGCCAAACAAGCTCAGCAAGATTACTGTTCCAGAACACAATAATAAATTTCTTTAATTTCAAAGTACCGTTTATCCTAAGCAATTATAATCATACATAAACTTCTAAAAAAAAGGGAAAAAAGTACTTTACCTAAGCTTTACAAACTCAGCGAGAAATAACTTCAAAAACACAACAACTAATATTCATTTCTTAAAATGTCTAAGTGCCATTTTCCCTAAGCAGTTTCAATTCATAAAAACTGTTATAGAAAATGAAAATCAGAATTAGTGCATTACCTGGAGACAAGATTGCAGATTCGAAGAAGACTCCCGATTGAAAGCGAAAGCGACGACAATGTCAAGAGAATCTGAAGAACAAGTGACGAACCAACCAAACAGAAATTTACAGCAAGATGGTTGGGTTGAAGATAGCTGCTTTGGCCACCAAATCCGACACTTTCTTCTCATTTTTCGATCGCTTTCTCCCTTTTTTTCACCTCATTTTTCACCTGAATTTTTTTCCTGAAATTCCAATGCTTTTTTTAACTCTAAAACCCTTCAACAAATTTTATAACCACTTTAAAGATTAAACTGTTAATTCCATCCATTTCAGTTCCTTTCCTTCAGTTTTCCATTTTTTTCCTGCTTGATTGAAACCCTATTTCTTTTTCTTTTTCTTTAATATAAATTAAAAAAAGAAATAAATTCGATACTTCAAAAATAAAAATAAAAAGATGGTGAAATAATATATTTTTTGATAAATAAAAAAGTGCCAAAAAAATATAATTATCAAAATCAATTAATATATTTGTTTAATTCAAGTTATATCAATCTTAGTTTAAAGTGAAATTTTAATTTTAATCGAGTCATCAAATTTCGATTATTGACCAAATTGAATTAATTAGGTTAATCGGTCGAATTATTTGATCTAATTCGATCAGAAATAAATTAATAAATTTTTAAAAATTTGATTATCAGTTAATTCAGTTCGAAATCGAGTAATTAACCGAATTAACCAAATTTTCAAAAAATCAATATTATTACCAATTCGGTTAATTTTAGTTAATTCGGTTAGTTTTAATTTGATTAATTCGGTTAAATGAACATTATTGATTTATTTTTTTATATGTTTTATACTTGTTTTAACAAAAAAAAACATAAAAATATTTGTTAAAACCAAAATAGTTCAATTCGGTTAATTTGTTTTGAAAAAGTTTCGGTTCAATTAATTTGGTTAATGCTAGTCCGATTCGATTAACTGATTGAACACTCCTTACATTGTAATCAATGCAGTAAGATGTGAATTCGAGTGCGGTAAAGCATATTATTCTCTTATTAATAGATTGAGAAGGGACTACAACTGATTTTAAAAAAATAATTAAAGGAAAAAAATAAAGAGGTTAAGGAAACGACTAAAATTAACAAAGAAAATGGTTAAATTAAAAAATGAATCTTACGATCTCTAGGGTTCAATTTTTATTATGCAAGTATAATTTTTTTAGATTTTATATAAAAAAATAATATTTTTATTATTTTTCATCTAAGTTTGAAATTTATGAATATTAACAATTTAGTTAAACATATCAACAATAGTATAGATTAAACTTTTTTGTTTGTGCCAAATTAACAAGCTTGATAAAAGATTTTCAATAATAATAATTTCAAGATTCGAATTTAATTTAAATGTTTGAAGAGGAAATTTAATGCTGCTTATTGTAATCTTGTGTCCATGATATTTTACTTTCAATTATTGATATTTTTTTAAGGAAGATGAGTATGACAATAAAAATATAAACCCCAAAGTTTAGACTAACTTAAGGAAATTTACTTTATCAAAGGGTACTATAGCTTGAATTCTCGTGATTGGCACTCGATCAAGGTTGCTTACTTACAAAAGTCTTTTCAATTTAAATTTTTAGGGAGTAAATAATAAATCTTTATTTGAGTAAGTCTCATTCTTTAGACATAGTACATGCATTCATGAATGTCGTTATTAGTGTTCTTCCACCCATTCTTTTGTTTAAACCCTAAAACTAATATTGAAATATATACAAAATCTCTTATCAGTAATCTTATTTATTTAAGCTATCACATGCACTGGATTAGAATCAGCTACAAGAAAAGTGATTTTTTTCGATTTTTTTAATTACGATATTTTAAAAAAACATTCATTATAATTTTAAATATTACTTTTTAAAAACAATCTAATGGTAATTTTAAAATATTTTGGAATTATTATTAATTTTTTTTATAAATGAATGAAATTGATTTTTAAAATATAATTTAGGGGCTAAATTAAGTACTGATGTATATAATCATTTTATTAAGGAATCAACACTACAACAATTAATAAATAAGTTATTAAAATATTATAAATTAATAAATTTAATAATTATTTAATAATTTTTCATATGATTAAAGTAAAAATTTACTAATAATTAATTATAGACTATTTAATTGATTTTGATGCGACTATGTAATTAACTTAATATGAAACAAGGCTGAAAACTTAAATTTCACCGAATAAAATTTCTTCAAACATATATATATATATATATATAAACTGAATAGTTATTTTAATTAGATTTTGTTACACTCCAATATAGGTGAAGTGCTAATAAGTTTGTATCTTAATATTATGGTTAAGTGTTGGATCCTTTGGATTTGGAACTTTAAAAAATGTTGTATAAAATTATAAAAAGACAAGAATGATATTATAATAATATTATTTATAATTTAAATGAAGATACTTTTGTAATTTTATAATTAAACTGATGACACTAAGTTAAGGATGATACTAATTCGGTAAAATGTATTACAAATATAATAAATAAATAGTATAGATATTAATTTAGAAAAATAGATGATTTTAGGAAAAAAAAGGTAAACTATAAAATTAGGTCACCCAATTATTAGTGTATTTTTGTTATTGTTACTCGTCTATGAAAAAATTCAATTTAATTACTAACATTTTAGATCATTTCTATTACGGTCATTAATGTTTTAGATTGCTTCTATTTTGGTCACTCTCGGAGTATTGGAAGTGATGATGTGGCTTTTCTCTAATTGGTTTAATAAGACATTCAATCATCAATAATTACAAATTCTATCAATTCGATTCTAATTTTAAATAATTCAATAAATTTAACCCTTCACACTTATAAATTTTACCAATTTAACCCTCAAACACATATAATTAAATACAAATTATATACTACAAAAAATCTAAAATCTAACATTAATTATACATGTTTATATAAAAATGTATTTAGCCCCCTGAACTTGACACGTTATCCTAAGTCGATACTTATTATTTTTTGTTCTAAGTTAATACTTGAATTTTCATTCCATCAAGGGTTTTGACATTTTTTTGTAATGATGTTAAATATAAGACACATGGCACTATTAGATTGTGACACGTAACACTGATGATGTCATTATTGATTTTTATAAAAAATATTTAAAATTTTAAAATAAAATATATAAAAATCATATGATTTTTTTAAATATAAAAGAGATTTTAAGGTATAAAAATATATGTATCGAAAATATAAGTATTACAAAAATAAAAGAAAATATAAAATTCAAAGTTAGAAAAGTCAAAAAACTCAGAAAGTTTATATCATTTTCTAAATAAATTGCAAACAAAATAGATGAAGATAAGTTTTACAATAAAATTTATGCTTAGAGATGGGTGTAAATTATTATGTGATTCTTCAAGTTGCTAAAAATGCAAAAGATGATTATTTGAAAAAGGCTTATAGGAAGTTTTTTCATTTTTCATTTTATTTGTTAAGTATTTGTTAGGTTTCATAGGAAATTTTAGGTTCTTCTATTTGGAATGCTATTAACACAACCATGAATAAAGTTTAGAAAAATCACAAATTCAATTAGTTTTGGGGTTTTGAGTTTTTTGAGTTATCAAAATCACAAATTTACATGTAAGTTTATTAAGATTATATGTGTTTAAATATAAATATATTTATATCTAATTATCTATGTTTAAGGATTAAAATGATGGAATTTGTAAATGTGCACGGTTAAATTTATTGAATTATTTAAAATTAGAATCAAATTAAAAGAATATGTAACTATTTAGGACTGAATGTCTTATGAAAAATTTCACAATATTATTTCCCATAACCATTTAACAAATAGTGATCAAAATAAAAATAATATAAAAATATTAGTGACTAAATTGAAAATTTTCATAGTTAAATGACCAAAAACAATAAACTAATAGATGGCTGACTAATTCTATAATTTACCCAAAAATAAAATGAAATGATAAAACCCTAAAACCCTAAAGAAGAGTTAAGAAACAAGAAGAAACTGCTACTCCTGCTTCTAGACTCTTCTTCTCTCCCATCACTTTCTGCGTTTCTCTTTCCCTTTTTTAAAACCCACCCCTGAAACCCACCCATTGGCTTTTGTCACCCCACAAACAGCTTTGCTGTCAACATTTTACTCAAGATTTTCCTCTTTTTCTTTCCTCCCAAACAAACTATGTATCGTTTTGCTTCAAGCCTTGCTTCTAAAGCTAGGTACTACGTTCATTGCAATTACTTCGTTTAACTGTCATTTTATTTTATTTTTGGTGATTTGGAATTAGCTAACTTATTCCCCTTTCTTCAATTTCAATCTTTGGTTTCAGGGCTGCTAGGAACACTACATATCAGGTAGTTTAGTGACCAGTACTTACATTCTTTTTATTATTGTTGTTATTATTAATGTTTGATTTGATCTTTTTAATTGTTTTCTGTTTTTTCTTTGGGTGCGTGTTAGATTGGTAGCAGGTTGAGTTGGAATAGGAACTATGCTGCAAAAGATATTAAATTTGGGGTTGAAGCTCGAGCATTGATGCTGAAAGGTGTTGAAGAGCTCGCTGATGCTGTTAGAGTAACCATGGGTCCTAAGGTAAATCCAATATTCACCATTTTCATTTCTGACTTATTTTCTTTTATGTACTCGTTCTGTTTCAAGGTTAATCATTCATTGGAACTGTTTATGCCTTTTCTTCTATATTGAACAAGAAGTACGGATTTAATATTTATAGGTAGAGATATTGATCAATGGAAGAAATAATATTACCTACTTGTAGGGGCGGAATGTGGTTATTGAACAAAGCTACGGTGCTCCAAAAGTGACTAAAGATGGTGTAACTGTTGCAAAGAGTATTGAATTCAAAGACAAAGTGAAGAACGTTGGTGCGAGTCTTGTGAAACAAGTTGCAAATGCCACTAATGATGTAGCTGGTGATGGTAAGGCACAAGCGCCTTTTCTAATCTACTAGATTCACTTGAAACCTTTGGATCTGTTTCTAATCTAGTAGAAAGCCGAGTTGTGAAATTCATTGACATTTTTGCAGGAACTACCTGTGCAACAGTGCTTACACGAGCAATTTTTACCGAAGGATGCAAGTCTGTTGCTGCAGGAATGAATGCAATGGACCTAAGGCGTGGCATAACAATGGCAGTTGATGCCGTTGTAACAAACTTGAAAAGCCGGGCAAGGATGATTAGCACATCTGAAGAGATTGCTCAGGTTGTTTTACTATCTGAGCTTTTTCTATCGAAAGCTTTTTGCAGTCAGAATCATACTGTACTTTAGAATAAAAAGCCAAAATGTTGGTAAACTTTAATCTACTAAGTCTTCATCTTAAATATTTTGTAATAGGTTGGAACAATATCAGCTAATGGAGAGAGGGAAATTGGTGAGTTGATTGCAAAGGCCATGGAGAAGGTTGGCAAAGAAGGCGTGATAACAATTCAGGTATCAGTTACCTACATATCATATCAGCTTGAGGAAATTCCTGTTTTCTTGTAATTTTACTAGTTTTTGTTGCTCATGCTTGGCATATAATTTTTGAACACTTTTATACCTGATATGATGTCTTACTGTGGGTTATTCCTGCGCTTTAAACCTTTGCAGGATGGTAAAACATTATATAATGAGTTGGAAGTTGTTGAGGGCATGAAGCTAGACAGGGGCTACATATCCCCTTATTTCATCACCAACACTAAAAACCAAAAATGTGTAAGTAACTGATTTCTCATTTGGTTAAACTGGAAAATCTCTGAGTCTTGAGTCTTGACCATGCTATGGTTCTGATTCAATTCACCGTGTTATGGCAGGAATTAGATGATCCTCTTATCCTAATTCATGAGAAGAAAGTATCAAGCTTGAATGCTGTTGTAAAAGTATTAGAGTTAGCTTTAAAGGTAAGCAAATTTTGAACGAATCATGCATTATGAACATTCTGGCTGAATTAATTTTGATTAATCATCATTCATCACAATTGTTTATCTCACTAAACGGTATGAAATTTCTTAAAATAACTTCTACACTTGATTTGTAACATTAACATCTTCTATGCTATGTTTGTTCAGAGACAAAGGCCCTTGCTGATTGTAGCTGAAGATGTAGAGAGCGAAGCACTTGCTACGCTCATTCTTAACAAGCTTCGTGCTGGAATCAAGGTTTGATATTCAGTCTGATATGAATCCTTTTTACTGTTGTCCTATGTTAATTGTCCTCATTTGTAGGAATGCTTGCTAATCTATATGGATTATTTATGGTGCAGGTCTGTGCCATCAAAGCCCCCGGTTTTGGAGAAAACAGGAAGTCTAGTCTGCATGATCTTGCCGTCCTCACAGGAGGAGAGGTAGGACAATTTTTTGTTTCTGCTATATGATATTTCCTTGTTCGTAGCCTACAGTTCCTCAGACATGAATTTTCATGACCTCTTGATGATGGTATCTGTTACTTCTCTACTGTAGGTTATAACAGAAGAGCTTGGCATGAACCTTGAAAAGGTGGAACTGGACATGCTTGGCACTTGCAAAAAGGTATGATTTCTATAGTTCGGACATGAAGTTGTTTGTCAATGTGATGTTCCATCATTTTCTCATATAAGCAGGAAGTTCATGAGTTCGGTAAAATATTTTTTTTAGTCCCTTTTTTCATGTAGATATCTTTTTGATGCATGATTCTTTTCCTTTTGGCTGTTAAAGGTTACTGTCTCAAAGGATGATACTGTTATTCTTGATGGGAATGGTGACAAGAAAGCCATTGAAGAAAGATGCGAACAGGTCTTGTTCTTTTACGAACAATTGTTTAGCCATCTTATGATTCTTGAACTCTGCATGATTTTATTAATAATTCAGATTATAACTTGTCATTCACAATAACAGATTAGGTCAGCAATTGAATTGAGCACCTCTGATTACGATAAAGAGAAGTTGCAAGAGAGGTTGGCAAAACTTTCTGGTGGTGTGGCTGTTTTGAAGGTATAGTTACCTGACAGTTACTGGCATTTTTTTAACTTGTCAACTTCGAGAGGCAATAGCTGTTCCTTTCCTATTTGCTGCTGTTTGAATGCAATTTAATGAAGAATTCGTTGGAAATTGCAGATCGGAGGAGCTAGTGAAGCTGAAGTTGGTGAGAAGAAGGATAGAGTTACAGATGCACTGAATGCAACAAAAGCAGCTGTAGAAGAGGGTATCGTGCCAGGTAAAAACTTTTAGTCTTAATGGTTTTTCATTAAGTTTCACTTAAACTTGGAATATAATTCAATATATGGAAACATCTAGGTGGTGGTGTCGCTCTGTTGTATGCATCGAAAGAGTTGGACAAGCTACCTACAGCTAACTTTGACCAGAAGATTGGTGTTCAAATCATCCAGAATGCTCTAAAGGTTTGCAGCTCTTTTCTGCCTGCCAGATAGGTTCAAATTCTGAAAATTCTATTTTTGTATACTGTTGAAAGTCTAGACAGCTCTTCCACTACACAGTTTCAAAATGCTGGTGATTTTGACGTGTGAAGTTACAATCTTCCTCATAAATGAATTCATTGCAGACACCTGTGCACACAATTGCTTCAAATGCTGGAGTCGAGGGAGCTGTTATTGTTGGTAAGCTGTTGGAGCAGGATAACCCTGATCTTGGCTATGATGCAGCCAAAGGTGTGTGAATCTCTTGGAAGGTTTTTTCGTCGTATAATTTTACTGTTCCAATGAAATTGACACAGCTTATATTCCTATGTTTGGTATATAACCAGGTGAATATGTCGATATGGTAAAGGCTGGTATTATTGATCCATTGAAAGTAATTAGAACTGCTTTGGTCGATGCTGCAAGGTAAGTGTAAATCTGTAGTTTTGCGTGGGCCGGACTTAAAATCTTAAAAGTAACAAGCTATGTTCCCTTTCTGATGCAGCGTGTCGTCATTGATGACAACTACCGAAGCTGTTGTAGTCGAACTTCCAAAGGATGAGAAGGATGTTCCGGCAATGCCTGGCGGTATGGGTGGCATGGAGTATTAAGGTTATTCCCCCTAACAATACACTGATTTTAAGTGCTTTCATCTAATCTATTTCCATTTTCTCAACATCTGTGAGAAAAAAGAATATCCTAGTCTCGATGTCTAAGTTGGAAGGCTTCCATGTAATCATAAATTGAGAGCTACTTGGTGGTGGTTTTGGTGATAAAGGGTCAACAGGACACTTATTGTTGTTGCTAGAAAGAACGAACTAGTTTGTATTGGGCCATTTTATCTTGAAATAAATTGAAAAAATGAAAAGAAAAAAAAATTTCCTTTCACTTTCGACTGTGATTGATATGAGTTTTTGCAAAGATTCTTTTGATTATTCTTATGCTGTATTGTTCAAAGCATTGAGTTTTTTTCTTTTTGGCTCAGTGCTATGATCATTTTAAATATAAAGTTAACATTAGTTTAGATAAACTTTATTCAAGTAGTGCTATCAATGAGGCCGAGGTCCTGGGATGGGATTTTGATGTCTTTCCTGTCGTGCTGGATTGTGTCCAAATTTTACTTTATTTAAATTCTATCATATTGGATTTTTTCATAGTTATTTTGGTTTGGTTACGAATATATTCCGATTATTGATTATTGTTTATTCGAATATGTATTGTTTGTAATGGTATTTACATTGTGTAATTTAAAGCTTTAGCTTTGTTCTCTTCAGCCTGAAGTGAAAAACCTGAGTGGTAACATGTTTAATGGAAACGTGGGAAAATTTTACTAAGCATGCTGTCTTCACAATTAAGTTATTATGCTAAAATATACTGAATTTTAATTTTTAACATTGTTTAAAGTTTTATAATACAAATATTATTTTCATTTTATTTTCTATTTCTATATATAACATCCAGAGAAAAATACAAATATGAAAATGGAACATTATTAAATTTGAATATAGAACATTCTTTTCATTTTTTCCATTGTCGCTTGAAGTTTCATTTAATTTTTACATCAATTTTTTATTTATTTATAAATTTGTTATATTCAACCACCTATTGATAGGTAATAATTTTATTGTGAAATATCAAAAAGATAATTTTACAAAACAACAAAATTATTTTGAAAGTATTTTAATCTTTTTATATTTTTAAATAAAATTACAAAATACATGCAAGTAGTTATAATATGTACTGTCTTAGTTACATCATTTAATTGAAGTCACATTCAATTTTTATAATTTTTTTTTTTACATATTTGTTGTATAAAAATTTTTACTAACTTTATGGGATTGTTATAATTTAGTATTGTTTGATGACTAATACATTTTAAATAAATTGTTTAAAATTATATATGAAATTTGATCTAGTGTATAATCGTACGTAAATTTTGATTTTATGTGATCTTATACATGAAATTGTGAGTTTTACAAATTCTTAACATTATTAAATTAGTACCATTTTTATGTTGATATATTACATACAAAAATAATTATATTAATTCAGTATGAAAATAAATATAAAGTATCTATTTTTTAAAGTGTATACTTGAATTAAAATTTTACGTGTATATATGTATATATGATTTACAATTTAAGTTTCATCTGAATAATTGTATCAAAATAAAGCTCATATGTCAAATTACATATTTTTTCAAATTTTATGTATAGATTTGTTATTTATCTTTTTGCAGTTTTATTCTTATTGATACAATAATTTATTTTTAATGGATTTTAGATAAATTTGAAAAAAAATTGAAAAGGGTAATTTATATTTCTAATATTTTTAATATTTCAATGGATATATTTTAAAAAATTGGTTAAATTATTATATATTAAGTCATAAGTATTTCTTTACCTGTTTATACAATTTAACATTATTTTTATAGTGTTAAAAGAATTTTATTTTTCTTAAAATAATTTTCGGTACATATTTGAAAATTATTATTAATATATCATATTATACACCTATATTATAATGTATAGAAATATATTTGACAATTTTCTAATGTAGAAGGTTTAAAATGATAATAAGTGACGTTTTTTTTATGATTGACAAATAGTATTTACTGATTTAATTATATCTCTTGAATATCAAAAGTTTAATAATACCTTGAAGTCAATTAAATTTTTTTTAAGTTAAATTTTATCTTTATGTGCCACTAATTTCAAATTTTTAATAAGATTATATGCATAATCTATAAAATAAAATAAAATTTACTACGAAATGTAATAATATACTTTTTATTGATAGATAAACAATTAGAATATCCCATGAAAAAAAACACATACCCATACTTGCATATAATGTTATTAGAACAAGATTAAATCAATTAACATATCAATCCAGACAAAAGAATTGAATCGATTTCTAAATGAATCGTTAAAAATTAATAAAATATAAATTAAGATAAAAATTAATAAGTAAACTGATTTATAAATATTTTTATGATCTTTAATTACTTATTTAAATTTTTTAGATAAAATTACTTATTTAATGATTATTAGATCGATAATTAAATTAATTCTTAATCTATTTGATAACTTATCCAATTTTTAAAATTTTCATTCAATACTGCAACACAATTTGATAACTCAACCGTATAAAACATTGACGTGATTTGCTTGAGAAGACGTTTACTACTTTTCTTATTATTAATATTTTTGAAACTTTATGGGTAATGTCCTGACTATTACTATATAATTATTTGTTTTTTAGAATATGTTAGAAAATGAAAGAAATTGTAAGCTTCAAGTTGAAGATGATTATAGTCCAAACTTAGCTTCTAAAATACAACATTTACGTTACTAAATTGACATGCGCATTATTATTAGTGCACGAGGACGTAAGTTTGAGTATATTAAAGTGCATTATTTTCTTATTTACGAGTTGAAGAAAGGGTATTATGAATAATTTTAGGCATTGTGACAAAAATTTCCCTTATTATCTAATGCTATTGTGGCTTAAGGCTTTGCCACAAACTAAATTCACTTGATCAAAAATCATTATAGTTAAACTCTCGTAATTGGTTTAGTGGGCAATAACTATTCACCTATAAAATTCACTTTGGTTTGAATATTTGGGTAGTAAATAATAAGTTTTTATTTGAACAATTCTCTCTATTCACTAATTATTAATTTAAGTTATTACATGCATTACATTAGAATTATCTCTATGAAAAATGAATTCATTTAAATTTTTTAATGATGACTTTAAAATTTTAAAATTATTGTTAAGAAAAATTATAAAAGGATGAAATTGATATTTTAATTATAATTTAGGGGTTAAATTAAGTATTAACCTATAAAATGTGAGGTCATCATTTTATCAAAGGATTAACACGACATCCGATAACAGACAAATGATTAAAATATTATAAATGGATAAATTTAATAATTAGTTTATAACTTAAATTTCACCAAATAAATTTTCCTAAAAAAAAAAACTGAAGAGTTTTTATTTTAATATTACTTTAAAAAAGAAAAAGAAACAGTTAAAAAAAATGAAGATGGAATGATAAAACCCTAAACCCTAAAGAAGGGTTAAGAAACTGCTGCTCCTGCTTCTAGACCCTTCTTCTCTCCCATCTCTCTCGGGGTTTCCTTTTCCCTCTTTAAAACCCACCCCTGAAACCCACCCATTGTCTTTTGTCAACCCACAAACAGCTTTACTGTTAACATTTTACTCAAGATTTTTCCTCCTTTCCTTTCCTCCCAAAATAACCATGTATCGTTTTGCTTCAAGCCTTGCTTCTAAAGCTAGGTACTACGTTCTCTGCAATTATTTCATTTACTTGTCATTCTATTTTATTTTTGTTGATTTGGAATTAGCTAACTTATTCCCCTTTCTTCATTTTCAATCTTTGGTTTCAGGGCTGCTAGGAACACTACATATCAGGTAGTTTAGTGACCAGTATTTACATTCTTTTTTATTATTGTTATTATTATTAATGTTTGATTTGATCTTTTTTAATTGATTTCTGTTTTTCTTTGGGTGTGTGTTAGATTGGTAGTAGGTTGAGTTGGAATAGGAACTATGCTGCAAAAGATATTAAATTTGGGGTTGAAGCTCGAGCTTTGATGCTTAAAGGTGTTGAAGAGCTTTCTGATGCTGTTAGAGTAACCATGGGTCCTAAGGTAAATCCAATATTCACCATTTCATTTCTGACTTATTTTCTTCTATGTACTCGTTCTGTTTCAAGGTTAATCATTCACTGAAACTGTTTATGCCTTCTCTTCTTTATTGAACAAGAAGTAGGGACTTAATATTTATAGGTAGAGATATTGATAGATGGAAGAAATAATGTTACCTACTTGTAGGGTCGGAATGTGGTTATTGAACAAAGCTACGGTGCTCCTAAAGTGACTAAAGATGGTGTAACTGTTGCAAAGAGTATTGAATTCAAAGACAAAGTGAAGAACATTGGTGCGAGTCTTGTGAAACAAGTTGCAAATGCCACCAATGATGTAGCTGGTGATGGTAAGGCACAAGCGCTTTTTCTAATCTATTAGATTCACTTGAAACCTTTGGATCTGTTTCTAATCTAGTAGAAAGCCGAGTTGTGAAATTCATTGACATTTTTGCAGGAACTACCTGTGCAACAGTGCTTACACGAGCAATTTTTACCGAAGGATGCAAGTCTGTTGCTGCAGGAATGAATGCAATGGACCTTAGGCGTGGCATAACAATGGCAGTTGATGCCGTTGTTACAAACTTGAAAAGCCGGGCAAGGATGATTAGCACATCTGAAGAGATTGCTCAGGTTGTTTTACTATCTGAGCTTTTTCTATCAAAAGCTTTTTGCAGTCAGAATCATACAGTACTTTGGAATAAAAAACCAAAATGGTGGTAAACTTTAATCTACTAAGTCTTCATCTTAAATATTTTGTAATAGGTTGGAACAATATCGGCTAATGGAGAGAGGGAAATTGGTGAGTTGATTGCAAAGGCCATGGAGAAAGTTGGCAAAGAAGGGGTGATAACAATTGAGGTATCAGTACCTTCATATCATATCGGTTTTGAGGATATTCCTGTTTTCTTGTAATTTTACTAGTTTTTGTTGCTCATGCTTGGCATATAATTTTTGAACTATTTTATACCTGATATGATGTCTTACTTTGTGTTATTCCTGCGCTTTAAACCTTTGCAGGATGGTAAAACATTATATAATGAGTTGGAAGTTGTTGAGGGCATGAAGCTAGACAGGGGCTACATATCCCCTTATTTCATCACCAACACTAAAAACCAAAAATGTGTAAGTAACTGATTTCTCCTTTGGTTAAACTGGAAAATCTCTGAGTCTTGAGTCTTGACCATGCTATGGTTCTGATTCAATTCACCGTGTTATGGCAGGAATTAGATGATCCTCTTATCCTAATTCATGAGAAGAAAGTATCAAGCTTGAATGCTGTTGTAAAAGTATTAGAGTTAGCTTTAAAGGTAAGCAAATTTTGAGCAAAACATGCATTATTAACATTCTGGCTGAATTAATTTTGATTAATCATCACTCATCACAATTGTTTATCTCACTAAACGGTATGAAATTTCTTAAAATAACTTCTATACTTGATTTGTAACATTAACATCTTCTATGCTATGTTTGTTCAGAGACAAAGGCCCTTGCTGATTGTAGCTGAAGATGTAGAGAGTGATGCACTTGCTACACTCATTCTTAACAAGCTTCGTGCTGGAATCAAGGTTTGATATTCAGTCTGATATGAATCCTTTTTACTGTTGTCCTATGTTAATTGTCCTCATTTGTAGGAATGCTTGCTAATCTATATGGATTATTTATGGTGCAGGTCTGTGCCATCAAAGCCCCAGGTTTTGGTGAAAATAGGAAGTCTAGTCTGCATGATCTTGCTGTCCTCACTGGAGGAGAGGTGGGGCAATTTCATCTTTCTGCTATATGATATTTCCTTGTTCGTAGCCTACAGTTCCTCAGACATGAATTTTCATGACCTCTTGATGATGGTATCTGTTACTTCTCTACTGTAGGTTATAACAGAAGAGCTTGGCATGAACCTTGAAAAGGTGGAACTGGACATGCTTGGCACTTGCAAAAAGGTATGATTTCTATAGTTCGGACATGAAGTTGTTTGTCAATGTGATATTCCATCATTTTCTTATATAAGCAGGAAGTTCTCGAGTTTGGTAAAACAGTTTTATTTAGTTCCTTTTTACGTGTGGTTTTCTTTTTTGATGCATGATTCTTCTCCTTTTGGCTGTTAAAGGTTACTGTCTCAAAGGATGACACTGTTATTCTTGATGGGAATGGTGACAAGAAAGCCATTGAGGAAAGATGCGAACAGGTCTTGTTCTTTTACAAACAATTGTTTAGCCATCTATGATCCTTGAACTCTGCATGATTTTATTAATAATTCTGATTATAACATGTCTTTCATGATAACAGATTAGATCAGCAATTGAATTGAGCACCTCTGATTATGATAAGGAGAAGTTGCAAGAGAGATTGGCAAAACTTTCTGGTGGTGTGGCTGTCTTGAAGGTATAGTTACCTTACTGTTACTGGCATTTTTTAACTTGTCATTTTTTTGAGATGCAATAGCTGTTCCTTTCTATGGAATTAACAAAGAATTCATCGGACATTTCAGATTGGTGGAGCTAGTGAAGCTGAAGTTGGAGAGAAGAAGGATAGAGTTACAGATGCATTAAATGCTACAAAGGCAGCTGTAGAGGAGGGCATCGTGTCAGGTAAAAGAAACTTTTTATTCTTTAAATTTTTTGGTTTTTCATGAAAGTTTCAGTAGAACTTGGAATATGTGTAACTATACTTGTGGAGTTCTACCATCTAGGTGGTGGTGTTGCTCTTTTATATGCATCGAAAGAGTTGGACAAGCTACCTACGGCCAACTTTGACCAGAAGATTGGTGTTCAAATCATCCAGAATGCTCTAAAGGTTTGTAACTCTTTTCTGCATGTCAGATGGGTTGAAATTCTGAAAATTCTGTTCTTAATGTACTGTTGAAAGTCGAGACAGCTTTTCCACTATACAGTTTCAAAAAGCTGGTGATTTTGATGTGTGAAGTTTCACTCTTCCTCATAATTGAATTTATTGCAGACACCTGTACACACAATTGCTTCAAATGCTGGAGTCGAGGGAGCTGTCATTGTTGGTAAGCTGTTGGAGCAGGATAACCCTGATCTTGGCTATGATGCAGCCAAAGGTTTGTGAATCTCTTGGAAGGTTTTTTCATCGTATTTTTTCCTGTTCTAATGAAACGAACACAGCTTATATTCCTATGTTTGGTATGTAACCAGGTGAATATGTTGATATGGTAAAGGCTGGTATTATTGATCCGTTGAAAGTAATTAGAACTGCTTTGGTTGATGCTGCAAGGTAAGTGTAAATCGCTAGTTTTGCTTGGGCCCTGACTTAAAATCTTAAAAGTAACAAGCTGAGTATGTTTCCTTTCTGATGCAGCGTGTCTTCATTGATGACAACTACTGAAGCTGTTGTAGTCGAACTTCCAAAGGATGAGAAGGATGTTCCGGCAATGCCTGGCGGTATGGGTGGCATGGATTATTAAGGTTATTCCTCCTAACAGTACACCGATTTTAAGTGTTTTCCTCTAATCTATTTGCATTTCCTCAACATCTGTGAGAAAAAAGATTATCCGAGTCTTGATGTTTAAGTTGGAAGGCTTCCATGTAAGCATAAATTGAGAGCTATTTGGTGGTTTTGGTGATAAAGGGTCAACAAAACTGTCTCATTGTTTTTGCTAGAAAGAAAGGACTACATTGTATTGGAACATTTTTTCTGGAAATAAATGGAAAAAATGAAAAAATAATTGTCTCACTTTCCACCGTGATTGACATGAATTTTTGCAAAGAATCTTATTAATTGTTCTTATGACGGATTTTTTGGTTTTATTCTGGTTTGTTCAAGCTTGGATTCTATTTTTGGCTCAGTGCCTGGATTATTATATATTTAAACATGTGTTTAGATCAACTTACTCAAGTAGTGCCAATGAGGCTGAGGTCCTGTGACGGGGACTTTGATGTCTTAAGTTCGATTTCCTTTTTGCAGGAAATCTTGCATAAATCGTGCGAGTATTGCATCTAGATTTTATTTTTGCTTAAACCCCATCATGTGGGGTCTTTTTCAGAGTTATTTTGGTTCGATTTCAGATATATTCCGGGTGCTTTGTAATGCTTGATTTTGATTATAATTATTTTGGATTTTTATTGTTTTTTGGTACAAGGACTAGTATTGTTTGTATTTGTAATGGTATTTGTAAGCTTCAAAATCAGGAAAAACACACACACACACTCTCTCTTATCAAAGTCTTTTTTAATCGAGTTAAATTGAATTCAAATTCAGGTGAAGGAACTAATTGTCGACTCCAAGCTCTCTTAGCTACAGCTTGAATTATCATCTCTCCCTTGTCCTTGAAGGTTAAAGGTCTGAGAGTAGGCATTCCAAAGAAAAACAAGCTACAGCTTGAAGTGATATGTTGAGTGGAAATGTGGACAAGTATTTGCATTACTTTCATTAACCAAATTAGAATCAAGTAATCTATTTGAATTTATTGGAAGTACTCAAAATTTGGTTCTATCATCTTCAAATCCAACTTAAGTAGTTTGAATCCTTGTGCATTTTAAAAAAAAAATTGTGGGCAACAATCTTGGAAGAGCTTACCAAGCTTGTCGGGTCGGGTCTTTACGATTTAAGTTTCTTTCATTCATCAAGTTTGTAATCTTATTCCTATATACTCGTTAAGATCATTCTCTTTCACTAAAATTTTTTCCTTGATAGCTTATCTACAAGTTAAATTGCAATATATTCACCCAGAAAATAAGTTCCTAAAATGAATGAGATATCAATATATTTGCATAAAAAACAAGTGCCTAAATTGAATTAGATGTCTGCTTTAATCAACTCGTACAAAATCAAATAAATAAATCTTTAAATTAACATTGGAAGCTTGCAAAACCTTTAGTTAATATGAAAGTGGTATCTCTGCAATTGTGTTTCAGTAGAACTTTTATAAGATATCACATAAGCAAAGATATTCAAAGATTGTATTTTAATTAAAAATAGATGTAACATGAATACATCAAGTAAAGTCATTGATTAATATTCAACGTGATCCAACTCATAAAATTGTTGTTTAGAATTCTCAAGATAATGTAAAAGTTAAAAACTAAAACAATATTATTCATTAAAAGAATATCAACACATACGACAAGTTATATAATCGTGCAACTGTAAGATAAGTTACAATTGATGGTACAATTTAAACATGCAACTAACACTAATAAATTTAAACAAATTTGAGAGTTAATTATTTATTAACAAATATTTATCTTGTGGTTTTTAAATATTTTATTCCTCAATTATTATGTATTAATTTATATATTATATAATTTATAAAATGAACAAATTTTAATATGAAAGGTATGAATATATTTTTATTAATAAATACAACTTAGTGCAACTCAGTGTATAGAAAACCTAGAACATATTCACAGATAGATATTTGGATATGATACTGCAACTCAAAATTTGATGTTTGTTTGTTAAGAAACCACGTTTATTACTATTTCTTATTTTTGAAACTATATGGTTAATGTCGTGATTATTTCTACTATATATCTGTTTTGTTGTTGAGAATAATAAATGCTAGAAAATGAAAGAAATTACAAGCTTCAAGTTGAAGATGATTATGGTACTAAAAGAATTTATGGGTAAATGTCCTGAACGGCTACATTTACATTAGTGTTCTTCACTACTGTCAAGCCTTGAATTACACTCCCCAGAAGCAAAAGGTTTCTAAGTTTCAACCTTTTCTTCTTTTTTTTTAATTTGTATTTGTATTTATTTTTATAATTTTCATGTCATTACGACCATCAAGGAGGTCATCTTCCCTGGTTCTTAAGGTTCTTGGTCTTCTTTCATGACCATACTGAGATGATTTTACATCACTAAATGCAGTTTTGGAAGCAGCTGATATCTTATTAACAACAATTTAATTGCTTGAACAACGGCAGAAATAAGTGGGTCTATTGCAGCAGTTGAATCAAGCGTGATAGATATAAGTTCAACCAACTCTCCGCGAGCAAAGGCATCATCAATGGATCCAAAGAATTTAGATTGCTGTGAAGAAAGGAACAAGTCACTCCGAGCCAGATACATTTATGCCATAATCTTCTTCATAATCAACCTTACTGCCTGGTTCATTCGAGATTATGGACACATTGTGTTCCCTCCACCCTACTGTGAGTCAAGTTTTCCCTTTCTATGGATCCTTTGAGACAAAGTATATGGATACCTTGACTGTATTATCAAAAATAAAAACATGGTTCCTTTTATTTTGAGCACATATATATTCCCTGTTGAACCCTTAGAATTTCTACTATATATATTGAATGGAAAATATTGTTTGACAGATAAAGAAGCTTGTGGAACCACAGGACATGATTGTTTTCACACATTGGGAGTTCTCCGTGTGAGTTTAGGATGTTTCGTATCTTCCTATTAACACTGCTTATATATATGTATATGTATATCTGTACATATATATAGTTATGGTATGTTATCGTGGACTTTTCATTTTATCTGAAGTTCTTGTGTGTCTGAAACATACATGGATACATATTAAGTTTTTTTAACCAATATATGTATTATACACACACTTAGATTCATTGTTTACATTCCAAACTCTGGAAATTGTGTTCCTTGACATTCATTACAGATATTTTTCTTTCTCATGTTTCTTACCACATTTATTGCAAGAAAATTATATGAAGCTTGCAGTAAATGGCACTCAGGATGGTGGAAGCTGAAGTTCTTCCTATTGCTTGCATCAATGGTGGTACCCTTCTTCATCCCTCCAGGTTTTATTCACATCTATGGTAAGTTAGCTTTGAAACCCGAATTTAAGAACTCGAAACTTTAAGCATGTTAATATGCCTATGCGCACCGGTGCTCGACTTGGACATCGTGATCATGAGAGTAGCTATCTAAAACTACAGAGTTAAGGACCTTGTTTTCTCCTTCTTGCAGGAGAAGTCGCGCGTGTCGGTGCAGGGTATTCTTTGTACTTCCAATCTTTAATTTCACAGCTTTTCATTATATGATTTTTCATCAGCGTCAAATTTTAATCTTATTAACTATATGATGCTAAATGTGATATAAAGTTATCAATACTTGGTATAATTTGCTTTAACTTACGCTTTAGCTTTTTAAGTATGAGATTAAGTATGCTTTGCTGCTCATCTGATATAGGATTTTTCTGCTTCTGCAACTTATAAGTGTAATTGAGTTTATCAGATGGTGGAATAAGTACTGGTCACCTGATGAGCAAAGTAACCAAAGGTATACATATATACATACAGTCATACATACATACATGCATACAGTCATACATACATACATACATACATACATACTTTCTGATGAATCATTTTCTTCATTTCCTTCAGGAGCTGCTCCATTGCATTATGTACCTCAACAGTGTTTTATGGTGTTTCCATATGTGGAATTGTGTCTATGTACTATTTTTACGCCCCAAGACCAGCATGTTCCCTCAACATATTCTTCATCACATGGACTGCCCTTCTGCTCATAGTTATGATGGTTATATCCTTGCATTCAAAGGTGTATATATATATTTTCTTTGGAATATCATTCATTGCCACCTGAGAATTTTTTTTCAGCACTTTCTTGAGATTTTCATGTATCTGGAAGGTTGCTGGAGGATCATATTCCTATATCCAATGTCAGAGTATGTGTTGGGCACGAGTACTAAACAAGGGTATTTTAGAAAAAAAATGAAATATCTTAGTAACATAGCATTTTTGTTGTATCACTATGGGTAAATTTTGGGCCATCATCCACTGCAAGTGACAAAATGAAGCATACAAATTCTACCAAATATGACTGCTAGGGAACTTTAAGTGGTAACTTTTTTTAATTACTGTGAAGTTAAATCATAACATCATGGAATGCAGGTTAATAGAGGTCTATTATCTTCAGGAATTATGGCTTCTTATGTTGTTTTCCTCTGTTGGTCTGCCATTAGAAGGTTTGAATTTGATCCCATATTTTTAACCTGCTGCATTGAATTGAGTTTTGGCAGTTATTGCTAACTATGAAGGGCTAAACTTAGGAAAATGTTTAAAATTTTGTTTAACTGCATATTTCAGCTAGTAGAGTACGAATTATATATCTATAATATTTTTATTCCGGATAATTATTTTATACACTGTCAGTAAAATAAAAAATTTCACAAACTTCACAAATGGATTTAAGATATTATGTGTCTTTTTTGTTGGATTTTTTTTTTCAAGAACATATTACAGCCTTTTAAATTTGCTTATGAAATTTTTTATTTCACTAACAATGTATAGAATAATTATCCTATGGACTCTAGTAAGAGTGCTACATATTTGTCCAATACAATTAGGTTCAATTTTATTTTTTTTTTCTAAATTTTTCTTGTACTGGAAGAGAGTTTAGAGGATAATTTCCTCATATGCACGTCCAAAAACGTATAAGATGCAGATATCAAATACGAATACTTTAAAAAAAAAAAAAAAAGACTTACATAAATTATAACTCTTCACCTTGCAAGATGTCATTTTCTCCTACATTGTGACCTCTTTTTTAACCTTTTCAGTGTCCAATTGTTGAAGGTTAATTAGCAAGCTTTATTTATTTTAGGTCTCAAATTCTATAATATGCTTCGGGTTTCTTTATATATACATTCCTTCATGCATTAATATGATGTGCCTTAAGAAATTAACAAAAGAAGTGACTTTTGGTTCCATCACATGGCTTTTTCAGTGAACCAGTTGATGAAAAATGTAATGTACAAAAGCCAGATAACGGGAAATTCGATTGGACCACCATACTTGTAAGAGTTTCCCATTCGTTCTTCACAACTTTGGGTAGCGTGTGTGTATATATATATATAGCACTGCTTTAAGAATTACATTTCCAAGGGTTTTGTAGTAATTTTTCTTCACTTCATTTGCAGGGGTTTCTGATTGCAGTAGGTGCTATTGTCATGGCAACCTTTTCAACAGGGATTGACTCCAAATCATTTCAGGTAATAAATGACTCTTTTTATATTATATCGATAAAATGATAATACGATATCAAAGTCTAAATTCTATCACATTTTTTAAGTTTGTCAGGTGATAAACCTTTTTTAACGTAATTGTTTTATACGTTTTCTTTTTTCAGTTTAACAAAAATAACGTTAAACTAGAGGATGATATACGTTACAACTATGGATTTTTCCACATGATATTCTCTTTGGGGGCCATGTACTTTGCAATGTTATTCATCAGTTGGAATTTGAAAGACTCAGCAACCGAGTAAAATATTTCACTCCCAATCTACTAAATAATTATCCTATATATTTATAGTTACTTTACAATTAATCTCAGATGGAGCATTGATGTTGGTTGGGCGAGTGCAGGCGTTAAAATCATCAACGAGTGGGTGGCAGCCACCATATACAGTAAGTGAATTCAAATCCATTATTTACTGCTGTTAAATCAACTTTTAAAGATAATTTTACAATTAAACATATGAATCACGGAAAATTCTTTTAAGGGTCGAAATTAAATTATAATTTTTATTATAGTAAAAATATAATTTTTAAAAGATTAAATTAAAATTTTATCATTTTTAAAGGGGCCAAAATATAATTTTATTTTTACTAATTTAAAATTTTAAAAATTTTAAAACAACAAAACAAAAAAGGAGTTTTATTTTAAGGGAACCGGGCTTTACAAACTCCTAAATTCGCCCCTGTAAATGAATACAATATTATATATTCGAATCCATTATTTTATTGCGATTGTTAGTTCGTAACTATAACTAACTATGGGGACTAATATTTATCCTCTAATTTATACAGCGTGGAAGTTGGTTAGCCCCGTTGTGAAGCAATATAGGGTAGTGAACAATGAGCAGACCATGCAGCCATGATTTTGTTCTGCTATTAAAGATTATTACGATTTACACTTGTTTCAAGTTATTATTCTATTAGTTGTAGGAACAAGACAAGAAAGCAAAGTTCATACAAGAATTTATAAAGAGAGAAAAAAAATTAACCTAATAAATTTATTAACACAGTTCAGATTTCTTAAGTTTATGTCTGCAAAGCTATACTCAGAAAATGATTTTATTCAATAATTTATTAGATTTATTGGTTTAAGCCCAATCTATCCCTTACAATGAATAATTATATCATCAAAATCTAACCCAAATGGCCACAATCACTTTCCAAAAACCTCACAACATAAAACACATAACTCTACATAATAATGAGCTCTCAAATTCTCAAGAAAAGCACTCTAAATAAGTCCAATTCTATTTGGAGTAAATATGATCTCCTACTTAAATTAAATCTTATCAGCAATTCTACTTAAAGTAAATATGATTGATAAATAAGTCTCCTACTTAAAGTAAATTCAATCAGTAACTCATCTTTTAAAATAATAAGATAATCTAATTTAATTCATTCAACCAAATCATAATTAAAACTCTTTTAAATCTAATTTTCTTCTACATAAAAGCATGGACAATACGTCTACAAGTCATAATTGCAATTACGAACAAAAATAAGATATTTGTTCCAACAAAATATAGGTTATTCAATAGTCTTGATTATTAGTATTATTATTGTTTTAAAGATATTAAAGAAGTGGAAAGCTAGGTAGCTAAGCTTGAAACCCAAAGCGAACTTATTGCACACCAAACTAAAATGAGGTTCAACTTCATTCATAGACTTCTCATGAAACTAATGGTTTCAAATATCTCCCCTACAACACAAAACACCCCCCCCCCACCACCCCCAATTTGACAACTTGCATTTCCCAATGTCTTTTTTCCAGAAATCTATTTCTATTGCTATAAGAGATTTAAAAGCAGATAAAAATAAATAAAGAGATTGGTTGAGCTTTAATCCCCTCCAATCCCCCTTTACAGATTACCATTTCATCATAAGTAGTAGGCATTGCCACCCAAGCTAACCTTTTTTTTTTTTGGTCATATTTATGGATATCATTTTTTTCCCAACCCCAATTTTTTTAATCAATCCACCCCCTCCTTATTTTATAGATTGTTCGAATCATTTTCTATTTTTTAAATATAAGGCTCTCCTTTTTGCATGCCAAGCTGGAGAGAGATATAAAGAATGAAAAGTGAGATGGCTTTTGGGTTTATAGTTATAGATAGCGTGGGGGTATTTTGCACGCTTTGCTTTTGCATTTGCACTCACATTTTCCATCTTTGAGTCTACAAAGCCAGCAGTGCTGTCCCACCCACAAGCCAAAAGAACAATAAATGGCCAATACACGATCTTCTGAACATAGCAAATGTAACCAAAAAAAAAAAAAAAAAAAAAACCTACTTTCCATTTTCAAATCTGTAATGCATTGTTTTGGGGTTTCTTTTCCCTGTTTGTTATTATAAACATCCAACCATACAACTTGGGAATGTGAGTTGAGTTAATATTTATATTTTGTTTAAAATTATAAAAAAATAATATGGAAAGAGAAACTATTAAATAGAATATGATGAAGGCAGATTGCTTGTGAATTGTGAGGGAAGTGTTTCTACAAGCACTTTTCCATCAAGTTGATGGTATGGGACCATGAGTATTAGTGGAAGGAAGCTACAATTTTTTTTCAATGGTAAGCAGTAAGCACATACATCTTTTATTTATTTTTCTTCAGTATTGACGTTCTAGCATTCTGCATTTATTTATTTTTAATATTGTGTTCAATTGTAAGCAGCAAACACAGTCTTTTATTTTTATTCATTATTGACGTTCTACCATTCTTCATTTATTTGTTTTCAATATTATGCTTGTGGATAGAAAAACAACTCCAATCTCACATACAATTACATTGGGTACTTTGGTGTATGATTTTTTTTATATGTGCATATCTCTCTTAGCTTTGCCTAGTGAAGCTTCGCCACACCAAGCATTAGCTCGCCTTGGACTGGTATCTCGCTGGAACCATGAATTTCATTTTGGCATGTTGGACACGTCGAGCTTCATCTATTAACTTCGTCAAGATAAATGTCAAGCTTTCTTTTTGCATGGGTAACACGTGTAGCTTTATTATAAATTTAGGTAAAAGTATCACAAAATCTATTGTATTATATTTTGAATTACACTTTAATCTCTTTATTTAAAAAATAGATAAATTAATCATTATAAGTTAGATAAGTGAGTAAAACAGCTCCTCCGTTAAAATTGTACCCTTAAATATTTATTTTGATATTTATATATAATGTATAATAACAAACTTAGCCTTCAATCTTTACAAATTTATTCAATTTGATCATACTAGTTTTGAAAATAAATTATAATCTGTTTAAACTAATAAAACTAAAGGGCCAAAAAGACTTTAATGACAAATTAAAAAAATCAACTAAGCTTTTTTAATATTTAAAATTTATTAAAAATCATAAAATTATAAACCTATCTTATTAAAAATTTAAATTATTATTTTCTTATTAAAAATAACAATATCGACCAAATAATTTAGTCGCTATAACTTATAGGAGGAATGTTTATGTTTATTATTATTATTATTACTATTATTATTATTATTATTATTTATTTGTGTTTATTCATTTTATTCTTTTTTTTAATTATTATTATCAATCTTTTTAAAAAAAATTATTTTGTAATTATTGAACTAACCATCTATTTCTTACAACATTAGATAAAATCCGTAAATCCTATCTTTACCAATTTATCTAAACCCTCCTTAAATGTTTAAGTAATTTTTTTATAATATTTTTTCACATAAAAAAATTAAAATATGAGATAGAAATAAATACATGGCATAAAAATATAAGTGTAACATAAAATGAGAAACATAATTAAATATAATAAAAAAATAGGGAGAAATAACAAAATTATATATTAACTTTTACTCAGTGTACAATTTTTGATACATGAATTTTTATTTTGTGTACTTATACACTTGAAACTTTAATTATGGTTCAAAGTATACATAAAACTTTAATGTCAATTCAATTGTACACATATAAAAATAAATAAATACATTAAAATATTATATATTTAATAAGTATATTTATTTATCTATGCAATATGTAGATGTAAAATTGTGTTACATCGATAATAGTTATAATTTATGAAAGTTGAATTAAATTAAAATGTTATATATAAAATTGTACAAAATTAAAATTTATAATTTTGAAATTTATTAAAAAAAATAGTACATAACCTAAACACCGAGTACTATATCAAAATGTATATTAAAAAAAATTATTAACGTATCCTACACAAATAGATTATACAATGGTACCAAACAATTTAATTAGTCCAAACCCTTTAAAACTATAGTTTTAGCCATTATTTCCTGTTATCCGAAAATTGAGGTTAGTTTTCAATCTTACGTCTTTTTAATTAAAGCTTAAAATTGATTATGATGTTTTTTTTTAATAGGGTTGTAGTTATTGTATTAATTTATTTAATTAAATTAACATTAATCCATAGTTACTTACTTCATATATTTTCTTGTTAAGAAAAAACAATAAGTTAAATAGATAAGATGATGTACAAGGTGGTAAAATATTTAAGAGGGTTTGAAGAAAAGTCGATTGAATTTTAGTTCGATTAGCATGAGTATTGTTGTTAATGCAGGATGACGTGGGTTCGAGTGCGTTGAAGCGTATTATCCTCCTATTTATGAGTTAAAAATAATCTATAAATAGTTCTAAATATTATATAAAAAAAAGATAAATATAATCAGAACTATTGTTGAATTTTCAATTTACACAAATAAGGCACATGCAATATTCTCCAAGTTTTTTAAAATGAGTCCCCTTTGATGCTCTGATCAAATTATTATTTTACAAAATTGATTTACTTGTTAGCATTAAAGGTTACGTGACATGCACATGAAGATTTGGTTGACAATTGACATTTTGGGTCATGTCTTTTTTATATTGTAAATATAAAATTAAATAATCATCACGGATTAGTTTAAAAGATTAAGAATTGAACTTGAATTATTCGGAGATTAAGGACAAAATTGAAAAAAAATAATAGAAAAAAAGGCTTACCTACAAGTCAAGTCTTTAATTTTTTTTTTTTAATTTATCTAGGATTATTTGACTATTCGATGAAAAGTTGATATTTTTAAAATAAGTTTAAAATTTAAGTTTTTTAAAATAAAAAAAAATATGCTAAAAGAGCTTGATTAATTTAGGGATCCTACTCAGCTTAATATCAAATTTAATCGAAGTTTAATAGTTACCAAATATTGGATACTCTTAAAAAAATATTTACATAAAATTCAGGTGTGTGTTTGCTCATAATATTTCAATTCATCTCATATCACATTAGTTACTGTAATGATTTAATTTGTCACTTATTAAAAGTAATATAGAATTTTATAAATTTTACATATTAATAGTTTATTTTATATAATTTTTGACATATTCGTATATTTACTTCACGCTCATTTTATTTCTCATAACATCATATATTTTTATTATTTTTATTTTATTACGAGATATATCACTTCACATAATATTTTTTATAATCTCTATTATTAATAAAACTTTTGATTGAGTTGATCTCACCAGTTAATCGAATACCAATTCGGTTAAGAAATGATTAATATATCCTATTATTAAATGACATTATTATTTTGATGGTCTTTTCATATTTTTTTATAATTTAAAAAAAAATATTAAAATTAACATATCTACAAGTTGAACCTATGTTCAATTACGATTAAATACTTATTTTTCTCTAAAGTTGAGAAAATTTATGAGTAAAAATAAAAATTATATTAAAAATATATTTTAATAATTCAAATTTATTTACTTAAAATTAAATTAGTATTCCTATTGTACGTTACTGCAACTGTTGGTAACTCGGTATAATAAATTTCAAGTTGAATTTTGATACGTTACACAAAGGTCTATGTGCCAACTCAAATTTTGAG
Source organism: Gossypium bickii (assembly GCA_025503065.1). Taxonomy (NCBI): domain Eukaryota; kingdom Viridiplantae; phylum Streptophyta; class Magnoliopsida; order Malvales; family Malvaceae; genus Gossypium; species Gossypium bickii. Next base: position 91,763,953 of record CP106720.1, read on the forward strand.
ATTCGGTGATTAAAGAAAAACGTTGCTAAGATTAAAGAAATTTGAGCGTGTTGACTATTAGTCAAAACTCCATAGATCCAATCCAAGCAAGTTCTAAATAAGTTTTTTTGTCAAAATTTTGCTATTAGCACCTCTACATTATATAAGTTCTGGATTTAATTCTTATATTTTATTTTAATTAATTTTAGTTTTGGTATTTTTTAAATTTTAAAAATTTAAACCCAATTCAAATGATAATTATTAAATTCGTTACATTTAATTTAGTTGTTTCCAAAATCTTATATGATAAACATATTATCACGCTCAACTTTCTATTTTCACTAATACTCAAAAAAAAAAAAAAAAAAAAACCATTGTAGCTAATGAATCTAGTGGCTATCATTCAAGCCAAAACTAAAATTTTAAAAATATACAAGCTAAAAATGATTAAATTAGAGAATGTAATCTAGTTGAAGCTGTCAAACGCCCTCAACATGTTAGTGTTGTCCTCAACCTATAACATATATATTTTTAACATAATAATCAATTTGATGTTTGATTTTAATGTACATTGACTAATTTGTCCATTTTTTAGTAGGTATAACAAAATACAACCTAATACTTAATACAAAAATTTCCATAATATTTTTACCTTTAAAAATTCAATATAAATTTACCTATTTTCATGACATTATTTACCATGAAAAAATTATTTAACGAAATTAAAATTTTACTTGGAATTGAATAATCTTATTAATAATAAAAAGTATTTACAATTGAAGATACATATAGTGAATACCCATACTTATTTTTCATTCGTAAAGTTTTTCAAAATTGTAATTTTATATATTAGAAGGATTTATTTATATCAATGTAAAATCTACATATTTGAGATATTTTATATAAAGTATCTTAGAGATATATGTAAAACATATATGATATATAAATTATAAATTAAAGATGAGAGGTTATCTGATATTTAACTTCAGAGTTGGTCTCAATCAAAGTTTTTAAAAATAAGATCAATGGTCAAACTGATTAGATTACTGATTCTTGATTCAATTGGTTTGTTCAATTTAATCAAATAAACCATTAAAAAATTATAAAAATAAAAATAAAATAACAAAAATCAGTTAAACTAGTTTTGAGTGGTTTACAACACAACCTATTTAACCTTTTATCTCCGAACTAATATCCCACTTTGTTACTAATGCGGTCAACTAATTTAATCTGATTTGAAATTAATACAAGTTATTTACCTTTACACCAGTGATTAGTCCACATAAATCCGAATTAAATATGATAGAAATTTGGTAAATAAAATAATATGTAACAACTTTAAAATTGCTTTATTTTAGACCTGAGTCATGACCCTAGTCAACAGCCCGATGTTTTGAGAATTGTTGGTTAGTTTTTAATTTGTGGTGAATCTCAACATAAAGTTTCTTAAGAAATCAAGCAATCTTTTATAAAGTTTTAGGGGAAACCATTGTAAATCAATCTCGAGAATGAAAGCTGAATCTGCCCAACAAATCTTGAAATTTGCATTTGGGAATTAGGATTTTTTCCTCCTTATAAGCACAAAATGTAAATAAAGGTCAAATATTACCTACTAAAGATAAGATTTGACAGAGAATTCTATAGTGGGGATGAGCCGACCCTGTAATTAAAAATATAAATAAACCATAAATCGTAATTAAAAATTTTAATTTAAATAACATGTGATTTTATATAAGTTTATTTTGATATAGTTTAAACAACAAGTTGGTTAGTATTCATACACATAGGACATGCCCACATCATGTGCAGCAAGGAGTTGCGCAAATATAGCTTTTCATTTGCTTCCTTAGAGACTCCAACTATTCACGAGATTTCATATAATTATTATCTATTAACTATTATCATATTTAAGTGTTTGGGTTGATGTAATCTTTAATCAGATTACTAATTTAGTAATAAATTTATCAAAAATTCTTCATTTTTAATAAGTAATAGGTGTTATTTTAGGAATAATTTTATCTTTTCATATAAATTTTTTAAAAAAAATACAGATTTATAATAGACTCTAACTGAAAATTTTATGATTTTTAATTTTTTAACTTCACTATTTCAATCAAAATTATTTTTTGTTATTACATATATTTTATTGTAATTGCTTCTTCTTAGAAATATTATATTTATATGATTACCGTAATGAAAATATTGAAAAATTAAGATCCACAAGTGAAAAATTGAAGTCTAATCTAAGCCTAACAAGTTCACCTTTCCAAATTGCATGATTAATTTTAAGAAAATCAAAATAAAAAACCAACAAAAATAAGATAAAGATAAATCAGCTGAATGCTGCTGATGTCACCCATTTTGTGGGTCCAAATCCTGAGATTGGTAGGTCCCTTTTGTCTGCGTCTTTTCCACTTACTTCCTGGCCACGTCATCTGCTCTATGAGTATTATTTTATCTCTAAACAGAAAAAAAAAAGGTAAAAGTTCACTAACCACACTCTAATTTTCTCTCGAGGTTTAATTACATAATTATATAATTTATATTTTTAAGAATGGTTATTGTAAAAAATTATTAGTATAATAAAAATAAATTTTAAATAAATAATATAAATTAAAATCAGATCATCATATATATTATGTTATCTTAAAAAAGTAGTTGATAATACGTTACTAATAAAAATAAACATTATATGTAATTTTGTTTAATTGTTCTAATACATATTTATCGTGTTATTTGTTTAACATATGTTCCTTATCATCAACTGTTGGTCATTGATCTCCTTCTTCCATCTACTATTCGAAATATAAATTATCTCAATTTCACTTATGATCGAAGTTATAAAATATGCGACATGCTAGTATATCTAATCTTGTTTTTTTTTTTTTATGCTGTACTAAATTGACATTTTAATATAGGAAACAGTTTTTAGAACAACAATTGTTTTTTTAATTACATTTTGAAGCTTTGAATGTGTTGAATTAAAGAGTTTGCGAGCTATCTACGTTGTTTGTGTCTGACACCATTCCCCACGATATGATGCAAAAAAAACCTTTTGTATTTATATAATTAGAGTCGACCTTATAATATTTGGGTTTACAATTCAGATAGTCTATAACTTTATATAAAAACTTATATAAACTTGTAACATCCCGAAATAGGGCCTAAACGGAATAGTGGTTTCGAAACTATAAATCCGAGTCAGTAAAATATTTTAATATTATTTTCTGTGCCGTTGATATGTGATTAAGCATGTGATAAATTTTCGTGAGCTAATTTATCTGTCTGTATGTTTAATTTGATAAAAGGATTGAATTGCATCAAATGCAAAATTAGTGTGCTTTATGAAAAGATGTCTATTTGTTATGTCTTCTTAAGTGTGAGGGCTTATATTGCAATTAAGCCAACTACAAGGATAGTGGACGGCATAATGACTAATAAAACAAAAAAATTCATGTTTTATGATAATGGTTTAATAAAGGTTAAAGAAAATGTAATTTAATAATAATAAAATATATGTTAAGAATAAAACAAAACAAAAGCCATTATCTTCGTCAACTGGCAGAAAGTAAGAAAAAAAAAAGAAGAAGCTTGAGCTCTCTCTCATATTCGGCCATTAGCAACTAAAATTAGGTGAGTTTTAGTTTTTGGATTTTTGATAATTTTACGTTTTTGAGATTGTTGTTTCGAGTGCTACAAAACCCATATTTGAATTTTGAATTTTGATGAATATTTTGAGTTATGTCATTGATGAAAGCTTGTGTATTTTGATGATTGATGGTAGATTATTCATGTTTATGAGTAGAGGAACAATTTTTACTAAGTGATTTTCGGTGAAAACGAGCTAATTAGTAAAAGTTGTTATTGTTCATAAGTATGTGTAATAGTAAGAATTTGAAGTTGCTATAGAAGAGAAAAATGTTCAGCATGTTATAAAACATAAGAATAAGGGCTGAAGTTTAATTTTCGAGCCTATGGGGCAAAATCGTAATTATGTAAAAGTTTAGGGGTAAAATTGTAATTTTACCAAAGTTAGAGTTAAGGACTGTTTTAGTAAATGTGAGTATTAAATAAGCTAAATTTGCTATTATAGATCAAGAAGAAAGAAATCCGGAGTTAGACCGAGGAAAGAAAAAGATAGTGGACTAAATTGGTATAGTTGATCGTATTTTGTTTCGAGGTAAGTTTGCGGTAAATAAATACAATATTCTATTATTTTACATTTAATATTATTAAATTTCAGCATTTACATATTTATTCTGTAAATTTATTATTTAAAGACTCAAGTATGAATTGACAGAAAAGCTATCTCAGAAAGTTCCGGTTGAACCTTAGGAATGTGTAGGATACAAATGTCATGACATTAGGGTTTAAGGAAATTATGTAAGACCATGTCAAGACATGACATTGATAAGTTACTATAAGGCAAAGGTCCCATGTAAGACCATGCCAAGGCATGGCATTGGTGAGTTTACAAGGCAAGGATACCACGTAAGACCATGTCAAGACATGGCAATGGTTAAGTTTCATAAGGAAAGGTACCCGAGTATCCTTAGTATTCCAAGTGGTTCAACGGAAAAATTCAAGGAGTATTCCAAAGTAAAGGTAAGACAAGTTCAAGCTAAAAAGGTAAGGTAAGATAAATTCATGTTAAAAGGTAAGGTAAGTGTAACACCCCTAACCCCGAACCATCGCCGGAACAGGGTTACGAAGCATTACCGGACATATCAGACAATTTGCAAATATAAATTTTGTTTAATATAAATTTCGGCAGCATTTCTGCTTATTAATATATAAAACCCCCTGTAAAATAAATCGTATTCATTTCAATAAACAACCAATTTAACCAATTCATTTGATAAATTCATTTTCTATTCTAAATACCTTCTAATCAAACTCAATCAATATAATATCAACTTAAATTTATCAAAATATTAGTTAGATTAAAATAAATATACTCCTTTCATTATAATTTTTAAACTTGTAATACTAACATTTTTAACCATTTACATTCAAAACATAATAACATTTAAACACAACCTACGTACATGCCACATTATAAAAGGAAATATACATCACCAAAGGTTTTTGTGAAGTCAGTGCAGCCGGATCTTTGGTTCGATGATTTGACTTCTACAACTGCGCGCACGGAAGCAATCGTGACACGCTGAGTATACATATACTCGGTGGTATTACCATAATTCAAATTATAAACATAATAATCATATCATTAAATCATATAACTTTAATTTAACTAACCCAATTCAAACATAAGTTTATCATTCTCAATATATTCATACAATTCAAATTTAGCTATTTAACAATTGAAATAATACACAATCATGTTGAGCCATTATCCATTTCTTGAACCAATGGTTCATACTTTCTTTTCTCATGCTCATATTTCAATCACATTTTTCAGTTCATGTTCTATTTTCGCATTTCTTCCAATGGCTCAACCATTTCATTTTATTCAATTTAACCTTTTCTTTATTTACCCCTATTAATGACTCGGACCTTAACGGATACACGGATTCTAACCCAACACTCGATGACGGCACAATGTGCCTTAACGGTAACGATATCGACACACAAAGTGTCGAATCGGTAATGATAACAATATCGATATTCAACACACAAAGTGTTGAACTCGTAATGTGATATGATAATGATATCGACACACAAAGTGTCGAATCGGTAATGATAACGATGATAAGATGATGAGTCGACGCACGTAAGTGCCTAATCGAGCAAGCCGGCAAAATCCCGTACTCTTCCATGTCCTATGGCATGCCAATTATATCCGACTCGGCCCGACTAGTTAATAGGGTATTTCAGATTCTCAATTTCATTTTCATTTTCATAATAAATTCAATTTCAATATTAATTACACTTTTCCATATCAATCCAGATACAATTCAATTTCAATAAAAACACTTACCTTATAATTTACTTACCATATCCATAAATTAATCTAATATTTAATGAATAAATAAATAGCTTGAATTATAGTAATACAAACCCGAATTTGCTTGATTATTCCTCAGTAACCTTCTCCTTTCCTTTATGGGTTGATGCCTCGAAGTTCCTTTTTAGCTACGAAAATAATAATTTACATTATTAATTACAACATTAAATTACAATAAATAATTGAATTTTATTCAATTTCTACTCTTCCTCTTCATTCCACATCTTTTATACACAATTCTATTATTTACTTATAAGTTCTTTCTAGGCTGTCTACCTGAGTCATTGTCACTAAATCATCTATATCTGGAGCTACTGAACTCCAAATTAAGATCCGTAAATTTTTCCCGAAACTAGACTCATATATATTTTTACTGTAAATTTTTCAGAATTTTTGGTATGGCCAATCAATACCAGATTATTCTTAAAGTTTCCCCTGTTTCACTGTCCAACTGCTCTGACCTCTCTTCACTACGAATTAAATTACTCTTTGTACAGAATTTAGATGGCCTCCTTGTTTAGCTCATTTGAAACTAGACTCATTAAGGAATTTAACCATATAAATTATGTTCCAAAATCATTTTTATACAATTTTTAATTATTTTTACAAGTCAGAACAGGGGATCTCGAAATCACCCTGAACCAGTTTCACTAAAATTTAAATATCTCACAATACAGAACTTATTTGCTATCTCTGTTTCTTTCATATGAAAATAGACTCAATAAGCTTTAATTTCATATCTCACTCAACTTCTAATTCCATTCCTACGATTTTTGGTGAATTTTCAAAGTTACTCTACTGCTGCTGTCTTAAATCTGTTTTCTTATGACTTATTTTGCAATTAAATCCTAGTTAAGTTTACTTATTTTCTTAACTTAATTCATGCTTGATTCTACTTAAATTCCTTCCATATTCAACTTGATTACAAAATTTTCAAAATAAACCCTAATTTATAATTTCTTCCAAATCAATCCCTATAATACAAAACTTATAGCTTACTTTACAATTTAATCCTTTTACTAACTCTAACTTAAATTTCATTCAATTTAACCCCTTGTTCATCTTTTTCTTTAACATAAACTATACTTAAAAACCAATAAACTCTCAAAATATCAACTTAGTTTCATCAAAATCTTGCTTTAAAGCTTCTAAAACATCAAAATTAAAAGAATAGGACTTGATTGACTTACCTTTTAAAGTTTAAAACCTTGAATCTTTAGTTTTTCCTTTTTCCTTCTTTTTCTTCTTTCTTTCCTGCTTGTTTCGTATGCTCTCTGTTCTTTTCTGTTCTTCTTTGTTTCTTTTTTATTATTTCATTTACTATTTACTTTATTATATAATATAATATTATATTAATATAATTATTTAATAATATTAATAATATATTTTAACACATAAAATCTCAGATTTTTTTAAGCTTATGCCGCCTCAACTTATGCTAAATGGCATAATTGCCATTTTGGTCCTTTTTATTTTCTTTTAATCTACAATTAGACTTTTACTCCTTATTCAATTTGATCCTTTTTCCTAATTACTCTCAATTAAGCTAAATTCACTAAATAAAAATCTAATTAAGCACACTACTAGACTCATAATTACTCCTAATGATTATTTACTAACTCGATTTACTAAGACGGAGGCCCGATAACACATTTTTTTTTTTTTTCTGGTGCCCACGAATTTCGGGTCGTTACATTTCTCCCCCCCTTAATAAATTTCGTCCTCGAAATTTACCTGAGAATAGGTGAGGATACTGCGCTCTCATAGTTTCTTGAGTTCCCAAGTTGCTTCTTCTACATTATGGCTTCTCCACAATACTTTTACCAAAGGGACTCGTTTGTTTCTTAATTCTTTCACTTCTCGAGCTAGTATTTGAACCGGTTCTTCTTCATATGACAAATCCGGTCTAATCTCAATGTCTTGTGAGAAATAATATGAGATGGATCCGATCGATACCTTCGTAGCATGGAAACATGAAAAACATTATGAATTTTCACGTAATTAGGAGGTAAAGCTAATCGATAGGCAACCGGTCCGATTCTTTCAATTACTTCATATGGCCCAATGTAACGAGGACTTAATTTTTCCCTTGCGACCAAATCTCAAAATTTTCTTCCAAGGTGATACTTTTAAAAACACTTTATCACCCACGAGAATACTCTATATCTCGCCGCTTTAGATGCGCATAAGACTTTTGTCTGTCAAAAGCTACTTTCAACCTGTCTTTGATCTTTTAACTACTTCTTACGTCTCTGAATTAATTCCGGTCCAACAATCTTTTTCTCATTCAACTCTGTCCAACATACGGTGATCGACATCTTCGACCATATAATGCTTCATATGGAGCCATTTGAATACTAGATTGATAACTATTATTATAAACAAATTCAGCTAATGGCAAGTATCGTTCCCAACCTGATTCAAAGTCAATAATGCAAGCCCAAGCATGTCTTCTAAAATTTGAATTACCCGTTCGATTGTCCGTCGGTTTGTGGATGAAATGCGATACTAAAATTAAGCCGAGTACCCAAAGAATCATGTAATCGCTTCCAAAATCTCGATGTAAATCGTGGATCTCGATCGGAAATTATAGATCTTTGGAATGCCATGCGATCTCACAATTTCTCGGATATATACTTCAACAAGCTTCAGTAAAGACCAATCGAGTCCCCGATTGCTATGAAATGAGCAGACTTAGTAAGTCGATCAACTATCACCCAAATGGCATTCTTTTTGCTCTCTCGACAGCGTTGGCAACCAGTAACAAAATCCATAGTAATACTATCCCATTTCCATTCGGGAATACTAATAGATGGAGTAACCACAGCCGCTTGCACTGATGTTCTCGCTTTACTCGTTGGCAAGTTAAACATTCTTGACATATTCAACTATATCTTTCTTCATTCTGGCCACCAATAGTGCTCTCTTAAATTACGATACATTTTTGTTCCACCGGATGCAACGCAAATAAAAGTACCATCGTGTGCTTCTTGAAGAATCATCTTCTTTAATTCGTAGTAGTTGGAACACAAATCCGATTTTGAAACCTCAAACAATTATGTTCATCAATACTAAAATTTTCGATTGTACCATTTCGAACCATTTCTCTTTTCTTTAATAATTTGACATCTTCCATCCGATTTGCTTTAATCTGCTCTAACATCATTGGCTTAACCTTTAACTCGGCTAACAAGCTTCCATCATCATTAACACTAAGCCGAGCAAACATTGCTCGTAATTCAATCATGACTTTTCCCGCTTCAATGCATCGGCTACCACATTTGCTTTTCTGGATGATAATCTATAACACAATCATAATCTTTTAGAAGCTCGATCCACCGTCTTTGCCTTAAATTTAAATCTTTTCGTGATGCAGATATTTGAGACTTTTATGATCTGTGTAAATGTAACATTTCTCGCCATAAAGATAATGTCTCCAAATCTTTAAAGCAAAAATTATCGCAGACTAGCTCCAAGTCATGTGTCGGGTAATTACGTTCATGCGGCTTCAACTGTCTAGATGCATATGCAATAACCTTTCCATTTTGCATCAATACACAACCCAAACCACTCAAAGAAGCATCATTTGTACACAATAAAATCTTTTCCGACTCGGTAATGTTAATATAGGTTGCCTCTGTTAACATTTGCTTCAAAGTCTCAAAACTATTCTCGCAATCGATCATCCCGGATAAAGGAACATTCTTTCCAGTAGTAGTTTAGTCATCGGCATTGCTATTTTCGAGAATCCATTTACAAATCTTCGATAATATCCAGTAAACCGAGAAAACTACGTACCTCGGGACACATTCTTTGGCGCTTTCCTTTGAACAATTGCTTCGATCTTCTTTGGGTCAACTCTAATCCCATCATGCAGATACCACATGTCCTAAAAATACCACTTGGACAACGAATTCACATTTACTTAATTTCCCATACACTGCTTTTTCCCATGAGAATCTGTAAAACCTTTCGAAGATCTTGATCATGTTCGCCTCTGTTTTTGAATATACCAATATATCATCAATAAAAACCACCACAAACCGATCTAGATACGGCTGGAAAATGCGATTCATCAAATCCATAAAAGCGGTGGAGCATTGGTCAATCCAAACGGCATCACCAAAAAATTCATAATGGCCATAACGAGTACGGAAGGCGGTCTTAGGCACATCACTTTCCTTCACCTTGGTGATAATACCGGATCTCAAATCAATTTTAGAAAATATCAAGCTCCTTGGTGATCAAACAAGTCGTCTATACGAGGCAAAGGATACGGTTCTTGATTGTCACTTTGTTCAATCATCGATAATCAATGCACAACCGCATAGAACCATCTTTCTTTTTAACAAACAATCTTTGGAGCTCCCAAGGTGAAATACTCGGTCGGATAAATCCTCGATCTAATAAATCTTGTAATCGCACCTTCAACTCTTTCAATTTGATGGCGACATTCGATGCGGAGGTATAGAAATTGGTGCTGTACACGGATACACATCAATAGCAAATTCAACCTCTCTATCGGTGGTAAACCGGTAGTTCTTCCGAAATACACATCGGAAACTCGCATACTGATCCTAATCGTTTTGCATTGGCTTCCCATCGAATCGAATTAATAACATATGCCAAATCTGTTTGAACAACCTCTTTGTAATAATTTGTTAGCTTTAGTAGCTGAAATGATACGTGTCGAACCACCGTACGGATGCCATTCACTTCAATTCTGTCCCCATTTTCTCGCTGAATACTAAACCTCTTTTTATAGCAATCCAAAACTACCCCATGTTGAGATAACCAATCCATACCCAAAATGATATCAAAATCGCCAAAAGGCATGATCAAGCAAATCCACAGGAAACATTTTATCATGTATTATTAACGGGCACCTCAGGCATACTCGTCTACTAACACTTTGTTTGTCCCAAAAGGCTAGACACCTCTATGAAAACTCTAGACATTTTGATTCTAACTTCCCGATTCAACTAATTTTAAATTAATATATGAATGTGATGAACCGGGTCAATTAAAGCATAAATAGGCTCGAATACAATAAAAATATACTGTCACCACATCGTGAGCATTGCCTTCTTCACGGGTCCGAACTACGTATGCTCTGGTGGTGGTGCTCTAGCTCTCCGATGTTGTGTAGCTATATCATCGCCTCTACTAGCTCCTCCTCTCCTCGAAACAAAACCTCCTCTAGACATTCCTCTCTACCTGGCGATCGATCTCGATCTCCGAGATGTGGTAGGTGTACTACTCGAGTTTTGAACAATCTTTAATAAAGTGTTGAGAGAGCCACAACGAAAACATCCTCCAATTTTCTTCCAAAGCATTCACCAAAATGTCTTTTTCCACAATAGTTACATTCGGGATATTCATTTTTCCGGGTGGAGCTTTTACACTACCGGTGGAAATAGTAATCTGCTTTTCTCTCTGTTCCGTCACCTCTATCAGATCGAAAGCTTGATCTCCAACCACCTCTGAATTCTCTAGATCTTTTTGGTAGTGGATTTGAACTAGTTGCTCCTACTCGTTTCCTGGTCAATCCAACTGTTTCTGACTTTTTATCAAGTCCCAAGACTTGCTCTATCATTTTGGCCCGTTCGATCAAATCAACAAATTCGATGAATCATTTGGGACACTAATTGTAGTTTTATTTCATCTCTTAATCCCGTAAAAACCGTTTACAACTATCAGCCTCTGTTGGAATATATTCTGAAGCATACCTGCTCAATCTAGTAAACTCTCGATCATAATCCAATACTGACATATTACCCTGTTTCAACATTAAAAACTCTTGCTTTTTCTCTTCAATATACATTTCCCCAATATACTTCTTTTGAAATTCTTTTTGAAACAAATCCCGGGTTACCGATCATCAGGTAAATGTCTAACAATGATTCCCACCAGAGAGATATGCTTCCCCTTGTAACAATGATACAAACATGATCGATTCTCTCGGGGTGCAATCTAATTGTTGCAAAACTCTTTTTGTTGATTCTATCCAATTCTCAGCAATAGACGGATCAAGACCTCTTAGTCCCGAAAACTCCGTGGCACCATATTTTCTTAACTCTTTAATCGGGGCCCGTCTAACCGTAGGTACTGATGTAGTAGCAGGTACAGTTTCCGCTACATGTTGCAATGCATCGGCTATAGCTCTTATGATTGTGAGTTATCTCTTTCTCTTCTTACATTAGGAGGTTGGTTATTTAACGGATTCTACATGTGAGAGGTGTAATGATTGATTTCTTCAATTTCTCGATTTCCAGTATGCATTTCCTGTTCAACATCATACATTCTTTCGTCTGACATTTTATCTATAAAACAAAATCAAATAAATATATATCAGCATCCAAAAACCCGACTCAGCTTCGACTCAATAGTGGCATGTACTTCTAGACTCACTTTCGAGCCCGATTTAGCCCGAGAATCGACTAAACCTGATAGCTCTGATACCAATAAATGTAACACCCCTAACCCCGAACCATCGCGGAGCAGGTTACGAAGCATTCTGGGACATTTATAAATGTAACACCCTAACCCCGAACCATCGCGGAACAGGTTACGAAGCATTACAGGACATATCGGACAATTTGCAAATATAAATTTTGTTTAATATAAATTTTGTGACATTTACGCTTATTAATATATAAAACCCCCTGTAAAATAAATCGTATTCATTTCAATAAACAACCAATTTAACCAATTCATTTGATAAATTCATTTTCTATTCTAAATACCTTCTAATCAAACTCAATCAATATAATATCAACTTAAATTTATCAAAATATTAGTTAGATTAAAATAAATATACTCCTTTCATTATAATTTTTAAACTTGTAATACTAACATTTTTAACCATTTACATTCAAAACATAATAACATTTAAACACAACCTACGTACATGCCACATTATAAAAGGAAATATACATCACCAAAGGTTTCTTTGAAGTCAAGTCGGCCGGATCTTTGGTTCGAGATTTGACTTCTACAACTGCGCGCGCAGGAAGCAACGCGTCACACTGAGTATACATATACTCGGTGGTATTACCATAATTCAAATTATAAACATAATAATCATATCATTAAATCATATAACTTTAATTTAACTAACCCAATTCAAACATAAGTTTATCATTCTCAATATATTCATACAATTCAAATTTAGCTATTTAACAATTGAAATAATACACAATCATGTTGAGCCATTATCCATTTCTTGAACCAATGGTTCATACTTTCTTTTCTCATGCTCATATTTCAATCACATTTTTCAGTTCATGTTCTATTTTCGCATTTCTTCCAATGGCTCAACCATTTCATTTTATTCAATTTAACCTTTTCTTTATTTACCCCTATTAATGGACTCGGACCTTACGCGGATACACAGATTCTAACCCAACACTCGAAGACGGCACAATGTGCCTTAACTGTATAAAGATATCACGACACACAAAGTGTCGAATCGTGTAACGATAACAATATCGATATTCAACACACAAAGTCTTTGAACTGTAACGATAACGATAACGATATCGACACACAAAGTGTCGAATCGAATGATAATAAGATGTGATGAGTCGACACGTAAGTGCCTAATCGATAAGCCGGCAAAATCCCGTACTCTTCCATGTCCTATGGCATGCCAATTATATCCGACTCAGCCCGACTAGTTAATAGGGTATTTGGTTCTCAATTTCATTTTCATTTTCATAATAAATTCAATTTCAATATTAATTACACTTTTCCATATCAATCCGGATACAATTCAATTTCAATAAAAACACTTACCTTATAATTTACTTACCATATCCATAAATTAATCTAATATTTAATGAATAAATAAATAGCTTGAATTATAGTAATACAAACCCGAATTTGCTTGATTATTCCTCGGTAACCTTCTCCTTTCCTTTATGGGTTGATGCCTCGAGTTCCTTTTTAGCTACGAAAAATAATAATTTACATTATTAATTACAACATTAAATTACAATAAATAATTGAATTTTATTCAATTTCTACTCTTCCTCTTCATTCCACATCTTTTATACACAATTCTATTATTTACTTATAAGTTCTTTCTAGGCTGTCTACCTGAGTCATTGTCACTAAATCATCTATATCTGGAGCTACTGAACTCCAAATTAAGATCCGTAAATTTTTCCCGAAACTAGACTCATATATATTTTTACTGTAAATTTTTCAGAATTTTTGGTATGGCCAATCAATACCAGATTATTCTTAAAGTTTCCCCTGTTTCACTGTCCAACTGCTCTGACCTCTCTTCACTACGAATTAAATTACTCTTTGTACAGAATTTAGATGGCCTCCTTGTTTAGCTCATTTGAAACTAGACTCATTAAGGAATTTAACCATATAAATTATGTTCCAAAATCATTTTTATACAATTTTTAATTATTTTTACAAGTCAGAACAGGGGATCTCGAAATCACCCTGAACCAGTTTCACTAAAATTTAAATATCTCACAATACAGAACTTATTTTTGCTATCTCTGTTTCTTTCATATGAAAATAGACTCAATAAGCTTTAATTTCATATCTCACTCAACTTCTAATTCCATTCCTACGATTTTTGGTGAATTTTCAAAGTTACTCTACTGCTGCTGTCTTAAATCTGTTTTCTTATGACTTATTTTGCAATTAAATCCTAGTTAAGTTTACTTATTTTCTTAACTTAATTCATGCTTGATTCTACTTAAATTCCTTCCATATTCAACTTGATTACAAAATTTTCAAAATAAACCCTAATTTATAATTTCTTCCAAATCAATCCCTATAATACAAAACTTATAGCTTACTTTACAATTTAATCCTTTTACTAACTCTAACTTAAATTTCATTCAATTTAACCCCTTGTTCATCTTTTTCTTTAACATAAACTATACTTAAAAACCAATAAACTCTCAAAATATCAACTTAGTTTCATCAAAATCTTGCTTTAAAGCTTCTAAAACATCAAAATTAAAAGAATAGGACTTGATTGACTTACCTTTTAAAGTTTAAAACCTTGAATCTTTAGTTTTTCCTTTTCCTTCTTTTTCTTCTTTCTTTCCTGCTTGTTTCGTATGCTCTCTGTTCTTTTCTGTTCTTCTTTGTTTCTTTTTTATTATTTCATTTACTATTTACTTTATTATATAATATAATATTATATTAATATAATTATTTAATAATATTAATAATATATTTTAACACATAAAATCTCAGATTTTTTTAAGCTTATGCCGCCTCAACTTATGCTAAATGGCATAATTGCCATTTTGGTCCTTTTTATTTTCTTTTAATCTACAATTAGACTTTTACTCCTTATTCAATTTGATCCTTTTTCCTAATTACTCTCAATTAAGCTAAATTCACTAAATAAAAATCTAATTAAGCACACTACTAGACTCATAATTACTCCTAATGATTATTTACTAACTCGATTTACTAAGACGGAGGCCCGATAACACATTTTTTTTTTTTTCTGGTGCCCACGAATTTCGGGTCGTTACAGTAAGAATACAAGTTTAAGTATATTGAGTTAAAAGCTTAAGTAATCTTGATAAGAAAAGCATAAGATAATTCATTAAGAATGTTGTCATCTATTTACATGTAAACTTACTAAGCTTTATGCTTACTCCCATTCTTTAATTTTTTTATAGTATTACAAGCCAACTCGGGGATTAAAAGGACGTCGGAGATCGTTACACACTATCAAAAGATTATATTGGTATTTTGTGATTCGAACGTTTTAAGTTATGGCATGTATAGGGACTTAGCCATTTTGTGTGTATGACCTTATGATATGGCTTAATATTGGCTTGTAAATGCTTGGTAATGATTAGCCATTAAAATGGTTAATTAAGAACATGTTTTGGATGTTATGAAATGCGTAGTTAATAGTTATTTTAAAGAAATTATGTAATTATATGCAGGGGAATAGTTGGACAGCAGCAGTGATGTGATTTTGAAAAATCACAAAAAATAGTAGAAATGGAATTAGGTTGTTAATGAGATATAGAATTAAATCTTATTGAGTCTATTTTCATATAAAGAAAACGGTGTAGGAAAAAGAGTTGTATATTATGAGATAATTGATTTTTAGTGAAGAGAGGTCAGAACTGTCAAACTGTGTAATAGGGGAGACTTTAACTAATAAACTGTACTAATTGACCATACCAAAAACTCTGGAAAAATTACAGTAAGAAGATATATGAGTCTAGTTTCAAGGAAAATTTGCGGATTTAGATTTCGAGTTTCATAACTCAAGTTATAATTAATTTAGTGAACATGACGCAGACGGACAGTTTCAATTTTTATGCCCAGAACTAGTAAGTTAAGTCTAGTAATGCCTCGTGCTTGACTCCGGCAACGGTCTCGGGTAAGGGGTGTTACAAAACTTAATTTGGAGAAACTCCAATATGTTAGGTTATATCCTTTTTTGATAATACTTAAGTAAAAAATAATATAAATTTTATAAATAATATAATTTTTTGTCATAATTTTACAAAGTTATTTTTTATAACCAAGTTATGATAAAAAAACTATAACACTTTTTTTTTGTAAACAAGTTTATTATTATTTATAATATATAGTATGGACAAATAAATAAGTCAGGTCTATACTTCTTGATCATAAATTTTTATAAATAAATATATTATAACACTTTTATAAGATGTAACTTATTTTTTTATAATAAATAATTTTCCCATATATTTTTTAAGATTTAAATAATATAAAATTTTAACTTTATAAAATACACAATTTATTTTTATAATATAATTTTTTAGAATTTATAATATAAGATTTTTTTTTTCTATTATCATCTAAAAAACTCATGCATGTTCATGGTTATAATATAATTTTCATGACATGTATAAAAGTAATTTTAAAATTGGATTTAGGTGTAATTATCTATGTAATCACTCCAATTCTTACTCTTCCTTTAAGAATTGAAAAGTGTAATTGGATACATGTTCATGGTTATAATATCATTTTTAAAACTTGTATAAAAATAATTTTTAAAATTAGATCTGGGTGTAATTACATGCATAATTACTCAAATTCTGGCCCTTCCCTTAATATTAGAAAGTGTAATTGAGGTGCTCCAATTATATCCAATTCAGTGGAAGCACCAATTACATCAATTACCTAAACATATGTCAACAATGTGTAATTATAAACAATTACACTAAAATTCAATTATTAGGTGACTTTCCAAACACTACCTAAATTATTGGTGAGTGAGTTTACATTTTGATCATTTTATTTCGAAAAATTATAAAATGGTCAATGAACTATTCAAAAATTTTAATTTAAGTCATTGGGATGTTAATATCATTGTTATATGGTCTTCCTTGTTCGTACTGCATGCATCAATCGAAAGTTGACATTGAACGTCACAAATCTGCGAGCAAAAATCTAAACAACTTTATTTTCTGATACCTGACATTGACAATTAGATCGACTTGGATCTAAGGCATGTTCTTGTACTCGTTGATGGGTATTGATTCATCGTATCAATCATCGAGTCGTCACTTAAAGCTCTCTAGTCAGATCTTTTTTTTTTTTTTAACTTAACAAGCTAGTAACTTAAATAAAAACTTTCAGATAGTTCAGTGACTTAAATGAAAACTTTTGAATGATCCAATGACCATTTTGCAACCTTTTGAAGTTGAGTGACCAAAAAATAAATTTACTAATAGTTTAGTGACATTGGATGTAGTTTACCCTTAGAAAAATAATTTTTTGTTATTAATGAATATTTCGATGATGTTTTCTTTAAGAATTAGAAAACTTTATTTAAAAGTAATTTCAGATCTAAAACTCCAAAAGCAAAATCTTTCTTTTCTATTTTGTCGTTGTTTCAAATTAGTCATCGAGGTACTCATCTACGTTCTTCCAAATTGAAATTTCTTCGGTGTTTTTGGAATTTTTTTTGTTATTGATTATTATATAAATTTGATCTTCATATCCTAGTTCAAATTAACTAAGTCATTGCCCAAAGAATTTTGTGTTGTTTCTTTAATTTTTTTCATCAACCAATCAGAAAGCCTGGTATTTTTTTTTTATAATAATGTGAGATTTTGAATGTGGGTTTTTCATGAGTTTCACAAATTTGAGTATTTTTACGTACATTTTTAATTTTTTATCTGAATATTGAACATTGAATGAATTAAAAAGAATTAGGTATATGGGTGAATTTTATTTATTTATTTTGAATGATATTTAAATAGAGTTCATGAGATGAGGCTTCGGAGGTTTTCGGGATAAAGAGATATATAGTGAATTTGGATGGGCGGTGAAATCCGGTGTGGTGTATTTAGAAGAGAAAAAAGTCCTCCTAATAGGGGTTATGGTGGTGTACAAGATAAAAGGAGGGAACAGAATCATGAAAGCCTTTCCTTTATAAATTTTAATTAATTATATATATTTATAAAATTTAAAATTTATTTTTTAAAGATTTTTTTAATTTATTTAGAATTACTGCCAATTTTTTTTTAAAAAAGAATTGTAATGATTTAACGGGCCTCATCATCCTTTTAGCACATGTTAGCCGAAAAGTGACAAAATTGTAATAATTTGATAATGTTAGTGACTATTATGTAATTTTTAAAAGTTGAGTGACTGAAACATAATCTTAAACAAACTTTAGGGATAGTTGGTGCAGTTTACCCTTAATTTATACATATAGAATCTATATAATTATATAAAGGAGATAATTATTAATTAAAATTTTTAATATATATTTGTAATAATAGTTAAATAAATATAATATTACACATTTTAAAAGGTTAAAGTATGTTGCTAGTCCCTGCATTTCTATAGAATTTGAGATTTAGTCCTTATTAAATCCAACCTTCTATTTTTTCAATTTTAAAATCCTAGTTTGGAAATTATTTTCGTTTCTAGTTTCCGTTAAAATCTATCAACTTAACACGTTTATTTCCCATCAATCATATGTCATTTCATATAAGAGTTGTCAAATTAATATGTCAAATTAATAAATTTTGATGGAAAATATTCATGATTTTAATTATTGGATTGAGATTTTTAAATAAAAAAAGTAGTAGGACTTAATTTTTAACTTTTTAAGTATAGAGATTAAAACTAAAATTTTGTCAACATACAGGGATTAACAGCATATTTTAACATTTTAAGAACCAAAAGAAGAAGTGACGAAACGGGACGTAAGTTTTCAGTAGATGGCTGTGCGAAGCAATTATTTTCTTTTTATATTATTTACATATTGATTTGATTGGTTCACGCAGCATTGAAAACCAATCAAAGATTGCCACATCATCAATTTCGAAATTTAATTAAAATAAAATCCCACCAACCTAAAAAGTTGAATAATAATCAATTAGATTGTTTTCATTATTTTAATTAATTATTTGTCACTTTCATTACATTACGTGAGTTTTTCATTTTAAAGTAATAATTGAATTTCGTCACTCAATTTTTGGTTTTCTTCTTCTAATTAAATTTTACACTCAACATTAATTTTCGACATTTTCAAAATAAGATTTAACGAAAATCTTTCAGCATTTTTCATTTTAGTAAATATTAAATTCTTTTATAAAAATATTAAAATGTAAAAAATTAACATAAAAATTATATATTATTTGAAAATTTTAAAACCTCAAAATGTTGTGTTGAAAATTTTAAAAATTAAGTATTGTTGGACAAACTAAAAAATTAAGTGTTGAAAAATTATATAAATTTAGATTATAAAATTGTTTGATATATTACTTAAATTAATTATGAAATATAATTAGATTATTTGATAAAGATTTTAAATTATAAAAAAATTCTATTCTTATACTTAAATTTTAAAACATTTCATCTTATTTTAAACAAAAATCAAAATTTAAAGGTAATGTTTTTATAGGATAATATAATATTAAAATAAATCAAATAAAAATAATTGAAAATATTTACCAATAAGTGATAACTGATAAGCAACTCTTATCTACTTATTATTTTCCACACTTTTTTTGTAGAAAAATTCTATCAAATTATTTTTATTTTAGATTATTAAACGTGCATAAAAATTAAATCATTGAAAATATTAATTTTTAATTGAGTTAAATTTTTTTAATGGTGTATGAAACAAGACTTTAGCTAAGGGAAAAATCCCAAACCATTGGGAACTTTAAGATTTTAAGTTCAAGTTTAATCCAAAATAAATCATTTGTGACTTATATCTAGATTTATTTTGATATAAATTTGTATATATTCCAATTATTAACATGACTTTTAGAATTGTATCGGACCAATCAGTTGAACAAAGAATTGATAACTCAATTGATTTGACTGATACCATAAAATCAGAGGAGGATTGAATAGATATAAATCTTGAACCGATAAAAAATGATTGAAATAAATAAAAAAATAAATTATAAAAATTGTTTAAACCAAATTTAAGTTAATTTAATATTATTATACAGTTTACAAAATAAATGTTGATGTTTTATTAATTTATCTTTATATATATTTAAAAATTTAAAATTTTGTAATAATTGAATCGAAAATAGATAATTCCGTCCAAAAGAAATCATGTGCGGTTCATGTGTTCGGGGGCGTAGTTTTTTATTTAGGTTCTTTAAAATTTTTAAAATTTTAAATTAGTAAAGATAAAATTACACTTCACCCCTTAAAATGATAAAAATTTGATTTAATCCTTTAAAAATTATAAAGATATAGACTATCAAAATGATGAAATTAGATGTTTACTATTGTAAAAATTATAATTTAATTTTAACCCTCCTTAAATTTTTTTTTGTTTCCCCTACGTGTCTTTGCATACCCAAATTCAAGTACGACAATGAGCAATTATGATGTATATAGTAACAAATAAATTTAAAAAATAATAAAATAAATTATGATATTTTAGTTGCGAGAGGGAGTTATACTAATCCATGGTTTAATAAACATATATTTTAAAAGAGGTAATTGCTACAGATATTTCTAAATTATGATTGTTATTTTAAATTGGTTTTTAAATTTTAAAACATTCTAATTACATCACTAAATTATCAATATTATATCAATCATGTTCTTTCGTTATTAAAATCATTAATTTAACTGTTATGTCAAATTTTATATAGCTAAATTTAAAATAAAAGTTCTAAAGAAATAAAATGTTATTGCATATGACTTTTAAAAGAAAAACTAAAAATAAATTAAAACTGAAAAAAAAAAGTGAATGATAAAATTTCTGTAAAAGTTTCGGAAACCTTAAAACAAAAGTTTTTAAAACATATATTTTTACAATATTTATTTAAATTTTGTATTTTAAATTATATCGCATAAGATATGATGTGTGATTTACTAATTAAATTATCAATTTTAGTAACGAAAAGATTTGATTAGTATAACCAATAGTTTAGGGATATAATTAGAAAATTTTGAAGTTTGGGAACTAATTTAAAAGGAGAGTCATAGTTTAAGGGTGTTTGGTGAAATAAATTCTTTTAAAATTTAATTAATTGAAACATTTCAAAAGGAATTATGATATATATTAGTTGAGACGGGAAACTAGTACGAATCCATGGTTAACTAATAAATTAGGAGTCTGTTATAATGTCTGGAATATTGACTAACCAATCAAATCAAAATTTTCACTGAATCCTTTCTCTATTTTGTAAAGGAAAATCTGCCATTTTTATTGCAGTGCCTACCTTGGAAGACGAAAGCTGTCACTACCAAATCCTATAAAATCCCAATTTTTCTTGAGCAGATTTTCCTTCTTTCCTTAAAAAAAGTTTGACAGAGTTGTCTGGTTTTTAGTGCTTTGCCAGAAAAACCCTTCACACTCCAAGAAAAAAATAACTCCTTTTTCTTGCTTCTCATGTCCAAAGTTCCCACCTTTTCTTTTTGCTAATCCCATATTCTGCTTCAATGCTCTGGTAAATCCCAAATCTTTTTTTTTTCTATCTAGAAAATACTTTTGGTAGCTAATTGCTGCTAAATTTGGACGAGAAGTTGAAGCAAAGGGGTTGTTTTGCTTTGTTTGTTTCGTTCTTCTACATACATAAAATAAGTTCTAAAACTGTAACATTTTTCTGCTGTTTTTCTTGAAAGCTTTAATGGGTCTCACCAATGGTTTTTAATCAATATTTTTTTGGGGTTATTTGTTTGTTGGCATTGGGTGGGTATTAAAGCTTAAGAAAAACAAATCCAATCCCAAAAGATCAATGTTTTCTTTTTTGGTGCCTGCTTTTTACAGTTAAGTAGATGGATTTTTTTAAATATTTAGAATAATGTATTGATGGTGTTGTATGATGAAAATTCATTTCATTTATGAGATTGGCTGGGAAAACTCAGATTTGTAATAAAAGTTTTTTTTTTTTTTTTTTTTTTTTTTTGCTCTTTGCTTTCAAAGTTTGCTTGGTGATTTTTGTATATCGTTTGATGGAGAAAGGTATCTGTAGGGGTTCTAATTTAAAGGCTTTTGATACTGAAGTTTGTACATTTTGGTCCTAGATATTATACTCCCATAACCAATTCTGCTTTTGAATGAAAAAGAAAGTTCGGAATTAAAAAAAAGAAGAAGTTATATGCCAAAGTTGCAATGTTACAGTGCTGTGTTTAATCTTTGCTTATTTTCTGTATATTAATTGGTTTATATGATCTTGTTTTTGGATCTAGTTTTTATATTGCACAAGTTCTATTTGTTTGATTCCAAAATTGAGTCTGTTTTCTATTTGTGGCCTTCAGTGAGTTGCAGTGAAATGATGGGGTTTTATTTGATGAAGAGGTGGCTTTGGGATTGACTGAAGTGCTATGTATGTTTTCCTTTTTTTGATTTTGTTTGAGCTGTAAATTTCAGTTGTTCCGTGATCGGTTTCTATTGAGCTGATTTTTGTTGTAGATGGTTGGTTTTTGTGAGTTCATGTGATGGTAGAGTAATTTGGTAGTGTAGTGCTTAGAAATGAATGTATGGTTTTTGAATTGTTTCATTTCTCTTCTGAATGCAATGTCCATCAGGGGGTCGTGAGTAGTTGAATACTTACTTGGCTTGTCGCTTTATATTTGTTGTTTCTTGCATTCTTATGAGCTCGGAAGTGGGAATATTTTTGTTGATGACGGTCCATAGGTCTGTGTAAACACGGTTGAAGTTAAAAAATTCTGCTTTAATGCTTAGAAAAACTTAAATGTTTTGATGTATGCTATGGTGGCCTGTGCTTCCTTGAGGTTGTGATAGCAGTATTTTTTGTTGTGCAGAATAAGAACTATGGCAATTATTAAAATGTCGAGGAATTTTGCT
The DNA here is from genome assembly GCA_025503065.1 of Gossypium bickii. Lineage (NCBI taxonomy): Eukaryota > Viridiplantae > Streptophyta > Magnoliopsida > Malvales > Malvaceae > Gossypium > Gossypium bickii. The sequence continues at coordinate 91,787,178 of CP106720.1, forward strand.
TCGAGGAGACATTTCGGAGAAGGGTCTTGGAGGATATTACTGGTTTTGGCTCTACTGATAACTATAGCACAGGGGCTAAATTCCGAGGGCCAATTGCTGCTAGAGCTTAAGAAGAGCCTTCATGATGAATACAACCATCTTTGGAACTGGAAGTCCACTGATGAGACACCGTGCGGGTGGATAGGTGTCAATTGTTCTTTGGATTATGAGCTGCTGGTCTCATCTGTTGATTTGAGTTCGATGAATCTTTCGGGAACCCTGAGTCCTAGTATCGGTGGACTGACCCACTTGACATTCCTTGATCTGTCCTATAATAAGTTCAGCGGAGATATACCAAAGGAGATCGGAAACTGTTCACTTCTGGTCGTTCTTTATTTGAATAATAATCATTTCAGTGGTCCGATTCCTGTTGAGTTGGGTAAGCTCTCTTATTTGAAAAGTTTGAATATATGCAATAACAAAATCTCTGGCTCCCTTCCCGAAGAGCTGGGGAATTTGTCGTCACTTGTTGAGTTTGTGGCATACACCAATAACTTGACTGGGCCATTGCCCCGTTCTATCGGGAATCTCCGGAAGTTGAGGACATTTCGAGCTGGGCAGAACACATTTTCTGGTAACATTCCGGCTGAAATCAGTGGATGTCAAAGCTTAGAAATGCTTGGTCTTGCCCAGAATCACATTGGAGGAGAACTGCCTAAGGAAGTCGGAATGCTTCAAAGCTTGACTGATTTGATTTTATGGGAGAATCAGTTATCCGGGTTTATTCCGAAGGAGCTTGGGAACTGTACCAGCCTTGAGACACTTGCATTGTATGCAAATCAGCTTGTGGGGTCGATACCAGTGGAGATTGTGAACCTTAAGTTTCTGAACAAGTTGTATCTCTACAGGAATCAATTAAATGGAAGCATTCCAAGGGAGATAGGGAATCTATCTCTTGCCACGGAAATTGATTTGTCGGAGAATCATTTGACAGGTGAGATCCCAACTGAGTTCAGCAAGATAAAGGGTCTACAATTATTGTACCTATTTGAGAACCGGCTCACAGGTGTCATACCAAATGAGCTTAGTAGCTTGAAGAACTTGACGAAGCTTGACCTTTCAATCAATCATCTTACAGGCCCCATTCCTTACGGTTTCCAATATTTTACTAAAATGATTCAGTTACAGCTATTCGAGAATTTTCTGAGCGGGACCATTCCGCAGCAGCTTGGACTTTATAGCCCACTTTGGGTGGTTGATTTTTCTAACAACCATTTGACAGGCAAAATACCTCCGTATCTTTGTTGGCACAGTAACCTTATTTTGTTAAACCTTGGAGGTAATATGCTGTCTGGGAACATCTCAACTGGGATCGAGAGCTGTGAGACCTTAGTGCAACTCCGTCTGGTACGAAACATGCTAACAGGCAGCTTTCCTTCACAGTTATGCAAACTGGTGAATCTTTCTGCTATTGAATTGGACCAGAACAACTTTACCGGACCACTTCCTTCAGAGATTGGAAATTGCCGAAAGCTTCAAAGGCTGCATATTGCCGGGAACCACTTTAGTCTTGAGCTACCTAAGGAAGTAGGTAATCTGTCTCAACTAGTGATTCTTAATGTCTCATCTAATTTGCTTTCTGGGCGGATTCCACACGAGATAATTGATTGCAAGAAGCTTCAACGACTTGATCTCAGCCATAACAGCTTTGTAGATACATTACCAAATGAGCTCGGCACCCTTACTCAGCTTGAGATTCTGAGACTTTCGGAAAATAAGTTCTCGGGGTATATACCCGAAGCTATGGGGAATCTCTCACGTTTGACCGAGCTTCAGATGGGTGGCAATTTATTTTCTGGTGAGATACCCCGTCAGTTAGGTTCTCTTTCAAGCTTGCAGATTGCAATGAACCTAAGCAATAACCGCCTCACTGGAAATATACCACTAGAGCTCGGGTTTCTTAATATGTTGGAATATCTCCTGCTCAATAATAATAACTTGAGTGGTGAAATTCCCAGCACGTTTGAGAGCCTATCGAGTTTAATGGTGTGCAACTTGTCGTACAATAACTTGACCGGACCTTTACCTGCCATCCCATTGTTTCAGAACATGCCCGCAAGTAGCTTTATTGAAAATAAAGGGCTTTGTGGTACGCCTCTTCAAAGTTGCATGGTAGATTCATCTTCTCCTTCTATGCTACCTGCGAAGAATGATAGACGAGGAAGAATCATAACTACAGTTTCATGTGCTGTAGGCGGGGTATCTTTAATTCTCATTGTAATTCTCATATATCAAATGAGACGTCCTCGTAAAAGTGTTCCATCCTCAAATGAAAAGGAGACACCTTCACCGGCTCAGGATATTTATTTTCATCCGAAGGAAGGGTTCACATTTCAAGATCTAATTGAGGCTACAAATAATTTTCATGAGAGTTTTATTGTTGGGAGGGGAGCTTGTGGAACGGTTTATAAAGCAGTTATGCATTCCGGACAAACTGTTGCTGTTAAAAGGCTAGGGTCAAATGCAGAGGGAAATAATATCGAGAACAGTTTTCGTGCTGAGATTTTAACGCTGGGAAAGATTAGGCATCGGAATATTGTGAAGCTTTATGGTTTTTGTTATCACCGAGGTTTCAACGTGCTTCTTTATGAGTACTTGGAAAATGGTAGTTTGGGTGAAGTGCTTCACGGGGCCTCTTGTAGCTTAGATTGGTCAATGCGGTTCATGATTGCCCTAGGAGCTGCAGAAGGTCTTGCTTATTTGCATCATGACTGCAAACCGAGGATCATTCACCGTGATATCAAGTCCAATAATATCTTGCTTGATGAAAATTTTGAAGCCCATGTTGGTGATTTCGGTTTAGCAAAAGTGATTGACATGCCCCAATCTAAGTCGATGTCGGCGATCGCTGGATCATATGGCTATATTGCCCCCGGTAAGTTGTCCTTGGCTTTCTAGTTCCAATGATACTATTTATCAAGAACATACGAGACGAATTGAAAGAATTGAAATGTTTCTCTTTCCCATAGCATTTCATTATTTGCCTGTTTTATGCGGTTATGGAGTAGGGTGAGGCATGCGATGTTCTCATTTTCATTTCTTTCTTGTGCTCTTTGGACATTGATATTGATATTTTATCTGTTAGATTGTTGACATCGTATCCGTTCTTAATGACAGAATATGCATACACTATGAAGGTGACGGAAAAATGTGACATCTATAGCTACGGAGTTGTTTTACTGGAGTTGTTAACTGGGAAGACTCCTGTACAGGCATTGGACCAAGGAGGTGATCTTGTCACACGAGTGAGACATTATGTTCGCAACCACTCGTTGACTACCGGGATACTCGATGATCGCTTAAATCTCGACGATAGAAGAATTGTTGATCACATGATTACCGTCTTGAAAATTGCTTTAATATGCACCAGCCTGTCTCCTTTCGATCGGCCATCTATGCGTGAAGTTGTGACAATGCTGATAGAATCTAAAAGGCAAGATCAAGAAGACAACTTTGGGAAGTCTCCCACTTGCAGTCCTCCCAAATGCAGTGCCTCGTGAAAGTACGTCACTAGCTACTCCCACGTTTTCATTAACCGAGATGATTCTTTTGCCATTGATTTTTCTGTTCTATTTTCGCCGAAAGATATAATAGGACACATACATTTTTCGATAAAGAAAATGTGATACTGAAAGCTTCTGTTGATAGCTAATGGAAGTAACCGATGACACTGTAGGAGTCTATAGAAAATACGATATCGAATGGCAACACCGTTGTACATATATGAATTAGATTCTTTCGAAATATCGCAGCTGTGCTTAGGTCACTCATCCGGAGCATCGTTTATTCGATCCGTTGTTGAAATTAAACTGTTATTTTAGTTGATTCCAAATGTTTTTACTTAGTTCTTATCCAAATGCACTTTAATTCTGCTGATACTTCATGTATTATATGTTCATATGGTTTTTACTGATTCTTTATGGGTTGTTGTTTTTTGCATGCTGAATAAAAACAGAAACAATTTTTTTGAAAATTATTTGTGAAACAGAGAGAACCTTACCAGCAAAAAATTGTCTAGATTTTGTTTTCCCAGTTCTTTATAACTTGAGAATGTATATATACTAGTATTATTTAAATGCCTAATTGAGTCGATTCGACATTATTTTGGTAGGAGAAAGTATTAAATTTTAAAAATGATAACTTTTGAGGGATTTTCGACTTCGAAGCATGTTTCTCCTAGAGCCAATGGACCTCGCAACACATTTGGTATTGTCTTTTGTGGGAATTTTTTCTCTTCACTAAAAGCCCATGTACTTAAAAGAGGCAACGGGTTAAATAAGCTGTGAGCGTCTCGTTCGAACCTAAAGAGGCAATTATGGTGCATAATAACCTACCAAACCGATTAAGATTAATTACAATAAATTAAATCCGAGATTGATTATAGTAAATTAAATCGGTTGATTTTTTTTTATATATAAATTAGTTGGTTATTGATTTATAAAATACATAACCAAACCAACACTTAATACTTCTATATTTTTACTATATATTTATAAATATTTAACCTGAATCTCTAAATACCAAACCCTAACCATTACAGAACCCAACCCAATCCATATTTAGAATTAACCCAAACAAATTCAGTCAAACTCAGATAATAACACATCAGCTAAAATCCTTGCTTGTAATGAAAAAGGAAAGAACAGAATGCTATTGCTTCAGAATTCAATATTTCTTTTTTAAGTTGACACACAAACATGATCCTTAGCATAAACTTGTTGAATTTTTTTAAAATTTAATTGACATTATTTATTTCAGAATTTATCAGAAGCTATAACACAACAATTCATCCTGAATTGTATTACGGTAAACATACACACACATGTATATACTGAAGAACAAGGAGCAGAAAAGAAACAAGGCAGATGTTCAGTCAGTTTCCCAGTCAGATTTTCTAACCCAGGTAGAATTATCCCAACTGAGAAAGATCCCATTCTCCTTAACCAACCAGAAAACCGCCTTCCGATTCCCGTCTCTGCGTGGCTGAAATGCATGCCACGACGCTATTCGCCTCCCCGTCATCCCCATGCAGTAATACACCGCTTTTTCCCGAACACAGCATCGGTATTCCGTCCCTTCGCCTAACTGCTGCATCCCGTAATCTGTATACTTCGATTTGCATCGAATCTGCATTGGTCCCGACCCCTTCGCCATCGAATTCATTACATGGATCGTTGATAATTGCTTGTATTGGCTTCCAACTGATGATGATATGACGAAGAAGAAAACTGAAACCAGAAACACAAGTACATGACCGTTCCCACCACCCATGTTGTTTTGTTTGTTTTCAATGACTTGGAATTTTATCTCCTCTCTCCCTTTTATAAGTGAAAGAAAATACATGCACTATGATGGTGAAAAGAAAATACATGCACAATGTGGTCAATGACTTATCAAAGCTGAAAACTTTATAATTATTAAATCCATATACCTTTTAATTAACTCCTTTTAAGTAATCTTTCACATTTGCAATCAGACCCTTCCTTTATTTCAATTTAATTTAATCACATTATACAATAATTAATTAAATTACCATATTATATACCTCACCATTACTCATATTATATAATAATTTATTTTAATTTAATTTAAGGATCAAATATAAATATAGCATACATAATAGAGTTTTGGAATAATTTTAGCAACAATTAGTCATAAACCAGTTCTAAGGCATTTGTCACCTATTACATACTGACATATCAGCATTATTTAATATACATTCACTTTAAATTCTTTTTATATTTATTTTAATTAAATTAAATCAATCAATCAAAGTTATGAAATAAAAATAACATCACTTTTATTTATTTAAATAAACTTTTTATTTATTTATTTCATGTTGTAATAACTCTTTTGAATTTTTTTATATAAACATGAATTATAATTTATTTTCTAAATCATTTTAATATTGTATATCTAAACTAATAAAAAAAGCAATTTATGTTATTTATTCTTTCTATAAAATTTTAAGCAAAATACTTGAATTTAAAAAATGTGTTAATATATTTGAGAGATAAACATGTTTGGTTAACTTGAAAGGTAAAGAAATTCTGCTGATGATTGATCAGACCATCGCCTACAATTGCTGCAGATTACCAGTAAGCTTGAATTACAATTTTTGACCAAATTTATTTAATACCTTAATTTGTTATGCATTATTTATTACACATTTTCAGGACCACGTGTAATTTCTTTAAGTTTATACACGTTACAAGTCAATCTTCTAAGATTTGCATCTATGGTCTTACTTCTATTAATTATATAAATTTATTGTGTTTTTATTTAAAATTTTTTTTTTCTTTTATATTGATACCAATAAATTAAAAGTTCTAAAATCACAGGGTTTGTAAATATTAATAAAAGACAATCCGCAATAAGATAATTTAAAATACAAACTTTCAACCATCAACATATGTGGCAAGTTAATACCGACACGAACATATTACAAGGTCAATAAGATAATTCTTATAAAACTCATTCAAACTTGCTCATGTACGAGCCGAAGGAACATGTATAAAATCTAGGTATTTTTTCTTCTTCATCATCATCTCAATCTTACTATCCTAGCCTTTATTATTACTCAAAACTTTTCACCGACTTAACGAGAGTGTCTCGAAGTATAAGTTCCGACATCCTCATAACATAGTTACTTCATCCTCAACCAGCTCACAAGTCCAACCTTCCATTATTCAATACAACATTTGATAAAAAATAAATGTAGTACAGGATTAGCTAATTAATTATAAAAAGCAGAAAAGCTCTATGTGAGCATCATTTTATAAGCTCCGTGTCATAATTAGACAGAATAATTATTAGCATCCTTTATAATTTATGTATGCATTTTTTTTTAATTTTCAAATATGTACAAATATATATTGTTTTAAAAGAAATGAAATAATTTATTGTATGCATCTCCCAGCAGAGCCCATATGATGAGCGTGATAATAATCATGTCTGCAAGATGTCCCTCAAAGTCATCAATCATGCAATTTTATATCCCTCTCTTGTCTGTTGATTAGCTTTATCCTCCAAATTGAATGGTTAAGATTTGGAATTGGATTCCTACTTCATTACTTGATCCCACTTACGTATAGTTTTCTCAAATTTTAAAGTAAATTAACAAGCAACAACAAGTGTCCGTGGTTAGAAATTTCTGTTAAGTATGTAGTTGGTATGGATTCAAATATTATCATTTCTTATCCCGTATTGCAGTACCATATTAGTTGTATATATAGACTTTGTTGGATTACAAGTTCCTATTTGGAATTAGAAAAACATGTTTAATTTGATTTTTTGAAAATCTAGGTTCGTTTAATTAGATTTTAGTGGGCTTCAAGGCCCATGGTATATTTTGTTGATAGGACCAAATCGAATTCTTTGGTTAGTGTGTGATTTGGGCCCATTTTATAGAATTTAAAACTTGTTGGGTTTTTATTTTAAATTTTTGTATTGGGCCTTTTATTTTGCAATATTTGATGAAGCCCATTTTATGGCTTTAAAACACATTCAACCTTTTATATTGATTTCTTTGTTATATGATATCCCAATTTATATTATTTAAGACGTTATGGGCTTTTAATGTAATTTTATGTAAATCCCATTTTGGTTTAATTCAAAGTATAATGGGGCCTTTAGTTTTTTATATATAGGCTGCCAGCCCATTCAATATTTATTCCATTTTAGTACTCTCGTTTGATTGGTTGGTGTACTAATACGTAGAATAAAAATAAAGGGTAAACTACATTATTAGCCACTTTAAATAGGGCCTATTTCTATTTTGGTCACCCCAATGTATTTTTTTCTGTTAATTTGGTCATCTAAAAAAAGAAATTAATCAAATTTGTCACTCCATTGTTAAATAGTAACGGAAGACTAACCATGCATTTGTACGAAAAAATTTTGGGGTGACCAAAATAGGATCAACTTTTATTAGAGTGACTAAAGTAGAAATGCATCATTAGTCTTCTGTTACCATTTAACGGTGGAGTGACAAATTTGATCAATTTCTATTTTGGGATCAAATTAACAAGAAAAAAATATGGGTGACCAGAATAGGAACAACTTTTCTTAGAGTGATTGATGGGTAGTTTATCCTAATTTTAGAGTGACTAAAGTAGAAATGCATAGTTAGTCTTCTATTACCATTTAACCATTTAATGGTGAATTGACCAATTTGGTCAAATTTTATTTTGGGACCAAATTAACAAGAAAAAAAATTAAGTAACCAAAATAGAAACGATTTATATTTAGAGTGACTAATGGAATAATTTACCCCGAATAAAAATAACTATTTTGACTTTAAAAATCAATTTAAAAAACAAGCTTCACTTTAATAAGAAGAAGAAGAAGAAGCAGCTGACCCTAAAATTTCCCAAGTTTCTAGCGTAAGTCTTCGAAATTCTGAAGGGCCTTTGACTTTTTCCAAATTCACCCAATTATGGCTGAAACCTTTACAAGTTTTAAAAATTGAAGGCCTAAGTGCAGAATTAGCATGTAAACCATACTACTTTTCTCATTTATGCACTTATTTTTTTTACAAAATTGACATCTAAATTATTAATTTAATTTAATTTGATCCAAAGAATACGATAATTAGGAAAAAAAGCTTATTAATTTAATTTAATATAACCCAAAGAATATAATATTTAGGAAAAAATTATACACAACTTTTTATTTTTAGTTGTATACACCACTTAATGATAAGGTGACACATGACCTGTAAATTTTCTTTTTTATAAAATAGATGAATTTGATAGTTAAAATTTTTAAATACTAGAAAGTAGAAAAAAATGGTATATTTGAGGGCTAATTTTGCAGTTAAGCCAAAACCGAAATATATTACACATAGACTAACTTGAACTGCCGTGGAAAAAAGGAGGGTAAATGGCGGCGGCGGCGTCGAGGGCAGTGTTGGTCTCACGGCCGGTAACGTTCGTAACTGGAAATGCCAAGAAGCTGGAAGAAGTGAAATCCATCTTGGGTCAATCCATCCCCTTCCAATCCCTCAAGCTTGACCGTAATCCCTTCTTCTACCACTCCATTTTCATTTCTTTTCTTTGATTTTATTCATAACTTTTTGCATTTTACTTGTTTAGTGCCTGAACTGCAAGGAGAACCGGAAGAAATATCCAAAGAAAAGGCTCGTTTGGCTGCTGTCCAGGTTTATATATACTCATAAATTTTTGTATTTTGTAAAATGCCCTACTTTTTTAATGTTAAAGAAGTGAACTTTTTTATTTTTGGGTATGTGAAGGTGAATGGACCAGTGTTGGTTGAAGATACATGTCTTTGTTTCAATGCACTAAAGGGTCTTCCAGGTATTCATCATCTTCTATGTTTTTTTTTTTTTCTTTTCTTTTCATTGTTTTGGTTTTCCTTAATGATTTTATTTTTGTTAAACTACCTGCAGGGCCATACATGTAAGCTCTTTTTTCATTCTAGTAGTTAAAATTCAAAAGGTGTAAGCTTTCTTCTTATTTCCTAGAGAGAATTGATTGAAGTGGATGGTATTGAACGTGTTTCTGGTATTTTGGTATTTGGAGAACTGAACCTATTAAGTTTATGATTATTCTGTGAGTATGAAATCTTGTTAGGCTTACTTGATAAAGCAAATGGTTATCCATTTTGAATAGATTCTTTGCATGTTCAGCCATTAATTGACTTCATTTAATTATTGTTGTTGAGGGTCTTAAGATCAATTATTAATATAATCCCTTATCGTTACCGGGCATGACTACTAGTCTCAATTGAAATAATCTTATTATTTTGTCTTCATTTTCTTAAAATTATAGGTTTAAGCTTAACCTTTGTTTTGTCATGATGCAACCAAAACTGCTTTACATGATTTTGAAAATGATATAGTTACATTATATTCTTTCTCTTTTTCGATGTTTATTGAGGTTTTTGTTTTATGTTTTCTAATTGTCATTATCTAATGTGTTCTGCAGCAAGTGGTTTTTGCAGAAGATTGGCCATGAAGGTTCTCTTCTGACAATACCCTCTTTCATTTCCTCTTTTTTAGAGATATCAATGACAAATTTAAGATGCTTCATATACTCCCCTCTGATCTGTTTACTTCACTTTCTTACTTTTTCTAGGTCTGAATAATTTGTTGATGGCATACGAGGATAAGTCAGCTTATGCTTTATGTGCGTTTTCTTTTGCCCTTGGTCCTGATGTTGAACCTGTTACCTTTCTGGGGAAAACCCCGGTACGTATGCAAGATTATTTTCTGCTTTCTTCCCTTAACTCCTATCTTTCTAGTTCCATTTTGATGATGAAATGTCTAAATATGACCGCAACGAAGCACAAAGAAACTGGTTTGGAGTGTAGTAATTTACATTGTTAGGTCAATAAGACCAAAATGGTAAATTGATCAGAACGTGCTGGTCCATGTATAGTATTTTTTCCTTAGTAATTTAAACATCTTTTGGACAATGAATGGAAGCAAAAACATGGACTAGGGAAAATGGTGGTGGGAGAGTGGTATTTCTGGTACTTCAGTCAGGGTATGAGTTGGCAGAGTTACGTGGAATTTTTCCATTTCTAATTTATAAGAAATGTGTTGTTCTTGAAGATCGAAATGGTGCTGCATTTATGTTAATGATTTCAGGGTCCATGAAATGCAGAAAGATATATAAAGGATATTCTGCACTATCAACTAATTTATTTCATTCATATATAAGTGAGAATAAAATGGACATCCACAGTTTCGTAAAATAGATTTTAAACTTGGACCATAATCTCCTCCTTCCCTGAGAGAATTTACCAGATATTTGATCAGATGTTTCAAGCTAAGTCATTCAAACTGAGGTGTTAGTGTCAAAGTCAAACACCACTATGTGCTTGACACACAGGTGTAGAGTTATATCTAATATCTATGTCCAGATATGCTTTAGACATGGGTTTCAGACCTTGGTATCTTGAGAAAATATCAATATTCAGAGCAACATAGGCTTCGAGTAATTGAATTGTTTGTTACTCCTCTTTACGCTAAGTTTTATACACTGAGCTTCTTACATGATGCATAGTTTTGCTGCTTGACTAATCATATGCAACAAATTCAGGATGTTATGCAAACGTGAAAATGTCAAATGACTTGTGTACAAAAAGAGAATTGAAACCCGAAGAAGAAAATAAATTTAAACGATAATTTGGCTATATGAATATATAACTCAAATCTGTGCAGAGTTTGAATTAAGTGAAATCTTGAATCAAGAGCATCTATTTTGGCTGCTCCTGAATTAAATAATGGTCAGCCACTTATGCCAATGACTTGTTTAATTGATTAGTATGTGCCATGTTTCCCCCAAGATTGAGATGATAATGCTGTCAACTGTACTGTGTTTTCAAAGTTGATCATTTCCTAGCTGAGAAATTTGTATTTTAAGAAACAGAAAGAGTAGAGATATAAAGGATCTAACAATGACCAAGACAGAGTTTTGTCATAAGCTTAAAGTCTTGTTTTTATTGAGGATTTTGTTCAATACTATTATTAGTACGGCCAAGTTTTCCTAGAAGTAGTTGTGCAGATTTTCCCTTAAATTAATAATTAAGAAGCAAATGGGCTTGGAGACTTGCAAAACGAACTTAATGGTCACACTAGGGCTATCAAATTGTTCTTGGCAGTATATTTAAATGATGTCTGAGATTTGTGGTCACAGGCGATTTTAACTGATGTTTATTTTTTGTTTACTTTTTGCTTGCACTTCCTTTATCTAGTTGTTGAGTGCATTTGTGATTGTTATGCCAATTATTGCAGGCATTGATGATATGACCGGAAAAAGCAAAGTTTCTGAGATGTTTTGTTTTACTTTTTGGATGATTTATTAGGGTAAAATAGTTCCGGCCAGGGGACCCAATGACTTTGGATGGGATCCTATCTTTCAGCCTGACGGCTGTGACCAAACGTAAGTCTGTTGTTTCATATTTCTGTGTTGATTAATTATGATTTAATAATAATGTATTGTTTTCTGTAGTTATGCGGAGATGCCGAAGGAAGAGAAGAACAAGATTTCTCACCGGTCAAGGGCTCTTGATATGGTGAAATCCCACTTTGCCGAAGCAGGATACAATTTCAGCACCTCCAACTAAAGAGTGAGCCATATCTGTCTTTGTTGTTACCATTGTATGGTAGATTCTTACACTGTTACAAGCCTTCTCCACCATGTTCACTTCTGATTTCTATAAAGGGCATATCAGGAACAGTAGAAACAGTGAAAGCAAGTTTCTCGCATGGAAAACATTGAAGATTACATTTTATATAAATCTATATTCCTAGTGCTTAGTTTGGGAAAAAAAATCTCTGGTATTAAAAATCATTGAGAACCGCACCGCAATCTTGACACCGTGAATTATAATTGAGCGCCAGTTTCAGTTTATTTTGAACAATTGAGTACTTCTCTCCAAGTTGAAATGGATGTTCCTATATTGTCTTGAACTGAAATGGTTTATGGTTTAAACATCAATTACTGGATTTGTCTGCATTTACCTTAAATGATTTGGCTCATAAATATATTTTAGAACTTGATTTTAAAAAAAAAAAAAAAACGAAAGGGATGAGTCTAGATTTACCTAGGATGTTTAGTTTTTGTGTCTGCTTGAAGATGAAATCGTGATTGGTTTTTGATGCCAATCAAAACTTCCGGAAGTAGTTAATGTCATTGCTGGTGGGGATGCTGTGTTTATAGAATAGATTCATTTTGAATTTGGAAAAAGTTGGGATTCTGGATGAGAATGAGATCATATTCTGCATGCATAGTTAATTTCCATTACCTGTTTTTCCAGTTGACGGAAAGTAACAATGTGATGGTGGATTGACTGCAACTAGAAACAAAGATATTTGATGTTTTGATGGGTACCTAAATTCTAAAATAAAGAATGATCTTAATGAGGGTGGAAGGCATTGGTGAAGTGACAGAAGTAACATGAGCAAGTTGGGGGAATAGAAAGAGAATGGTGTTGTATGGTCCCATCCATTTTAATTTGCAAAACAATTTATCTCATCCCACATGGTTCAAGCAGACCACTGCATTTGGTGTCTCCATCATCTTCCACGTGACTCTCCTTATTCACATTGAATCTCTTTCTCAATAGTCGGACTTGGGCTTTTTTTTGCCACCACTACTCTTCCAATCACTTCTTTTCAGTTTCTATCAATGTTCTTTATGCTTCCTTTTTTTTCTTTTCTATGTTCCTCCCTGTATTTGTATTTCTTTAAATGCACCTTTACTCACATGGTTTTTGTTTTCTTTACAAATATGGATAAAATAAACTAGTGGGGGGCAGGAACAAGATGTTAACGAGAGGGGTGGTTGAAGCCTTATTGAAATGATTTATTACCTGTTTAATGCAATCGGTTGCACCATGGCTTTGTATCATTTGGTAAAAAGGTTAAGAGAATTAAAGTCATGATATCAACTAATTAATGGCTTTTAGGTCATGTGGGGGATGCTTGTCTGTCGGTGCCCACATGAAATAAAAATCGCTAATGCATTTGCTTTGGGGAGAGCATGTTGATATCCAAGACAATTTCTGAACCAAAAAGTGAAAGAAAAAGTGAAAGGGTAATGTAAAAGAAACATCAATGCTATTTGACTATAATGCATCATCATATTTCATCATCTGTAACAAAGTCTTTCAATAACTTGGAAGTTTGACATTCAGACACTTTTGCTTGTAATCTAGACACAATTTTTTTAAAAGAAAAAAAATCACAAAATCATTCGAACCTATAAAGACCCAAAGGACCAAAGAGCATGTGGAGACCAAATGATGGTTTTAAAGAGGGAAACTGAACAATGACCCAGTAAAATACTTCATAAGGTGGGGAAAAAAGGGACAACGCTTCCGCACCTGCTCCTAACACACGTATATTTCCTTTTGGTTTGGGTTACTTGAGTTGAAGCTGAAGCAGGCCGAGGTTGAGAAAATAAAACAAATTGACAAACAGGATAAGTGAGCTGGCAGGACAAGACAAATATAATGACAATGTGTAAATTTGTACACTTCGTCAAAATATGTGATGAAGCAGGTTGAGGTAGATGGGGTGGAAAACAAACAGGGGATATATAGTATAAATGGATATTTGGTTCGGGTAGGTAGTGCTTTAAAAAAACTTTTTTTTTTTTTTTTTTAAGAATCATGGAAAAAGGGGGAAAATCAAACAGATTGTAGAAAAGGCTGATTTTCAGCCAATTTAATTGATTGGGGGAAAGATGGATAATACTAGCATTGCTTGCCTCTGCGGCAAGGAAGAGCACCAGCATTGGAAGTCATGGCTCCAACCATGGAAGAGGACTTGGCTCCCAAGCTTGAGGCCCTGGCATAGCTGGCTGAGGCTCCAGCTCCAGATGGTGTGAAGTAGGCACCGTTCAGTAACAAGTCTCCTTCTGACCTCCAATTCCAGCTCTTCCACTGCCCTTCAGCTGTATCCACTCTCTTGGTAACCTGTTCAAGTTCAATCAATATCATTAAATGATCAAGGATTGTGAATCTCAATCAATTGAAAAATGAACGAATGAGAGACCGAGATAAATCATACCTCCTTTGCAAATGGGTTGGTTGGAGCTGCATATCTGTTACCCTGGCTGTTGATGGTGGGGTTTGCGCTTCCACCAATAGCATACATTTCCCAGTGAGTGTAGTCATTGTTCACCACATGGAAATATCCATGCCTACACCTGCATTAATCATAATCCAATCCAATTCTCAGATTACATTTCATTTTTTGATTTCCACTGATAACAAAAGGCCTTTATTGTGAAAGGTTTAATTAATTGATGCACTACCTTGGCATTCTCTGGATAAGTCCCTCTCCGAAATGGTTGTAGGCAATGGTCACTTGCATTTGCTTGTCCCTTGCGTAGGAGTCACTGTGCCCTAGCAACATCACCTACATTTAATCACAGATCCGGAACAGTTAGCTTTACCATTAATAAGAATGCTTTCCATAGAACTCTAGCTACAAAGAGAAATATGCAGCAAATTTTACCTCATTGTGGTGGGTCATGTGGTTGTTGGAGATGGTAATGGCAGTTGAGCCCATGACAGCATCAACAAGACCATCAGCACAATTCGAGAGAGAATTGTGATCAACCCAAATGTGGCTTGAACCGAAGATGGAGATTGCATCGCCATCAGCCATTGTCCTCCACCCAAAGTGAGACGGTGAGCTTCTCACCATAGCATTGCCAGTAGGCTTACAGTCATGAATATGAAGTCCATGAATGATCACATTGGTAACATACTGGATGGTGATACATGCCCCATTAGCAATATGGACATTCACCCCACGACCATCAATGGTCTTAAAACTGTTCATAATCAGCTCCTGCTTCAACCGAATAACCATGTCCCTCTTGAACACAATCCAAAGAGGCTCGTCCTGGATCACAGCATGGCGCAAGGTACCAGGTTTGGGGTTAACAGGGTCATCATCATTAGGGTCAGTGACAACATAGAAACGTCCATCACGCCCACCAATTGCGTTCCTTCCAAAACCAATGCCACAATCGGCAAGTCTCTTCCGGTTCTTCTGCCAGTTTGGGTCACAACGCCAGCAATCATCAATGGGGTTTCCTGTTCCGCATGTGAAGAACCCCAACTTCCTTCTTTCAGTCACATTGCGAATGTTCCTGCCATCATATCAAATGTGCATGCATGCATTTAGGCATTATTATCAAATGTTACCGTTAACATGCAATAAAATCACAACATATCATAATCTAGGAATTCGCAGCTGTAAAAAATTATTGTCGGTGGGGGTAAATTAAACCCCACTTTCCATATCAGCTCCTACAGTCCCGAGGGCCATAAATCAGATCCCAATATAGAAAAGGTAGTGCACAAACAGACAAAGGGTGTAGTATAAATTTTGTCACTCATCGAGGTCAATAAGGTCATTCCAAATTAACGGGTATGGATATGTTTCAGCTATTGTCCTTTTACAACGAACAGGTAAAAGCTGTTATTTCCAAAAGAAAAGAAATTGCACTTCAAAGAGGCAAAAAAAAAAAAAAAAAAAAGCTACAAAGAATCTATAATTTTAAGAAGTTAGACACCCAAGAAAATCCTTTACCCAAAATTTGTTTTTCTCCAAAATTATAACATAAGTCAAAGAAAAAAGAAAATGGATTCCACTGTTTCCATTCTTAAGACTATTACAAGCATTTAGACTTTTACATTTATAATATAATGATTAAAAAGAATTAGGAAGACAAACTAAAGATAGTAAATTGAAAATGGGTAAAATAAAAGTGGGTTGTTAATCATGATTTATGGGAGAAGTATGAATGATGGGATTTGCTTGAATAGACAAACAAACGTGCATCTACAGTAATGTGATGTAACGAAACTTTAACTATAATAAAATAAGTGATTAAAACTACCCAAAAAAATAAAAGTTGTAAATTTGGACAATTTAATTGAATAAGCATGTGAAAATATTGGACCCTCAAAGTACGTGTAAACAAATTGAAGAATTGGATTGGTTACAGAATGAGAGCGAGAAAAAGACAGCAATTAAATGGAAGGGGTAAAACAAAAGCATGAAAAAAAAAATGTCATGATCAAAGTAAGAATGTAACAGATTTTGATTGATGATATGAAAATCCTCGTATCACTCGCTAATAAAAAAATTACTAATACTTAATATATTTTTATTTTAATAACTAATAACTTAAAAAATGGGTTCCCTTGATAGAAAACAAACGAGGGTAAATGCTACAAATCTACAACTGCTACCATAATAAATTTGTGTCTTCTTTCAATTGTGAACTATTTACTCTCCTACCTACCAAAAATATAAAAAAAATAAAAAATCCAAATCACCTTCCCTAAAATTTACTTTTAATCGAAAGAAATATTACTTTCTTATTTACTTCATATTTTATATAAATAAAAGTAATGTAAAAAAAAAGAATAAAAAAGAGAGACTCACATGTCAATGATGGATTCCACCTCGGCTGCTACAGCCTCTGGGTCAGGAACGGCATGCTCGTTAAGTGGCTCGACCTCCTCTGACCTGAAAATCAGCCATATAAAACTCATTAATGGAAACCCAGTAAATAAATAAAAATAATGTAATTGTTATTAATGTTTCCATTGATGAAAAGACACGTGTCGGTTCCTAAATGCGAGTACAACACTAGAAATAAAAACAACAGGAAGTACACACTGCTCAAAGGGAACTGTCCGCCAAAACTCCCAAAACCGTTAAAAGATGGGTGGAAAAGGAAACCCCGGGGGAACCGTCGGCGAGGATTATTGAAATGACCAAAATGCACTTTGGCATTTCGTTTTTTTTTTTTTTTTTTTTCTAAGAGGAGGGTAATTCTGGTTTTCTGACCAAAGAAAGGAAGAATGTAGCGTGGAATAAACGGTTAAGATCCAAGGATCTGGATCTAAGCAGCTGGGATCTTAATTTTATTGTTAGAATGGATAAAAGAGTAACCGCTCCTAATATCCAACGGTCCAAACGGGAAAGGTAAACGAAAAGGACAAAACTAACGGATGAGATCCATCAGTTTTTTTTAACAGAAAAGCAAAGGCTAGTGTTTTGAACTCTGCAGTGCATTTTACCTAGCTGCCATTGTTGAGTTCTTTGAGCTCTGCACCTTCTCTGTTTCCACATTGCTGTAAAAGTGACAAAAGAAAAAAAAAAAAACAGTTAAATAGAGAAAATGCATAACAAATGAAGAAAAAAGAGGTTTTATATATTTTCTGCAGTGAAGAGACATTTTCAGTTTACATTAAAAAAGGATAGCGAGATCTCATTTTTATACATGTTAAGGTGTGTAAATGTGAATAATGGAGACGTTAAAAACAAAAATCCAGTTACATTTTAGCGATTGAGATTGATTTTCCAAGTGTAGATTTCAAGATCTAGCCAATGGAAAATTTCACTTAATTTGAACTATTAATATTTCATTAAAACAGGGAAAAAGGGGGAAAACAATATTTTTGTACTGGGACTCTGTTTTTACCAAAATCAAAAAAAAAAAAAGGAAGCTTCAGAATTGAAGTTGAAGAGAGAAAAAGAGAGAGTGTAAATGTCTTTAGAGAGAAACCTGGAAACGTTGCCTGTCCGTACAGTAGCCATTGCGGCAACAAGAAGCAAAAACAGAAGAGCTAAAGAAGCGAAAGCCCAGTTGTTTGAAACCGCCATTGTAACTTTCTCAGCTTCTTCGGTACTCAAAAACTTTCTCTCTACCCAAACAGGCAATTCAAAACAAGAAAAGAAAATAAACAGGAAAAAGCTGAGAAAAGAAAAAGTAGTAGAAGAAGAAGCACGGAGAGTCTCTGGGTACAAGCTCCAAGGAAACGGTTTTTTATAGAGCCACGAGCAAAACGAAAAAAAGAAGAAACGACGTCGTCATTCACCCGTAATTACAAAACGAGAGCGTTTTCACTTTTCAGGCTAGGTTTTGCTTTAACCAATGAACCTAGTTACCTAACCGTCACTAACTGTCTCTCGTTCCCCTTCCGAGATCCCTTTCTTTAAGTCACGTGCTGTTTAACCGCGGTTAAACAAAAGTTCAATTTCACTATTTTAACCGTGGTGAAAATGCCACATCAGATTATATTACAGTAGCCGTACGGAGGGAAAGGAAGGGAGCAGAATATCACGGTTTCCTGCTGATTTTCCGGTTTTGAATATTAGTTTATTTTTCATAAAATAAAAAATAAAAACGAAATTTATTATATTTTTAATAGTGAAAATTTTTAATTGGGATATTGGTGGAATTGAATTACGTGTTGCGCCAATCACGGCCTTTGAAAACAGAGGAAAATGGAGTCCATTACAAGATTGAAAGTAAAACGCGGTACGAAATTGGGAAATTAATTCCCCCCCCCCCCTTTTTTTTTTTTTGGATTCTCAAATTCACATGGCCGTTGTTAGATACAATAATGAGCTCCTGGTTTGTTATAGTATCCCAGAAATTAATGACCTTGTTTGGTTAGCGTTGAAATAGTATCCCAGAAAAAATATATTAATGTAACTGAAAATTAGTATATTTAAAAAATTGGATTCATCAGTTTAATGTTAACGAGGCCATTAATTGAAAATTCTAAATATATCCAAATAAAAGGAAAAATGAGCGAATTTTTCATAGAGGTAACAATAGAAGTGTGATTCAACCAAGCTTGTATCCATAAACTCGATCTCAATCAAATATTTATTTTTAAGGTCAAGCTTAATTAATCTTATTTATCAATTTTTATGCTCAAATTTGGCTCGATAATTAAACTCAAGTTTAATAATATATTTAAGGGTAATAATATAATTTAATAATATAAAAATTTAAAATATATATTAAAAATGAAAAGTTTGATAAGGCTTTCAAACCATTTGACTCGGGTGTATTAAGCTCAAATTCAGCTCGTTAATTATTGAATCGAGTTCAAATTTTTCTAGTTGAACTTGAGTAATTTGCGAACACAAATGTCTCATTTACACCTTAAAAATATTTTCCCCGAAAATGTTTTAGATTCTCAATTTGATAATATGTTGTATTTGTTTCATTCTAATTATTGTTATTCTAGTAAATACTATTTATGATTATATTTCAGTTATGATTCTACACGTAAAAACTTTCATATTTAGGGATAACAATAGAAGTCAAGTGAGGTTGGGTACTGCAAATATTTTGTGTCGAGCCCTCACCCCCTTTTGTTTTCAAGGACGTAGGTACATTCATAGCATGTATGTGTGAGTACTAATATTCTAATTTTCGATTCCATATTTTCGAAATTTATCTTTATTTGCCAAAAAAAAAAATAATTAAATTCTTCTTCAGTCATAGAATTGAGGCCAAACAAATTATGGATCGGAATAGGAATGTATAGCTATAATTATATTAATATGTGATTACGTTTTAAGTTGCCATGCAAAATGGGGAAATAAAAAGCTTTATCGATGATGCCAAGAATTTGCATCATTCCAGGAAAGGAAATTACTCGCAGCAGCGAAACTGCTAAAAGAATATTATTTATATAAAACATATAATTTTAATTTTAATTAAATTTGATGTCATGAATCGAAATAAATAATAAGAATCAAACCGAAAAATAAATAACATGATTTTAAAGAAACCTTTTTTGATAAACTATTTTAACTCAATCTTTGGGGTTCTTTTTTCCTACATATCTCTCTTATTTCTAATTATTTCAATTTATTATATATATAAATAATTGGTCAAATTTTGCTATTAATCCCTTAAGTTGTAGGTTTAGTTTTTAATTTGGATGAATTCTAGTCTTTGTATTTTTTTCAAAATTTAAAATTTTAATCTTGACTTGCACGGTTGTCGTTAAACCTGTTTAGTTAAATTATGTTACTAATATCGTATTATGTGTAAAGTTTTAGATTTAATTTATATTCTCCAATTTGATCATTCTTAGTCCATGTATTCTCTTTTTTTTTTTCGGTCTTGATCAAATGACAACCGTTAAAACCATTATTCGACTTTTTTAGAGTAGTGTGTGATAGTCTGTTAGCCGCATAAAATCTTGAAAATGACAGAACTAGATAAATTTAACGGTCAAAACTTAAATTTTAAAATTCGAAAAGTGCGTGAATTAAATCTACAATTTACGCATAATATAAGAACTAATAGAAAAGTTTAACTTGAATAATTTATTATTTATTAAATTCATTCACATAATAATGCATATGAAAAAAAAAACATTTCACTATTTTTCTTATTTCTAATTATTTGACTATTTATTTTGAAGGTAATTAGAGGAAAATTAGTTTATTTCAGCAATATTCTAATGGGAGTGTGATTTCTTCACGTGAATTTCTGCGACAACTGAAATACCTGAATTTCCGCCATATATGTATATGCGCAATAATTCGCAAATATTAATTACAAATTAATTATTATTTTTCAAGTAGCAAATCTAGGTTTAGTTTTGGTCAGACTTAAGCAATAGTCAAGTGGATTGGACCAACTGATTTTGATTATATGTTATTTAATCGGTGTTTAGGGATACATATTAATATAATTAATTATAAACAAACAAAATAAAACGACTTAATAAGTACAAATTTCATTAAATTAAACAATTTTAATGTCTGTTATGCACAGGGGTGAAGCTAGAACAATTTTTTAGGGGCGGATAAAATTTTAATTTTTTATAGTTTATATCTTTATAATTTGTAAAGGATTAAATTGAATTTTTATAATTTTAGGGGGCCAAAATGTAATTTTACCTTTATTAATTTAAAATTTTTAAAAAATTCTAAAGGCCTAAATAACAATTTTACATTTTAAGGGGGCGGGACCCATGCCAGCCCCTAGCTTCGCCCCTGGTTATGCAAATGAGTACATTATATTAAGAATCCGAAACCAAAATTAATTAAATGAAAAACAAAGCTCGTGAACTTTATTATATTTTCTAAATAAATAAAAAAATCATGTCATATTTTCAATTACAATAATAAACCTCTATCCACCAAAATAACAATAATAAAGTTCTATATTTAAAAAAAAAAATTCAACTAGTTTACTTTTAATAATGTGCAACTTTAGTGGTGGAGTTAAAGAAAGTTTTTTTGAAGGGACCGGAATTAAATTGTATATTTTTATGATAATAAATATGTAATTTCACTATTTTAATAGTCTATATCTTTATAAATTTTAAAGTATTAAATTAATTTTTTATCATTTTGGGGGTTAAAGTGTAATTTTACAATTATTAATTTAAAATTTTGTAAATGATAAAAGAGTCTAAATGGAAATTTTTTAATTTTTGGGGGGCCGAAGGCCCCTGCCAGCCCCTCTAACTTCACCATTTGCATCTTATTCCATAGACTATCTAATAGGCTTATTGATACTCAAGATCAATTATTGACTGGTAACTTTGTTTATCTACATACTAATGGGGCAATGAATGTGAGTACGGCGTTGGCCTTTGCTGGCAGTGTGGTGTGAGACTAGTCCGAGGAGTGGATTGTTGGATTTAACCATGATTTAGGTGATTGCTCAATTTTTGACGCTAAGTTATGAAGCATATGAGATGGTTTACTTTTGTTACAAAAAAGGGTGCATGATAGGGCTTTGATTCAAACAAATTGCTTAGAGGTGGTTAAAGCTATCTAAGAAAGTTACTCCGTGTCCTAAAATTTGGCTTTGTTTCAGCGAATTCAGTAGATGCTACAAAGCAGAAATCATTGAGTGATAAGGCATGTTATAGCCAAAATGTCTTTTATTGGGAAGGAGGGTATGCAGATAGTCGAATACGTGCTTAAGGAGTTAATTGACACTTTTAAGTAAGACGATGCTTCATGTGTTTCTGTTCACTTTAATTTGATATAGTATTATTATGTTATTATCCCCAAAAAAAATAACTTTGACAATAAAAATAAGTTATAATTTATAATCATATAATACATTCAACGATCCAAAATTTGAGTCAAATAGGTAATCCAATCTCGTGAATGTTCCAAAATCCAGCCAAATTAGTCATTCTGGTCAAAATGAAAAAAATATTTTCGTAAGATTGAAATCTGGGTATGTGTTATTTGTAGCAAAATCTTATTTCAAAATTCATAGTATTAATAAATCTGCTACCAAATTTATAATAAATGGGAAAAAAAGTCATAAAGAAATAGCAACTTATATGGACTTATCCAGCACAATCAATTTATTAAATTATCAGTGAGAATCATTTCAATTTTGAGAAAATAATAAAGAAAATTTACATAATAATTTATTTATCCCTCTAATTTTATAAAAAAATTATTTTAACCATTCATTTAAGTTTTAATCTCTTTTAATCTTTAAATTTGTCCTATTTATTAAATCACCCCAAAATAGATAGAAAAGTTGGTGTCTGTTCATTTTGTTGACAAACTAGTTAATCTTTGAATTTAAATCCATGATTTTTTTTCTCTTGTTTTGTGGGGTGTGTATCGTATTTATTAGAAAGTTTGTAGACACTTAAGACAACAATCAATGAACAACCAAAAAAGGGGAAAAAATAGGTCTAGCGTCATGACTAGCGGGTAGGGCTCGTCGAGACAACGTGATATAAACCCCAGGCAAATGCAGCATCAACGTCGTGACTAGGAGAGCCGGCACGCCATGTCGTGTTCTCCTATTTGCTAGCTACGTTTTAGATTTCAAGCAGTACATTTAGGTTTATTTCTATATTGTACCATCGTTTGTTTACTCATTTAGTTAAAAAATCAGACCTCATTTACCAGTAGTGTTTTCCTTTTTGAGAATTTTTTTACGTAAAATATTTGTATGTTTGATATTCTCTACTTTTATTATCTTATTGTTTACACGAATTTATTCCAAATAATTTTGAAGTTTCAACAAATGGGTCAAAACATTTCCTTTACCTTTACGTCTTTAAATCTTAAACCAAAGAAGATAAAAGTGCTATGGTAAAGGTAAGTGTTTAAGGTTGGCGCGAAGCGGGTTTAAATTAAATATATTTAAATATATAAATATATACTGGAACAACTTAAATAAATTTAAATTACCCCCAAAAATATTGTGTATCGAATCTACAAGCTTCTCTAATTTTATATTTAACAACGAAGTAAAAATAGGAATCTAAATATTAATACTAAAAATATTATTATCTTAAAATTTCGAGCCACGGCTATAATGTAATTTAGGGCACGATTATGTTTGAATGCAACAACAGAAGTGGCTCCCATGATGACAACTTCCCCACGCTTTGTGGACACACCCCTCACCCTTATTCTATTCAGCATTTTACCTTTTGCATAAAAAGGTTAAAACACTTCATCAATCATCATGATTAAATTGATATAATTTGGACCATTGATTCTATGGACCAATACAACCAATCTCTCATGCGTTAGTTATTTTTGGTTTGACTTTTTTGAGTTTGGAAGTTAAAATTATTATTATTATTATTATTATTGGTTATAGTTTTTTTTTAAAGAAAAAAGAATTCTTATTGGTTAGAGTTAGTAATGATCAACAGAACAAACCCATGATTTGATCTAACTGTTTTGATCAAATCCATGATTTTATAAAATGAGAAATTATCTTTTAATTTTATAAATGATGATATAATTTTTTTAAAATTACGGTATAAATTTTTTTTTTATATACTTATGATTAAGGGTGTTCAAACGATTGATTCGGTTATTAATCGAATCGAATTATTATTAACTGAATTATTTGAAAGGTAAAAATCTTTAACCGTTAACCGAATCAAAATTTTTTTCAAATACATTAACCGAAATTTATATGTTTTTATATTTTAGTTAAAATAAATATAAAACATATACTAATATTCATTTTTTAAAATAGTTCATAAAAAAATAGATTATATGTAATATATATTATTTATTTCGATTAATATAAAAAATAATAATTCAAAAAATACATTGTTAATATAAAATATGTTATTTATTTCGGTTAATTACTCAATTTCAAACCGAATTAACCGATAACCGAAAATTTAAAAAATCATTAATTGACCTCTAACTAAACTAAATTTGGCCACTCATCGATTAACTAAATTAGATCAATTCGGTCAATTAATTCAATTTTAACAGAATTATGAACACCCTTACGTATGATGTTAGCATTGAAAATTTTTATCTATATAATTAAAATTCATTAATTTTAAGAGATTGAGTTCGAGGTTAATAATTTTATTTTATTTTTCAAAATAAAAATGATATTATTCTATTGTACCCTCTCAGTACAAATGTTCAAGTAATTGTTTGGTTGAATTTGGTACATGAATTTTTTGGTTTGTTGATGGAAGTGCATGAGCTGAGTGAAATAAGGAAGTCAATCAAAATTTAAAATAAATTAAAATTAAAAAAATCATTTAAAGAATAAGTATTAGTTAAATCGCTACTATTATTTAACTTCTCAACAATTAAAAAAGCATTTATTTTCTAAATTTCTTTAAAAAATTATTTATTTTCCACTGAAAAAATGAATCCAAAAACCTTCCTCATTTATCATCCCACCAATTAAAATCAAACGTGTGGCTATATTTTGTTTCTCCATACCATCCTTTCTACAAGTGATTAGGGGAAAGTAGTAGTCTAAAGTTAGTTAACCAAATATCTACCCTACCCTGCCTTTGGGCCTAACTCCCTTACCTTTATTTTTCTTTTTCCTTTTTTAACATTAACCAAAGTGATGCAAAGCAATTTGACTGACCTCCCTCAAAGTCTCAAACTGCTGCACCATGACAGCAATTTGACTGCCCATAAAAAAATAAAAAAAATCAATATAATTGTGTATTTGTTCGGTGCAGTATATAGTTTTTTGGGGTTAATTAATTTGTAAGTCGTTATTAAATTATGATTTAAATTTTAAAATATTTGTGTTGCATTAATTAAGTCTTTTTTTTAAGTTTATTTAAATTAAATATTTGTTTAAGTATAGTGTTAATATATTTATAATACGTGGATTAAATTGTAAACATGCATATACTTATTATATAGATATATTAATTTTAAAGTAAATTAGCAATATATACCAATTTTGAAAAATAATGAAGAAATAGATCAATTTTAAAAGAAATATATTGTAAGCTAATTTCGAGATTAATTTTGTTAACATCCTAATTGTTGAACAAATTGTTAGAGAAATGGTGTGGTTGGTGTAATTAATTATAAATGTAATTTACTTTGATGTCAAGTTTTTTTAATATATATAAATAAGTTGGTAGGAGATTATAATTTGATGTCAGACTAATAATATTTGGGTGGAGTATAGTTTAAGTCTTTTCCATTCTTTATTACAAAACAATGCCAAAATGAATTGCACTTATTTAGATTATTATTATTATTATTAATTACATACATTGATGATAGAATTTTATATTTTAAAAAAGTATTAAAAATTGAAATTACTTTTCATTTCAGTTCTTCTAACTTTATATTTTATTCGGATTTATATAACTTTTAATATATTTAATCTTTACTCCTTTTACTTAAGGTTAGATTCTTAATATTGTTTCGATTGATTGTTTATGGAATCTTTACTCAGTTAATATCGATATTATTATCCGTGTAAAAGAATATAAATTTAAATGTGCTGAAATATATTAATTTTTTTTAAAAAAATTGGAAAATGTTGTAAATAATATTAAAAGCAAATGAGAAGTGGAACAAGAGACTTAACCTATTATATTGATTAAGAATTAATTGATCTATCAACATAAAAAAGGACATTGAATCGATTGATCTAAGAATTGATACGAACCAATTGAACTGGGCAACAAATCCGATTGAACCGGGTTGTTAAACCAAATTTTTATTTTTTAATGATTTATCTAACTTAATTGGACAAACCGTGTAACGACCTCAAAAGTATGGATATTGAAAAATGAGTTATCGAGTCTCCATTTTTAGTAAACGGACTCATAAAACATTTATTAAAAATATTTACAAAGTTAGTTGTGTGTTTAATAAGGTTTTATTTAGGTGAATTTGACTTAATTAGAAGTATTTGAGAAAAAGGATTAAATTGAAAAAGGTGCAAAAGTTTAATTATAGATTAAAAGAAAGTATAAATGACCAAAATGGCAATTAAACCATTTTGTATAATTGAGGCGGTGTAAGTAGAAAAAATCTGAGATTTTTATGTTTAATATATTTTATATTTTAAATATAATATAATATATTATATTGTTATTATATATTATAAAGAGAAAGAAAGAAAGAAAAACAGAAAAGAAACAGAGAACAAGACGAAAGCAGGGGAAGAAAAAGGGAAAGAAAGAAAAAAGGAGAAATTGATGATTTAAAGCTTGGATGTTTAATTGAAAAAGAAAAGGAAGGAGAGAACCGAATCGAAGGAAAAGGAAAAGAGAAGATTAAGGAGTGAAGGAAGAAGAACTTATATCACCTCAACATTTTGTTGTAAGTACTACAAGAATTTTAAATTATTGTTATTTATACTTTTTGAAATATTTATGTGAATTATTTAAATACATGAGATTCAGCTTTAATGCCCAAGTAGACGAAATTAGAACTACTGGGATATTAGTGGCATGCCATTAAGGAACTTTAGCGCGCTCTCTGATATTAGCACGTCAGTGCTCTCTGATATTAGCACGTTGGTGCTCTCTGATATTAGCACGTTGGTGCTCTCTGATTATTAGCACGTCAGTGCTCTCTGATTATTAGCACATTGGTGCTCTCTGTTCACTTGTGCATCATAATGCACCTCTGTATTTTGTTCCGTATATCCGGTGTGTTCTAGGAAGTCTACTTTGGGCTAATATTGTGAATTGAGAATAAAAGTGAATTACTGATGTGTTAAGGTAAGATTTATACCTTACAAAAGATAAGTTAAATTTTATTAAAGCAAGGCATACATGAAGAAACTTATATGTGAGAAGATATGCAATAATTGATTGAGTTATAATATTCTGTTATGATTGCTTATTTAATTATTCTTGTGGTGCTTACTAAGCCTTCACGACTTAACGCGTTTATTTTAACGCGTGAGGTACAAGTAGACAAAAAGAAGTCCAACTAGAAGATCTCTCATCTCATCACATCCTCAAGGGCTTCAAAAGTAGGTACTATATTTTGTATTAAAATGGCATGTACATATGTAGTTCAAAGGTGTTCCCATGTGATAAGGACTAAAATGTAGATTCTTGAAATTTTATCTATTTTCGATTATTTGAAGTATGTTGGTATATATGGAATGAATTAATAAACAATAAATATGTTATCAAAATGGTTGGAAAATTAAAATATTATATACAAATGTTTTAATTAGACAAAGATTCGCCATAATTGTTTTGGCACCAAATGTAATAGTCTTATACTGGAGTGCATGATTGAACCAGGATATAGGGTATTACATTTATTGGTATCGAGCCTAGGTTTTCTGAATTCTTGGGTGAGTATGAGTCTATTTGTACATGCCATTTTATAAATTGATGTGATGAGATGAGGTTTAGTTATTTAATTGTGTAATTTATGAATATTGTAGAAACTTAAAGATGTCTTCTGAAAGAATAAAAGATACCGATTTTGTGATGTATACTGGAATTTATGAATTTAATAAAATAGAGTTGGTTGTCTCTTAGTATAGAAAGAGGAAATGTTAAAGAAAGAAATGTTTTCCAACCGAAATAATTTCGATAATTCTGAAAGTGATGTTCAAATAATTAAGTAAAATGTTACTTATGATGAAACAGAATTTGAAAAGATGTGGATAAATGTCTTATAGTAAGAAATGATAAATGTTATGTTATATGAGTATATACATGAAGCTAAATTATAAGGCCTTACGATCTCTACCCCTTATTGGTACAGTTATATTTATAGTGAAATTGATAGGAATTATAATGATTTAGTTCAAAAGTGTGGAACTGAAGAATTTAAAGAAAGAAAGATGATGACCCAGCTGAGGCTGAAGAATGGTTAGAGAACAGTCAAAGAATATTTGAAGAATTGCAGTATACAAGAGATGAAAAGTTGAAATGTGCAGTATTTTTATTAAAGGGTGAGGTTTACCAATGGTGGAACACTGTCATGGATATCCATTCTGCAGAGAAAATTAATTGGAATTCCTTTGTATCTGAATTTAAAAGAAATATGTGAGTCAATCTTATCTTGTGAAGAAGAAAAGAGAATTTCTGGATTTGAAGCAGAACCACATGTCTATTGCTGAATATGAACGTGAATTTATCAGATTTCTTTTCTGGAAATTATTTGGGGAATACACAGTGCTACTATTAAAGAAGGAAGTCATTTATCAGAAATTGATTTATTCAGATATGGTAACTACAGAATGAGGTAACTGAAAATTTCTTTCGAATAAGCTTTGTGAGTGAAGTGAATGATACGGATTTGTTGATGATTATATATGTTAACGGATTAGTAATGAAATTGCGAAATATTTGAATACAATTTTGCTATAGTTGGGTATTCTACAATGATCTCTTCTGAGTATTCTATATGGGTATTCTATATGTTCTTTTATCTTCAGAGGTATATGCAATTGTTCAGATGTGATTTTTATTGTGTAGAAAGTTTGGAATCATAACGTTAAAATGGAAGTTCTGGTTGATTCTCGATCAAGATCGCTCTATTTTTCTTTGGATTTTCTAATTTGTTACGTTAGATAGAAGACTTAATGGTCGATTCATATGAAGTTATTTTCTATTTCTACACGGTTATTAAGTGCACGTATACGCAATTGGCATTATCTTTATCACAATCGTTTCTAGCAAGGATAAATGGTATTCTTCTTCTGGTTTTTCTTCAGAATATTATCGATTTCTTTATCATTGAATATGGTTTTTATTCTCGGAAATTCAATATAGCTTCACATCTGGGATTTCATTATGCCACATCTGGATTTCATTATATTGGTTTTCTTATTATTTTATAGTTTGATCTTATATATCAAATATGATTCATTCATCGTGAAGAGGTATTCAAAGTGATAGAAGGTAAATATATATATTATCGTTATAAATCTTGGTTTAGTTATGGGAGTTGGTGATATGGATCTTAGATTATAGAAGTTGTATTATTATCTTTGGTTATTATTGGGACTACTCCTGGATTTCTTCTTCTATTTTAAAGTACTATTGAAGTTGAAGTATTGATCCATTTATATTATTGAAATGTTTGATAGAGATCTACAGTTTACGGTTCACTTTCAGATTTCGGGATAACTTATAAGAATGCTATATGAGTGATAGTTGATTAATTTATAAAGTCAGAACTGATTGATGGCTTCAGAAAGTTGCAGAGATGTACATTCCAGAAATTGTAAGATTTCATAGTATTCTGGTATTGATAATTTCTGATCGAGATTGCAGTTCACCTTAGGGTTCTGAAAAGAATTACAGGAAATTATTGTGCACTTAACTCGATTTCAGTACATCATTTCATTCGCAAATTGATGGATAATTCGAGAGAGTTGGTTAGATTTAGAAAGAAGATGTACTGGTGGTCAGGTATGAAACGTGATATTTCTGAGTTTGTATCCAGATGTCTGATATGTCAACAGGTCAAAGCAGAACATCAAGTACCTTCGGGGTTACTCCAGCCAATTACTATACCGGAATGGAAATGGGAAAGAATCACTATGGATTTTGTATCGGGGTTACCATTATCTCTGAGAAAAAAAAAGATGTTATTTGGGTGATTGTTGACCGATTGGTAAAATCAGCGCACTTTATTCCGGTACGTATGGATTATTCTTTAGATAAACTGGTTAAACTGTATATATCTGAGATTGTCAGAATACACAGAGTGCCTGTCTCCATTATATTGGATATCTCCGATTTACGTCTCGTTTCTGGGATAAATTACAAGAAGCTTTGGGTATTCAGTTGTATTTCAGTACTGCATTTCATCCTCAGACAGATGGCCAATCTGAGTTTGTAATTCAGGTATTGGAAGATATACTCGATGTTGTATACTAGAGTTCGAAGGTAATTGGGAGAGGTATCTACTTTTGATTGAATTTGCTTACGAGAATGATTATCACCCAAAGATTAAAATAGCTCCGTATAAAGCTTTACATGGTAGGAAATGTAGAACACTGTTATATTGGACAGAGCTCAATGAAAAGAAGATACATGGGTTTGATTTGATCCGGGAAATAGAAGAAAAAGTAAAGGTGATTCGGAATAGATTAAAAGCAAAGATTCAACAAATGTAAATCAATTGTGGATTTAAAACGTTGGGATATTAAATATTCTGTTGCTGATAAGGTATTTATCAAGGTGTTTATTTGAAAGAAACTATAAGAATTCAGTGTTTCATCTCTTTTTAAGTAAATTTCGAGGACGAAATTTCAAAAGGGGGGAGAATTGTAACGACCTCAAAAGTATGGATATTGAAAAATGAGTTATCGAGTCTCTATTTTTAGTAAACGGACTCATAAAACATTTATTAAAAATATTTACAAAGTTAGTTGTGTGTTTAATAAGGTTTTATTTAGGTGAATTTGACTTAATTAGAAGTATTTGAGAAAAAGGATTAAATTGAAAAAGATGCAAAAGTTTAATTATAGATTAAAAGAAAGTATAAATGACCAAAATGGCAATTAAACCATTTTGTATAATTGAGGCGGTGTAAGTAGAAAAAATCTGAGATTTTTATGTTTAATATATTTTATATTTTAAATATAATATAATATATTATATTGTTATTATATATTATAAAGAGAAAGAAAGAAAAAAGCAGAAAAAGAAAGAGAGAACAAGACGAAAGCGGGGAAGAAAAAGGAAAGAAAGAAAAAGGAGAAATTGATGATTTAAAGCTTGGATGTTTAATTGAAAAAGAAAAGGAAGGAGAGAACAAGAATCGAAGGAAAAGGAAAAGAGAAGATTAAGGAGTGAAGGAAGAAGAACTTATATCACCTCAACATTTTGTTGTAAGTACTACAAGAATTTTAAATTATTGTTATTTATCCTTTTGAAATATTTATGTGAATTATTTAAATACATGAGATTCAGGCTTTAATGCCCAAGTAGACGAAATTAGAACTCTTTGGGATATTAGTGGCATGCCATTAAGGAACTTTAGCGCGCTCTCTGATATTAGCACGTTGGTGCTCTCTGATATTAGCACATCAGTGCTCTCTGATATTAGCACGTTGGTGCTCTCTGATATTAGC
The DNA here is from genome assembly GCA_025503065.1 of Gossypium bickii. Classification (NCBI taxonomy): domain Eukaryota; kingdom Viridiplantae; phylum Streptophyta; class Magnoliopsida; order Malvales; family Malvaceae; genus Gossypium; species Gossypium bickii. The sequence continues at coordinate 91,818,836 of CP106720.1, forward strand.
ACGTTGGTGCTCTCTGATATTAGCACGTTGGTGCTCTCTGATATTAGCACGTCAGTGCTCTCTGATATTAGCACGTTGGTGCTCTCTGATATTAGCACGTTGGTGCTCTCTGATATTAGCACGTCAGTGCTCTCTGATATTAGCACGTTGGTGCTCTCTGATATTAGCACGTTGGTGCTCTCTGATTATTAGCACGTCAGTGCTCTCTGATTATTAGCACATTGGTGCTCTCTGTTCACTTGTGCATCATAATGCACCTCTGTATTTTGTTCCGTATATCCGGTGTGTTCTAGGAAGTCTACTTTGGGCTAATATTGTGAATTGAGAATAAAAGTGAATTACTGATGTGTTAAGGTAAGATTTATACCTTACAAAAGATAAGTTAAATTTTATTAAAGCAAGGCATACATGAAGAAACTTATATGTGAGAAGATATGCAATAATTGATTGAGTTATAATATTCTGTTATGATTGCTTATTTAATTATTCTTGTGGTGCTTACTAAGCCTTCACCGGCTTAACGCGTTTATTTTAACGCGTAGGTACAAGTAGACAAAAAAAGAAGTCCAACTAGAAGATCTCTCATCTCATCACATCCTCAAGGGCTTCAAAAGTAGGTACTATATTTTGTATTAAAATGGCATGTACATATGTAGTTCAAAGGTGTTCCCATGTGATAAGGATTAAAATGTAGATTCTTGAAATTTTATCTATTTTCAGTTATTTGAAGTATGTTGGTATATATGGAATGAATTAATAAACAATAAATATGTTATCAAAAATGGTTGGAAAATTAAAATATTATATACAAATGTTTTAATTAGACAGTATCTGGCCATAATTGTTTTGGCACCAAATGTAATAGTTTTATACCGGGTCTGCATGATTGAACCGGGTATAGGGGTATTACAAACCGGTTGGACCAAAGAACTGGTGGCCAAATTGGTTCGACCGTTGATCCGATTCTGAAAACCTTGTTTATGAGTACCATGCTTTAGTTAAAATTTTTATGTCATGCTAGATTATTACATACCCACAATGTAGGTGAAAAAAGAATTATATAATGATATACGTTTACAAAAAAAATAGTGTAATAAATAATGCTTTTGTTGAAATGGTAAAATTGAGATATTAAAGAATATGATATTTTTAAGTTTAAAATCACATAAATTGTACTTTTATAGATTTTATATAAAATATAAAATAACATAAATACCCTATAGTATATTGTTTGGCATTTTATAAAAAAAAATTATTTTTTTATAATTTTTTAACTGAATTAAAACCTGGTTAATAAATAACACTAATTCAATCAAATCTTCAATAACAATAACATATTATTTATTTTCCAATTATCAAATTAGAACCCAAAATAAAGTTGAAGAAGTGGCGACTTTAGGAATCTTGGCCACAATTGATGGGATATTACAAGCCAATGTATCCAAAAATTAAGATTCTCACAACTGTCTAGGGAAAGAGTTTATCATCCATCCCAATTGATTAAGGCTTTTTTGGGTTCCATTCACCTTATCATCAACAACAACTAGATAAAGCATATGAATACACAAAAAAAAAGCAAATGGATTGAACACCCAAAAACAACCATTTATGATATATATCAATTCAAATAGGTATATGCTATTTATGAACATGGGAAATTGTGACTTGACCCCTAATGTTCCCAACCATATGCATTTGTTTAGTGAACATGTAACTCTTCCCTACTCCAAATTGCCTCAATATAAGTCCCAAATTTATGTGTGCTTCATTGGTTGATTGATGTGCATTACGATATTAGATAATGCCATCCTCTAATTATGAGCAAACGAGTCTATTTTGGTTGCAATTTGGATAGTGACCTAGGCCAAGCATGTGTGGTTCCATGTGCTTGGTGGAACCATGGGGTACCCACTTAATACATCATCTCTCAATTTACAAGTTCCATATTATTTATAAATTTCAAGTTTAAAACTCTGTCATATCCATGTGTATGTGTAAGCTAACTACAATTTTTCTAAAATTTACTACAAGTCCTTGCATCGTACTAGAAAGTTTATTTTATGGAACATTTTAAACGTACAAAAAAAAAGAATTAAAAATAATTTGAGAGTAAAAATAAAATTAATTTCTTACTTCTGTTTATTCTTTAAATACTATTGCTTAATTTATTTTTGAACATTAATCTCATTTTTTTGTTCTTATTATATATGCTTTTTTTGATACAATATCTAAAACTACCCATAGTCCCTCTTAATCTTTAAATAGGAGGATAATGCGCTTCAGCACACTTGAGCCCACGTCTTCCTACGCTAATAATAAAGCTGATGTCAATTGAGCTAAGACTCAATCGGCACTGTTGCTTAGCTTTTAATTTAATTAATATTTGATTTATTGTTACTTCAACTACTATTAAGTTAAGTTATTCCATTAATAACAAATTTAACGTATAAAAACTAAAATATCAACTATTCAAATCTTTTTAATAATATAAGGATTAAAATGAAAACTTTAAATTACTCGTGTATGTATATATATGTATAATATAAACCCATTGAATGTTGACGTTAGACAGATTAAAATCAATATCCGCATAATATCCTGTTGTTGTCCTATATTTTAACCTCTACTCATATTTGCTGCCCGAATAACTATTTACAAAATAAAAAATATTTCTTTATTTAAATTTTAGGTTAAAATATATTATTGGTCTTTGTATTTAGACAAAATTTGAAATTTAGTCCAACTTAAAATGTTAAAAATTAAGTCTTGTTATTTTCTTTGATTTAAAAATCGCAATCCAATCATTAACATTTTTAGTATTTGTCATCAAAATTTGTTAACTTGGCATGTTGATTAGACTACCTTCATATAACGTTACAGATGATTGACAAAAAATAAATATGTTAAGTTTACAAACTTTGACAGTAATTACAAACAATAATAATGATTAAGCTAGAATTTTTTAAGTTGAAAAAGTAAGATAATTGAATTATTAACTTCAAAGTACAAAAGTTAATTATCAAATTCTAGATAAATATTAAGGACAAGTAACATATATTAACCTAAATATAGTGTGTTCGTGGACTAATAAAATATGTTACAATTAACTTTGCATGTATTTAGGTTAAAATATGTTACATTGCAAGGTTTCCTTGAGTCCAATCTTAGTCAAATAAATTCTAGTTGTTGATCGAATTTAATTCGAATCGACTCAATCCGTAAATAATAAATAATAATTTAGATGTACATTATTTTGGCAGTGACTCGAATCTTTTACTGTTAAAAATTAAAGTCAAATATCAACGTCGTAATGTTTTTGTAAACAAAAACATTGGATAGTATTTTGGTGTGTATGGTTTGAAATGTACCACAAATTGATAGTACTTTGTTGAATTAATCCACGCAAAGGCATTCGTGGGATATTTTATTAATAGCTACTAAATTGGTGTGATAGTCAAATAGAATTCTCTTCATAGTCTGAGGGGAAAAAAGGGGTCATAATCAACATTTGTGAAAAAAAATGTGGAAGTATAACACAAAGGCCAATATGTATCCTAAATTTTTTCAATAAAATTTCGTTTATCTGTTAAGATTTTATTTGTTAATATGTTTATGTTTTAAGAGTATTTTAGAATGATAAATTATTTTTGGATCCATGTTATCCTAAGTTTTATATAGTTTTGTATTATTTTTTGTTTACTTTTCATTATTTAATAAGTCTTCATTTTTAGAAGTTTTGTTACTCTTGTAACACGTTTTTTAGTCTTGCTTACGCATGTGATTTTAGGGATGGTTTTTATCGTCGTCCTCTTTAGTTTGGCGAAGCTCTGTTCGCTTGCCAATTTTTGCTCGCCACTTTGAACCATTCGATGTTGATTTCCTTATCGTATTAAGTGCTTACAATCACTCCAGATATGTCATTTTTGAGTTGTGACAAAGCCAATTGTCAGTGTACGATAATGTTCTATTGATACTGAGGTTGAAGCTGTTGTTGTGTTGATGGAACTTGTCCTTCACTGCTTAGGACGAATGTCTGTTGTTTTTCCCCAAATTGTATGGTCTTATTCATGGAATGAATTAATGAATTTCCTTTTGAAAAAAAAAAGAGAGAGGAAGAAAGTGAGAATTATATGAAAAAAAAAAGTGAAAATCAAATCAATAAAATTAAAAGACGCAAAGTAGGTGCATGCATTATTATTATTATTATGCATATTTTATTTTACATTCTTTCACATGATAAATAATGAAGTTCATTAATCTAACAAGTTCAATTATTCAATATGAATTATAAATTTAAATTAATTAATTTATCATGAGTTATTAAATTCAAGTAACCAATTTATATGTTTATGATGTTCCAAATTCATAGTAGAATATTTAATTAGAGAACTTAATAGTTTATTGAATTAATATCTTTAATTATACTCTTTAGAAATTATTTTCATTTAATAAAATATGATTAATAGATTTTTTAATGTGAAATTTAAATTTTTTTTTAAAATGATATTTTAATTAAGATCATTTTTATCTAATAAATTATAAGTAATAAAATTGCTTATATAAAATAGCAATAATTTTACTTAAAATTTTAAACAATATGCTATTATAGAAAACTAATTTAATGAAAAATGTACTTCATAACTATGGTTGTTGCTGTTATAAGTGAAAAATTGTTATAAATAGTTAAAACAAAACATAAAGAATCAATTTTACTGGAAACTTTGCTATTATAACGAATTGTTATAGCTTGTGGTTGTTATAGAGAGGGATGACTATACTAGAATTAACCATTGCAAACTTCTGTAATTGGTTTGTTGGCGTTGTTCATCTATAAAATCCACCTAAGTTTGAACCTCCGAAAGAGCAAGTTGTAGGCCTTTATTTAGACAATTCCCTTTGGATGTAGTGTGTGCACGTGTGGTGTGGGTATGTTTCTATGGTGTGTGTGTGTGTGTGTGTGAGGACTAACCTTCTAATTGTACATTACCAAAAAAAAAAATGATGTAGGTATATCCCTACTCTAGGTGTGTGAGTACTCACACTCTAATTCTACCTTATTAAAAAAAAACCTGTTTTCCTACGGGATTTAAATTTTTTTTATAAAATTTTTAATTAATAATAAAATTAATAAAAATATTATTGAATAATAGAATCTTATTTATATTTTATATTCAAGTTTTAATAACATGGATAATTTATATTTCATTAGTTATTAAAATTAAAATTTTTAAAAGAATATTATTGAATAATAGAGTTTTATTTGAATTTTGTATTCAAATTGTAATAATATTGATAATTGATATTTCGTTAATTTATTAAAATTAAATTCATATTAATTATTTAAGGTGGAAGGGAAATCTTAAGTAATACAAGTGAAAATCCAAATAAATCCCTTTGAGTATATTATTTTTTTTTAAAAAAACTTCACTTTTAATTATGAAAATGCTAACAAATGTAATAACCTAATAATATAATTTAAAACAAAAATATTGAAAAAATAATAATTTACATGCATATATCAATGCTTTCAAATAAATCAATTAAAAGTAAATTAATAAATTAATAAAATAAATTTACTTATTTTTTCATGCCACCTAATACGAATTTTATACTGTCTTATGCTAACATGTGGAATGTGGATTAGAGTTGTTCATGGGCCACTTGAGTCGTGGCTTGATTCTAAAAAAATTTTCAATTTCATATTTCGGGCCAACCCAACCCGTCCTTCTTGAGGCACAAAATTATTTGTCTAAACTCGATTCATGGATAAGTCTAATGTGAATCAACTACTCTAATTACATCATTTAATTTTTTTTCCTAAATTGGTCACTATTTAAATGTTTTTTTTTTATATTTTGGTATCTTAAGTAAACGAGATTAGAGTTAAAATGAAATTATTATGAAAAGCCATATATAATATGCTCCACGAGTGTTTTTTTTTTTTTTACCATTATCATTGAAGTTTATACAAGCTCCAAAATCTATACTTGATAAAAATTGTAAGGTGCACAAGTTAATTTAAATAATATTGTATCATTATGTAAATTATTATTCCAACTTCTTTGATTTATAAAATGTTATTCATTTTGAATATTATTTGCATGAAACATATACATTATAGTCCAAAATATACATATAATTAATTTTAAATGTGTGAAAACTATAAATATTTTAAAAAACATGGACATGAGTTACATGACAAAAGTTATACTAAATGTGGGATGAATTGAAATATAACATACACAATTGACTCTTGTGCTCGGTTGGTGAAATGTTTTTCAGGTTTCCAACAGTTTCTTCTCAATCCCTGCCTAGCTCATGCGCTTTCTATATGGGAGGTTTTTCATGGTTGTAACCATGGCGTATGAATAACATTATTGTCGAATCGGATTTTTTAGTAGTGGTGAATGCTTTTCTTAATTCCTATGTTGATGACTCTTAAGTTTGGTACGCTGATTTACGACTGTCCGGTATTCAAATCATCCTTTTAGTCTTTGTCCTTTCGCTGGACATGTTGAGGTGCTAATGAGGTGGCTCATTTTCTTGTTAGAGTCGCTTTATTATATGCAAACCACACGGAGTGAGTTGTTCCTCCCATTCCTTCATTATCAGATTTATTTCTTTGTAATTCTGTGAGTTCTTCCAATGAGGTTGGGGCTACTAGAACTCAAGTGTATGGGGTGAACTTGTTGGCTCGAGTTTTAGTGGTCCTCCTCTTATTGGTTATTTCCTGCTTGTTGTTATTTACTATTTCCTTTCAAAAAAAGTTTAAATAAATCATTTTAGAAAGATTAATACAAACTCTATTTGCATTTTGTTTCTTTTTCTTAATCATCTTGAAATACCTTAATTGCCCCTCTTGAAATCTTTAATGACATTGTTAATTTGGTTACAAATTAGCCCTTTTCATTGTTGAATTAAGCTTCCCCATGCATTGGGATAATTTTTATATATAGTTATAGATATTACTAGTTTGTTTTCTCATGCACGAGTTGGTTGTATATAAATTTATTTATATTTTTTATAAATTTGTTTTTATTTAAAATTTTTATTAAATTTCTTCAAAAATTAAAAAAATTAAAAAATTAAAAAATTAATGTAATTAAAAATATTTTTAAAAATGTTTAATTAATTTGGAATCAATTATATTATTTTTTATTTAATTTTAAAAAATATTTAATGTTAAAATAATATAAAAACCATCATGATTTAATATATTATAATATTATTGATAATTTCTTATAGGTTATTTATTTTATATATTGCTAAATTAATTTTTTGTGTCAAAATTGTTAATATTTAATTTTATATTTATCTTTGCTCTACTTTAGTCAATGAATGTAATTAACTCTTTTTTTATTTTAAGCTTAACAATTTAATAGTCATTAGCTTTAATATGATAACATTAAAAGTTAATTCAATTAAGTAACATTAAAATTTAATTCAATTAAGTAAAATACTAAAATAAAGAGATAATTTATTTAAAATTAATTTTATATTTAACGTATAAAAAATTATAAAAAAATTAAACAAAAGGCATGAAATACTTAAGAAAATTAAAAGGCAAGGAGTAAAAGAGTAATTAACTCAATTTGTAAATAAGTGCTTCAAATGGAGAGTACCATGTGTCAAAAATTATAATATCAACATGACTTTTTTTTTTTTACCTTATATTATTATAGTGTATGTATACAGATAATATGATTTTAGGTTTATACAATTTCTTAATATTTCCAAGTTGTAAAATCAAATTCATCTGTTGGACTAACACAATCGTAAATCCCAAGTATAAATCATAATAATATATTTCTAATCTATTAGAATTAAAATTAATTTAATACAAAGCCCATGGATTAATTTAAATTAGAATATATAAAGTCCAAATATGCTGCGATTTTTTGGAAGAAAATTCACACACGACGTTTGAATATAATAATACTTAAACTTAAACACTCAAAACCCAAAAATTTTTACTTTTGCCAATACTATCAAATTTTTGTTGATTGAATTAACACGAAACTTAATTTAATTAGTTCATAAAAGACAACATTTAACTTGGTTCAACTCTTTTAGCTTACTGTCACAATCTTAAAACGACAAAATATTATTACACCGAACTTGAAACTTAACTTTTGCAAAAAAAAAAAAGGAAAAAAAAAAAGCTTTCTTCTTTTTATTTTTGCCTAGCGGCGATGTTAGCCTCTGGTTAGTTACTGCCCACCCTTTTCTCCTGCCCATCAACCCTCTTTTTCTTTCTTCTTCTCATTCTCTCAATGTGTCTTCGCTTTTTCAGTTTACAAATCTATTTTGTGGGTACCTTTATTATCTTCACAAGTTGTGATGGACAGATAACAATGCCTATCATCGTTGAAACACCACCAACCATCGACAATTTCTTTTAGAAAGTAGATAGCTCTTCGTTTGACTTTTTAATCTATTTCTGTTTTGAGAGTTTCAGAATAATAAATAATTTCATGAGTCGGTTTGGACTTCTGTTATATTAAGTTTTATATGTTTTTTTTATTTGTTTTTTCATTGTTTAATAAGTCTTCACTTTTAGAAGTTTTTGTCTACTCTTGTGGTACGCTTTTTAGTCTTGCTTTTGCAAGTAATTTTAGGGTTGATTTTGTTGCCGTCCTCTCTAGTTTAGTGGATGCTTAGTTCTTTTGCCGATTTATGCTCGCCGCTGTGGACCATCCGGGGTTAATTTCATTATTATATTAAGTGCTTGCAACCACTCTCGGTATGTTGTGATAAAGCCGATTGTGAACGTGCCATAATGTTTTATTGATGTTGAAGCTGAAGCTTTTGTTGTGTTGATAGAGCTTGTCTTTTAACGCGTACAACGGATGTTTATTATTTTTCCGCGAATTGCATGGTCTTATTCATTGAATAAATTAATAAATTTCTCTTTAAAAAAGACTTTTGCAAAAAAAAAAATTACAAACCACCTTACATGAAAATTCCTAGGAAACATCCCTTCTTTTAACTTATTACTTCTATTTATTGATTACCAAGAAATCTTACTTACTAATATTTCCAACCTATTAAGAACATTAACTACATTAAATAAACTTACCTTTTAAGTACTTTCAGCTAATAAAATTACGTTAAGAATTAGGATATCAATTTAATGATACTAATTAGAATTTTGTGTTAAAAAGAAGCTTGTGAAGTATTTAAATTATGAAGAAAGTACACATCAACGATTAATTTTATAATAAGTAGCAAGTGCTAAAAATTTGGTACATGGGAAGAACTATAGAATTAAGAATAAGAATGAAGGATTGGTCAACTAATTCAATTAAACAACCCCATAGAATGGGGATGCATTGACAATTTACTTAATTTGGATAGAAATGAAGGTAGATAGTAGTTAAATTGATCACCTAATTGATTGAAAAGGTTTTTCTGGCAAAGCCCTGAAAGCAACGTGATTAACGCGACTCAAACTCAAACCACACTTGAGACGATAAGCACTCTACTATCAGACCAACACACTGAGTTGCATATTATGTAAATAAAGTATTATTTGAGTTGAACCCAAATTTATGATGAGAGTAGCAGTTTCATTTGTTGAGATATGATTTGTCATCTTTATTAAGTAAATACTTACTTAAGTTTAGGGTTGCATGTTGATTTAATATAAATTGCCTATTATTAGTTAAAGGATTAAATCATTCACATCTTTGTACTTGGGTGTTTTTCATGTTAACTTTGTGAGGGTGATGAATATAAATTATAAAATTTTGAAAAATAATTAATTCTGTTTTTAAAAAAAGCTTAAATTAAATAATTAGGTTTAAAAAGAGAGACCAACAATAATTTTTTATCGATGAAAAAACACTAAAAGATTAGAATTGGATTATTAATATTTGAATGGACCAAAATGAAATTACTCATTTAATTAAGAGAACTGAGGCCCCAAAGCATCTACTTTCTTTTTTATCTATATCCTCCCACCCTTGAATTGAAAGATAATACGCAGATCAATAGGGGCAAAGTCAGCAAATTTTTGAGGAGGAGTCGAAATGAAATTGTATTTTTTTATGAGAGCTTATATCTTTCCGATTTTTAAAATGATTATATTAAAATTTTATCATTTTTGAGACAAAGTACAATTTCATTAGTTAATAACTCATATCAATATATCAACGCACTTAAACTTATATCCTCCTAATTATCGTGAAATTGTACCAAATATTTACATTTTTACCAAACACGTTTATATTTTTTCCCACTTGTGTTTTTCAACGCACCAAACATGTTAAAGACTTAAAAAGTTATATATATTCAAAGTCAATAGTTGACTCACCTGTTGCTAATAATTTCATTATTGAATTTGAAAGCGATTCCTTCAATGCGGTGATTTGGGTCGCAAAAAAGGCTCCCATCAACAATCAATCTATCTACAAATATTAAATATCCTTTTAATTACACGTCACCTTTATTTTCAGGAGAATTATTTTCTATATTGATGATGAAAATAAACACAATAATTTACAGTACTATCATGTGTAATGTTAAACGTTTCACAAAAATCAATTTTTTTAGAGTTTATAGTTGCTTTTCTATATAACTCTATATTGTTTATAAATGTAATGTATCTATTTATTAGTCTTTTTTTATTTTTTTTTAAATTTTTTTTTGTTTCTAAAGGTATCCACTTGAGCAAGCTCAATAACTGATCTTCTGCGTTCTATATGTCCATTAAGGAGGTAAACACTGGCTATAAGTTTTAAAGCTGTTTCATACCTAGGACGAAGATCAGACTCTCGACAATCGGTTAAGATAAGAATAACCATTACCATTTCACCTATCCCCGTAGTTCTTTGTCATTCTAATATTAGTTTGTAGAATAAAATCCTTAATTAAATGTATTATTTGATATAAAAAAATTAATTTAATGTAATTATATACACAATATATCCAATTTTCATATAACACTAACACAATTACAATATTACATTATTTATTTATTACGCATACAAACAATTACTTTATATTTATTCTAGAACAAAGAAAAAATAATTATATTCCCCAAGATGTAGAATGAAACTAAAATAAAATTAATGCTGAATTACATCAAATTAAAATTTTGTATATCCATCCCATCACTCATTAAATCAAAATCCGGGTTAAACTGGCTATTTTATTCTGTGAGCAACAGTGGCAATAATATATGTATAGGGTATGAAAAGTAGTGGAATTAATTGAGGAGGCAGAAAATAAATGAAGGCAGCTGAAACATATATATAAGTCGCCAACCACAACCACCCACCACTCATTCGGCTTAGCTACCTCTCTTCTCTTCTTCCTTGCGCTCATCAAGGATTTCAACTCCCATATATACAACATCTATTCAATTCCCATCCTTCTCTTTCAATCGTTAATGCAAAACAAAATAAATATTTTCAATTTAAATTTTATTGAAATCCAATAATTACCTTACTTAAAAAATATCAAATTTCTTATCATTTAATCCTAGCCAATCCATTGCCACATTTTGGATTCCATTGGCTTACAACCTTTCTCAATATTTTTCCACTTTATTATTTTTATTTGATTACTTCTCATCTTTATTTTATGTTTATAATCTTTGCTTGCGGAGTGATTGGTGGCGGCACAACCCTTAATTTTTTAGAACTTTGTTTATTGTTTAAGCATTCAATATTATAGTAAAAATATTCAATAGTTTAAAAATGTTGGATAAAGGGATAGCGGCATGTGGACATTGTAATTGCATGCTTAAAGTAGCTGTACGGCCAGCTTGCTGCAACAAGGAATCTTGTTTCTCTAGAACAAATGTCATGTCATGTCATGTCATGTCTTATCATCAACTATAGAAAAAGATGGGTTCTTTTTCTTTTTTTACATTAATGGCTATGATTAAGGAGGTAACTGGAGAATCACAATCTTTTGTGTGATTTACGGTGTTAAGACATTACGCATTATGCTAATCATTTTGTCTTTTAACATCAACATCATATTAAAATACGTATTCCTAACAGTAACCCAAATCAGCGAAGGTTGAAGTTTTAGTGTTAATATGATTTATCAAAAAATATGTATTCCAATTAATTCATGGGCTTGTCATTCATCGATTCCTTTGTTGTTGATTATACAATTTTACTAGATTGAGTTTTAGAATATGTTAATGATGAACAATAACTGTCTTGTCAAGGTGATTGAGTGATATATGTTTGGATTCAGACGATACAGTTTGATGAGGTTTAACAGAAAAAATAAAATTGAGTTTATACTATAATAAAATATATCATATAATTAACAATTAAAAGTATTTATATAAATTAAAGGATTAATTTCGGTATGTGATAATTATATTAAGTTTCGGTTACTTTGAAGTTGAGGTAAGTTTTAAACAAATTATTTTTTCTATGTACAATATTTGAAATTGAAATTTTATTTAAGAAATATTAAACTTTTAATCACCCAACTCAACGTTAAAATGAAGTTAAATAAAATCTAAAAACACCTCTGAATTTTATTTATATATATAAATACATAATACAGGAAGACAAATTTACAGGTGAACAATCAATCAGTGAGAAAAACAGAAAGAAAAAGGGAGCTCCCAAATCTTAGAAAAGTGATTAAACCCTGTATGATAGATCATAATTACAGGATAAATATATGGTTTTGACATTTTATTTTTTGATAAATGGTTGACATTTTAATTAATTTTGAGTAGTATCCAGCAATTAACAATGATTATTGCCAAATATCATTAATTCTGCTTTTGCACTTTTCTGTAATTTGAAGGTTAGTCTGTTAATTATATTAAGTAGTCTGATTTAAAAGGGAAAAATCTTAAAATTATATATGAATTTTAATTTGGTGTAATTATGCATGTGAAAATTTAATTGTGGTTCAAATCTATACTTAAAACTTTAATTTTGATTTAATCATACATATTTAAAAAAATAAATACATCGATTTATTTTTATATTGGACAAATATAATTATTTATGCATAAAATATATAAACATAAAATGATATAATATGAATAATTATGTTAATAATTTATAAGAATTTGGATCAAATCAGAATTTCATGTATAAAATTACACAAAATCAAAATTTATATATACAATTGCAAATTAAATTATAATTCATGTATAGTTTTAGTATTTATCATATTTAAAAAATATATTGCCTATTGGCATAGGCATTGTTGTCATTGCAAAAAGACGTGGATTCGAGTGTACTGAAACGCATTATTCTTTTATTTAAGGATTAGGAAAGAATTATGAGTTATTCTAAATATTCTATCAAATATATATGGGATTATTAAAAAAATGTTTACCAAAAAAGTTAAAAAGAGAAAAAAAAAAGTAGCCAATTGGGATTTACTTTTACACTGTTGACCCTGACAATTATTAACTTTTAACGTAAACGAAGCCTCAAATATCCTTCTATTTTTTTTGACAAAGCCTCAAATATCCATTTTAACGTTAATGCGGGACAATCTTTTGTACGTGTATTTCAATTGTTAGTCCACATACTTTCATAAAATTTGAAATATAGTTATTGCATTTTATAAGTTTAAAATTTAATTTTTTTTAATTTAAGAATCTTAGTCCAATCATTATCATCGTTAGTAATTTCAGGTAAAATTTGCTAACATTATATGTTTACTTCGTGTCAATCATATGCCACATCACATGATGACAGCATAATCAACATCCAAATTGACAAATTGTGACAGAAAATACTTACAATTTTAATTATTGGACTGTGTTTTTTAAATCAAGAAAATAGGGGACTTGAATTTCAAATTTTGACCATATATTTTTTTTGAATGGATATTTTAAGTGTCGAAACCATTTTAAAATTCGAGTTTAGAAAATGAGGATCGACTTTAAAATAAAATGGGAGTCGCCACCAATCCTTTTTTACTTAAGTGTGATTGGATCACATTGTAAAACGTTTTATTTTAAAACATTTGATTTTGGTCTACGAAAAAAACAAGAAAATGGGTTCGGGAGTCGGTTACATACGAGGAAGGGTTAGCACCCTCGTAACATCCAAAAATTGGTACCTAATCGATAAAATCATGTCCAAATGTTTAAGATTTAAAAAAGGTTAAAAAAATGATCCTTTTATTTGAAGGTAAACCAAGACTACCTATCTCAAAGAAATAAGAATACTATACCCAATAAGTTAGGATACAGTATCTCATAACTTCGAAGCTAGATACATCTTTTTAGAAAATTCTTACCTCGAGATACAAAACATCACACCCAATAAGTTAGGATACAACGTTTTGAATTCCCAAGAATAAGGTTTTTTATTTGATTTAAAACTTTGAGATTTCTTTGTTCTGAAAGAATATAAACATCCCATCCAGCACGATTGGACACGATATTTTTTAAACCCTCGTAATTAAAGTCATCTCATAAAAACTTCAAGTCATTTTGACTTAAAATTTGAGATTTCTTCGATCCGAAAGAATATAAACATCACATCCAGCACGATTGGACATGACATTTTTAAACCCTCGTCACTGAGATCGTCTCATAATTTTATAAAACTTGTCAAAAGGATATTTGGTTATTTAGCCAAACGGGAAATCGCAACCCAGCACGATTGGGTACTATTTTCCGAATTTCTAAACATCAAAACATTGCCTTATTTTGAAAACCTTTAAATAAAATATTGATTTTGTAAAAATGTATTTTTATTTTAAACCATAACCATGCGGCAATATTGCATTTGAACATTATTTAAAAAAACAATTATAACATGCTAATATTTAGGATATGCAATAATAATACAACAAATAATAATATCTATACTAAAGCAATTGCAAATATATAATGAAATATAGACATATAATAAACAATAAAATTAACTACGAATATATTTTATAAAAATCTAAATAGATAAAAAGAACAATAATATAAACAACATGTTTAAAAAAAAATAATGATTCTAAAAAAATAAAAAATATATTAAAAATGAACACCTTAAAAATAATTGTGATATTATATAATATGTAGTACTTAAAAATAATATAATATTTAATATATATATAAATAATAATATGTAATAATAAACAAATTAATAGATACTTACAAATTAATATAGATAATTATTATAAAATATTTAATATAATACATAAATAAATATTAAATTTTAAAAAAATGTAAAAGAAGAAAGAAAAAGGATTAAATTGAAATACAAGTAGGCTTACAGGGCTAATTTACAAAATAGATCAATTAATAGGACACAATTAAATTAAATAAAATAACGGAGGGATCAAAAGAGTAATTTTCCCATTTTTAATAAAAACACGCGAACCCTTTGCTCGGATCCTGGTCAACGTGCGGGTCATGCGTGGTCAAAACGATGCCGTTTTTAAAATGCTATATAAATTAAGTTTTTAAGCAGAAAAATTCATTTGCATCACTTTTACAAAAAAAGCTTATAAATTTCTCTCCAGAGCGCTCTTCATGGTCCCGATCGCCGTCCGTTGGGGCCACCGCCACGCGCCACACACGCCTCCGTGAATGGCTACCGGAGTCCGGAAACCTCGCTTCTCGGTCTTTTCGAAGGTAAACCCTTCCTTTTCCTTTTATTTTTAACAATATTTATGGAGAAAAAAAAAATATAGATCAAAGGCAGAAATAAATAAAATAAAATAAAGCGGAAGAAAAAAAACTTTGCTGGTAAATCTTTCTTTTTTTTTATTCAATATCCTTTCTGTCTATGTATTTTGTGAAAGTTTTTTTCTCTCTGTTGCATGCGTGTGTGTGTCTATGTCAGTGTATTCCCCCCAATTTACATGTTAAAACAAGCTTTTATAGCCTACGAAATGAAAGAAAAAATGGAAATAAAATGTTTCCTATATTATTACATTCCATTGTTGTTATTTCATTCCTTTTTGCAGGCGGAGCGGAGATCTCGGTGGCGAGACCATCTGGCGTTGATGGCAGCGCGACGATTGGGCGCGAGGCTCCTGCGGCACGACTGTTGGTCTTCTGCCATTGTGGCGCAGAAGGTGCTAGGGTGTGATTGCGGCGCCTAGGGTTTCAGAAACCCTAGGCTGATACTGTCTGGTTTTTGGGCTCCTTTGGTATTGGGCCATTTTAATTGGGTCTGGATTGTTTTGGGCCAATCGGGTAGACTGTTTTGGGTGTTTTGGGCCACGGGTAATTTGTTTGTAAATTTGGGCCATAGTTTTGGACTATAAAAGGGACATTGGTTTTTATTATTTTTGGTTTATTTCAAAGCCCGGTCAAAATTGGGCTCTTACATTAAGCATATTTTTAAATTGCAAAAAACCAATGTAATTGCTTTATTACACATAACAATAATTTTTTTAGACCTTCTAATATCTAATAGTCGCATTGAACTATGATTAAATTTAGAGTTGAGTTAGATTAGATCTTTAAATGGAGGATAAAGCTATTCCATCGTTGTTTTCTCCATCCATAAAACTCGAATTCAAGACTTTATTTAAAAAAAACATTAAGCTTCTTATAATTCAAATTAGGAGTGACAACCATTTATTTATGAGTTACTATGCATTTTAGTATCCGAGTTTGGTTTTGATGTTCAATTTGGTACTTGAGTTTGGTTTCAATTTTTTTTGAACAAACTCATTTGTAGTCCCCCCAACTCATAAATAGGAGAATAATGCGCTTTGATGTATTCGAACCCATGTCCTCCTGCATTGGCAACAATGCTCATGCCAATCGAGCTACGACTCAATCGACGAATTTGGCTTAAATGTTTAGTTTGATACTTGAGCTTTTTTTTTTTCAATTTGATACTTGAGTTCTTCTTTTTCCCATTTAAGTATTTGAGTTTGGCTTCAATTTGGTTCTTGAGTTTTTTTTTTCACAATTAAATCCCTATGTTTTCTTACTAGAGTATGTGTCAAATATTCATTGAGTCACACGACCAAATTAAATATTGAAACCAAATTCAACTACCAAATGAGGACAAAAAAGAATTTAAGTACTAAATTGAACATTAGAACCAAATTTAGGTCCTAAATAATATATTGACCCTTTGTTTATTGGTCGTGAACATTGTGAATTTGAGCTGTGGCATTCATCCAATAATTTCATTAGCTTCAACAAAATTTATTTATACATAATCTGAGTTAAAGAATCAGAATGTCAGACCAAAAAAAATGAAGAAACAGATATGAGATATGAATATTTTGATAGGGAAATATGGTCAATTTATCAGATTTTCTGCCACTCTGACATCCCATGTTATGGTGCCATTTGCATTGGGATGGATAACTAGGATAACCTTAATTTCTATAATGGATAAACCCAAAAATAATATAAAACTATATGAAGAATTTTTGGATTTAATAATTATAGTACCAAACAGGTATTGGGAGCAGTTTTGTACATCTTTTGTTACATTGCTTACAACCTTATGTGAAATTGCGGTGAAACAGTACAAAATTTCAGATTCGGTTCAGGGATGTTAAAAGAGTTAAAAAATAAAATAAAATAAAAGTAAATGGAGGATTATACTAAATCGCACATCAAATTAAAATATGTCTTTTAAAATATACAAATAAAAATGAATTGAGTTTTAGAATGATTGACATCGTTACTGTTGTAGTGAGGATATGAGTTTGAATGCATTTAATGATTGAAAATTTCTGTTTGTTTTTTTTTTTATAAAAATTGTCGAATGGAATTGATCTGAAGTTATGAAATTTGATTCGATTTGATTATGTTTGATATTCAATTTGACTTTCGAGCAACCATAATATTTCAAGATAATCAATTTTTTTTTAAATTGATCAAAACTGAACCATTATCGCTTCTACAGACATCAGGGCAAACAAAGGCTTTAGTTTCCTCCAACATGGTAAAAATGAAAGTTAAGTTACCTAAAAAATTATAAAATTACAAATTAAAATAATGATGAAATTATATTTTGAAAAGAAAAATTAAAATTGAAATTTCCCCTTTCTAGCTTCAAACCGTACACGAAATTATGGAGATTGATTAGGTTGTCCAAATAAAACCAGCCCTTGTCTTAATTTATGTCGTTCACTCAGAAATCTTGTCCTCGAAGTAAGGTTCTCTAAATGCCAAACCTACATGGTTTTTGTCCTTCAAAGAACATGCCTCATCAACCAATTTTGTTAGCTTAAAATGTTGAAACCATAAATTAAGGGATAACGCTAGTTTATCATTAACCAACAACTAATTTAATTAAAGAATATTTGATTTACCCGATTGAGATTTTTTGGTATTCGATAACTACATCAAATTTCGATTAAATTTAAAGTCAAAATCAATGGATCAAATACTATTTTTTTTATTTACAAAATTTAAATCCAAAATCTTATTTAAAAAACTCCAAACTACTTACCACTCCACTTAACAACAAAATTTTGATCATGGCATGAAATGAACTGGAATTGAGCGAAAAGTCTGACAAAATTAACTTTTCTAATATTCTACACAGATAGATAAGCACATGGTTGAGGATCCCTTTATTTAAGGGTTTTTGACATTTATAAATTGGTGTTGTAGAATCATGCATGCGACATTTTGCTGAAACTTTCAGCAACCCAATATTTTGGATAACTTTATCATTAATACAATAAAATACAACATCAATTATATCATACAAACCCCCATTTGTTTAATCATATCCATTCATCACTTCAATGATTATTATTTCTCCCAAAGAAAAAAACAACAAAAGAAACTGATTTACATATAAGCTTGCTTCTCCATGTACGCATGCAAGCATGGAATCAATTATAGCCAAAGAGAATAATGTCCATCTCTGCATGTGCATGTATTATCTAAACTTTATGTTTATTTATTAATAAAACAACATTACGTGATTCATTAATATATAAAATATATATATTTTTGGTTTCGTATTGGATATTGGTTGTTAATATAAGGTCCATAAGTTTGTACCTGTACATAAAAAATACACATACATGGTATGTATATATTGATTGATAAGGAAAATAAAAGAGTTGGATTTATAGGCCGTAGAGGTCCACAAAGGAAGTGGTCACATGGGAGCATGTGCACTCAAAAAAGTTGATAAAAACAAAGCAAAGCTCCCATTGCCATCAGTTGTTCGGCTGACCATTAACATCTATTCTTTGCTTCCTTCTTAACCACTGATTTCTCTTCTTTTTTTTTTTTTATTCAACTGAGAACTATTGCATATAGTTTGGTGCCCAACAATATTGAATTTGGTGGGCTGCATATATATATATATTATAACTTTTTCTAAGTACACTTGTGGGTAAAATAAAAATAAAATAAAATATTGTTTAAATAATAAGTTTTTTTTTAAATAATTATTATTGATAAGGTAATAAAAATGTAAATAACATTGTCAAATTAAGGTGAATTTTGAATCAATTTTGTAAGTATTGGAATATGTTGAACCGGTTGGATTTTCAATTTTCAATTCAATCGATTGAATTGTTTGGTTCGATCACTTAAAAAATTAAAAAGAATAACTTAATAATAAAAATTAATTAAAGAATATTAAATTTAAAAGATTGTATTCGCAAAACAAAATCAAAGATAAAAATAAACCAACAAATGAAAAAATCCAAAAAAAAAAAAATTGTGTTAGAAAAGAACAATAATAAAGAAAATAAAAGCCCTATTTTAAAAAAAAATTGTTAGAATCCAAAATAAAATTATTATTGTTATTGTTATTTATTTAAAATATTACATCCAAAAGAAAAAAAAGAAGAAGCCCTAACAACTTCAGCACATTGGAAATAAAGCTTAAAGAATGCATATAAAAGAAATCTGAATGGTCGATTGAATTTTAATTCGATTGACATCTACATTGTTATCGGTGTAGAAGGACGTTGGTTTGAGTGTGCTCAAGCACATTATCTTACTATTTAAAAGTTGGGGAGGGACTATGGGTAATTCTAAGTATTATATAAAAAAGAGCAGATATGACAAGAACATATAATAAAATTAATGTTTAAAAAAAAACGATATAAAAGCTCAAGCTATATCTCTTTTCTTTAAAAAAAAAAGTCCGAAAATGGATGCCAATCAAAATTCTATTTAAATGAAAGGCGTTTGTTGTTGTACCATCGAATCCGTTGACCAAAATGAAGTTATTTTGAAAAGAAAATCAAAAGGTTGGAGAAACGTGAGTGAAAAATACGCAATTAGGATGGAGTCCAAGGGCCTAAAAATAAGCCTGAAACCTGAGGTATATGGCCCATGCTTCAATTTGTGTGAATTAAGAACCCAATTGTAATGGTTTGGGCTCAAGGGACCCAATCATAAAAGTTTTCTTATGCAAATATCTTTCACACAATTAAAACTATTTAACTTTTTAATCGTCTCTATCGCGTGGGTTGCTTGGCATCCAATTGCACATATGAAGTTCCTTTTCATCCTCATCATGTTCCCCCATCAAAAACTATTAACAACTTTGTCTATTTTATCGGTGATCGATCCAAGTGCTTTAACGCATGACAAGACATTATAAGGAAATGGATGCTCAAGTCCATCTATTAAACAGTAGCTTTTAGTATGTTTTTATTCACATATAACCCTCCACAAAGAATTATTCGTGTGGGTGATTCATAGGTAATCTTTCATGAATTTTGTTTGAGTTATTTTAGAGACCACTTGTTACAAACCCTCTTTTAGGGACAATTAAGGTATAACAATTTTATATAACTCCAAAGATAAAAATGTTATAGTAGAACCATACAGTACATCATGGCAACAATTGAATTGTAATAGTTTAATTGTTCGACTAGCACACACAACCTTACAGGACACTACATTGACGACTACATGACACTACAAGACAAGACGTGACCCCTTATGCAGGCCTGAGTGCACAAGAGACCAGGGATCGACTCCTTCTCTAAAAACCCTACATAGAAACCCTAGCATTCTCCCCTTCTCTTACTCCTCCTCCTCTCTCCCCATACTCCCGACTCTTCACCAGTCACAAGTAACCAACACTCCTTTCCATTGTTCTCTTCCCTTTATTGATTACTAGCAACAACATTAATAATTTTAAAAATAACTTAATTTTATTAATAATGAAATGTCGTAATCATAAACCTTCAAAATTAAATATAAATTCTATAAAAAAAGTACTCCATTCCATAGGCTACCGCCCTTCAACATCGATCCATCCATGTGTTCACCAAGGTGCTCTGGAATTATTAGCCTAATCTTATCCATACTTAGTAAACCTTCCATTATTAAATTTTATATGGATGTTATTAATTATAGTCTTCTCAATCCAATTTATATATAATATATACAAATTTTTTAAACCCTTTTAAAAAATACTAATTAAAAATAATTAAAATACTTTATTTTTTTTAATTGTTATCTTCTTTATCATCATTGCAAGGCATCTACCAATATTTTCTTTCAACACACTAAAAAATAAAGTCATATTTTCCTTAGTTAGTAAGAAATATGATATGAATATACGGATATATTAAAATTTTTATAATTTAACTTATTAATATTAATTTAATCAAAACATTATACAATAAAATATATAAACATTGCATGAATGCATAAATTTTCATTCTTTAAAAAAAAAAATAAAAGTATGAAATATATTATTCGCAAGAGTTAAAACCATTTTTTTGGTACATGTTTCACAATTTTAAGCAAACATAGGGTGAGGTGTTATGGCTAGCTAAACGAGATGTCCATGAAAATAGCCTTCTTTGCCCAATCTTTAGCCTCTTTTTACACTTATCGATTCACTAGTTCTGATCTCACCACTTCCATACCTTGTAGGAGTGTCTTGATATCAATTAAATGTTAGATTCCTTAAAAAATATTGGTTCACTTTTTTTTTTTTTTTTTCCCTTTTTGCTTAACAATTTGCCAAAGTGGTGGATACCTCATTAGCAATTTCTAATATAGTACAAGCCTTTCTAGCAATGGTGCACTTAGAAATGCATTTAAACTCATGGGAGTTTACTTCATAGAAAATTGTATTAAGGACCTTAAAGTTTGCATTCGTTAATCTTTTTTCATCATTGGTCCAAGTCACTTTAGGTTCAAGAGCCCTCACACCAACTACATCAATTGGTGGTTCTCGACTAGTCAGAATTTAGCACCAAGCTTTTTCATCTATGAACTTGACAATAGCCATCATCCTTGCTTTCTAGTAGGCATAATTCAAGTCATCCAACACAGAGGTCTTGAGATTACTTTTCCACCCACCTCAACAATAAATGAATGATAGGATCTCCAATTATTGGGTCTAGAACTGATACCAATTGTGAATTCATTGAATTTTCCTTTCAGATTCGCAATTAGTTGCAATTGGACTAACTTACTATCAATTATAAAATAAAATATGGACACAAAAGTTTGGGTACGTTGTTTGGAAACTTTTTACGCTTATCGGACTTTGCGTAAAGAATAATCCACCATAAATCTCCTTGCACAATACATGATTTAAGTTCGACTTAATTACTTACCAAATTGCAACCTCACTTCTATACTCAATCTAGACCACTCTCTCACTAAGATTTCCCCCTTAAAAACTTAATTGTAAACTGAACAACGAGAAAAAATTACTTACAATAGTTTTGCACTGAAATAAGTTCCTCACACAAATAAGATAAATGATCTCCCCTAATCTCCTACATAAACTATAACAAGTTTTCACTTGAATAGACATTTAATGGCTTACAAAAGTATAATCAACATGGATCTCTATCTTCTCAAAAATAACCTTCAATAACCTAAATATTCTCACGATAATCTTCCTTGCAAATCAAGTCTCTTTAGATAAAGAAATTCTGATTCCATTGAAAGTCATAATGCTTTTACTTGACTTGATTTACCCACCTCAAATATATGTCTTTCCAGATACACCTCAAAGATATGTTATTACAAGGTCCATTAGTTTTGATCAAAACACTGACGTACCAAATGCATTTTAAATTTATAACTAGAGTTCCTTGTGGTCTATAATAACTAGCACTAATATAGCCATCAAAAAATAACTAGGAGTACGGGAAGGATTGTTTCCATGTAACAGAACTTCAAATTTCAAAAAGAAAATAAAAATTTCAAGTTGTAATCATGGAAATGGATATTTAGACCTATTTGCTAGGAATTAGTGGGAATTAGTTGACTTTGAAAAAGGGGGAAAAAAAGAAGCAGCATATGCTGTTATTAGAGTGAGATGTTAGTCGGCTCCTAGTGGACGAATTAGGACGATATTAAAAAATATACAAGTTAATGATTTTTTTGAATTCAGTAAAAGTAAGGTATAAAATGTAAATTAAAAAAAAAATTAAAGGGTGTGAGTTTATCTAAAACATCTGCAACTATATAATTTTTTTTGAAAAGAAACAAAATAGTTAAATTACATTATATTAATTTGAGCAAAAAATTATTTGCTTTATTAGAGTAAAGGGTTACTAGCATCTTCTGAGGAGGATCATTGAGCACTTTGCAGACTTTCTTTCTAGTCCGAAGTATTTTAACTATACGGTTAGTAGCTTGGTTATCCTCCCTTGAGATGTGGCATAAACGTTAGTGCCCAACATGCGTCAAAAGTTGCTGGATACGCCTGATCAAAGTCAAACTCAATGCTGCCGATCGAGTGTCTTGAAGAACTTTGGTCACCTCTAAGCAATCACTTCGAATCGTCACCCTTTGGTACCAGCAACCTTGAAAAAGAATCAGATCATCTAAAATATTCCATAATTCGACATCAAAAACTGAACACTAATATTTAATTTATTGATTATGAGTATTTAACTTAATCCAGGTTGTCAGTTTGAGGTATAATGTATGCATGATGATGATTTGTTGCTTTAAAAAAAAATTCAATATTTATAAAAAATTATAAATGCCAACATAAATCAATGAATCAACTTAATTAAGTCTGACGTTAAAAGTGAATCCTTAATAAAAACTATTAGTGTATTAGAAGTTCCGCCGCCGCCATTGTCAATCCATCCATCCACTTGTCTGTTCTTTTGAAATCATCAAAATGTAGTCTCTAGCAAATGAGAAAAACCAAATGCTTGGAAGTTATGCAATATATATAAAATAAATTCTATCCTCACTCCTCGGTGTCCAACTACTTAATGTCTGCCCATTACATTAACAAAATGCTACATTAAAACCCTATTTTGCATTTGTGCTTATCATGTCTCTATCCTATCTTGTCCCCCAAAATCAATGTGTCATTCGAGTACATGAAAACTTTTAAAATAACCCTTTTACTTTTATATATTTATATAACATAAATACAATTATATTTATATTTTTGTTGACTTCATATAAATTGAATACAGGATGTATTTTAATTCAAAAAAAAAAGGTTTAATATATATATGATCATATTATCCAAAACATTTAGTAATAAATAAAGTTGATGCATAATGGGGGTGCAACTTTGTGTAAAAGAAGCAATCCTCTCCAATGGGTAAGGACAAAAAGCTTGTAAGGTATGATACATGTCAAATTGGTGGTCGTCGTTGGTTGTTTCGGTTGCAATTTAAAAGCAAAAACAATGGCATTAGTCAACTCTGCCTTTCTATTCGTCAACCATGCTTTAAAGCCATAACCAAAATTGGTGACCAACGTGTCACCTCCACTACCCTTTTTTGTCCTATGACATGATTAATCTTATTCTTATTAGATAATTACTAACTAAATTTAGTATTAAAGAATCACTTAAGTAGGGGTGGAGGTGTGTATAAAAATATAAAATCGGGTGTGAATCGAAATTTTAAAAAATAATTTATTCGGTGAAGTTTAACATTAATTAAAATATTAAAAAGTTTTTTTTTATAAAATACATAAATTTCCCAAGTTCTAATGGCTAAAATATCCCTATTGATTTGTGACACTATTTAAAATATTTCTATTAATTTTTTATACTATCTAAAACACCTTAAAGACTCCATTAGGAGTTGATTTTATATAATATATTACGAAACAATATCATATTCAAATAATAGATTAAATAATTAACAAAATAATTCAATAAGTGGTTGAGTGCATTGGTAAGACACATTGTATTCTTAAGGGGAGAACGTAAGTTTGTACTTTGAAAATAACATTATTAATAGGGACAATCTCCGTAGAACGGATATGTATAATATAAAAAAAACGAAAAACAAAATAAGAAAACTTGTTAAAAAGAAATTGAGTTAGTATAACTTGGGACTAAATATAAATTCTATTTGTAAGATACTATAAATGTGACACTATTCATCCATTTCATTGACCCACTTCGATAGGTTGAGATTTGCAATGACATAATATTTGTGTTAAGCATATATCACATACAATTAATTGGACTCGAAAGTTTTGCCTTCATCATTTTTAATGTATTGAATAAACGTTTATTAAATTATTTGAAATTAAGGACGAGAGTAAAGAAGAATTCACCCAATAGAAGTGCGTAGTCCATTTTCTTTACATGTAGATAAATGTCAGATTATATTCAACCCGATAATAAATTTGTTAATCACATCCATACACGCGTGTAAGAAATTTATTATAACTTAGTTAATTGCTACGAGATACTTGTGCTTTGAGATTCATTTCAAGATATATGAATCTTTTATGTATGACCAAATAAAGACAAGAGACTATTCATATTTAGAGGTTTCACCAAAATTACTTAAAAACTCTTAAATCTTTTTCCAGATACGTTGAAATCACATTTTATAGCTTTTGGCACTATCACGTGAACCTTCACCAATTTTCATAAATACTTAAGTGTATCAACAACTTCATTAATCTAAATGCTACTTTGCTTATCTATAAATCCTCTATATGTCAGAGGTTAGAGGTTCGAAGCATGCCATGAACACACTATCTACATAAAACTCCATCATTTCGCTCTAGAGTTGCTTCAAGAGATACCCATATGCTTTCTTCAAAACTTGAAGATATATTGATTGTTCAACAATATTTAAAAGAAAAATACACTATTTATATGATGGGTCACGTCAACAAGATATTAATTTATGTTTAGCACCACGAAAATTTTTTAACTTGATCCCTTATAAAAATTGTAGCTTAATATACTAAATTTAATAACATCATTTTACTTAAATATTATTCATTATTATTAACTAAAGTCTTTTTATTTATCTTTTCAATCAATTAAAATGAATATATTGATTTTAATTTTTTTAAATTGCAATAATTTCAATAAAATCAAATTATTATAAGCACAAAATTAAATAGTTAACTCACTCTACTTTAATTAGTATTTTTTATACAATATACTCATAATTCTTTTCTAATCTTCAAATAGAAGGATAAACGCACTTCAGCGCATTCGAGCCCATATCTTCCTACATTGACAACAATGCTGATGCCAACTAAGTTAAGACCTAATCAAAATAAATTTGATGAAAAACCCACACATTTACATATGATGAGACTCGAATATAAAATCTCAAAATTTCTAAAATTCAACCTAGGAATTGAATCAAAGTTTCATTGTCTAAATATATTTAGTTTGATTATAGAATTTAATATTTAGGATTAAAATTCTCAAAAGAGTTACCATATTTAACATAAAGTTATAAACATTTAAGATTGAATTACACTGCATAATTTTATTTTCAATTACACTATATAAGTGATTAATATTATCAGAGGGGCCCAAAAATCATGTAGTTCATACCGTTTCTATCTTAATATTTTAGTCAAAATTTCGGTGTGTCTCACTCAATACCGTCACATACCAATTAGTACAAAATTTTAATATTTTAAATTAATTCTTAATTTTTTATCTTAAATACTTTTTTTTATAATTACACCTTAAAATAAAATATAATTATGTAATTAAGTTATTAGATTTAATTAATAATTATATACACATAATTATGATATATTCACATATAAAATTATTTAAAGAAATGATATATAGTTAGAAGAAATAGATTTAAATTAATTATTTTTTTCTAGATATTTAAGTGAAATTTAAATTTTGTCGATAACATTATTAAAAGAATTATATTTAAATATAATTTTAATCCGAACAAAACTAAAATCAGAGAGTAAAAAGAGAGGAGAAGAATGGTTTTTGGTACAAAGGGATAAGAATCAAAGAAAATGAAAGATGAAAGCAGTCCCCAGGAGGAGTATCAAACAAAAAACAAATGGTGCATTCATATGGTACCGACTATAGTATTTAGCCTAAAACACAAGTTCCGATGTCGCATAAAACCTCTTGTTCGACCTCATCCCAGAAGTTCATCGGTGGACATGTGTTAACACACTTCAACACTACCCCCGCTGCGTACCAATCTTCACTTTACTTCATGAGATCACACATTTATGAACAACACGCCGCCAACCGCTAACCGACTCCTAAGAATCTTTGTCATTTTGTCTCCCTTTCTCTCTCCTCTAAACCCAAAATTAATAACTGCTTAATTTGCTTAACTTATTATGAAAACACGTATGCAATCTCTCGTTAAATGAATATAAAATACCACAAAACAAAATTTTCCATAATGAATGATTTATGCACACCAAAACTATATTTTCATTTCTTAGTATATATACATAATTTCTTATTATATCTATATGTATAAATTATTAATAATGCAAAGGGTTGTTGTTAGTGGATATATCTTACATGCGCTACGTCGCTTGCCTATTCTTGTAGGTGTTAACGCTTGCCTGTTTTAGTCCGTGTTTTAAGAATTGATCTTATTGTGATTTTCCTGATAAAAGCAACTCTAATCGAGTTTCTTCTTTCTTATTTGAATGTACGAATTCATTTCTAAAATAATGAATTTACGATTGCAGAATAAATTTTTAATTTCTTAATTTATTATTTATTTTCCAGTGATGCTAACAAATTTGTTTCGGAGTAACTTATTTTCCAACATATATAAATAGAAACTAAGAAGAAAACCCTACGAGCTTCTATATTTTGACTATGCAATACGCAAAATACAGAAATAAAACAAGCCAAAGGCAAGGTATATATATTTTCAGATGACTTGACGACGTAGCTCTTCTTGACTAATAAAGGTGCCATGGAACCCATAAGGAACCCTACTAGGCAACCTTATAGCAGCCACTTGTTCCATGGTCGAACCTTTCACTATCACCATCTCCGACATTTCCTTCTTCTCATCTCTCACCAATCCCATTATATATCCTTCATCTTCATTACCGTTTCTGTTACACGTTTGTTTTTTGTCGGGCACAAAAAATGGTTCACCCCCATAACGCCATGTTCCGTACATGAACTTGGTGACTTTACCTGTCTGCAAATCTACTTTTGCTATGCCCGAACACTTTGGCCATGGATCCGCTATTGCCAAATACACGAACCGGGTCTTTTGACCCAGGTATTGTCCATTCACTTGACCCGCTTCCAGGTTCATTCCTGATACAATTACCCTTTGTGTTGACTGTCTTGTTCTTAAGTTCATTCGGATTTCGGATAGTTCACTTCGGAACGTGTCTTTTGATTCGTTGAAAATGGAATCGGGCGGGTTCATGCAGGACCCGATTACTACTATGATTTTATCACCGGTGTCGGATATTTCTTCCCATGCATTCCATAAATGGAAACAGAAGCAATTCGGTACGTTGATCCATTGGATCCCCGACCCGACAACATCGTTTTGTTGCAAGACACCGAATCGGGATGTCTTGTTTTTGTTGTATACAACGGGTGATCCGCCCCGAATCATTTCGGATAACTTGAATACCATTTGGTGATCCGGGATTACTACGAAATTCTCGGTTATGGCAAAGTCGTGAATCATTGTTGCCTGGTCGATGTCCACGTGCAAGTCACGTGACTTCCTTCCGAATTTATCGAACCTGAAGTATTTCAAGTAAGGTTTCTTTAGAACGTTGTAATTCAGGGTGTGCAAATCACCTGTGACTGGGTCTAGTTTTGGGTGAGCGATCAACGGGCAATCTATTTGATCATTGAAGTTGAACCGTCCAATCGTCTCAAGATCGGCGTCGCCGGTGATTTTAACGTGATAAGGAAGATCATCTTCGGACATGGCTAACAGTCTACCATTGAAATAAACAAGCCCTGCATTTGCTACACCCGTGCCGTGTGAACCGTCAACTAAGCCTAAACCGGCTCGAGCCATGTACAGACCGAGTCTAGCTAAACCCAAGTGTCCATGCAGCTCACCAATTGGTTTGGGGAACATGCACCGACCGAACCGGGCTTCTTGAACCAATCGGCTGGTTCGAGTATACCTGCAACAATAACTAGCTTTATTTCCAAGCCCCAAGCTAACGGCATGGATCATCCCATCACCGTCAAACAAATGGTGCCCACCTGAGGGTGCGAACATAGGGTTTGCACCGTTTCGGACGTATACGCCGCGTAAGCAAGCTGGAATCCGACCGACCACTTCCAACCCGTGATGGACCGGACACTCTTCAACCGGTGCAAAGTTCCCTGAAATTTGAACCGCTGGGTCAACCATTTTAGGCAACACATGATTTTTTTCAAGTCGCATGATCACGGAGGTCTCAATTTTGTCCAAAGCCACCGCCGCTAGCTTTTGAAACCGGTTTAAATGAACCGGATAGTTCGGGTGTTGTGGAACCAAGACATTACTACGTTCTCGTTGGACCATAGGTTCAACAACCTCGGGATGCGGAGGTGATCGTGACGGCGCCGGCGGTGATAGCAGTGGTAACTGATTTCGAGGAACGGTTTTCTTGGCGGGATTGACGATAAACTTGCATGTAAATAATGGGGATTGGGTTTGAAGGAGAGATTGATGTTTGGGGGTAAAGAAGTGAAGTGAGGGTTGCATGGTGGAAGAGAAGATCATGGAAAAGAAATAGATTAGTGAGGTTAGTTTAGGTTATATGGGTGGAGTGGAAGGGTAGGGTTTATATAAAGCGAAAAAGGTATAATGTTTTGACATTAATTTTTCAGCAAAATCTGGGTGATAGTGGGTAGAGGAAAAGACACGTCAGAGATGAGTTTTAACTTTTGAGGAGAGTGTATTTTTGTTTAATTATAAGTGGAGTAGAAAGTTCTAATAGCAACACGCTCAAGCTACATCTTAATTATCAGGTTAACTTTCGAGGTTTTTATTTTTTATATATTATTATTAGACCATACTATTAATATCTCAATAAACTTTTCAGGTAAAATACATGAATTTAGATACAATGCTTAATTTGATATATGAATTTTAATTTAGTGTAATTATGTACATAAAATATGATTTGTAATTCATATATATATAACTTTTATTTTAAATTAATTGTACACATTTAAATAAATAAATATATTTATTTTTTATATTAGATTTAATATAATGATTTGTGTATATAATATATCAATGTAAAATTGTGCTAATTTGATAATGTTGTTAGTGATTTGTAAAAAATTAAATCAAATCAATATTTTATATATAAAATAACATAAAATCAAAGTTTTTGTATAAGATTGCATATTGAATTAAACCTCATGTATAATTTTAATATTTATCTTGAAAATTTCTTTTTCATAAAATAAAAAGAGTAATATATATTTTGATACTTGAATTCAATTTATTAATTCCAATTGGTACTTATAAATTTTCCTTTTACCAATTAACTACTTCAACTTTAATTCTCATATACAAGCTACCTCAAAGTGTCACTTCGTTTTAAATTTTATGATTAGACCACATGTTGCTGAAATTTTTAAAAAGTTACATTTTGAGGTAATTTATATAATAGAATTAAAGTTGAGTTATTTAATTAAACTATCGAAATCAAAATTATTAATTTGAATTAAGAAGTCAAATTATATTAACCTTAATAAAAAATTATGGTTCATCAATGTGGTTTTGGTAGTACTGACAAAAAAAAAAAAAAAGAGGTTCTAGGATATTGTTAGAATTACAATGAAATTATATATATATATAGTTCGTAGCTTGTGAGGTTAAAAGCTATTTTTTATTGTAAAAGTTGGTGGGTAAAATACTTTGAATTCTGCTGTTAAAATTATGTTAAAAAATTTGAAAAATAAAAAACAATAAAATAATGCTTTTGCCTTTAAAAATTGACTTTGGGAGATGTTATTATTATCTTTTTATCTCTTAAGCTTTTGTTGTTTTAGATTTAGTTTTTTTAATGTGTTATTAAGGTATTTTTTATGTTCATTTTATTAATTATTAAGATTAATTTTTGAGATCCGTAATTATTCTTTTTAATAATATTTAAGACTTAATTTATTATTATATTCAAATTTTAACTATGACTTATAATTTTCACCGCAAAACTAAACTTTTATAAGGTATACTTTAATATAAATTTTATTTGTTGTAAGATATATGATTTAAGTTAATTAATTCACCCATGATTTAAACGAAAACTTGATTAAAACAATCAAGGAAGAAGTAAAAGAAAATCAAAGCAAGCTTACAAAAAATGATAATTAGAGACGATAGAAGTGATGGGTCCTTGTATGAAACCTCCCAAATATTGTATTTAGGTTATATTTATTAAACCTCACGTGGATGAATGCACAGAAACGTGAACAAAATGGTGGTGCAATTAAAGCAGTGAAGTGGGTTGGTGGGCCACCTCCAATAAGTTGCCAACACCTACTGCCTCCAACATGGCTAACCCACGTGGCCCTTCTTCCTTATTAAACCCAAAAAGAAAAAGAATTCATCACTATTAAACCGTTTATTTGTTTTCACTACCAAAAAAAAAAGAGAGAGAAAGAAATGAATTACTTTGAGTGGTAGAGCTTGTGACATCCCACGTATAAGTAAAAGAAAACGCGTGTCTAAATTGAGGTTTGGGTACCCACGTGGATGAAAGACCATTGATTTGCCCTTTGTTTGGGTTTCTCCTGGTATAGGGAACATTGGTTTGCTGCCTAATTTCAGGGACATTGGATTTAGGCCACTGGTCCCTCCATCTTCCGTTATTACAGTTTTTAGATGGCTTTTGATAATAATATTAAATCCAAAGAGAATTTGTGTTTTAAGTATTAATGATATATTGGGTTATGTTGATCATATAATTTATAAATATCAATCCTCCAAACTATTAACCATGTAAATATGTAATCATTATTGATGTGATTAACCTACTTTGGTCTTATCATCATATTAAGCAAACAATAATATTACTTGTTGAATTACATTATATTTAAATACGTCTTTGTAATATCTTAGGTAATTTTTATGTGTAATTAATCCAACACACATTTATAATCATTTAGTTAACCCTATATTCATATCCAACATCGAATAACTTATTTAATATAAAAATATTTCAACTTTTAAATACATAAAAGGACCTTCTCATTAATTCAAATAAAATACCATATTTACTCATAAATAGTTATGTAAACACTTAAGCACTCAACATCATTTGTATGAATCACCAACCAACAAAGGGTGTCTCTATGCCCTCCTCAAGACTAATGAAAAATCAACGTCCCGAGAATACAATACTTGAGGATTTGAACCCCTCAACAAGTTTTAATACGTAAAACTAACCGATTCCACAACACATATTTCCACAAATATATTCTTTCGGAAATTGGAGGCAAGGGAGCAACATGAATGATTCTAATGCAAATCGCAGTGAAGAGACCTCTAAATGAAGCATATATAAGGGCTTTGACAGGTGAAAAATGTTTTTGATGGGGGAGTTCATCATTTTCCAACAAAAACAAATTTAAAAACGTTTCAACAAAAACAACAACGAGTTGCATGCCAATGCCATGGCCCTATAACTTTACACTGCAGATTTCAAAGCCTGCCTGCTGCTCACTTCATTCTCTGTTGCTTAACCGCTGTATCATTCAAATCTGCAGGCAACAGACAAAATCATAACATCAAAACACAAATTTCACCAACGGTTCATCAATATGATCTCTTTGCGGACACCAGAACCAGAGGTAACTTCTTCAGCATTCAAATCAAGTTGAGGAATTAACATTAAGGTTTAAATAAGAAAAACCTATGTTTGCAAGCTACTTAGATTCGGCTCAAGAAAAAAAATACATCTAATGTCTCGATCATTGTCAAGTTGAACTTGAACTATTGAACAAGCTTAATCCAAGTACCTTAATGCTTGACTGGAGAAATACATAAAACCTAATCAAAATTTTCTTCTTCTAATTAATATTGAAAAATCTCAATAAGAACTGGAACTTAAGTTTTGAGATTAAGCAGAAATAATGAAGTTTAGAATTGAGCATGAAAATCAAGCTCATTTTTTATCAGATAAACAGACCTAAGTGAGCCATACTGAACGAGCTTGAGCTTTAAAACTTGACAAAACTAACTAGGCATGATAATGTCCAAGAAGTCTATTAAAAAGATGTTTACCTATCAAAGATATATATTTGCTTAAGATTTTTTTTATTGTCATAGAAAACAACTGATCTGCTGGTATGCTCACATTCAATTTATAGATGACTTGCAAACCGGGCATGATGTTTTCCGACTCAGCCATGGATCGATACACTGAAACATGAGAACAAAGAGAAAAAAACATTAAACTCATCAACATTCTCGTGTAAGCAACGTCAATGAAATCAATTGCAGAAAGGAAAAACGAAGTGGCATCGCCAAGATAAAATGGCTTACATCCTTGTGAAATTTATGTAGACAAGGAAGATGGCGAATGGTTTCTCCATTTGCGGGGGTTTCAAGGCATATGGCACAAACTTCCTCAAAGTTATCAGTCTGCAGTGATAAAAAAAATCAAAACAATAATTCACAATTAAGATCAGGAGAGTGAAGCAAAAGCAATGGATAGTATATTTGCACTGATGAAGAAACAACTGAACGTCAAACCAGTATAATCTTTGTCATCGGTTTTATACTGGTCAAACTGGTTTTCTTCTGTTTCATTGAATCCTTGTTTCTTGGGATATGCCAGACCAAATGGGTTCATCGTTTCCCGATTGAACCAGTCTGACCGACCAGTCAGGCCTGGTTTTTTCATGACTAATTTGCAAGCATGTAGATGAGGGTATAAAAAAAATCTATATGGTGTCTTTTTTTCACATGACCAAGAAATTTACCTGCACTTTGGAGAGTGGTAAACTGTTAATTTGGTGAAGAGATGCACCAGTATGTTGATGATTATTATCATCAAGGGTCAGAAACCTTTCATAATCGCCACTGCAAGAATATCAAAAGGAGACAAGATATAATAACTTCAAGTACCACTTGTAATCCAAAGATAGGAAATTGTAAATAGAACATGAAGCCACATAGAAATATGAAAAGCAGAAATAAAAAGGAAAAATTACAGATGGTAAACATTAAATATTTAAGTTAAAAGCTACAGAGATTATTAGTCATTCTCGACCTATACTAGATACTCTTACCAGCACAAATAACATGCCATTCCACAAATTTTCATCATCTTAATTTTTCTTCAATTAAAAACTGCAATATGATAAATATGTGCTAGTTGTGAAATTAGGTGGTCTATCCATGACAATAAAGAAGCTTGGATGAAAAATATAAACAGTAGACTTTGATGTGTTGAAAAACTGATTGAAAAGGATAAAATTGGCATGTTAAAATCACCTTATAGAGAGGTTTGTGAACCATTTTAGGACGCTATAACCTAATTAATTTGTAAAATATACTAGGTTTGCTAATTACCACAAGTTTAGATAATATCAACCCAAGATGCATGATAAATGGTTGGTCTCTCTCAAAAATATATATATATAAATTAGCCAGGCTGTGACATTATCCAGAGCTGATCTTACCATAGTTGGCACCAATTCTGTTGTTGTGGACGCTGCAGTATTTTTAGTTGTTTCTAGTGGAGGTAGTTTTCGGTATGTGGTAGGGTTCTTGGAATAAAAGTTCTCTGTAGGATTTTATTTAGAAAAAATATTTTGGTAGGACTTTATTTAGTTTGATATAACTTTCCTTAATGAGTGTACAAACCCTACAAGAGATATGGGACTCTCTCTAACAAATCCTAAGGTTTCATGCTCCCTTTGATGAGTATGAATTATTAACCAAAATAGGTTGTTACAGAAATAGAAAAATAAAGGGAAGAAATTGATCATGAATTCCCTTTAATGAGTCTATAACGTGACTCTATTTGTGTATTAACATCTGTGTATAGTAACTGAACATTTCTGCATAAAGTGCAAACCCTCAAGATTGAAATTGCTTTTCACAGCCCAAGGGCCAAGACACTTGTAATTGCAACCAAAACATGGCCTCATTGTAACCTCTAAATAAATTGTCTATCAAATTGAGAGATGCAATCATATGGCAACACGGATCCAGTAAATAGAAGAAAAATCTTACTCATTAAAATCATTGTGAACTCGGAAGATGTGACCAGCAACGTCATCATCATCTCCCATAGCAGCCTCCATGGCTTCCAATATATCAAGCCGCTGTATCAGAAAGCCCTAAATCAGTTTTTGTTGAAAGTAAAGAAATAATGGATAGGACAAAAAGGGGGGGAATTTTACCATATCCAAATCCATGTTCAAAGGAAAGTGAAAATTCCTTGTCCTAGATGGTACTGCTCGACGTTGATTCAAAACCTGATTCCTCAACCGCGGCACTCTAGCAGAACTAGAAAAACGAGCCCGTACTCCTCTCCAATTTGAAGAATTCTGAGAAGTCCGCAATGGAGACCGAGTACGCGACTGCCTTGTTGACCCTCTCTGCATAAGAAAAGAATAATGTTACAGAAGGAACTTACACAAATTCTAAAGGAAAGGGATTCCAGCAGAAGTAGGAGAACGAGCCCATACTCCTCTCCTATTTGAAGAATTCTGAGAAGTCCGCACTGAAGACTGAGTACGGGATTGCCGTGTTGGGCCTCTCTGCATTAGAAGCAAAGAGTAATACATGAGGAACTTATACAAATTCAAAAGAAAAGCATCAAGTTCATATGGTTGAAGAGAGAATAAATACAATCAAGTACCAAAAAGAAAAATGATCCAAATAGGATTAGCCAATACATTTCTTTTATGTTAGAAAAGTAAAAACCTTGATTGAATATAGTACTATGTATCATGATAGTACTGTCTGATAAATACAAATATACATCCTACAATTAAAGGTCTTTCCACTGAATCAAATAGCATGAATGAAATATAGTTTCTCCTCTCTTCAGTGAGCAAGATTAGCACCAATCAAACAGTATAATTAAGGTCATTTGACCCAGCAACAACAGGAAAGAGAGTACTCATAAAGTTGGACCTCTACCTTCTTTGATAACAACCAAAACGGTTAAAGCATCTAAATTCCGATTCAGTGAGGATGGTTCCTAAAGTTTTATGCAAGCTCTTTCATACTCTTTCAAATGAAATTATTTATTTCACATTAAATAGAGTTTCCATAGAGATAGAATAGTCAAAGAAGGGATATTGGCGTCAAAGTAAATTAAAAACTTCTTGAAAGTAAACCAGCAACGAACACAGCATCAATATCATTCTGAGATCAGTAAAATATAATTTTCCATATTAAACTTGAAAAAGAAGAGCCTCTCAATTGAAAGAAAAAGGAGAAAAAAGATAGGGAGGGATGATGATAAAAACATCCTGTTAGCAATGTCAGGAAACAATAACTTTCAACGTTAAACAAGAAACAAAGGGACAAACAACTAAGCAGGAACCAACCAAAATGATTGGCATACACAAGAATAATGTGTTTATACTAAAATAGAAAAGATAACAAGATTAATTATCGATGTCAAAGAAAGAATTTTAATAATGCCAACAAGTGCTTGAGTCTCCACATGCAAACAATTATTTGTGACACGTCAAAATGAAATTATTTATTTTAAGATAACCCCCGGATTATGCATGAAGATTAGGCAGTAAAGGGAGACCAAGTGCAAACCAAATAATAGCATACATGTATCCTGCACATGCCCAAAGCTGAAAAGTATTGGTCACTCTAATAGGTTTACAATATTTGGTACTTGAATGGCCATATAAATAGAGACCTACTTCATCTAAAGTTTGTCTCACTAATTCCTTCAATTAGTAGTATCTCATCAAAGAGTCTTGATAAAGCTTATTACGTAGTCCCCTTTTTTGGGATATGGTAGCATGACACAGCAGTATAAAAGCTAGCTTGTCTACATTTGCAGGTTGTGGGTTCTCATACCCCTTTTACAAAAACATTAAGGTATTTTTATCAGAGCTGCCAAGACTAAAAGCAAATATAGCACTCAGCTTCAAAACCTATTTTGGTCCAATGACCAAGCTAGACCAGGCGGGTAGCCCTCCACACTTCCCATCGATGCTCTCTATCCCTCACAAACTCAGGATTTGGTTCCAAGTCTTCAGGTACAACCAAATTTACCGCCTTAGCTAGCCGTACTAGATTTTGGAGACAACTAAAATATATGTGTTCACAAGCTAAAAAAAATTTCAAATCAAGCTCAGATCAGTTACCAATCAAATTCTGAATATACTCTCAAGCCTTTTAGTCACAATCAAATATGAAAAAAAAAAAAAAATTAAATAATGAGGAACTACAAAACCCTTTACTTACCTCAAGGTTGTTGTATAACCCTGCTCATTTACCATGTGGAGGGGCAAAATCACTAAAACCAAGTCTCTTCTACTTTTAAGATCAGAGATCCGTGCCCCTTGTATGGCATGTTTCCAGTAGTTTAAACACAAATTTAGCAGCAATCTTATACCATTGTTCATAAAATATCTAATGATGCAGTCATTCATGACACTCTTGAGGTAATCATCAACTAAAGAAAAAAAACTTGAAGTTTACTCACCTGCTGAGGCTCATGAATGCTACGATTAGAAGTACTCGGGAATGTATCTTCCTCCTGCTGAAGAGCCCTTGCAATGTTTTCATCAATCTGTAGAAAGAGTCGTAAACATTTAAAAGTAGCTAATAGAAATAAACAAGTTATCATTAATTAGGGAGAAAGGTGTTAAATAAAAACAGAGCCAACCTCATTGTTGCCATATATTGAGACCTCATGATATAATTGTTCTTGGAGTTCACGGGCCAACATTTCATCTGCTTCAACTTGTCTTGCCCTAGCCTCTGATTCCTTGTCATTCACACAGCCTCCATGATTGGCATCCACATTTGCTCCTCTCATTTCAGATAACTCATCAAGATCCGAAACATTCAGATGGTGCCCAGTATTAATTCTAGATGACCCTAAACTAGATGATCCCCAAGATGAGCCAAGAAACACAATGTCTGTGTCATTAGGAATTACCCTAGAGCTTTCACCACTATTTCCTGAGGATAACACATGTTTCGTTTGCCTTTTAGACAGCAGATTTTCTGCATGAGAAGGTTCACTTTTTTGGTTGAATTTTGAGAAGATCACAGGAGCTGTTTCAGTTGCATCACAATTTTCCAGACAACCAGATGGAATCCTGTTGCTTCCTCTACTAGCATCATTTCTTTTTACAACTTTATTTTCATTCTGTTGACTCACGTGGCATCCAACATTTTTAAATCTGCTGAAACGATGTGAAGCTGCATGCTCTGCATTCTTTGAATGGCTGTGTGCGCTTCTCCAACCACCTTTTTCCTCAAAGCATTCATCTCTAATCGAATCACCATTAGTACCACTAGCTTCTCCATTGTTCACAGCACTGCAGCAGGTAAACCGCATGTTTTAGTCATACAGACCCTTCTAGTTTAGAATTAAGGAATAAACAGAAGTTAGTCTTCCACAATTATCTTGACATAAACATGAAGCTTTAAAAAATGCTATATTGTCCTTTTATCACAGGCTATTCAAAGCTTCTGGCAGAAATTGCAGCCATCTCTTTGGCAAACATTTAATACAGGAAATGAAACCAATAAACATAAAAAGAAAGCATCGTACAGACAATAGGCAAATAAATCTAATTAGTGAAGAACACAACTTAAAATTTTACCTGCCAGATAAACTAATACAATTAATATCCTGATCCATAGATACGCGAGGATGGGCAACACCTTTTCCTTTCCCATAATTATTATCTCCAGCAATTATCTCACTAACGTCTATACAAGGATTATTGCTAACCACATTCCCAAAATTTTGTTCAGAATTAAAGCTGTTTTGGGATTGTTCATTGAATTGTTTAGCCCTGATAGCTATATTCTGGGGAGAGATGCAGCCATTTCGAACCAATCTTCTTTTTGCAGTTGCTCTTGGTGGGACAACATTTTGATATGCAGGCAATTGCTTGTCCAATCTAAGAGTGGAACCACAAGAGAGATCTACCCCTTTTGCATGATCAGTAACTGAACCAACACCTTCAAATCCAATGTCATTTATTTTTTCTTTTCCCTTGCAGTTATTTCTGGATGTTGCAGAATTGCTTGAAGAATTATATATGTAAGAACCACCATTTCTTGGTACGTTGCCTTCATTTTTTCCTCCTGCTGAGCAATTTTCTGATCCACCTTGTGGAAATTCCATTTCAGGTTTATGCATATTCCGCCCAGTTAAATTTACCATAGCATGATCTTTTCCAAATCCAGATGATTTAGATGGCAACTTAGAGAAAGGAGCTTTTCCTTTATCCATGTATTGCTCCCTGATGGAATTCCTGCTTCTCTCCATTGTTGTTTTTCGGGATAGAGGAGCATTTTCTCGAGCTTTCTCCAGTGGGGATAAAACAATTGTGTTTTTTCGATGTTCAGTTTCATCAACCCCACCTGAAAGTTCTTGAGGGTGTCTATAACGTTTTCTGTTCCGCCCATTTTCAGCAACCACTCTATCTCTGCCCCTTAGCCTATCCAAAGATGCACTATTAGAACCTCCCACATGATCAGCTGCATATAAATTGCCACCACGATGACCTCCATGCATTCTCCGTGAAGATAACCTATCAGGAGTGTCGGGTATGTCCACTAATGAATCAATGTCCATGTCCTCCATTTTCTGCGACAAATTAAACATAGAAATCAGGCCCTGACTACACATGAAGCTTCAATTACAAAAGTATGATTTTCATGCAAAAAATTTCCTATCCAAAGGTGTTTAGCAACATTATACTCCAAATTAAATTATCAGCACCGGAAAACTCACTCTTTTATGACAATAATTTAAGGCAATGTAACCCCCAACCAAGCAAATTAACACCTTACTTCCCTAAATTTCTCTTTAGACCTTCCTTAGAATATTATTTAGCCCCTAAGCAACTGTGGTACTCAAACTCAAATGTGAGTATCATGTACGAGTATGAGTCCAACAAAAGAGTTCTCAATTTTTTCCAAGTTTTTTAGTGTAATCGAAGGGTCCTTAGAGAGTCATATCCTCATATCTATATCAAGAAATGCACCAGACACAAATATTGAAAATAAGTAACTAAACGGAAAGGATGAGCCCAAACAACATAGAGAGAAAGTAGGTCATTAAAATTGTTTCTGTTGACAAATAATGCAACAACAATAAATAAGAAACAGAAAGTAAAGAGTAAATGCTCATAAAATATATCACTAATAGAAGGAAAACTTAACCATTTCCAATACAACTTTGAACACTCTACACATCCACATACTAAGCAAACCTCACCCATGTGACGTTTATTATAAACTGAATAAAAAAAGAGCCAAAAAAAGAATATCAAACTTGCTGGGTAAAAGATCGCAATGCCTAAAGCAACAACGAATTTCGACCTAGCAAAACGAAAATTCTCAATTATTATATCCAGGCAAAATGTTTCAAATAGTGGCTTTATTATTAGGAAATAAAAAATAAAAAACCTATATCAAATTCTAATCCCAATAATATACACTACTAATTCTCTAGAATTACCAGATACTAATAAAACAAAAAAAAAAAAATCTATGTACAAACAGATAAAGTAATCATACCAAAAATCAAAATAAAAAATTATATATTTGTAGAATTGAGAGTAACAACTTTTAAGTTTACATATTCAGCAAATAAATATAATAATAGATGATCAAAACGGCAAAAAGTGAATAAATAAATTGACATTAAAAATACAAAAAAATTAAGAAAAATCGTTACCAGATTTTATTTCCGCTTTTGGTGACGATAGTGATCGCGGAAAAGGAACGAAAATTCCAGGAAAAAAAAGAAACAACTTTGAATACTTCAAATCCCTAAGGAGGCAATGCCATCAACTCATCTCAGACTCACCTCAAGCTTTTACGAATTTGGTTTTGTTTGTCTCTTTCAATTTCTTCAAGGTCGGCAATTCGGATAATCTGTTTCGGGTCGGATCTAGGTTTTCCTTCAAAAGTTGGGTATCAAATGGACCGGGTTTAGTTATCAAACTGACCTCAGAAACACCATTTATTAAACGAATTTTAATTGATGTATATATAGATTTTGAATAATTAACTGATGTATATTTATTTATATTGCAATAACGATAATTTACTCTTCGATTTTTATATTTTTTTATCAACTTGATTTTTTTGGTTAAATTTCATTATTAATCTTTCAAAAATATTTAAATTATTTTAGAGAGAGTTTGGTTCACTGAATCTTATATTACATTCTATAATAAGATTCCATGAATGTAACATTACGGATAGAATGTGAGATTGTTTTGTTTAATTTATTTAGCTAGAATGCAAGATTCATGTGTTTGATTGACATGATATAAGATCACCTAAAAACACATTTTATTCAATTGTTTTTAGAATATGGTTTTTTCACAAATTTAGTTCATTTAATATTTTTCTAGTCTCAAAATTCATAAAATTATGATAAAATTATTATAAATCTTAATTTTTAATACAATTTGTATATTGATAAGTAAATATATAGGGTAGAAATAAATTTATAAATCATAACTATAATAATTCATGAAAAAGTGACCACAACACAAACCATAATTATATTTATAGCTATAATTGATATATTAATAAATAATTTATTAAAGAAAATATAATGACTATAATTGTAATGCGTGATATCTACTAGTTCACTATTAAGAAAGATAATTATTTTTAATTAACTTTAAATTTTATTCAAGAAAAAAGTCTAAAATAAATAGAATAATAAAAACAAATGGTAATTTGTCTAATTTTTAAGATTACGCCCATAATTTAAGATTATCCAAAGAATGAGTCGTGATGAGATTACACTCTATATTACGGGATGGCCACAACGTAAGTTTATGGGATGAACGGAATATTTAATCCAATCATTGTAATCTCATTCCAGAATGTAACATTACGGGTCGTAATGTTACATTTGCCAAATCAAAAGCCCCTTAAGTTTGTAATGATTTTAGCATGGTAATCCACGTATATTTCATACTAACATAAAATTATTTTATTTCATATGTCATGTCAACAAATAAATTTAAAATTAAAAAAAAAAAATCCAACTTGAGAAAAGTTATAGCAAATTCATAAAAATTCAAAAAACTAATATGAAGTATAGTTAGACCTTAACTGCAGCTTCCTTATGCAATTAACTATGTGTACAATTATTTGATTTATAAAATATCTTTTTTTTGTCAATTCAGCGTCTAAATTAATGATATTTTACTAATAAGTCATTTTATAATAGAGACGTTCATTAGTTGGGTCAGGTTCTAACAAAATTTCAAGACTATTTGATAGGTTCAGGTTTGCCCTGTCCTAAAAAATGTGCTTAAAATTTTGCTCAAGCCCGAACTGGATAAAAATTCTAAAATCAAGGTTCAGCTCGGTCTGTCCCAATCGTATTAAAATTTTTATATAAAAAATTTTAATAATATAATACATCAAAAACACTAAAAAATATTAAAATAAATGTTTCTCACTAAAAAATATTTATACTTAAATAACATTAAGATAAGTACAACTTAACAAACAAATACCCCTAAAATAGTAGTAAATTAACAATGAAATAAAAGTTATACAATATCTAAATAATAATAACAAAATAATAGTAACATAATAGTGGAATGGTAGCAAAACAGTGACAAAACAACATTTTTTTTTTGTAAATTCAGGCCGAGCTAGGCTTGAGCCAAAAAGATTTTACTCGAGGCCCGACTCACTTTCTAAACAAATTGTCTAAATTCATTTTCGACCTTATATTTTTATCTAAATCCTCCAATTTTCAAGGGCATTCGGGTTGAGTAACCAATTTACTTTATAATAGTAAGAACTAAATTTTTTTTTGCTGGAGCGATGGACAAATTTATGATATGTGTAAATTATTGGGTGAATTCCTCCTCAATTAAATATATATTTTTCTATTGATTATTATGTTTGACATTTTCCCTACTATAATTA
Organism: Gossypium bickii; assembly: GCA_025503065.1. NCBI lineage: Eukaryota > Viridiplantae > Streptophyta > Magnoliopsida > Malvales > Malvaceae > Gossypium > Gossypium bickii. The sequence goes on from CP106720.1 coordinate 91,862,036, forward strand.
TAAAAGAAAAGCAAATAGAGTTCTTATTTAAAAAATATATAATCTGGGTTAAATTATAAATTTAAAATCGAAAATGTTTGTGAATGAATTTACTCTAAATATTTGTATTTTTAATGTTGAATTTAAATATTTTGATTAAAATATCATTTTAATATTTTGATGACTCAATTTATTTGTTTTAAAATTTAAAAACACGAGTAATAATTTATAAATGTCTCATAGATAACCTTATATAAAAAAAATAGAAGTGTTTACGTAATATTAATAAAATCTATATTTATTTAAATTTAACTCGATTTAAAATTTAAAATTTTAATTAATTTTATTCATATTCGTATAAAAATAAAAATTTCGAATCTTAAATCAAAATTTAAACTTGAAGAGAGATCGTGGAATTGATGTTAGTATAAGTGAAGATAGGCCGAAAGCGGTGGTACCCTACGCTTGGGGCCGTTGGCATTCCCTAAATGGGAATAGCAGTGGCCCTCCATGCAGTTGGGAGGTGGAGGCAATTTGGAAGTATTTGAAAGGCTGTACCTAAAATCATTATTATTTAACCTCCCCTAATTTGGCACTTTCTGAATCAATTAACCCTTTTTAAACAAATAAAATTAATTATTTTCCTGCTAACCAATCATTTAATTCCATCTTTAATTTTTATTTATTATAATTTTCGAAACAAGAAATAATAACATACAAATATGGTAACAATAAAGCAAAGTTCTCCTTTCCTGGTTCACATGCAATTTTCCTTTGACTCTTCTTGTTCTTATCCTCCTTAAAAAGGTAAAAATTAATAAAATAAATTTAAGAAGCCTAAAATTCCAATCTCTTCCACAAAAATGAAAAATCCCAATTTCAAAAACATCACCTTTTCTCTAACTTTGGGTACTTCTCCTTTTCAGTTATTTTGACTCTCTTGGTTTTAGAAAAGCTTCATTTTTGTTGTTGGGTTTTCTTGATAGGTGGGGTTTTGTTTACTTTCTTGTGTAGTTATTCTTTACTTTGATTCTTTGCCCATCATTTTTTTTTCCTTAACTCCTTTTACCAGATTCACCACCTGTTTTTTTTTTTAATTATTATTATTTTTTGTTTGAAGCACCCGCGTGCATGTTCTTCGGTTTGTCTGATCTGGATGTGGATCACAAGGTTCTTTCCTTTTTTTTTTCTTTTTTTTTTTATACTCTGAAGAGTAGTAAGAGAGAAAGAGAAATGGAGGTGTTTTTGATAGGGTTGAGTGCTTGAAAATATCTTCCTTCTTTTTTGGGAAGCATTGTTTGGTTGCTCAGAAAAAAAAGGAAGAAAGAGAGAAACAGGTGAGAATCTTTTGGATCTCTATTACGTGTCCTCCCCAATGATTCTTTTTGTTTATCGTAGTTATGATAACTGTCCAACACTGCATTTAAGATGGAATTTGATTTGGGTTTGATTGGTTTTTGGCTGAAATTACGATTTACTGCTCGTTCTAGTGAAAAAAAGTTGTGAATTGTTTTTTTACTCTTTTAATTTTTGTGTGAATCTGTTGGTTTGTAGGGTGGATTGGTGTACTTATGTGCTTCCATTGTTAGGGGACTTTGAGTTGAAATTGAGTGTTGTAATGTTGACTGATTGAAATTGGGTATTAGTTGGAAGCTTAACTTGGGGATATGGCGGGTATTGATGTTTCTAAGTATGCACATAGTGCTGTGCACAAGGCTGTTGCTACAAAGGATTATGCTGATCTTAAGAGGATACTCGCGGCGCTCCCACATCTTGGGAACCCGACTGAGATTCAAACTGAAGCAGCCTCATTGGCCGAGGAAGAGAAGGTTGATGCGATCTCTGCCGTGATTGATCGGCGCGATGCTCCTAACAGGGATACTCCTCTTCACTTAGCTGTTAAGCTTGGTGATGAAACTGCAACCGAAATGCTTATGGGTGCTGGTGCTGATTGGAGTTTGCAAAATGAACAAGGATGGAGTGCACTCCAAGAAGCGATTTGTAATCGGGAAGAAGCTCTTGCTATGATTATTGTTCGGCATTACCCGCCATTGGCATGGGCAAAATGGTGTAGGAGGTTGCCTCGCTTGGTGGGAACTATGCGAAGGATGAGAGACTTTTACATGGAAATCACATTCCATTTTGAGAGTTCCGTGATACCTTTCATTTCCAGGATTGCTCCTTCGGATACATATAAGATTTGGAAGAGGGGTGCAAATCTGAGAGCTGATATGACTTTGGCTGGATTTGACGGATTCAGAATCCAACGTTCAGATCAGAGTATTCTTTTCCTTGGTGATGGTTCCGAGGACGGGAAGGTTCCTCCTGGATCACTATGTATGATCTCTCATAAGGATAGAGAGGTGATAAATGCTTTCGATGGTGCTGGTTCTCTAGCAACTGATGAAGAGGTTCGACAAGAAGTGGCTGCAATGTCTCAAACTAATATATTCAGGCCTGGTATAGATGTGACACAGGCAGTTCTTTTGCCACAAGTAACATGGAGGAGACAAGAGAAAACAGAAATGGTGGGTGCTTGGAAGGCTAAGGTGTACGATATGCACAATGTTGTTGTTAGCATCAAATCTAGGAGGGTGCCTGGTGCCATGACTGATGATGAGTTCTTTGCAGCTTCCAATGGAAATGAAACAGAAAGTGAGGAGCTTGATGAGATCTTGACAGAAGATGAAAGGAGACAACTTGAAGTTGCTCTTAAGTTGGATTCTTCAGAAATATCCAATGAGAACGGGGATGGCATTATTGGACATCGCCATAGTTGTTATGAGTCCAGGGAAATCCCTATCGAGGAGACCAATGGTTATAAAAGTGTAGAGACTAAGCAGGAGAAGAAAGGATGGTTTGGTGGATGGAGGAAACGGGAGCCAAAGCATGAAGTGCAGAGGAAGATTGTGCCACCTAGAAGTTCTCTTTCTGTAGATGAGAAGGTGAGCGACTTGCTTGGAGACTCTCCATCTGGGAATCAGGTAAAACCTGGTAGGCATTCTGTGGAGATTGTGGCAAGGGATGATCATCGGAGGACGAGAGATTCACGAACAACTTCCACTAGTTCAGAAAGTGGTAATCGGCGCAAGGAGATTGGTCGGGAGAATGAGTATAAGAAAGGATTGAGGCCTGTTCTTTGGCTTTCTCCAAACTTCCCGCTGCAAACTGAAGAACTCCTGCCATTGCTAGACATTCTTGCAAATAAAGTCAAGGCAATTCGTCGGTTAAGGGAACTGCTCACTACAAAGCTTCCAGCTGGAACCTTCCCTGTCAAGGTATGTTCCTTTTATAAACTTTATGTGCCTTTTGCTTTAACATTATTTGCCTTTATTGTTTGGATTTGTGTTCATTCTAATAATGCACATTTCTTAATGACAGTATATATTTATATATATTGTTTTCTCTAATGATCGGCTGGTCTCGCTCCTAGATAATCATGGGAAGGCATTTCCCTACAGAGAGATGTGGTTTTCAAAATATAGTTTTTTTTTTTAATGTCAGAGTGGTCACCTAGACAATTGTATATGATTTTCTGCTTGATACTTTGAGGCTTGCTGATTACTCGAGATTTGTGCTCCATTAGATAGAGCTGTTAGTGAGTTATTGGGAGAAATAGATGCTTTTCTAATTTGAGATGTTAGAACCCATTTAATCTTACACAATTAGAACCCACATTGGGCTTATACTTGACTTTAGTAGAGTTTAAGACTAGGATTTTGGCATCTTTGTGTCTGGTATAAGATCCAGTTCTTCCCTTCATCTATTGATGGAGATATGGATACATTCTTTCGTTTCAATGGTGCCAATGTACCGAACTCATTCCTCAATTTTGGGGCCCTCTGCAAAAGATAAAAGAGAAAAAATAGGAACGGTGGCTAAGCAAAAAGAATGCCAGTCATTGCCATCGTTATCCAGTAATGATCTGGAAGTCCAAGAAAATAACCTGTATCAAACAAAAAGGACATGTAGTTGGTTTTGTTTAAGTAGCAACATCTCTTAAGGATTTTGAAGCTCCTATTTTTATGTTTTCTTCCAACTAAAAGTTACATATCATTGAAAGCTTTGACATGTTTTGCAATCTATTCCAAGTTTGACATCTAGTGATTGAGGTATGGGAGGGACTCGTCCATATAGGTTTCCTGAAATGGAAATCATATGTTCATGGGATTGCCCTTTGCTGTAGGCTCGACATTTGCAGTCCGTTTTTGTCTATGCTGTTACATTCTATTCCTTTACATTTTTCCTGGCATTTAAAAGCAGCAGTCTCTTATTTGGTGTTAATTCCAGAAACTTTGTTTTGTCTAGATTTCCTAGTTGTTTCGATTTTAAGTCAAATACTCTGTCTGATTGATGGTGTGCTTGGTTTCTAACATGATTGTAGCTCATATATATATGTATGTATTTATATGAATTAGGACACTACAAAGTACTCCTAGAGTAGGAGTTAGACTAGTTTTATGGAAAAGTTTTTGATGATTAGTTCTGTTTGTGACATGTGTAAGGAGTTCTATCTTGTTGCTTGTGGTAGAAAATATTTAATTTGGAATTTGGAAGTTATTTATTGGTATTTTGAAAAGATCATTTGCATTATAAGAGTGGAGTATCCTCAAAACATGCTAATCACCTACATTACTCGAACGTGGGGTGCGTTTTGAATTTATTCCATATATTTAGAGGGTTATATTCTTGTTCTCATGTTCGAATGTGTGCTGGTGATAGATGTCAATGTAGTTGTTTTGGCTCAGCGCTAAACGAAATGCATGAACATGGTTTATGTTGTCTCATCAATTACATTATTTTAGCATTGTACTAAGAAATGCTCATTGTTGCACTTAGGTTGCAATCCCTGTGGTTCCAACAATCAGGGTATTGGTTTCTTTCACCAAGTTTGAAGAACTACAGCCAGTGGACGAGTTCTCTACACCCCCTTCAAGCCCCGGTGTTGGGCGAGAAAGCCCTGCGATGACACATGTGACAGGTTCATCCTGGTTTCAATGGATAAAGGCACCGTATCATCGGCCGAGCTCATCCAGTCATAGCCACAACAAGATAGAAAATCTTGAAGATCCATTTGCAATACCCCAAGATTATACATGGATCACAGCTGAAGCAAAGAAAAAGAAAATGCAAGAGAAGAGCAAATCAAAGAAAGGTAAGAGTCAGAACCATTTGAAGTGAGACTGAGAAGAGCAGATAACTGAATAGGAATTAGGTTTTCATTAAACCTAAAAAAAAAAAAAAAAAAAAGTGTTTCAATTAAGGAATGAAAAAGAACAAAAAAAATAGAATGTGATTCTTACATTTTTCACACAGCATTTGGTTGGCATTTTGGTGGTGGTCTTTGGATTTACTGATTTACATCATTACTTGTGAAGCGACTTACCTGTTGGATACTGACAGAAATGGCAGCAGAAGTTTATTATATATATTCTGGATATCAGGATTTTATTGATCCTGTAAGTCGTTTTTATTCTTGAAAATCGGGTTTTAGGTTGGGTTTAGTTTTATAAAAGTCAATATAATATTAAAACATTATGGTAAATTTTGGATTATTTTATAATATATTTATATGAAAATGTAAAATTGTAAATATAATATCATAGGGTTGTGAACATAGAACATTGGAGATTAAGAAGTACTAAACTCATCACCATCAATCATCATGCATAAACCACTATTATTGTTCTAAGTTCAATATTTTTATCAGCGTTATTGTGGGCTTATTAACTACCAAGGCTTGTTTGTGTTTTTCAATTTTCTTCCTATTTGTCTATGCGATGGAGCTTACCAAGATCATCTTAATATAATTTAAATTTTTATTAATTAAGCTAAATAATTTAATTTAATGATAATATATTCTTTAATATAATTTTGAAAAATAAATAAAAATATTCAACATTAATTTAAAAAATAAAAAACTTGAACTAACCAATATGCACCTATATTATCAGTAATAAAATTGAACCATACATTATTGATATTATTTTTATTTTAAAATCAATGTGTATCACCAATACAATAACATAGACGAACATGGTTAAATGTCCCTATTTGACTATATACTTAGAATGTGGCTTATATATATTCTTTTGAGATGATTTTCCTAAACTGAGTGGAATCAAAGGCAAAGTAAGGTTCTTTCATGTTTAACTGTTCCAAGTTCTAATTATGATGAAAAGCATGGGAATTTTATTATATGCTGTCTTGTGGATAATTTAGCCATCCAAGTGTGTTGTGTGAAAGACATGTTAATTAGTTTAATATTAATTTTCTTTACAAAAAAGTAAAGTGAGATAACAAACAATTCAAATCAATTTTAAAGCATCTTAGCCATGATGCTTTTTTCCTTTTGTTGCTGTAGAGGCGTGTGCATTTATGCCATGATTCTGGTAATGACCAAAGTTTTCAATTAACTTTGCCTTTTCGGGGTCCTACGCGCTTAAAGATCTGCAAACTCCATGATAATGTCAAGTTACCCATTACCACCTTGCTTGGAGTGTCAACAAGTTCGAGTTTTTTAATTAAAGTTTTGGATTTAAATTTTGTACAACATAAGGAGAGCTTACAACTTCCCGTCTAGGAGGTTGACTTGGTTTGACTTTAGATTTAGTTAAAGCCCAATATGACTAATAGACATAGGAAAATTCTGAGAAAATTTTAATTTCACATGCATTTTGGTCAAGATCATAAGGAAATTTAATGGTTGATTGAAGATTTTTTATGCAAAGAAATGAAATTTTTTGAAAGAATTTATCATGTTTTTGGTAGGTAGCGATTCTCTCGTATAATTTTGAACACATTTTATCATTATGTTCATTATGAAAGCGCATAAAAATTATTTAGTAACACATGTTTTAGAATTAAAAAAATTGAATATGGAAAATGAATATAGCATTTCTTTAGAGAATAATATCTCTTATTAAATCCGCATATATGTTAAATGAACTTGAATACAAAAGTTTTTAAAAATGAAACATTAAAATCACACAACATGCACCTAAAAAGCAAAGGAAGAAACATACTCACCAGTTGTGCAACAATTATGACCAATATTTGGTTTTGTTGTGCTTTGAGGGTAGGGCATAAGGGAACACTCAAAATTTAACAACCCCCACCCCCCCAAAAAAAACCAAAAAAAAAAAAAAAACTAGAGAATGGGGTGGGGGACCCTCTTCCTCTTCTCCCCATGCTCCAGATTTATAGACATTGATTGCACAATGAAGACACTTTGTTAATGTGGGCACTAATTAAGCATCAAACATCATTTCTTTCATGCATTCCTTCCTTAATTAACAATTAACAAACACTTTGGGTCATCGTTAACTCCAATGCATCATACATAAATCTATTATATGAACTAATTGAATTATACATTGAGATGTGGAGAAATTGGACTTCGATTCATTTGGCTAACAATGAATAGGCACTAAACAGTGCAAGATTCATGCATGTAAATCATGTATACAGTTTTCTCATCCAACATTATATCATAAAGATCATTGCTAAGATCATGTTGAAGGAGGACTTTTTTTACCTACAAGGGGAATGTTGCTTCATTGAATGACACAAACGCAAGACCTCCTAACCCCTTCCAGCTCCCCATCATCTGACACACTTTCAAAATAGAAAACCATGTCAGAAATATATTGAAATTGGTTGATTTACTCATCATATTACAAGCAAAGTGAAATTTATAGTAAACTAGCTTGGGATTCATCAAACACAAGTATCTTAAATAACAAGGCCTTTTACCTTGGCTCAAACTCTCGAACATGAGCAATATCTTTTCCATGAGCATCTGGCCAACTTACTTTCCTCCTTTCAGTCTTCATTAACTCACCCTCTTTATCATTATCATCTGCTGCTGCTGTAGTTGTTTTCTTCAGATTACTCTTGAGAGTTGGGTTTGGTTCAATGTGGGAGCCATTAGTCCCACCGCCATTGCTGATCTTGTCGATGCTTAACTGTAAGTCATCATGATTGTTATTATTACCTGCTGCTTCTTCCATGACCCCATCTTTAATGTTCTTTCCCAAACTAGTCCTCTTCCTGATGTTGCTACTGCTGCTGCTTCTATTTCTAATAATCTCTTCTTCTTTGCTACTCGAATTCCTCGACGGTACATAGCAAGAGCAGACTAAAGCAGTGCACCGGTTCTGCGCCGACGCCGCCAGGAGTGCAAGCCCTAATCCCAACCAAGCTTGTGTATATATATTTGCTTCTAATTACTTGTTGATCGCCATGAAAACCCTAAACCCTAAATGTTAGCTGGCCCGAGCGAGCTTATACATATACATATGTATTTGCTTCTTTCTTATTGATCATACCACGTGAGACAATGAAAACCGTGGTTGGTTTCTTATGTCTCTTTGATCTAAGAATACCAAATAAGAATGGTGAAGGAACAACTTAAGCTATAAATATAGAAGGCATACATATGATGTATTAGTGTAACTTTGCTTTACATAGAAGATAGTGGGATAGGAATAACAAGATGTGGCCGATTTTTTTTATTTTTTTTATAATTTTAATTTAAGATTTTTTTTCTTTGGTAGGTGTAGAGAATGTGGTTGTCGAGATTTGAACTCTAGACCTTAATCTATTAATATAAAACCTAAACTACTTTGAATTTTGAATGATTATAGAGTTAATTTTCTTATAAAATATTTTCCATAAAATGATTCATTACTCATTTTTCTTTTATCTTTGAATCTATAAGTAAATTCATAATCATTCATTCATTTTACACATACAAAATATATTGATAGTTAAACATAATAATTAAATAATTTTCTATCCATTTAAATTTATGATAGGGTTAAATTATAGGGTTTAAATTTGATAATTATTTTCGTATTGAGACCTGAATTTTTTTTTGGTTGAAGTTAACTCTTGCACTTGGAAATTGTTCCCGTACATTGAATCTCAATTTTTTTTTGTCCAAGTTGCTCCTTAAACTTGACAATTGTTCCCGCATTAGGGTCTATTTTTTTTTCAAGTTGGTCTCTGATATTTCATTGAAAACGTTAAAGCTCATGCCTCAATATAAAAACAATTAACAATTTCAGGACCCGATATAAGAACAATTGTCTAGTTTAAACTTTAATATGAGAACAATTACTAAATTAAAAGACAAACTTAACCCAAAAAAATTAAACCCAATGCAATAATTATTACCAAATTTAGATCCTTTAATCTTTTTGAAATAATCGATTACACAATTTTATTGAAAGAAAAACAGGTGCAATTATGTTATGAAATAACAGCTCTCCCCACCTGTTTTCTTTTGCTTTTTGCCATCAGCACTCATTAGGGAGGTGAAAATGGGGTGAAGAGAAAAAAAAGAAGAAAGAAAGATAGGAGTGGTCATCACCCCCACACCCAACCTTTTGACTGTTTGTGTGGGGTGGAATATGTATTCATTGTTTCGTTGTAGTTTAAGTTTGAGATAGGCATCTAATCTTTCATTCTATATATATATATATATATTTGCTTTCTCGTTTTGTATTTTTGCTTTATTCATGGCACGAGAGCCTGCAATCAATAAGTAGTAAAGAGATAAAATAATTAATAGTTTTAAGAACATTATTATAGAAAGAACAAAAAAGCAGCAAGGACATGATTGTATTAAAGGGTTTGTTCACAATCCCTCTATTCGTTTCTTCTATAGAGTTTAGGTGCCTGTTTTCAGACCTTAGGAAATTGCAACACCAAGGCACCGTCCACGGGAAGCAATAGTTTAGTGAGAGATGGTCGGAATAGGAGGTTTGATTGATGTGTTTATAAACTCTTTATCTTTTTAATTAATTTATTTGTATATAAAAAGGTTTGTTTGAATACATCCACGATGTATAAATTTATGCATTTTTAATACATCAAATTATTAATAAATAATAGTAAGGTGAAATTGATTAGGTAATTAGAGTTTTTTTTATTAAAATAAAGTTATATAATGTTTTTTTTATATTTTTCTTAAATTATTTATTACACATAAAAATATTCATCTCCTATACAATTATCTTAGACAGGGGCATTCAAGTAAATTTAATCACCTCTTTCTCCTCAACAAAAGGATTCTTTGGCTAAAGATAGGAAAGATTAGATTATAGAAAATTCTTCTACTCTTCATACTTAATGGCTCCAACCAACCAATGCCTCTCAGTTCACCAAATGAACATTTCTCACTTTGTGTATTTATAATTGATGTGGTGAATGTGAATCAATCAGATGACCCTCAAAGATAAATTTCACATAATTTAAAGTATTACGTGATGAACTTTATTAATAATCAACTTTTTTAAGCATACCCTGACAAAAGGTATGATTATATTATAAATAATTATTGACGTTTTCTCAAGTTTCTCATAGATAAGTTTCGCACGACCTAAAGTATTGTATAATAAACCTTGCCAACAAGTGTTCATGGTAACCACAAACTTTTTCAAGCATACCTTGACAAAAGGTAAAATTATATTATTAAAAATAATTGATGTTTCTCCCCAAATTTCATAGGGATAAACATTGCTTAACATACTTTGTTGGGAACAGCTCACAATTAGTCTTGCTAGTAATAGTTTACGGTCGGACTTGGTCTTTTCAAGCACACCTAGAGGTGGACATGGGCTGGGCTACCCGGCCCGGCCCGACGGCCCGTCCGAAAAATGGGAGGGTTCGGGTAAAAATATAGGCCCGAAATATGGGTTTGGGCAAAAAAATTAGGCCCGTTTAGAAAATGGGCCGGGCTCGGGCAAAACTTTTTTGGCCCGAGCCCAGCCCGGCCCGGCCCGGCCCGAATTATATATTAAATATATATATTTTTATTTTTAATAAAATATAATTTTTAAATTTACATAATTTTTTATTTTTTTGTTTTAATATTTGTTTTAAAATTTTTTATTTAATGAAAAAAGCTAAAAAAAAATTACATATTTTTTATTTGTTTTTATTTGTTTTAATATTTGTTTTAAAATTTTTTTTAAATGAAAAAAAACTTAAAAAAATTAATATGGGCCGGGCCGGGCCGGGCTCGGGTTTATCAATTTTCTTTAGGGCCGGGCTTGGACAAAATTTCAGGCCCATATTTCGGGCACGGGTGGGCCGGGCCTAAAAACAGGCTAAAATTTTTTATGCAGGCCAACCCGAACCCGGCCGCCGGCCCATGTCCACCTCTAAGCACACCCTAGCAAAATGTATAATCAATATATTAAAAATTTATCAACATTTTTCTCAAGTTTCATAAGGATAAATATTACACAAATAGCTCTCTAAATATTAAGTATACACCTTCTCAAGTGTAGCTAAATATTTAGCTTACAATTTCTTAAGTACAACTTTCTAAATTTTGAGTTTACACATTCTCAAGTATAAAAATTTAAATTTATACCTTCTCAAATACAATTTCTATGTTTCGAACTTACACCTCCTCAAATACAACTCATTGTTTTGAGTTTATATATTCTCAAATACAACTCACTAAATTATAAGTTTTCATCATATTTAGTACAAGTTACGTACTTTTCCAGGCATTTGATGTTTTGAGCTCACACCTCTTCAAGTACAATTCTCTTATCAAACACTTAGCGCAAAACCTCCACATTGCCTTTTCAAGAACATTGAACCTTCATGTACATGTAACATCTCTAAGCACACCCAAATTTTCATATAAAATTTTTTTAGCTTTTATAAGCATTTACATCACATTCCTATATATTTAGTCACTTTTATGCATTAAACATTAAAAAGTTACGTTAAGTGAAACTCTCTAGCCACCGTACAAAATCATCTTAAAACATATATTTGTTGGTAGTCAAAAACTCCAAACATCTTTTACAACATGAAAGTTAAAAAAAAAAAAAAAAAAAAAAAAAAAAAAAAAAACATTTCACACACAACTCAAGATCTTAATAAGGTAAAAAGATCACAACTAAAGCTCCAAGACCCGGCCCAGGAAAATCGGAACGGTCGGCCCGTTAAACAGTAACGAATTGTTGGGTCTAGAAGGGCGGCTTTTTAACACTTTCCATATCGTACTTGGGAGAGGGAGATTTGAGCTAAGCAGCGAGTCGGGAGGGAGACAGAGTCGAGTCGAGTCGAGTCGACTGAAGCTAATCACTGTTTCAATCGAACTTTCAAATCTTTTGAAGCCAAACCTAATCCATCAGGTCAGTTCTTGAATCATCATTTTCAACTCCGTGTTAATGGTTGTGTTTAGTTTTTGTTTGATTGCTTAGAAAAGTAAGGAAAATAAATGGAAGAGAAAGGAAAAATGAATGACTAATTTTGGTCTTGACTTTGAAAAAAATACAAAATCTGAAATTTAATTCAGTATAAACACTTTCTTTTTCTTGCATGTCCTAAAAGAGAGAGATTTTTGTATCATTTAACAGAAGAAAAAAGATCTCAACAGGTTCACAGCAGCATTTCAACAATGAACAGGTGCGAATTCCTTTCTGGTACCTTTTCTTTTCGTGAATTAAGATATTTTTCGGTGCTTATTTAGCTTTTAATGAAGGATTATCTGCTATAATAATAGGATTTTTGCAACAAAAGCTGGCTCAAATGTTTATAGATTGAGAATTCCTTGGAGGCCATTTTCAAATGATGCTGCCCCACTATTATCTAGCCAAAATGCTGGAAACCCTGAAAAAGTAATTTTTTTTAAAATTTTTTTGTTTGATTATATTTGCTTCCTGTAGTTTCTGGTTTTATTTCATGTTTTATTGGTATTTTGAATTTAAATATAGCTAATTGTTCTTTTGATAGTTCTTATAAGTTTTTTCCCCTTTTAATTTGTTTTATAATTAGTTATATAAATTGGTGTAAAATATTGGATTAAGTTTTTTTTTTTTTTTTCTTTCTTTTTAACATTTTAGGGGAGTGAAGCTAAACAATATGACATTGCAATTGTTGGAGGTGGCATGGTTGGCCTGGCCCTCGCTTGTTCCTTAGGTAGCTAAATTATTTGTATTTTCCCGTCTTCTTATTTCATGCAATTTATATTGTGCTATAGATATGGTTCATTAATTCTGCAAATGTGTAAGCATTCATCCATAGGCATCACGATTGTGATAACACATAGATGCTACTGACACTTGTAAACATGTATAATTAGAACTTGTAATCTTACAGAGCATGTTATTGAGATGATGAAATGTTTTAGTTTTTGTACTATCATGTTAATTTGCAGCTAGTAGACCGTTAACAAGACACTTGAATGTTGCCATCATTGATAGCAATCCGGCTTTGGGGAGAAAACACTTCATTAAGAAAGAAGACCTCCCTGACCCAAGGGTCAGTACAATTACGCCTGCGACTATATCTTTCTTTAAAGGTAACAAACAGACTGCATTAGACAACTTTAATCCTTATGTTGTTGTGACCATTTTGGGAAAATCAAGAAATAGTTGTATGCTAGTATCTTCAAAATATTGAAAAATGTAATTTAAAGTAGAAAGTTAGATATTGGTTGTGTTTTAGTAAAAAACTATAAGATTATGATGTTAGCCATGATTTTTTAAATGAAAGCTGATTGTTTTAGGACTATCACTATTATCTTTAGACCTTCCATCTGTAAGGTAAGCATGCTAGAAAGGGAAAATGTTTGCCTAATTGATTATTAAGCATTGCTTTGACTAGTTGATATTTTCCCTTGATTTCCCATGCTTGTCTGTCATGTTTATTCTGCTCTCAGTAACAGTGGTAGCATTTATTGCAGATATTGGTGCTTGGCAATTTGTTGAGCAGCATCGACATGCCTACTTTGATAAGATGCAGGTGCTGGCTGTTATATTTGCTCTTTTGCAGATGATGTCTTTTTTGTTATGGCCATCTTATTCATTGTCTTTGTTGAAATAAGAACTGTGTCCTATTTCCTTGGACATTGTTGATTTTAAATGGCACCTAGAATGTATTCAATTAAAAAAAATTGCTAACAGATTCATTATACCTATTATAGGTTTGGGACTATACTGGTTTAAGTTATGCAAAATACAATGCTAGGGATGCAGACAAAGAAGTACTCGGGTAAGTGCCTGCTTTAAACCAAAGAGGCAGTTACTATTATCTTTACATGCTAATGCCTATGTGCTGGTTATTGATACAACATTAGGTGTGTTGTGGAAAATAAGGTGCTACTTAGTTCTCTGCTGTCACGTGTGCAGGTATTGATTTGTCGTAAAACCTTTAGCTTAATTATTCTCACTTGAAGTCTTTTTTCTTATCATTTATCCTTTGAACAGATATTTGGCCCTCATATTTCTGCTTCAATGACAAAAAATTGTCCACTTTATATTGAATTTTTTTGTAGGACATTCCCACTAATAATATTGTAAAAATGTGCAGTTTATTTTCTTCTATGGTCATGTTTTACGTTCACAATTGAACCTAGGTAAATTAAATATTTTCAGGAAACAGATTTGCCGAAGAAAATATACCCATCAAGATTGAATTCAATGTCTATACTACCGAATTCTTCATCCTCGGAAGTTGACAGCACATTATCGATGACAGCATTGTTTACTCACGGGCGTTTAGCAAAGTTAGAACTGGAGGATGGGAATAGCCTATACGCAAAGTTGGTGGTAATTGAACTTGCACCTGTATGAGTTATATTGCTCGTTTTGAACATAATAGGATGTCTTGAGATATTTCAGATGACATTTTTCATTCATAAAATTGGTGCAAGTTACATGAGATTTATCTCAGGTAGGAGCAGATGGGGGCAAATCACGAGTTAGAGAGTTAGCAGGATTCAGAACAACGGGATGGAACTACTCACAGAATGCCATCATATGTACAGTTGAACATGATGTAGAAAACCATTGTGCCTGGCAGAGGTTTCTACCTTCTGGTCCGCTTGCTCTTCTGCCAATAGGTGATAAGTTTAGCAATATCGTTTGGACTATGAGCCCGAAAGAGTCATCAGAGTTTAAATCAATAACCGAAGATAATTTTCTGAAAGCTGTAAATCATGCTCTGGATTATGGTTATGGTCCTCATCCTACACCAAGCATATTGGGTAGTTCAGACTTATTTTCTTGGCTCAAAGGAGGTATCTCCAAGTCTACTAATGATTGCTTTGAAATCCCACCAAAAGTAGTCAAATTGGCCTCTGAAAGAATGGCTTTCCCATTATCCTTAAGGCATGCCAACGACTATGCGTCAAAGCGCGTTGCTCTAATTGGAGATGCAGCTCACACTGTACATCCTTTGGCGGGCCAAGGAGTTAACTTGGGTTTTGGAGATGCATCTACTCTTTCCAGTGTCATTTCTGAGGGCATTGCAGTAGGAATGGACATCGGAGAGGTATGTATAAAACAAACCATTGCCTCTTTCTTTCAAGAAAGAATCGTGGATCCTTAAATTGTGGTGTTTTAAACTGTTTCAGGTATCACTACTGAAGAAATACGAAGCGGATCGAAAACCAGCGAATGTAATGATGATGGCAGTACTGGATGGTTTTCAAAAGGCATACTCAGTTGATTTTGGTCCATTAAACATTTTAAGAGCTGCTGCATTTCATGGGGCTCACCATATTTCACCACTTAAAAAGAGCATCATCTCGTACGCCTCGGGGGAGATGAGATTGCCACTATTTGCCTAAAGAAGACCATCATCAAAATAATCACTGATAAATTAGGTTTAGAGTGTTTATTATTATTATTATTGCATCATTACCTTGTACAGGAGTGAATTGTTTTCAGCAAAGCTTTTACGAATAATTGTAAAATTTAACTTCGATATGAGACGAATTACATTAAACAGCTCGGTTATTGAACAAGTAGAATTCAAATATATTTTGATTTAAGTAGTTTTTGCAAAAATATAAATTTTCATTATTTTCAATTTGTATTAAAGAATTATAAGATGAACTTGATTTTGTTTGTTAGATAAAAAGAGTTTAATGGGGCCAATCAAACTGTTCGATTTTTGTATTGAAATGTTAAAAAGATGAAAGCAGACGGCGCTTTCCGTGGTGCTTGCTTTATTCTTTGATTATATTGGTGGTGGTTTGATCCCCTACTCATGAATGTGAGTTATATTTTATGACTAATTATTTACTTTTTTTTTTATACTCTTTAATTTCGATCAAAATAATTTTCTTTTATTTTATGATTAGTTATTTAACTTTTTTGAGTCATATTTTATGATTAATTGTTTATTTTTTTGATACTCCTTAATTTCGATTAAAATAAATTCTTTTATATGTCGTTAAAAAGTAAAATTAATATAAAAGTAAATCTATAATTTACCTCCCGTAAATTAATAAAATTTTAATAAATTAATATAAAAATAAAATTATAATATAATAGCTTTAAAATTTTATAATTCAATTTTAACCATTGACTTTGTCCTAGATTGAAACCCGACTGACTTGTTGATGTGTAATTTATGTTCATTAAAAATAAAATTTGTGTTCAGCTGTGATTTATTTAAAAACCATGCGGATTCGTATTCCTTGAAACAAACATGTTACCATTTAACAATAACTTGAAACAAACAAAGATGAATGATTACAGCATAAATAGATGCGATATATTATAGTCAAATCGCATTTTAAACAATGTTTAAATTAGCTATAAACGTGCTTTGCTGGACTCCAATTCATTTAAGAAATGAAAATAAACATCTTGACAAACAGAAATTATACTGTTCATGAACCATGTCTCATTAAGAAAAGATGAAACCAAAAATATGAAACTTGAAATAGGATTCGTATTTGACATTAAGGTGAACCAGGGCCTCATACAAATATCCATACAACAAAATTTTGGGTATATATGTTGCTGTATTCCATATCTAAATGTCAAAGACATATAAATTGTTATATATTGCATTTTGTATAATATCAAGATCTGCTATACAAGCATATACACAATTGAAGAGGGTAGTTACGTTAAAAATGCTTACAAAAATGTATCCCGGATTAAACGTGCTAACACGCGAGACGATAACCGGCTAATCAACTCAGGAAGAACCCTGGCTGATATGCCTGGCAACACTGGAAGCAATTCCTGGATAACCTGAGCAACATTTACACCCTGTTGATGTTTAACAAAATGAAAAGCAATTAATGAGACATGAAGAATGTATAATAATCGCTAAAAGAGAGATAAGTTTGTTCGTAGCTGGTTTCGATTTGTTAAAACTGCAAACTTTGGAGTACCTGACTTGACGATGTTGATATTGAACTTCCCGCTGTTAAGAATTCGAGAATTTTTTGGACATTATTCAGTATAACTCTGTCTTCCTCGGTTATTGAAGGCAAAAGTCCTGCTGGTTTGAAGGGTCCAACTGTTGGAACCAAGCTAAACACTGGGGCAGCATTTCTTACTCCCAACACTGACATTATTTGAACCAACTGTTCCCTGCTAAGTGCATCAATGCCCTTCACAATCTGCTTAGCAAACCCAGAAACATTAGTTCGATATTTAAGCAACCTCACACCAAAATGTCATAAAGAATTGATGCTCAAAAGGTAAAGCAATTATATAACCGAAGACCAAAAGAGAAACAAGAAGGAACTAGGTAAAGTAACACAAGCGTGCAACCTTCTCAAAGAAAATGATTATAACCAAACATTTTTTTCCCTTCTGAATATAAGATCAGAAATTACCTCATCAAGAAGAAATTCTCGGAAGAAATTTCCCTTCTCAGACAGTAGAAATCCTAAGGCTGCTCTTGTTTGAACAGGTTGCTTTGATTGAGATTCACTTGGTAGAAATCTAGGGAAGGAAATATCTGCTTGCCTTTGTAGAAGACCTAGTTCAGCCATATCCCCATTCAAATTCTCCCCACCTCCACTTTTTGCTGCAGTTATGAAATTCTCAAAGGCTTGCATCACATCAATGAATCTTTCAGCATCAAAAACACCTGATCTCCCATATATTGTATAACGCAAAGCATTCCTTAGCCGCGGGGATTCATCAGTGAGCAGTCTCTGACAATAGAAAATAATACAAGGAAATGGTAAACGTTATGATCAGAAAAACATTGACCAGTTAGGAAGACAAAGCACAACAGCAATGATACAAATGTTTGTGCACTCTTTCATCTTGATCCTATACTTTCGTGATTGGTTAGCCACATGGATCCTTAGACAACCTTAAGAATTGTACTTAATAACATTGATTTGTTACATCAAAAGAAACATGGTATCCTTGAAGCACTCTTCGGCTATCATAATTTAATAAAAAAAAAACTAATGAATTCTCACAAAAAAAAAAAAAAAAAAAAAAAACTAATGAATCAAGCAATTAACTATTTAGTCATCAGAAATTCAAAATAACAATAGTCAGAGCATATTTCACATTATCTTTACACTTATAAATCAATTTATTTTCAAAATAGAATTAGCAAAAACAGAATATTCATACCTGTGCAATATAAGGATAGGCCTCATCCACGATAGCAAAATCAGGATTCCCCACTAAAGCTATTCCTTCCAACACCCCAATTGCCCTAATTATAAGAGCAAAATAAGGAGGTATCCTAAATGGATAATCAAATGTTATCTGCGCCAAATCTGATGCCAGGTCCTGAAAGTTGATGTTTTTTGCACCCCCACCCTCAAGTGCTTGATCAAAAACCTTTGCCAGAACGGGCAAGATTGGCTCTAAATTAACCCCCTCAGGAATGAAATCAAGTTTAACAAAATCCTTAACTATTTCTGGATAGTCCCGGTGGATAAGATGAGCAATTGCTTCAATCATTCCATACTTCTGGTCATCAGTTAATTTTGTCACGAGACCTGTTACAACATAAGTAAACTTTAAACTCTATAAAAATAAAGCCTAGATCAATAAGGTATTATCATAGTAAAAATTTAGCATTTATAACCATAATCAACATGATATCAATAGTTTGTAAAGAGAAATACTAGACAATTATTGGAGGACAACCACATATCAATCTCTCACCAATGAAGTAACTCAATCTATGTGATGCCATTAAACATGTTGACAAAAAATCTTTAAGCATAAATTCTTACCAAAGTCGAGTATGGCTAGCTTTCCATCAGGAGTACGGATCAAATTCCCAGGATGTGGGTCAGCGTGGAAAAACCCGGTATCAAGCAACTGAAATCAAAATGGGTAAGCCACACAGATTAGATAATAAACTTAGGAGTTTCTGTGATGTAGAACACTGAAATTTATACCACTGTTTAGTAGCAACTATAAGTACACAAACAACTGATAAGTGCAGAAAGGAAGATGAAGACATATTTGAGTAATGGTTATTGATGCTAATGCAGAAACAACGCCAATATTAACATTTATGAGAGAAAGACAACTACCCTTGCCGTTTGATATTCAGCTTCAGGACATTCAAACAGAAAAGGAAAGTTAAAACCAGCCTTCTTTTTCATATATTTATATATATATATATACACACACACGAGAGGTTCCTTCTCTTATCTCAATATAACTAGCTAAACGAAAGTGAATATTAGAACTACAATTAAAGTTCAACAAGTTCCTAAATGTACAGGATAGGATTAAACGTCTAAGGAATTGGCTAGTGTTTTTGAAATTAAAGCAGGAATAAATAACAATACTACCACTCTGAGAAAATGAAACTGTTGCCACCATCTCTCGCATTTATCCTCCTTATCATCAATAAGTTGAAGCATCAATGTTTGACAGGCTAAGGCAACAAATCCAATTTTAAAGCTAATTAACCAAAAAAAGTGAGAAATAAGTAACATAGATGCACCCAGGAAAGACTGACATGAAAACCAAGTTTCTTACTTGACCCATGTGTCCCCTAGACATAAACTAGGATGACAAGAATAACGTAGTATATTACCTGCTTTAGGTAGCATATCACACCAACATTGACCAATTCACCAACATCACTTTCTGTACTTTGTGATAGCTTCTCTCCTTCGATCCACTCTGTAGTAAGAACCTTCCTTGATGTGTATTTCTGATAAGTCCTTGGTATAACAACCTGAAAACAAAAATAGTCAACCTATTGATTTCACTAAATATTCTTAAGAAACTAACTAAAAAGAACGACTTGAAGAAATAACTTCTTTTAGTCAGAATTACATAATCAGACTAGTTTCTCCAAAATCAGGAGCCACTTCAGCAGACATTAGAAAGTAATGTGTTCAAAAAAATACCATACTAACCTGTGGAAGGTCCTTACGCATCATTTCAGAAAAGAGTTGTCCATTTTCACCCTCGTTAATATAATCTAGCTCCTCAAAGAATCGTGCAGCCCATTCATCAACCAATCCAACCACATCTATGGAGATCTGGAATGGTAAGGGAAAGCAAGCAATGCATGGAAAAGTATCAATATTACAGCTACAGAATATAGAGGCCTCTTTATAAGAAGGAAAAAGTTGGCAAAAAGCTAAACGTAAACAGATACATTATATACCTGAGGAAACTTTCGGAGCACCAAACCCAAGTTTCTTATGATGAACAAATCAACAGTCACTGTCTCAAGAACAAAAGGCCTCTGCACTTTGACAGCAACCAGATCTCCATTCTCTTTCAAGCGTCCTTTATATACTTGTCCAAGAGATGCTGTCCATAGGTATCCACACATTGTTTCAAGTATTTATAGTTGGAATAGCACGTAAAAACTAGTAAAATTATCTCTATAAAATAAATAAAAAAGTACGTATATATGTACACATGCGACATATATTCAAGCTGAGATTACCAGCAGCTATTGGCGAAGAGGAAAGTTCAGAGTAGATTTCTTGCCATGGCTGACCAAGTTCCTCTTCAATAAGAGCCATTGCAATGTCATCTGGAAATGAAGGAACCTTTGCATATGAGCAAAGAAAAGTCAGTTATAATAATAGACTTACCATACCCCCCTTGAAGAAGTATAAAAAATATACTAATGCTGACCAGCAATATCCAAGTTACGGAATGTTGTCAGCATTTTTGGAGGAAAAAATAACCTTTCGAATTAAAATCCCTATCATGTGATAATTGAGAGACATTTCAATTTCCTAAAATCCATTGGTCTGCAAACTGATATGGTATTGGAACAAAAAACAAACAAATAAATAAATAAATTGCATCTCACATTTGAATTCTATCAAAAAGGGTAGACAATATGGGTGCAACAAGTCTGCCATCTAGTAGAGGTATTTCTGAGATTGAAGACTATAGAGGAGTTCATCCCAAGACAACAATATCTAAAAACAGTCATCAGAACTAAGTGGTGGACTTGTTATCACATTATCCATCTCACCTATAATTGGTCTAAATGTAAGAACTAAAACTCTCTACTCCTAATAAGTTATTTTTTTTGGAAAACGTTTGAGCCATAGAAGAAGAAGAAGAAAAGAACTGATTCAATATGAAGAAATGCCAAAGTGATAATTCTACCTTATCACAAAGCTTTTGCAGCTCCATCATGGCAACAGGAGAAAGTATATCTGGTCGAATGCTCAATGCTTGCCCAAGCTTTATATACGCAGGGCCCAAAGAGGTGACAATTTCCCTTAATTCAATAGCTCTAGCCACTTCATTCTGTTAATAAAACAGAAACAAATTTGAACATGAAAATTTATGCGTGCATTTAGATGCTAACAAACACACACAAACAGCAAGGGAAGCTTAAAAACTTTAACGAAAGGTAGAATCATTTATAAAAATAATGTCACTTAGTAGGATATTTAGAAATTAGAAGCTAACAGGAAAAGAAGGTGATAGAGAATTGTGTGTTCACCTCTTTGACCTTCTTGTTTACCACATCCATAGCCAAGCGTGAGAGGAAACCCCCAGCAACAGATAGTAACTGTATGATACGAGTTGCAACAGCACGAGGCCGTTTCCCCCAGTATGCTGAGATGCTAGCCGGATCATATGCCAAAGGTAAGAACTCACTGCTTTCATCAACCTATGTAACGAGAAAATGATTTATGCTTGACCAGCCAAAAATTTAGGCATAGCAAAATAAAGGAATGGCAGACTAACTAGAAATTGCAAGCCCATTAAATGTTGTCAGCTATAGCATCACTAAACCAGCCCTAATGGCATTAAACTTTTCAAAAGCTTTCAAAATATTTCATTTTCCGAACATGAAATGAGTTGTCCCCTGTACTAAAACATCAAGCTCAGAGAATAAAAGTAGATTAGAAGTCTAGAATTCAAACATGACAGATATATGCTACAATAACTGTATTTTTACCTCAACCAACCGAAGCTGAATGTTGTCATCAGCAAACTGTGAATCCCGTAAATTTTGGCCACGAAGTCCTCTCATTAGTATAGCCAAATCTTCATTTTCTTCCATTTGTGCTCTCACTCTTTTTATTTCCTGTGAAACGTCTCCCATCCTCTGGTAGCTCAATTATCACCAAAGCAAATAAGTAAAAGAACACTAAAACATTGACCAAAAGCAAAATCAGCAATTCAAGAAATTAAAAGTTTTATACTCATTAGTAATTAATATATAACATAAACTCTTCCGTGTGCATAATTCAGTAAAAGACCAAATGAACCGACCGACCAAATTAATTTGAGCTAAATTAACTAATATGGATTATGGTATAAACTTTTTAAAAATTTTGGTTATCACTTAATTTGAATAGAAATTTAAAAAAATAATAAAATTGTCCAAAAAAAATATAAAACGTTATATTTATAATCTTTATTAGATTTATTAAGTTTTATATGTAGAAGTTTTAACTTATTATAAATGTGCTTTTGTAGGGATTCATGTTTAACTGATAAATATGTATTAGATTATTATACTTACTAAAAAGAATTAAAATGTGATTTTAATTCATCGATGGTAGAGTTGGATTAATTATCAAAATAATTGTGGTTAACTACCGCTAAACTTTTTATAATTCGGGCGGATTATTCGTAATAGAAAGTAACAATTCAATTAATTCGATTAACGATGTTTTCGACTGAACAGACAGACCAATAGTTACACAATGGTATTCACAATAAATAAATAAATAATACTTAATTTTTTTTTTTCATTTTTCATTGACTGTCTCAGCAACCAGACTAAAGTTTTGACCACGTGAAATCAAGTCTCATTTCACCAAAAAAAAAAAAAAAAAAAAACTATTTCCAACAAAAATAAGTATTGATTTTTTATTTTTTACCGTAGAAACTCCGTTCACAGACTTTTTAGATGAGGAGGACTTGGAGGAGCCATTGACGTTGTTGTTTGAAGGAGAGGACTGAGATGGAGTCTTACGAGTGGGTTTAGGGTCGGTTGCTACAGCGAGAACCGGTCTGGTTCGAGTACGAATAGACACTCTGTTAGAGCGCGGGGAAGAGAAACGGACGGGATCGATACCGCAGTAGACGAGCCGCGGCGGCGCTGCTGCGTCCATGGCGGAATCAACGATGGAAACTTCTTTCTAGAGAGAGAAACACAACGAATTTTAGAGAGGGAGAGGAAGATAGTTCTGATTTCTGAATCTGAGGAATTGCGAGGGGCAAACAGAAAAAAGAGTGCATTTTAACGCTTTTTTTTTTTTTTGGTGTTTAGGGGGAACGAATGAGGGCCTGGCCGTCGGAGGAACACGTGGCAAAAGCTGGAGCAAGGAAAGGCCATTATTTAATTTTTTTTAAAATATTATTATCTCTAAAATATTAACCGTTGGTTTCCCGCGGGCGAGTGCCTAGTGGTAGTGGGATGGAATGTGTAAATCGTTTTCCCTTTTTATTATTATTTAATGGCATAATAATTTTTGTGGCCCTCCAACTTTATAAAAAATTTATTTTAGCCCTCTAATTAATTTTTTGCCTCTTTTAACCTTTGAATTTATATTTTTTCAAATTTACCCAAAATGGATGGAAAAGTTAATATTTGCTAACTTTGCTGACGTGGCATACATGTGAATTATTGTATGGATGACATGTCAGCATTTAATTATTTTTTAAAATTTTAAAATATTTAAAATATATATTGTTAATAATTTTAAAAATAATTTTTATAATTTTTAAAAAAATTTAAGTTTTAAAAAATTAATTAAATATTGACTTGTTATCCACATGATAATGTACGTGTACGTCACATTAAGAAAATAAAAAATGTTAACTTTTTCATCAATTTTATGTAATTTAACAAAAAAATTTAAGTTTAAAAGCTATAAAAAATAGAAAATTAAAAAGAAAACTAAAATAACTATTTTTAAAGTTGGAAGCGAAAAAAGTTATTATGTCTTAATTAGCAACATTTATATGCATTTAAATATTTGTACTATTACTAAAAGGGTTAATTGATATATTAATAGAGAGTAATGGTATTAGAGCTGATTATGGGCCGGGTCGGGCCCGAACATAATTCTAGACCCGTTTTCTAGGCCCGGGCTCGGCCAGGCCCAAAATATAGGCATAAAAATTGTCCAAACCTGGCCCAAAATAAAATTGCTAAGCCTAATCTCGACCCGGCTCGGCCCATATTGTACTATTAGTAAGAGAATTTAAGTTTAATTTTTGGAGATAATATAATTGGAAAGTGCAAATACGAATTTTAAAATAAATAATTTTTAGGACAATACAATAGAAATGTAAGATTTATTTTTTTTACATCAATTTTATATAAATATATATATTTCGAGGATATGTCATAATTTAATTAATTATTTTTGGATTAAATTTTTTAAAAGGAAATTGATTAATATTTTTAACTAAGCAGTATCTGTAATAAATAAATATTATTTTGAGGATATTTTATATTTTAATAAATCTAAAAAAATACAATCACACGATAAGAGTATTGAAATCTAAAAATTTAAAAAAAAATCTTGATCATTATTATTTAACTGTTGTCATTTTAATCAAAACTGTAATTACTTTTATCTTAATTTAAAATAAAATTTGTCACACGACATCGTATGCGCGTCCTAGTCTACTATAAAAAAAATTAGAACAATAGATTAATAACTCTAAAAAAAAAATAGTAAATTAGCCATGAGGTAAAACATTTTACGTATTTTTTTAATTTTTACATGATTATTTTTTTAAAAAAAATTCATTCATCATTTATATTTTATTTACTTTTTACATGTTAAATGTTGGGAATATTTAAAAATGTTTAATTATTTACTTAATGAATAAAACTTTTAATCGTTATATTTAATTATTTAAAAAATTTTAAAAAAATTCAAATTCTTATAAAAAAAAACACCAAGATTAATCAACTTAAATTCAAAAAGAAAAAAAATTAATGTGATATATTTATCTATTTAAATTTATTTTTATTTATAATTTAAACTAATTTTTTATTTTAATTTCATACCCATTGTATATGTATTGTTATATTATTAATTTCAAACATTACCTTTCATATGTTATTTTTAAATACACACTTGTGTCATAAGTACGTGATTTACACACACACTCTTATGAGTATGATAAAATTTTTACTACTTATATTTAAACACTTCATAAATTATTGTCACCCTTAACCTGATCTCCATTTTAATTATGAAAAATTACAAACCCAAAAATTAAACACGTGTTATTTTAGTAAACCCAAAAATCATATTTTTAGTAAAAGAAATAAAAATAAGTAACCTCGTAAAGAAGAGTTTGCATCATCGCCGTCCATGGGATTTAATAAAAAAATATTTTTTAAATAAAAATCATACGTTTAATTTGTATTTTTAAATTTAAATTTAAAAAATTATTAATCACATTTTATTTTTCAAAATATTATTTAAATTGTTTTTTATAAACACTTTTTGAAACTGATGTATATATATTTTGAATTAATATTTAATACATTAATAATATATATATTTTAATTTTACAAGTAATTTTAGAAAATTTTCATGTGAATTTTTTTAAATATTTATTCTTTTAATATTTCATTTTACCCTTATAAAATAGTAGAACACTAGTGAATCCATTAATAGTGTTATGCATTTTTTTTTTAAATTTCCCTTTAAGCAATGAAAGTGCTACGTTTCATATTATTATTGGCTGAAAGGAAATTTGCTTAGTTTTTATCTCGACCACGTATACTGAAGAGATTTTTGTCTTTGTTCTCCCACTGTTTTGGAATTTCCAGACCAAGCAAAATCAATTTAACAATGACATTAACTTCATCTATATATTTCATTTTTAATTAAATTGAATGGTTTCAAAATGAATAATATTTGATGTATTATCGGTGTATAAGTCTCGTGCATCGTTAATGAATAATAATATATCATTATTAAATTAAACAAAAAAATCAGAGGATCTGTAAATAAATATTAATAATTTTATTTAAACATAATTAAACATTAATAGTGACTATTACAAATAAATATTTAAGATCTTAAGTTTAAGGATTTAAGGTCTAAGGTTTCGGATTTTGATTTTAGAGTTTTAGCATTTACTTGTAATATATTTAATTTTTTAAACATAACTAAACATTAATAGTGGCTATTATAAATAAACATTAATAACTTTCAGTTTTAATATCATAAGTTAAAGGATTTAGAGTTTAAAATTTTAGGTTTAAAGTTTAGAGTTTTAGCATTGATTTATAATAGTCACTATTAATGTTTAATCATGTTTAAATAAAGTTATTAGTATTTATTTATAAGCCCTCCACTATTTCTTGTTTAATTAATAATAATATATCATATTATTATTCACTAAAAAGTAAATAAAACTTATTAAAGTTGTGTATCAATTTTATAAGACTTATAACTTAGTTTTAGTATTTTTTAAAAAATATAATAATAAATTTGTTTTTGTTTCTCGGGTACATAAAAGAAGGTAAGAATTTTTTAAGTTTGTTTAAAAAATTTAAATGCACAATCCAATTAAAAAAAAACACTTTGTAGATAATTATAGACATATATATTATTTGTGAACTTCGCTTTTATTATTATTAGTTAAATTTGATTCTCGATATTTTAAGAAGTGTTAAATTTAATCATTAATTTTTCAAAAAGGTTGAATTGTTGTTTTTTTTAAAATAAAATCATTAATTTTTCAAAAAGTTTGAATTGTTGTTTTTTTTAATATAAATACTAACTAAAACGTTAAATTAAATTTAAACAAGTAGTTCGCATGGTAATCATGTGCACTTTATACTATGTTTTTGAATTTTTATAAACTTCTTAATTTTTTTGAATTTTTATTTTAGTTTTTAAAATATTTTTATAAATTACAAAATATTTGTTGATGTGACATATAAAACAAATAGTAATATATCAATATAAAATATTGGATTGTCACGCCAACATTATTAAAAAAAATTAACATTTTAATTATTATTTTAGTTAAGAAAAGTGGTTTGATTCTTTTTGAGATATTAATCATCCAATTTACCTCAACTAAATTAATCATTATACAAAAAAAAAAAACTATTATTAGAAATTGTACTTAAAAAAATCTATTAACATGTTTTAGTCTATTAAGCTGATAAAAGATTTTTTTTTTTTTGGTGAAAAATAAACGAAAATACAATTTAAAACCTCCTAAGAGATTCTAAAAGCTTTATCTTGTTGAATAAATATGTTGACCAAATCAGGAGGTGCTTCAAAAATCTAGAGAGGTGATTTCCAAGAAAGATTGATTTTTGCCAATTGACAATTGATTTTTGCCAATTGATTTGCGATTAAATTACATTCCCTGTTAACATACTTAATTTCCCATTAGCCTTCAAATCGCAAAAGTCTCTTAATTCTTCTAAGCACGGTAATGCCTGAATCCACTGATACTTCCATGGATAAAGCCTTTACCACTTCTAGACTATCAGTCTGAATTCAGAATTTTTATAACCCTTGCTTAATAAAATAAGAACCCCATCAAGTACGCCCTAAAGTTCTGCTTCCAAAGGTGAGTATCTACCCAGATAGTGATTGAGCCCAAAAATCCAATTGCCATTTAGGTCTCTAATCACACCTCCCGCTGAGGCATTTCCTGAACCTCTAGCGACTGCTCCATCAGAAAAAAGGTGAATCCAATTATCAGCCAAGTGATGACGAACTCTAGAATTGGTTGCAGTAGATTTGGCTTCGGCTAAAAATGGTTCAAAATGTTGAGCCCAACTGAGAGAAGTTTTAATAATCTCATATGCCGTCCAATTAATGTTTTGGAAGATGAACAGATTCCTATTCTTCTAAAGCCTCCAAGCAACTATCCCAAAAATCCGCGACCAAGTGACTTCCTTATCCTGCAACTTATCATGACAACAAAGATTAGTGTGAAACCAAATTTGAAGGGAATCAGAAAAAACCTGGAAACCTTCTCTGCGGGAACAACGAGCCTCCAAAC
The DNA here is from genome assembly GCA_025503065.1 of Gossypium bickii. Classification (NCBI taxonomy): domain Eukaryota; kingdom Viridiplantae; phylum Streptophyta; class Magnoliopsida; order Malvales; family Malvaceae; genus Gossypium; species Gossypium bickii. The sequence continues at coordinate 91,890,235 of CP106720.1, forward strand.
TTCCTTAGCCATTGAGCAATCATGGAGAACATGCAAAATATCCTCAGTGTCATGCCCATAAAGAAGGCACACACTACTTTGTCCAAAACCTCTCCTAACTTGTTTAGAATTTGTAAGAAGCCTCTGTTTGGCTACAAGTCATAGAAAAAGACGAACTCTTTGAGGGCCTTGGTAATTCCAAACAGCCTTCCAGTCATCATCATTAGTATTTCAGGAGCTCTCTTTTATGGCCCAATAAGCACTTCGAACAGAAAAGGACCCTGAACCAAAAGGAGACCAGATAATCTTATCTACTCCCCCATCAGGATGAGGAGGGGGAATAGTAGCTATGCGATTAATTATGTCCTTAGGTAGCCATAAACGAAGCAAATCCAGATTCCAAGTACCATCAGGGAGCACCCAAACTCTCAAAGAACACTCTAGATCAAGACTAGAGTGAGCCGAGACATAAGAAAAAAAATGACCAACATCAGGAATCCAAGAATCTTTCCAACCACGGATTGTTGCACCGTCACCAACAGACCATATGAGATTCTCATGAAAAAAGGGCCATGCCTTAGAAAGGGAACGCCAAAGATGAGAACAAGTACTCCTGCAAATGTTATCAGGAAGCTGATTCTTCCATCCATATTTCGAACGAAGAACACGAACCCAAAAAGCATCCTTTTGAGAGATAAGATTAAACCTAATTTTCATAAGGAAATGGTTATTCTGATCATGAAAATGCCGAAACCCAAGTCCTCCACAAGATCTAGGTTGGCAGATGGAATTCCATCCAACCAAATCATTATATTTAAGCTTCTATATTGTTTCTTAGTAGAGATATAATTAAAGTTTAGTTCAAAATTAATATTATATTTAAGTTTACCATCCGTCTCCCATAGTGCTAATGCTTCTCTAGAATAAAGTTCTATCACCCAAATAAAGGCCTATCACAGTTCCCTTAAAGGTTTATAGTGCTAATGCTTATTTAGAATAATGTTCTAATCACCCAAATAAAACCCTATCACAATTCCCTTAAAAGGTTTGAATTCAGGTGCGTTTTATAAGTGAACAATCTTTAGCCACTAGACCAATCAAGGGAGTTCATCCTTCCATAATAATGCACTCTTTGTTTTCATGATCCTTTTATATCCTTATTCTATCCGAAAGTATTTTTTAAACTTAAAATTAGACATAGTATAGTTTTACTTTGAATTTAATTGAAAAGAAAAGGTATGGTAGATGTCAAGCCCGTTTATAAACCAAATTTCATTTGGTACATTAGGTCTTACTTCTACTTTTTTTTTTTTTTGTTTTTCCGAGTATTTATATTTGACATTTGCATCATAGTCATACTTAGATATGAATACAAGGCATATAAAATCTTTAATTAACAAATTTCAAATACAGAGAGTAAAACCTGGCTAAATTTAGTTGTTGATAAAATGATTTTGTTAGCTAAGTGGTCCTGTCAAGCAAAGAGCTAACCAAAAACACCCCAGTTGGGATGATTAAATTTTCTGCTTAATTTTCTTTATATATGACCATGTCTCTTTTTTAAGAAGTAATCATATTTTGGACAGAAACAAAGACACTATAAAACCCCTCACTTGTTTTTCACAAAACTAAATCATATTATTCAAGAATTTTAGTTGATCACTTCTAGAAATTTCCAGGTAGCTGTGATTGAATATGTGTAATACTATATGTATCAAACCACCAAATAGTTGAGAAGGTTCATTCATTGTTTCATATGAACAAGTCAAATCTGTTGATTCTTCTGGAAGTTGGATTTCCTTTGTTATTTTATAGGATTAAACTAATTAGTATGGGAATACATACATAATAGGGCTTGTGCCACATTTTTCATTTGCTTCTCATCATCTCCTAGTCTAGACAAAAAAACATGGAATTTGACAATGTTTGATTTGAAAAACTAAGAAGAATCTAAATGCTTTCTCATTAGGTTAAACGACCCAACCACCAAATAGAATTCGATTCATTTTTATAGTAGACAAAAAAGAAAAAGATTCTCACCAAACCATACCAATCGTTTCAAAGTGCCTTAAAACCCTTTTCATATCATAATCAGCAATTTAAGTGACCTACTTGTTCCCTAATAAATGATCCTCAAATATGTGACCTATATTTCTTCAATTCCTTCAATATGATGGATCAAATATAACAAGAACTAAAGAAAGATAGATCAATAACCGGTATAATGTATTTGGAAGATATTTGAAAGATCATATCCTGAGTATGCATTGAACATGAATGTCGAACATGGTAAGATCCATAAGAAAAAAAATAACAAGTCAAAACAACCAAGTCAATAACATTTCAAAAGAAAAAAGGGAGGGGGGGGAAGGGATATGCAGGCATCCAAGTATTTCTCCATTACAACATGAGACAAGAAATCCTTCAATGGAACTGTAACCTATACAATCAACCAAGATACAAAGTCTCCCTCTATCCTACTATATGGCAAGCGAAGGGAGAAATATGCGACCTAAAACAACAAAGTAAAACAAACCAATCTATCGAGACTCCAGTCAGCAAGGCAGCAAAAAGCAGAACAAGGGAAATCCAAGACAGATTTTAACAATTGAAGCCGTGGCAGACAGACAACACAATGATAAGAATCAAGGCAATCAGGATACCCAAAACGATCAATTTTATCTTCATATTCTGAAGCCACATCTTTCTCCTCATCTTTGTTCCCTGCTGCCTAAAATCTTGGGCCTGTAATTCAATTTTAAATTAAATGCACCCTCCATCAGCATATGAGGTATAAAGAAACCATTCCATACAAAATATTTACAATAGAAACTTAGATTGAGAAAAATTATAATAATTTCTAGACTTGATAAGGAAACAACTTTACCAAAGCACAAAGCAGTCGTTTCAGTTACCCAAAAAGTATAGACTGAATAGGACTAACCTGTGAGCGAAGGTTCTCAGTTTTATCCACCAGCAACTCAATCTTCTCACCACGGTCAAGGACCTGGTCAAAGAAAAGCGTTACTAACAAAAAAGAACAACACACCACATGCAACATATCTAAAGTTTCATTCTGTTTTGTATGCCATGCCTGGCAAGTTGCAAGTACGAAAAGCTGGCTACGCATCTTGCCATGTATTAACCCTCAAAACTACATGTGAACAGTGCTAGAGTTAGCAGCAGCCTATTACCTTCTCGATGTTTTCCATCATAACACCCTTGACTTCAGAAACTTGAGCCTTCACTTTAGCAAGTTTGCTGATTTCTTCAGGATGGTCCACACAGTACTGCATATGCTCCTTCAATTTGGACCTATTATGTATAAAGTGCTAAGCATGTTTCCAGAAAATAAAAATAAATAAATCTATGAGAAGATACATAGAGAGCTAGATACCCAAATTCTCTATTCAGACTTTTGGCCGTAGCGGTTGCAGCCTTTCCTCCACCATATCTCTTGTTGAAGTCTTCCTTAACTCTTTCCAGAAATGCAATTGGAACTTGCCTGCCAGCAGATTCAACAGCAACTACACAATAGGCTGCAGCACCAAAAGCATTTCATAAACTGAGTATATGAAATATGAAATTAAGAAATTACAAGTTATTAAAAATTCATTGATGATTCTTTTCCTACTGAAGCCAAGTTCAACAAAATCATACCAGAAGTCAGCATGTAGAACTATAATTAAAAGCATTTAGGAAAGGAAAGGATCCCTCCCTTCCTCTGAAATAAGGAAATTGATTATGCATGTAATCAACGGCTTCAAAATTAATATACACACTCTTGTTAGTACATTCACCCAAGTAGCAGCTAAAAGAAAGCAGCCAGCTGTAATGTATAAATGAGCACAACATGGATATGCCCCATCGACAGGTATGATTCTTTGGTTGAAAAGATGATCATGACAGCGGACACTAATTTTAAATGTCTTCCAAGGAGTTCCATTTTTTTTCCTTGTTTGTTACCGGTTATCGCTTCGCAAGATCCCTCTGCTTCCCAGCATTTTTCTTTACTTTCTATATATTAAGCATTCATTTCGTACTACCAGCTTAGCACCCAGATGCAGAGCACATGCACATGCATTCATATAGATAAAATTAAACCTGCATCAGACCAGAACGCTTCTTGCAATTTGCAAATTATGCGAACCTATAAATGAGGTTAGAATAACCAGATGATGTTTTAGACTCATCTAATTAATGACCCAGACCGTATATTACATTAATTTGCCTATCCAAAAAAAGGAAAATGGAAGACATCACCCTCTAAAGAAGAATATTACAACATCCGTCATTAACATAACAGTTCAGATTCTTAATCATGTTTCATACATCCAAACAAAACATCATTGCGTACCTAAACATTTATATAAGAACACATTATTATCCCCGAGTCACACCAAGAAAACCTTCTCTGTAAGGGTGAATAATGAATACATTTAATGGCTTCAAGTAATCTATCTTTGCTTCGTTTTATTTATTCACACTAGTTACACGAGTATATGCACATGTCAAAATGAGATAAAATCAAGGAAATCAACGTAAAAAGAAGTCGCAAAAATGAATCCATACATCTTTTTCCATACAATCAACAGCTTAAATTAAGTCCCTTCCCCCCTCTCTTCCCCTTGGTAAAACCAAACAGAACATAGTACAAAACTAAGAAATGAAAACAAATCCATGCAAAAAGACCTTGCAAATCAAAACTAAGCCTAGATCCAACACATGGCAATACCAATCAACACATAGAGAAAAGCCAAATCAAAACTAAACAACAAAAAGATCGCACGCTGATTATCTTATTTGAAATCATTAACCAAACAATCCGATTTTTAAAGAACAAAAAAAGTCAACTATCTTAAAAAAAAAGAAAAGGATCAAGATCGCAAATCGCAAATCGCAACCAAACAAAAAAAGAAGTTTCTTACTGAATCCATCTTCAACGAGGTAATTGAAGGTATGGCCATCGCAGGTATAGGTGAACTTGTTGTTAGAAGCAGGGAGTTTCTGGAGACATTGAGCGGCGATACCGGTGAAATTACCGGTGAACTCGGTGTACTCGGCGAGTATCACAGTTCCGCGAGCCACGAAGCTGTAGATCAAAGACTGTTGCCCCATCTCTCAAAACCCTAACCCTCAAGCAAAGATTCAAATCCGCAAAGGTTGAAAAATCAGTGAGAGATGACTTCGGAGGGTCGATGGGATCCGAGAAGATATAGAAAAATGAAGAAATGCTGGATTTTATGCATACATATATATACACACACGTAGGAAATTTGTTTGTACGTATTAAATCTAGGAATTTTGAATTTGATTACTGTCACGCGGTTTTTATTTTTTATTTTTAATTTTAAAAGGGTTAATATACTATTTTGGTACCTATATTTGACTTTAATGTCCAATTTGGTACTTGAATTTTGTGTCTCAATTTGGTACCTGAGTTTGGCTTCATTGTTCAATTTGGTACCTGAGTTTTTTCTAATTGATACTTGAGTTGAGTTGTTTTTTGTCCCGTACAAATAACTTAGTTTGACTTTAATGTTCAATTTTATACTTGAATTATTCTTTTATCCTAATTAAGTAACTATGTTTAGAGCAAATGTGTTAAATATTTAGTGGGCCACATAGTGTTGTTTAGTTTAGGTATCAAATTAAACATTGAAGTCAAACTTAGATACTAAATTAGGACAAAAAAATTCAAATACCAAATTGAACATTAAAACCAAATATAAGTACCAAATTATATTAGACTTTTTAAATTTCTTCCTTTTCGTTATTTGTTCAAACAAACAGCTGTATCAGGATAATTTACATTTTATGAATAAAATAAAATAAATAGAAATATTCATAAATTTATATAAAATATGATATTTAAAGATTTATATGTCAAAAAAGAACCTTTAAAAATGTACAAAAATAAATTAAGTCTCTATAGCCCCTCCCGTTGACTAAAATAATCAATTAAAATGTGATACCACGTTTATTGTTAAAATAAATTGACATGGTCAATTAGATGATAACATGTGACAACTTATGATTTAATCTAATATTTTCTCATAAAAATATTAAAAAATTAGAAAAAAATTTATTAAAAAATCATTAAAAGTAGTTTTTTTTATAAAATTACTATATATTAAAAATATTAAAATTATATGCACTTATAAAAATAATTATGAAAATAATAAATACTTATTTATATCATAAAGAATATAAAATTTTAACATCAAAATTATTTTTTTCTTTTTAAATGTCTTTTAATTGGTGGTCAATAAATGAAGAATAAATTTGAATTTAAGTAGAAATAAAAAAATAAAAGGCCAAGCTTAAACAAAGGGAGTGAAAATCTCTACACCATTCACTAAATAAAAGGAAATTAACACAAAAACAAAAACCATAGTTTTAAACCATTCAACAAGTCAACACAGTTTCAACCCTTTAATTTCTTCAACCAAGAACTACAAATAAACATGGTTTAAAACGTTAATCCCAATTTTGAATCCAACATTAATAAACTTTTTTATTTTTAAAAAAAAGTGCATTTTGCACATTAGAACAAAATAAAAAATTGCTTTGTTTAGCTGGTTAAAAGCTAACCAAAGCAACTATCAACATCAACAATGGCGACATCCAAACCAAAGAAAACGAATACAGCCCAATCATCATCTCAGGGAGTAAAATTTGCTCGTAGGACAGCGAGTGGCCGGATTGTGAACTTATCCAGGGATGATGATATGGATGTCACCGGCAATCAATCGGGCCAAAATGATTACATCAATTACACTGTGATGATGCCACCTACGCCTGATAACCAACCCTCTACGGATTCTCATGGTGGGGATGGGTTGAAAGAAGATAAAAGGATGTCGGTAATGAAGTCTGCAAATAATAAGTCAATGTTGTTAAGGAGCCAAACAGGGGATTTTGATCATAGTCGTTGGTTGTATGAGTCCAAAGCCAAGTATGGGATTGGGAATGCGTATTGGCAAGAGGATGATCAATTTGGAGTAGATGGTGGTGTATCAATGTCAGATTTTATGGATAAGCCATGGAAGCCATTGACGAGAAAGGTTCCGATTAAGTCTGGCATTCTTAGTCCTTACAGGTTCTTGATATTGATACGTTTGGTGGTTCTTTTCTTTTTCCTTGCCTGGCGTTGGAGGAATCCCAACCCGGATGCAATGTGGCTATGGGGTATGTCATGTGTGTGCGAGTCATGGTTTGCGTTTTCTTGGCTATTAGACAGTCTTCCTAAGCTCAACCCTATTAATCGAGCCACTGACCTTGCTGTCCTCCATGAAAAGTTCGAACAGGTTTCTCCGTCAAACCCGACTGGTCGGTCGGACTTGCCGGGTGTAGATGTCTTTGTCTCTACGGCTGACCCTGAAAAGGAACCTCCCCTTGTCACTGCCAACACCATTTTATCCATCATGGCTGCTAATTATCCTGTGGAAAAACTCTCTGCCTATATTTCAGACGATGGTGGTGCCATTCTCACGTTTGAGGCCATGGCTGAGGCAATTCGTTTTGCCGAGGTGTGGGTGCCATTTTGTCGAAAACATGACATTGAACCTAGGAACCCAGACAGCTATTTCAACTTGAAAACCGATCCAACCAAGAACAAGAAACGGCCTGATTTTGTAAAGGACAGGCGTTGGATCAAAAGGGAGTATGATGAGTTCAAGGTAAGGATCAATGGTCTCCCTGAGACGATACGTAAAAGATGTGATATGTACAACTCTAGGGAGGCAATAAAAGAGAAAAGTCTTGCCAAAGAGAAGAACGGTGGGACACTGCCACCGGATTTCCAAGTGGAGAAGGCCACTTGGATGGCCGACGGCACCCACTGGCCTGGGACATGGCTCAATCCAATTGCTGACCATTCCAAGGGAGACCATGCTGGAATCTTGCAGGTATTTTTCTTTTCGAATTTTTCAATCAAACTAATGGAACCCATTTTGTTTTAAAGATGATTGAATTATGGAATGTGTGGTAGGTGATGAGTAAATTCCCAGAACCTGATCCAGTGATGGGTCAGCCAGATGAGAAAAGGTTAGACTTCACAGGGATTGACATAAGGATACCAATGTTCTCGTATGTTTCAAGGGAGAAACGTCCAGGTTTTGACCATAACAAGAAGGCTGGCGCCATGAATGGAATGGTTAGAGCTTCAGCGATATTGTCCAATGGACCTTTTATACTCAATTTGGATTGTGACCATTACATCTATAATTCGATGGCCATCAAAGAAGGGATGTGCTTCATGATGGACCGTGGCGGTGATCGTATTTGCTATATTCAGTTCCCACAACGGTTTGAAGGGATTGACCCTTCAGATCGATACGCTAATCATAACACTGTCTTCTTTGATGGTATTATTTCAAATATTCAAACATACCGACTCTTACTCCAACTTGAAAACTGAATTCAGTTCACCCCTACTCCTACTAACCCCAATTTATAATTGTAATTAAACCAAGTTCTGACACTGACCATATTTTTGGGTGACAACAGGAAGTATGAGAGCACTTGATGGACTTCAAGGGCCAGTGTATGTAGGAACGGGGTGTATGTTCCGACGTTACGCACTGTATGGGTTCCACCCACCAAGGGCAAACGAGTATACAGGTGTGTTTGGGCAGAATAAGTCACCAGCTGATACCATTCCAGCAAAGCCAGCACTATCAGGAGAAGATGATGCACAGCCCCTAAATGTGCACCCTGACTTGGATCTTCCAAGGAAATTTGGTAATTCAACCATGTTCAATGAAAGCATAGCCGTGGCTGAGTACCAAGGACGTCCCCTTGCTGATCACATGTCGGTGAAGAACGGTCGACCTCCAGGTGCATTACTGATTCCACGCCAACCACTGGATGCACAAATGGTGGCTGAGGCAGTGGCTGTCATTTCCTGTTGGTATGAGGATAACACGGATTGGGGTGACAAAGTAGGTTGGATTTACGGGTCCGTGACGGAGGATGTGGTGACGGGATATAGGATGCACAACCGTGGGTGGCGATCGGTGTACTGTGTGACCAAGCGTGATGCATTTAGAGGAACTGCACCAATCAACTTGACGGACAGGCTTCACCAAGTGCTGAGATGGGCCACTGGTTCAGTCGAAATCTTTTACTCTAAAAACAACCCTTTGTTCGCAACTCGACGACTCAAGTTCCTACAACGCATTGCCTATCTCAACGTTGGATTCTACCCATTTACCTCCATTTTCTTGGTGGTTTATTGCTTCCTCCCCGCTCTTTCACTGTTTTCAGGACAGTTCATTGTGCAAGGCCTCAACGTTGCCTTCCTTCTTTATCTCTTTGTCATCACCGTAACCCTTTGCTGTATGTCCCTCCTAGAAGTGAAATGGTCCGGGATCGGCCTCGAGGAATGGTGGCGAAATGAACAATTTTGGGTCATTGGTGGCACAAGTGCTCACTTAGTGGCTGTCATCCAAGGTCTCCTAAAAGTAGTAGCCGGAATTGAGATCTCATTCACATTGACCACCAAATCGGCTAGCGAAGATGAAAACGACATATATGCGGATCTTTACCTTGTGAAATGGACCAGTCTGTTCATAATGCCATTAACCATCATAATCGTTACCCTATTGGCAGTGGTGATAGGGATATCGAGACAAATCTACAGTGTGATACCACAATGGACACAGCTGTTCGGAGGACTGTTCTTTGCATTTTGGGTATTGTGTCATATGTACCCATTCGCCAAAGGGTTGATGGGAAGGCGAGGAAGGGTACCCACCATCATCTATGTTTGGGCAGGGCTTTTGGCAATTTGCATATCTTTGCTTTGGGTCACACTCAATCCACCTGGTGATCAACCTGGTGAAGCAGTTGTATTGTAAAAATACCATCAGAAACCAACCTTATGCATTTCTCACTTCTTCATCCCCTTCCAATTTTTTTATTATATTCATTATTTGTATTTCTTAATAATGTAACAATAAGGCTCCGATTGAAATTTATTTTCTTTTATTTTGAGAAAGTTCTTTAATTTCCATTTTTAAAAACCAAATTTTAATTTTTCAACCCTACAATTTTTTAGTATTTTAGTTTTGTAAAATGAAAATATTTTTTTTAAAACCAATGACAAGTGTAGTGTTTTCCCATGCTATGATTTTAATGGATGTGGTTGTTAATATAAAATTTTAATTGATATTTTTACATTATTTTTTCAAAGTCGCAATGTAACATAACATAATTCACTAATATAATACATAACTGCTTTGAAATTTGATCGATCATTGTCTCATCTATTCTACTTCTAAATGGGCCGTCAAACATTTGCTTATTCTTAAAAACCATTCCAGTAGAATTCTCAATCATATATAACAAATCATAATTCAAAGGTAAACCATGTAAAAAGGTTATGATCAAATCAATCTTAGATCTAATCCTAAACTTTTTTTTTTCTTTTGCTCGTAAAGATTCATAATACTATAATAAAATTGAATTTTAAATTAATATATCGAAAATTGAAGAGAAAAAATGATAGAAAATAAATAGTAGTAGAGAAAATCAAGTAGGAAGGAGGCAATGACCTTTTTTGTTTACATTTATTAATACACTAATACCCTAAACTAATATAAAATAAGGTTAATTTAGTCTTGATATTTTTTTAAACTTTTCAATCTACATGCGAAAATAACTTTCTCACATTTTATCATAGAATCACATTCTCATGTTGATGAGAAAATAACCTCCAATAGAAAGTTAGATTTAAAAGAAAATAAATAAAATTTGACATACCAAACATGAAATCACTTCTCAACTAATTAAATTTTCAAGAAAATAGTTATTTTCCATCATACCAAATGCTACCTAAGCCCTTGAAAAATAGTGGAATTTTCATACAAGTCTATAGTTATTATTAGTATTGGTATCTATCAATGGTTAAATTGATGTTAAACTAATCACTAGAAGATTTCATATCCGAATAATTACTTTATTATATAAGTTAATGTTTTTCACTATTCTACACCGACTAGAAAAATTAACCATGCATATGCATATTAGTTATTTCATTTATAGTCAAAATCATTTCAATACAAAACTTTATAAAAGAGAATAAAAATTGTTTTTAAGGATACAATAAAGCTTAATGATTGTTTATGCTTTGCACTAACGGAATCAATCCATTGAGCACTGAGCGAAGCATAACAAACATACCAATTTCTATAAAGAATTCTTTACAGACCAATCTAGTAACATAAATGATGATGAGAGAATAGAAAAAAAAAACTTTGTTTCTATATTTTTGATTGTGTCGTACAAATGAAATTTCACTCCTATTTATAGGAGTCCTTATGAAGAGACATAATTATTTAATGGATAATCACATCTTTTAACAATAAATATAATTATTCAATAGATATCTACTTAAATAATTATTACTCTTTATTAATAATTAAGTGACATAATTCTTAGTAAACAATATATAATTAATAATCAAGAACTTTTTAATTATAACTATTAAAACATTATAAATATTTTGAAAATACTTCCATATGTTATCTGCAAAATTAAAAGCTTTGGAAAAAAGAATGGTACATGTTGGGAGCAAAAGCACTTTCGATTGGATATCTCTACAACTGTCTACGTCTGCTATGTTTTATTTTTAAATTTTTTTCCAATGATGTATGAAATCATACATATGGTATAAAATGCTTTCGAACCAAGAATTTGGTTTTAAAAAATGGGTTTGAAATGTGAAAAAGGTATATTTTTAAAATAATAAAAATTGATATGTGAATTTTATAATTCATTTCATCCAAATGTAAATATTTAAATGTCAAAAGCACAGTGATAGACAGTGAAAAACTACTTCCGAGTTCAAAAGCATGACAAAGTTATTTAATTGCATTGATGATGTAACACCCCCTACCCGTATTCGTTGTCAGAATAAGGTACGAGACATTACCAGAATTTACGATTTTTTTTTTTAAACCGAGACCATTCCAATTCAACATATTTTCAAAATAATTCATGCATATTTATAAGATAATTTAACACATAAGCCATACCAATGGCTGACCTTACATTCATTACATATTAACATTTATTTTATTAGCTTATACATGCCATTCATTTTCAAACTAAAGTTTCTTTAAATACCGAAATATTGGGGTTGATAGTGTGATGAGTCTCCCACCGATCCGACCTCCAAGCTCTTAACACTACAAAACAGGGAAAAAGGAAATAGGGTAAGCATTTTGTGCTTAGTAAGCCCATGTAACAAGAATTATACTTACTTAATATTTACAATACAAGCGATAAACATTCATATACCCATTAAATGCATTATTACCCTAACATTTACAAACTCAACATTCAAGTCAGTCCAATAATTTCCATATATTAATAATATATATTATGATTGATGAGCTCATCAATACCATGATTTCCATTTTTTTTTTATCCCATTGAATTACTCGGAATTTCGATGGATTTTCAGAGGTACACTTTAGTGTACAAATTTGGTCCGTCAATTCATATTCATGTGCACATTTCCATTTCAGAGAGCACACTCATGAACCTCATCTTTACAATGGATTACAGTCAAAGCTAAATCTCAGTAATATAAACTCATAGAGTATTGTCGGGATTACTATCCAAAGCTAAATCTCGCAACGACAATTACTCTAATGAGCTTGGATTTGAATTACGATTCAAAGCAATTCAGACCCTAATTCGGATTACCCGTCCGGGCTAAATCCATTTTCCACATATTCTTCGGGAGGGCTATATCAGGATAGGATCACCCGTCCGGGCTAGATCCTTTTTACCGTCAATTCTTTTCGAGAGATCCATCGAATTTTCCTTTCATTCAACCGGGATTTCTTCCTTTTACCAAATATATCAATGTTTCATCAATTTTCATACAATGAACATTCAAATTATATTCACATCAATAACATACATTTCAAGCATTTAAGAATATAATTCAAGTTACATGAACTTACCTCGATACTTGTTCGTACACAAAATCTACTAATCCGGGACTTTTTCCTTTCCTCGGTCTAGCTTCATATTTGAGTTTTCCGAATCTAAATAAATAAATTCAATCATCAATTCAATACATTTCATGTTCACATGTAGCATTTTCTATAATTCTATTATTATTTTTAGTTCATTCAAAACTGTCTACTTGAGTCATAGTCACTAAATTATTTTTATCTTGAGTTACAGAACTTCAAATTTAGATCCGTTAATTTCCCCTGAAACTAGACTCACATATCTTCTTCCCATAAAATTTTTAGAATTTTTTGGTTTAGCCAATAAGTACAGTTTATTCTTTAAAGTTACCCCTGTTCTGCTGTTTTACAGTTCTGACCCTTCTTAACTAAAAATTAATTATCTCTTCATACAGGATTTGGATGATGTTCCCGTTTATTTCTATTGAAAATAGACTCATTAAGAATTCTAAACATATAAATTTAAGCCCCTAATTAGTTTTATCCAATTTTTGATGATTTTCTAAAATTAAAACAGGGGAACCCGAATTCATTCTGAACCAGTCTTACAAAAATCTAAATATCTCAAAATACAGAACTTATTTTCTTTCCTTGTTTCTTTCATATGAAAATAGACTCAATAAGATTTAATTTCATATCTCACTCAACTTCTAATTCCACTTCTACGATTTTTGGTGAATTTTCAAACTTACTCTACTGCTGCTGTCCCAAAACTGTTTTCTTATAGCTTGTTTTACAATTAAGTCCTTTATCCAATTCTAACTTCAAATTCTTTCAATTAAACCACCAATTCATCATTTTATTCATCATATGCTATATTCAAAAACTCTAAAACTTCAAAAACTTCAACTTAAATTCATCAAAACTTTGTTCTAAAACTTATAAAGCATCAAAATTAAAAGAAAAGGACTAAATTAATTTACCAAATTAAACTCCAAGCTTCAAACTTTCTATTTTTCCTTTTTCTTCTTTCTTTTCTCTTTTTCTTTCTCTGTTTCGTCTTTACTCTCTGTTTCTTTTCTGTTTCTAACTCTTTTTCCTTTAGTTTGTTTGTATATGTATAATAATATAATAATATAATATATAATATAATAATATAATAATATACTTAAAAAAAATCTCAGATTTTCATACTTAAAACCGCCTCAACTTTACAAAATGGTATAATTGCCATTTTGGTCCTTCATAATTTCTTTTGATCTATAATTTAACTTTTACTTTCATTTCAATCTAGTCCTTTTCATTTAATTTCCTACCCAAACGATAAAATTTTCTAACGAAAATTTAATACCACATTACTAACATTTTATAAATATTTATAAAAATATTTCCTATCATATAAATATTCATGCAAATATATTGAAATAAATTTCTATTTAAATCGGATTTATGGTTGCGAAACCATTATTCCGATAACCTTGAATTTAGGCCATTACAGATGATATTAATTATATTGACCAAAATTTTATCTTCCGACTCAAAAAATGCAGTATGAAAAGATCTACAAGAAAACTAGGGGTAAAGAAAAATATACTGAAGAAAGAAACATCGTTGTATTATTTCATGCATGAAGCAGTAGACCAGACATCAGCATTTATAACACTGGGCATTAAATGCAAAAACAGATTATTAACATATTAACTGCTAACAGATTATTAACTAACTATTAACAACCTAATAGTTAACTATTTCATTCCTTAACATGCTCCCATCGTCTTGTTTCTGTTGATTATCTAGCTTTGCAAACACTTTAAGACAGGATCGGAACTTTGTAAACAAAGGTTCTGGTAAAGGCTTTGTAAATACATCAGTAACTTTCTCCTGTGCTGGAACATGTCCCACGCTCAATTTTCCAGAAGCAATCTTCTCTCGTACAAAATATAAATCCAATTCAACATGTTCGAATTTCGAGTGCATCACCGGATTGGAAGAAACCGCAACAGCCCCAACGTTATCACACCACACAGTAGGTCTCCTTGATAGTGAAACATGAAGTTCAGATAATAAAGACTCAAGCCATATCACCTCAGTCACTGTATGAGCAAGCCCTCTATATTCAGCCTCTGCAGTGGACCTAGAAACCACCTGTTGCTTCTTCGATCCCCAGACTACAGGATTTCCTCCAAGAAATAAACAACAACCAGAGGTTGACCTTCAGTCATCAACATCATTTCCCCAACTGGCGTCTGAATAGCCAACAACATCCAAGGTGGTAGAAGGAGTAAACTGAATGCCATAGTCCAAAGTTCCTTGCAAGTATCGAAGGATTCGCTTTACTGCTTTATAGTGTTGATCGAGTGGACGATGCATGAACTGACACACTTTGTTCACCGAGAAAGTAATATCTAGCCTTGTGATGACCACATATTGTAGGGCGCCCATAATGCTACGATACTCTGACTCATTGTCAATCGAACAACCAGCGTGCTGGGACAACTTTGAAGAGGTCACCATAGGTGTAGGAGAGCTATTTGCCTGATCCATTTTAGCTTTCCCGAGAAGATCAAGCACATATTTGCGCTGACTTAGAAACAAACCATTGGACGTTGAAGACACCTCGATGCCAAGAAAATAGTTGAGAGGTCCTAAATCCTTCAAAGAGAATTGAGTATCCAAGCTTATAACAAACTGATCAATGCTGGCCCGATGACTACCAGTGATGATTATATCATCAACATAGACAAAAACATACATAACCATACTGTCAGTCTTCTTAACAAAGAGTGAGTTATCGGATTTGGCCAAGAAGAATTGAGAAGAAAGTAAAAAGTCTCGAAGTTTAGAGAACCACGCCCTGGGAGCCTGTTTAAGACCATAAAGTGCCTTCTTTAGCCTGCACACTATGGGCTTGTCACCATGATACTGTTCAAAACCAGGTGGCTGGAGCATATAAATTTCCTCAGATAGATCACCATTGAGGAAGGCGTTATTGATATCGACCTGCTTGAGTTGCCAACGAAACTGAACCGCCAAAGCCAAAACAACTCTGATGGTTGTTGGTTTTACAACCGGACTGAATGTTTCTTGGAAATCAACCCCAGCTTCTTGAAGATAACCTTTGACCACCAAGCGACTCTTGTAATGAGTAATGGTGCCATCCGTATGCTTTTTGAGTTTGAAAACCCATTTACACCCTACAGCTCTTCGGTTGGCAGGTAGAGGAACTAAATCCCAGGTATCATTCTTGATAAGAGCTGCATATTCTTGTTGAGCTGCAAGTGTCCACTCCTTGCTTATAAGGGCTTCTTCAATCAAAGTAGGTTCTCTTTCACTTAGTTCAGCAAAAAATATTCGAGGCCTAAATATACCATTCTTGAACCTGGTTGTCATAGGGTGGGTATTGATGGTGGAATCAACAGAAGGAAACTGGTTGACCAAACGCAGAGGGGCCCAGGGTAAAGAAGTAACAGGAGGTTCTACTGATGCTGAGGAATAAGTAGCATAAGGTTCCACCTGAGGATTAGTGGATTCCAAAGAAGGAGAGACAGAAGAAGAAGTTGTAGCCCCTAATACACCCCTTGAAATCGACAGAGATGAAGAAACAACATTCGAAGAAGTGGCTCGAGTACTAACCTGAGCAGGTAACACAACTGGCACCGAAGAATGTTGACATTGTAAAAGAAGTTGGTTGTGGTCAGAACCCCCAGTCGATCTATCAGAGTTATCAAAAGGAAAGTAACCCTCGTCGATCACCACATGCCTGGATATAATCACCCTTTGATTCGCATCAAGACACTTATAGTGTAATGGCCTAAATTCAAGATTATCGGAATAATGGTTTCGCAACCATAAATCCGATTTAAATAGAAATTTATTTCAATATGTTTGCATGAGTCTTTATATGATAGGAAATATTTTTATAAATATTTATAAAATGTTAGTAATGTGGTATTAAACTTTCGTTAGAAAATTTTAACGTTTGGGTAGGTAATTAAATGAAAAGGACTAAATTGAAATGAAAGTAAAAGTTGAATTATAGATTAAAAGAAATTATGAAGGACCAAAATGGCAATTATGCCATTTTGTAAAGATGAATGTTTATTGAAGAAAATCTGAGATTTTTTTTGTATATTATTATATTATATTATTATATTATTATATTATTATATATATATATAAAGAAAATAGAAAAGAAACAAAAGGATAAAACAAAGGAAGAAACAGAGAGCAAACGTGAAGGGAGAAAGAAGAAGAGAAAAGAAAGAAAAAAAGGGGATAATATAGTTTTTAAAGCTTGGAGTTTAATTTGGTAAGTTAATTTAGTCCTTTTCTTTTAATTTTGATGCTTTGTAAGTTTTAGAACAAAGTTTTGATGAATTTAAGTTGAAATTTTTGAAGTTTCAGAGTTTTTGAATATAGCATATGATGAATAAAATGATGAATTAGTGGTTTAATTGAAAGAATTTGAAGTTAGAATTGGGTAAAGGATTTAATTGTAAAATAAGCTATAACAAAACTGTTTTGGACAGCAGCAGTAGAGTAAATTTGAAAAATCACTAAAAATCGTAGAAGTGTAATTAGAAGTTGAGTGAGTTATGAAATTAAAGCTTATTGAGTCTATTTTCATATGAAAGAAACATGGAAAGCAAAGGAATTCTGTAATTTAAGATATTTATATTTTTGTAAGACTGGTTCAGAGGGATTTCGGGATCCCCTGTTCTGACTTTGAAAAATCATAAAAAATTGGAGAAAAATAATTAGGGGCTTAACTTTATATGTTTAGAATCCTGAATGAGTCTATTTTCAAATGAAATAAATAAGAAGGTCATATGAATTCTGTACGAATAGTAATTTGATTTGTAGTGAAGAGAGGTCAGAACAGTCAAACAGTAAAGCAGGGGAAACTTTAAGAATAATCTGGTATTGATTGGCCATACCAAAAATTCTGAAAATGTTATGGGAAGAAGATATGTGAGTCTAGTTTCAGGGAAAATTAACGATTCTTCATTTGGAGCTCTGTAGCTCGAGAAATAAATAATTTAGTGACTGTGACTCAAGTAGACAGCTTTGAATAAGCTAAAAATAATAATAGAATTATAGAAAATGCTACATGTGAACATGAAATGTATTGAATTGATGATTGAATTTATTTATTTAGATCCGGAAAACTCAAATACAAAGCTAGATCGAGGAAAGGAAAAAGTCCCGGATTAGTAGATTTTATAAACGAACTAGTATCGAGGTAAGTTCATGTAACTTGAATTATATTCTTAAATGCTTGAAAATTTATGTTATTGATGTGAATATAATTTGAATGTTCATTGTATGAAAATTGATGAAATATTGATATATTTGATAAAAAAGGAAAGAAATCGGTTGAATGAAAGGAAAATTCGATGGATCTCTCAAAAGGAATTGACGGTAAAAAAGGATCTAGCCCGGACGGGTGATCCTATCCCGATATAGCCCTCCCGAAGAATATGTGGAAAATGGATTTAGCCTTGACGGGTAATCCGAATTAGGGTTCAATTTAGCTCGGACTGTAATTCGAGATCCAAGCTCATTAGAGTAATTGTCGTTGCAGGGATTTAGCCTGGATCGTAATCCCGACAATACTCTATGAGTTTATATTGCGTGTGATTTAGCTCTGGATCGTAATCCCGCCAGAAAGATGAGGTTCGCGGGAGTGTGCTCTCGAAATGAAAATGTGCGCACATGAATATGAATTGACGGACCGGATTTGTACACTAAAGTGTACCTCTGAAAATCCATCAAATTTCGAGTAATTTAACGGGATAAATATGGAAAAATAACAAGGAAATGGAAATCATGATATTGATGAGCTCATCAATCATGGCGTGTATACTATTGATAGATGAAAATTAATGAACTAACTTGAATGTTGAGCTTGTGCATGTTAGGGTATTAATGCATTGAATGGATATATGAATGCTTATTACATTGTATTGAAAATATTAGGTAAGTATAATTCTTGTTACATGGCTTACTAAGCACAAAGTGCTTACTCGCTTTTCCTTTCCCTTGTTTTGTAGTGTTAAGAGCTCTGAGGTCGGATCGGTGGGAGACTCATCACACTATCAACCCCATTGAGTATTTCGGTATTTTAAGAAACTTATTTTGGAAATCAATGGCATGTATAAGCTAATAAAATAAATGTTAATATGAAATGAATATAAGGTTAAAAAAAAAAATTGTAAACTCTTGTAATGCCCCGTACCTTATTCTGACAACGAATACGGGTAGGGGGTGTTACATTTGTTGGTATCAGAGCTACGGTTTAGTCGGTTCTAGGACCGATGTAGTGAATACGGATTAGCTATACATGCCATTTAAATTATTTTTTTTGATAGTGTGATATCTCCTGACCGCTTAAATTGTGTTTTCCTTATAGTAATGTCATCTGACCGAGCTCAATCTGAGGAAGCTGAGAGTCATGCTCCGGCTTCAATACAAAGAGAAGAAACTAGCACTAGAAGGCCCGATATAGAGGGTCAAGGGAGGAGGCAAAAATAGCCTTCTTTCAAATGATGAATGAATGGTTTACCCAATATATAAGAACTAACTGCAAAGGCAAAGAAACTCAAGCTCCCCTCCTGTTCCTTCACGGTTCCCGAGATTCCACAGGTACAGTGCACTCGAATCTGTCGTAAAAGGAAAAGCTCTGCTGATAAAATCCGAAAATATGGGGTAGAAGAATTTCGAGCAATAGATTGATGATGATCCCGAACGGGCTGAATTTTGGTTAGAGAATACTACTCGAGTTTTGGAGGAATTATCTTGCACACCGTAAGAATGTTTGAAATGTCTGTTTCATCGCTAAAAGACACAAACTTTATCATTGGTGGAATACTAAAGCTTCAGCTTGTTCGAAAGAAAAATTACATGGGAATTCTTCCGCATCGAGTTCAAAAAGAAATATATCACCAGAGATTCCTTGATCGAAAAGAAAAGAATTTCTTGAAATGAAATATAGGCAATAGATCAAGATTCGAGTATGAAAGAGAATTTGTTCGGTTGAGTAAATATGCTCGAGAATAGGTACAATCGAAGTGAAATGTGCAAACGATTTGAAGAAGGGTTGAATGAAGAAATTAAGCTACTTGTTGGAATTCTTGAAATTCGAGAGTTTGCTACACTAGCGAACGAGCTTATAAAGTAAAAGAATGGAGCAAAGAAAAGAAAGCAGTGAGAGGGAAACTCGAATTTTTAGTAAAAGACCAATGGGAAAATATCGAAGATTCGCTCCAAAGAAATTGAAGAAGTAGCAGATCGTTCTACCTCAACCACTGGTATTCGGATAGAGTGCGAGGTTCACAACAAGACTAATTCAAGACCTTCCACTCCATCGATGACCGGTGTTGGCAAGTGTTGAGATTGTCCAGAAAGAAGAAAAAAGAAGTGAATATATATCGAAGCCAAGTAATCCATCTTTGAGGGTAGACCATCTCGACCATCCGGTAATGTTAGTGGTAGCCGAGGAGCTACAAAAGATACTGCAAGTAGGCCTGAGACACGAGCACCTCCTAGGACATATGTCATGCATACCAGAAAAGATGCCTCAGCACCCGATGTTATTATGGTACATTTTCTTTACTTGAGACCGATATTCTGCATTGATTGATCCCTGTTCTACGCATTCATATATATGTGTAAAACTTGCATGCGTAAAAGATTTATCTGTTGAACCATCGAATTTGTTGTTAAAGTCTCGAACCCCTTTGGCCAATCTATTTTGGTGGATAAAATTTGTAAAAATTGTCCATCGATGGTAAGAGGTTATTGTTTCGGGTGATTTGATGTTACCGCCATTTGATGAGTTTGATGTGATATTGGGCATGGATTGGTTAACTCAAGATGATGCGAAGAGTAAATCAGAAATGTAAATATATTGTGTTGAAGTGTCGAATGGTGAATTATTTGGGTTAAATCCAATCGCATGAGGATTATCGATGTGATTTCGATTATTACCGCCTCAGGTATGTCAAAAGGGGTATGATGCTTTTCTTGCTTATGTATTAGATACCAATGTATCCGAGTCGAAGATTCAAGCAATTGCTGGTGGTATGCGAATTTTTCCGATGTGTTTCGGAGAAAAGTTACTGTGGTTGCCACCGTAAAGAGAAGTGGAATTTTCTATAGATTTGATTCCCGAACTACTCCGATTTCCATAGCTCCGCATCGAATGGCTCCTGCAGCAATTAAAGGAATTAAAGACACGATTCTGTGAACTTGTTGATAGAGGTTTTGTCCGCCGAGTCATTCACCTTGGGGTGTTAGGTTCTATTTGTGAAAAAGAAAGATGGGTCTTTGAGATTGTGTATTGACTATCGACAACTCAATAAGGTAACTATAAAGAATATGTATCCGTTGTCGGGATTGATGATTTGTTTGATCGGTTGAAAGGTGCTACTATATTTTCAAAGATTGATCTCCGTCGGGGCTACTATCGATTACGAGTAAAGGAGTCGATGTGCCAAAAACACTTTGAGAACTGTGTACGGACATTATGAGTTTCGGTTATGCCGTTTGGGTTGACTAATGCACTGCAGATTTATGGATCCGATGAATTGAATATTCGGACCGCATTTAGTCGATTTGTGGTAGTATTCATTGATGATATTTTGGTTTATTCTCGAGATGAAGAAGAACATACAAAATATTTGAGAATTGTGTTGCAAATTCTGCGAGAGAAACAGTTATATGCTAAATTCAGTAAATGTGAATTTTGGCTTCGAGAAGTGGGTTTTTTTGGACATATTGTATCCGCTGAAGGCATCAGGGTAGATCCAAGTAAAATCTCAGCTATTGTCAATTGGAGTCCACCAAGATCTGTGATTCGAAGTTAGAAGTTTCTTGGGTTTAATGTTGGTTATTATCGGAGATTTGTACAAGGATTCTCTATGATAGCTTCTCCGATGACTCGATTATTGCAGAAAGATGTAAAGTTCGAGTGGACTGATGAATGTCAGCAGAGTTTCAACCGATTAAAAGATCTATTAACGAAAGCACCAGTATTAGTGCAGCCTGAACCGGGTAAGGAATTTGTTATTTACAGTGATGCCTCATTAAATGGTTTAGGTTGTGTCTTGATGCAAGAAGGTAAAGTAATAGCCTATGCTTCAAGACAACTTAAACCACATGAAAGAAATTATCCGGTACATGATCTTGAGTTAGCTGCTATTGTTTTTGCATTGAAGATATGGCGGCATTACTTGTACGGTGAGAAATGTCATATTTATACTGATCATAAAAGCTTGAAGTATTTGATGACACAGAAAGATCTGAATTTAAGACAGCGCAGGTGGCTTGAATTGATAAAAGACTATGATTTGATTATTAATTATCATCAAGGTAAGGCTAATGTTGTGGCTGATGCTTTGAGTCAAAAATCTCTGTTTGCTTTACGAGTTATGAATACCCGATTGTCACTGACTAATGATGGTTCAATCATAGCTGAATTGAGAGCTAAACCAACATTTCTACAGCAAATATGTGAAGCTCGTAAGAATGATGAGAAGTTACTGGTGTTAACGGGTACAATGTGAGTCAGCATCGATTCGAATTTCAAATTGGGGTTGATGATTGTTTATTATTCAGAGGTAGGGTATGTGTACCCAAGAATTCAGAGCTCATACAGAAGATTTTACACGAGGCTCACAGTGGTATTATGCCTGTACATCCGGGAAGTAATAAAATGCATAATGATTTGAAAAGATGTACCGTGGCTGTGTATGAAACGTGCTATTTCGAGTTTGTATCAAGATGTTTGATATGTCAACAAAGTTAAGTAAGAACATCGTACCTTCTGGGGTTACTTGGACAATTACTATACCGAAATGGAAATGGGAAAGAATCACTATGGATTTTGTATCGGGTTACCGTTGTCTCGAGGAAAAAGATGCTATTTGGGTGATTGTTGACCGATTGACAAAGTCAAGACACTTTATTCCAAAGACGTATGGATTATTCTTTAGATAAACCGCTGAATTGTACATATCCGAGATTGTCGGGTTACATGGAGTGCCTATCTCCATTATATCGATAGAGATCCTCGATTTACGCTCTCGCTTCGGGATAAATTGCAAGAAGCTTTGGGTACTCGGTTGTATTTCAAGATCGCATTTCATCCTCAGACAGATGGCCAATGAGCGTGTAATTCAAGTATTGGAAGATATGCTGATGTTGTACACTAGAGTTTAAAGGTAATTGGGAGAGGTATCTACCTTTGATTGAATTTGCTTACAATAATGCTTATCATCCAAAGATTAAAATGGCTCCATATGAAGCTTTGTATGGTAGAAAATGTAGAACACCATTGTATTGGACAGAGCTCGGTGAAAAGAAGATACATGGGGTTGATTTAATCCGGGAAACAGTAAAAAAGTGAAGGTTATTCGGGATAGTTTAAAAGCGAGCTTCCGATCGCCAAAAATCATATGCCGATCTTAAACTAAAAGAGATTGAATTTCGTGTCGGTGACAAGGTATTTTACGAAAGTGTCTCCTTGGAAGAAAGTTCTCCGGTTCGGTCGAAAAGGTAAATTGAGTCCAAGATTTATCGGGCCATATGAGATCATAGAAAGAATTGGCCCGGCCGCTTATCGGTTGGCATTACCACCGTAACTTGATAGAATCCATAATGTTTTTCATGTGTCTATGCTACGACGATATCGGTCGATCCTTCACATGTTATTTCTCCGGATGTAGTAGAGATTCAACCGGATATGAGTTACAAAGATGAAGAACCGATCAAGATATTGGCACGGGAAACAAAGGGGCTTAGAAATAAAAAAATAAATTTGGTGAAGGTATTGTGGCAAAAACACGGATCGAGGAAGCGACATGGGAACCAGGAGGAGGCAATAAGGAAACAATATCCAAACCTCTTTTATCGTAAGATTTTCGAGGACTAAAATCCTTAAAAGGGGGAGAGTTGTAATGGCCTAAATTCAAGATTATCGGAATAATGGTTTCGCAACCATAAATCCGATTTAAATAGAAATTTATTTCAATATGTTTGCATGAGTCTTTATATGATAGGAAATATTTTTATAAATATTTATAAAATGTTAGTAATGTGGTATTAAACTCGTCGTTAGAAAATTTTAACGTTTGGGTAGGTAATTAAATGAAAAGGACTAAATTGAAATGAAAGTAAAAGTTGAATTATAGATTAAAAGAAATTATGAAGGACCAAAATGGCAATTATGCCATTTTGTAAAGATGAGGCGGTTTATTGAAGAAAATCTGAGATTTTTTTTGTATATTATTATATTATATTATTATATTATTATATTATTATATATATATAAAGAAAATAGAAAAGAAACAAAAGGATAAAACAAAGGAAGAAACAGAGAGCAAACGTGAAGGGAGAAAGAAGAAGAGAAAAGAAAGAAAAAAAGGGGATAATATAGTTTTTAAAGCTTGGAGTTTAATTTGGTAAGTTAATTTAGTCCTTTTCTTTTAATTTTGATGCTTTGTAAGTTTTAGAACAAAGTTTTGATGAATTTAAGTTGAAATTTTTGAAGTTTCAGAGTTTTGAATATAGCATATGATGAATAAAATGATGAATTAGTGGTTTAATTGAAAGAATTTGAAGTTAGAATTGGGTAAAGGATTTAATTGTAAAATAAGCTATAACAAAACTGTTTTGGACAGCAGCAGTAGAGTAAATTTGAAAAATCACTAAAAATCGTAGAAGTGTAATTAGAAGTTGAGTGAGATATGAAATTAAAGCTTATTGAGTCTATTTTCATATGAAAGAAACATGGAAAGCAAAGGAATTCTGTAATTTAAGATATTTATATTTTTGTAAGACTGGTTCAGAGGGATTTCGGGATCCCCTGTTCTGACTTTGAAAAATCATAAAAAAATTGGAGAAAAATAATTAGGGGCTTAACTTTATATGTTTAGAATCCTGAATGAGTCTATTTTCAAATGAAATAAATAAGAAGGTCATATGAATTCTGTACGAATAGTAATTTGATTTGTAGTGAAGAGAGGTCAGAACAGTCAAACAGTAAAACAGGGGAAACTTTAAGAATAATCTGGTATTGATTGGCCATACCAAAAATTCTGAAAATGTTATGGGAAGAAGATATGTGAGTCTAGTTTCAGGGAAAATTAACGGTTCTTCATTTGGAGCTCTGTAGCTCGAGAAATAAATAATTTAGTGACTGTGACTCAAGTAGACAGCTTTGAATAAGCTAAAAATAATAATAGAATTATAGAAAATGCTACATGTGAACATGAAATGTATTGAATTGATGATTAAATTTATTTATTTAGATCCGGAAAACTCAAATACAAAGCTAGATCGAGGAAAGGAAAAAGTCCCAGATTAGTAGATTTTATAAACGAACTAGTATCGAGGTAAGTTCATGTAACTTGAATTATATTCTTAAATGCTTGAAAATTTATGTTATTGATGTGAATATAATTTGAATGTTCATTGTATGAAAATTGATGAAATATTGATATATTTGATAAAAAGGGAAAGAAATCCCGGTTGAATGAAAGGAAAATTCGATGGATCTCTGAAAAGGAATTGACGGTAAAAAGGATCTAGCCCGGACGGGTGATCCTATCCTGATATAGCCCTCCCGAAGAATATGTGGAAAATGGATTTAGCCCGGACGGGTAATCCGAATTAGGTTCAATTTAGCCCGACTCGTAATTCGATCCAAGCTCATTAGAGTAATTGTCGTTGTGCGGGGATTAGCTCGGGTGGTAATCCCGACAATACTCTATGAGTTTATATTGCAGGGGATTTAGCCTGGACTGGTAATCCCGCTGTAAAGATGAGGTTCGCGGGAGTGTGCTCTCTGAAATGAAAATGTGCGCACATGAATATGAATTGACGGATCCGGATTTGTACACTAAAGTGTACCTCTGAAAATCCATCGAAATTCCGAGTAATTTAACGGGATAAATATGGAAAAATAACAAGGAAATGGAAATCATGATATTGATGAGCTCATCAATCATGGCGTGTATACTATTGATAGATGAAAATTAATGAACTAACTTGAATGTTGAGCTTGTGCATGTTAGGGTATTAATGCATTGAATGGATATATGAATGCTTATTACATTGTATTGAAAATATTAGGTAAGTATAATTCTTGTTACACGGGCTTACCTGTTTTCCTTTCCCTTGTTTTGTAGTGTTAAGAGCTCGGAGGTCGGATCGGTGGGAGACTCATCACACTATCAACCCCAGTATTTCGGTATTTTAAGAAACTTATTTTGGAAATCAATGGCATGTATAAGCTAATAAAATAAATGTTAATATGAAATGAATATAAGGTTAAAAAAAAAATTGTAAACTCCGGTAATGCCCCGTACCTTATTCTGACAACGAATACGGGTAGGGGGTGTTACATATAGCCTTTGTGATTAGGACTATAACCAAGAAAGACACACGACTGGGATCAAAACTGAAGCTTATGACTATTAAATGGTCTCAAATAGGGATGACATCAACACCTAAACACCCTTAGATGATTGTAGCTTGGCATCACTTTATGTAATACCTCAAAAGGAGACTTGCCAGCGAGCACTGGAGTTGGGAGTCTGTTAACAAGGTAAACAGCACTTATGAAAGCATGAGACCAAAAATGCATTGGCATGTGAGCTTGAGCTAGTAAGGTCAGTCCAGTATCCACTACATGTTGATGCTTCCTTTCAACTAAACCGTTTTGTTCAGACGTATGAGGACACTAGAGTCTATGTTGAATACCAAGCTGAGAAAGAACCTTAGGAAACGATCGAAACTCACCACCCCAATCTGTTTGAAGGGCTTTAATCTGGACACTGAATTGAACCTCCACTATCCTTTGTAAATGAAGAAATTTGTCAAGGGCCTCAGACTTTCGGTTAAGAGGAAAAATCCAAGTGTAACCTGAAAAAACATCCACAAATGAAATATAATAATAATGGCCTTCAGAGACAATGGGAGCAGGACCCCATAAGTCAGACACAAGAAGCTCAAATGGAGCCGTATATTCAGTTGTAGAAGGAGAGAATAGAAACTTATGGAGTTTGCCTAACTAACATGCTGAACAAACTGAACTCATCATTGAAGGCTTAGAAGCAATATTACATTTGTGAAGAACTGATAGAACAGTTTTGTTACAATGATGACCAAGGCGTTTGTGCCATAGGTCAAAGAGAGTAGCATTAGAAGCAAATCGCTCCAAAGATGTGGTATGAATCATAGCAGAAAAAGTTGATGCTGTAGCATAAGTTGAAGAGTTTGACAAGTCGAACTGGTACAAGCCATTATGAGTACGGCCCACTAGCAGGATGGTCCCTGTCTTGATATCCTTCACAAAACAGTGAAAAGGATGAAACTCGAAAAACACTTGGTTATCATTAGTAAATTGAGCTACAAACAACAAGTTTTTGCAGATTTATGGGACATGTAACAGTCGAACTTAATGCTTTCGCTCCAAATCTCGAAAATCCAATCTAAAGCCTTAGATCTTAAACTCCTTGCTGCCGATTTGATTATTAGTCAAATCCCAAAAATCTGTGACCTTTCTTCAATCGGCAATTGTTAAATCACTTAACTTGGTTAGTTCCGGCTTTCGAATAAATATGAACTAGATCTAAAACACCAAATATAGCCTTGCCCGATTGTACCTATGTACTTTGCCTTGTGATTTGAAATCCCGAAAGATCTTCCCATGTTTCGGCCAAGAACAGTAATGGATTAGATGCTTATCTTTGATTGATCTAAAATAAAGAGAGGAACAATATCAGTTAATCCTTACCCTTAATGATGAATTCGTTGGAACCCTTGCTTGAACCCTTTGTAATGTTCGGCTATGGCCTTGATGTGTATCACAATTTCGACTATCACTTTCATTGACAAGGGCATTCGGCTAACACCAACTCAAAAGAGAGAGAGAGAGCTTGGATAAGAGATGTAGGTTCGGCCAAGAACAATTAAAGAAAGAAGAAAAGAAGAGTTTGAAGAACTTTGGCAATGGTGACAAGGGAGAATTCGGCTTCAAATGAAAAGGGAGGAAAAAGAGAATCCTCTTGACTTAGATTTCGGCAATAGGGACTAAAAGATGAACAAATAATTTTGGCACTTAATCCCCCACTGCATAGCCGAAAATACCCACTTACAAAGTTCCTTGGCCGGCCACCATGTGCTCACTTATCAAATCCCCCAAATTAATCTCCTATTTTAACTCTTCTTTATCACCTTACAAATAAAATAAAATAATCCAACCTATTATCTCTTATCACCTATTTAAACTAAAATAAATAAAGTAATGCCACCATTATCTCTTATCCTACCCATACAAAATAATTTAATAAAACCTACCATTATCCCCACATGTTTTTTTTTAAAATAAAAATCCCTCTCTCTTGCCGTCCACACCTACTAGCCATTCATGCTCCATTTTTCTTTTAATATATTACAAATACATGCCTCAAGTGTTTTATGAATCATCCCACTATAGTCTTTTGCCGTCCAACATGATTCACAAAAGACAAAGTTTGCTCATCATCTCATTTTATGCTTCAATTAGTTGCACATGCATTTCCACTTTCACACACTTACACATTTGTTAATTCTTCAATTATTTATTCCTTTAATTCCACCATAAAGCTTTATGGTTCTCCATTTAGCAATTATCCAACTTAGCTTTCTTTTAAAACTTAAAACTTAATATTTTCTAAGGCATTTCCTATTATTCTAAGGTTCACAACCATTCATATAAACACATTCATACACGCAAAGACATACTTTCACATTCGATTAAGCAATTGTGCATAAGCCCATTTTTTGGATGTTACAGTTTACCCCCCTTAGAAATAATTTCGTCCTCGAAATTACCTGGCTGAAATAAGTGAGGGTATTGTTGTCGCATTGCCTCTTCTGGCTCCCACGAAGCTTCTTCCGATCCATGATTTCTCCATAACACTTTGACTAAAGGCACTGATTTCCGCCATAACACTTTCACATCTCGTTCTAAAATCTGAGTTGGCTCTTCCTCGTATGACAAGTCTGGCCTTAGCTCCACCTCTTCGACTGGTACCACATGAGATGGATCCGATCGATAACGACGTAGCATGGAAACATGGAATACATCGTACATCTGTTTCAATTCCTGTGGCAACTCCAACTGATATGCCACTGGTTCAACTCGCTTCAAAACCCGATAAGGTCCTATAAACCTTGGACTTAACTTCTCTTTGCGACCAAATCTCATTACCTTCTTCCAAGGCGAAACTTTAAGAAATACTTGATCTCCCACATCAAATTTTATTTCCTTCCGCTTGAGATCTGCGTATGACTTCTGTCTATCAGATGCTTCCTTTAACCATGCCCGAATTATCTCAATTTTCTCTTTAGATTCCGTCACTAACTCTGGATCTAAAACTCGGTGTTCCCCTAATTCTGTCCAACACGTAGGAGTTCGACACTTCCGACCATATAGCGCTTCATACGGTACCATCGGTATACTGGCCTGATAGCTGTTGTTGTAGGCAAACTCCGCTAAAGGCAAATAGTCTTCCCAACTTCCTCTGAAGTCTATCACACAGCCTCTCAACATATCCTCCAACACTTGGATTACTCGTTCAGATTGCCCGTCGGACTGTGAATGAAATGCCGTAGTGAAATCCAATTTGGTGTCTAAAGCTTGATGTAGAGCTTTTCAAAACCGAGAAGTAAACCTTGGGTCCCTATCCGAAATGATTGATACCGGAACTCCATGCAACCTTACAATTTCTGCAACATACACTTTTGCCAACTTCTGCAGAGAATAGTCGACCCGTACTGGAATAAAATGTGCGGACTTGGTCAAACGGTCCACTATCACCCATACCGAGTCCTTCTTAGTAGGCGTAAGGGGAAGCCCACTAACGAAGTCCATGGTAATTCTCTCCCACTTCCACTGCGGAATTATTATCGGTTGAAGCAATCCTGACGGAACTTGGTGTTCAGCCTTAACTTGCTGACACGTCAAGCACTTGCCAACAAATTTTGTAACTTCTCGCTTAAGTCCAGGCCACCAAAACTATTCTCTTAAGCCTCTGTACAACTTAGTGCTTCCAGGATGCATAGCATAAGGGCTACTATGCGATTCCTGAAGAATTCCCTTCCTTAACTCCAGATCCTTAGGCATACAGACTTTACCCTTGAAACACAATATTCCATCATCGTTAATACCATAATCCATTAACTCTTCATTCTGTACTTGCTGTAACTTAGCACTTAACTCATCATCAACCAACTGTCCCTCTTTCACTTCATTCAACCACGTCGGCTTAACTTGCAGCTCTGCCAGCAGACTTCCATCATCATACAAGCTCAGATGTGCGAACATCGCCCTCAGATCCGACACAACCTTCCGACTTAGGGCGTCCGTCACTACGTTCGCCTTTCCCAGATGATACTCTATAGAACAGTCATAATCCTTCAGCAATTCCACCCACCTTCGCTGTCTCAAGTTCAACTCTTTCTTAGTCAACAAGTACTTAAGACTCTTGTAGTCTGTGTAAATTACCGACTTTTCTCCATACAGATAGTGCCTCCACACCTTAAGAGCAAAGACCACTGCCGCCAATTCCAAATCATGAGTCGAGTAGTTAGCCTCATGTGGCCTTAGTTGCCGAGACACATAAGCGACTACTTTCCCGTCTTGCATCAAAACACACCCTAGTCCCGTGTGAGAAGCATCACAATACACCGTAAAATCCTTTCCTGCCTCCGGCTGAATCAAAACTGGAGCTTCAGTTAACACTTTCTTAAGCTTCTCAAAGCTCTCCTGTTGCTTATCCGTCCATACAAAGGGTACTTCCTTCCTCAATAATTTTGTCAAAGGCGCGGCTATTGACGAGAATCCTTCCACAAACCTTCTGTAGTAGCCTGCTAATCCCAAGAAACTACGAATGTCAGCCACAGACTTAGGTGGTTTCCAATCCAACACCGCTTCAATTTTCCTAGGATCCACCCTTATTCCTTCAGCAGACACCACGTGCCCTAAGAATGCAACCTCCTTAAGCCAAAATTCACACTTGCTGAACTTGGCATAGAGCTTCTTCTCTCTTAACACTTGCAACACCATCCGTAGATGCTCATCATGCTCTTCCTCCGACTTGGAATACACCAGAATGTCGTCGATGAACACAACGACGAATCGATCCAGGTATGGTTGAAAAACCCGGTTCATCATATCCATGAACGCAGCTAGGGCGTTCGTCAATCCAAACGGCATTACAACGAACTCAAAATGCCCATATCTTGTCTGAAAAGCTGTTTTGTGGATATCTACTTCCTTCACCTTAAGCTGATGATATTCAGACCTTAGATCTATCTTCGAGAATACTGCTGCCCCCCTTAAGCTGATCGAACAAGTCGTCAATCCTCGGCAAAGGGTACTTGTTCTTGATGGTCAACTTATTCAACTGACGGTAATCTATGCACATACGCATAGTTCCGTCCTTCTTCTTTACAAACAAGACCGGTGCTCCCCATGGAGACACACTGGGTCGGATAAACCCACGATCAAGTAACTCTTGAATTTGAGCCTTGAGCTCAACCAACTCCTTTGGCGCCATTCTATACGGAGCAATTGACACAGGAGCTGTACCCGGCAGCAAGTCAATTCCAAACTCCACCTCCCTATCCGGGGGTATTTCAGGTAATTCCTCCGGAAAGACATCCACAAAGTCCCTTACTGTTCGTACTCCACTAACACCTTCTTCTTTCGCATCCAATGCACTAACAAAGCCAAGAATGCCTTGCATCCTTTCCGAACTATCTTATCAGCCTTTAGCGTCGAAACTACATTAGACTAGTAGTTTCTTCTTTCTCCTATCATAATGATCACCTCATCCTCCGGGGTCCTTAATTCCATTCGCTTAGTCGCATGCCTAGCAGCATGACACCCGATGTTCCACTAGCCAGTCCATACCAAGTATGAGATCGAATTCTCCGAAGGGAAGTTCCATCAAGTCGGCAGAAAATACCACTCCTTGACTTTCTAGAGGTACACTCTGAAAGATTTTATTCACCACTACAGTTTGACCTAGTGGGCTTACTACAGTCATCTCCCTATACGATATTTCAGAGGCTATGTCTAGAGTTTCAACTACTCTACATGCAACATACGAATGGGTTGAGCCCACATCAATCAAAGCAAAATAAGGCTTTCTAAATACAAGGAATGTACCGGTTATGACGTCCGGTGCGTGTCCATCTTCCTTACGGCGAACTACATATACTAAGCCCGGTTGTCTTGCTTCTGTATTACCTACACCTCTGCCAGGTGTTCCACGTCCTCTTCCAGCATTGTTACCTCTACCATTCGGACCACGACCTCGCTGAGGCTGCTGTCCGCCTCTCCTAGCCTGATTAGAACCCTGAGCTGCTGGTCGATTCCCATCCGGTCTCATAGGACAGTCCTTAATCATGTGGTCTTTAGACCCACACTTAAAACATCCTCCTTTCCTCTTCCAACACTCTCCTAAGTGTTTCTTCCCACACTGATCACAAGTACGATATTGCCCTCCTGTAGCAGCTTGCTGACCTCGCGGCCCATCAACTCTAGGCCTCTCTCGAACATTCCCACTGCTCTGCATTTAACCAAAACCTCTCTTCTGTCTATTCCGATCTGAGTTCTGCCTTGCAGAGTCTTTAATTCATTCGGCTACCTTAGTATTTTCCACTAATGCGGCAAACTCCCGCTCCTGGTGTGGGGCTATCAACAACCTCAGGTTATCCCTTAGTCCGTCCTCAAACCGGACACATCGCTCATGCCTCGTTGCCACCATTCCTCGAGCACACCGGCTCAACCTTAGAAATTCAGCTTCATACTCTGCTACGGACTTGTTCCTTGAACCATCCCTAGAAATGCCTTCCTCTGCTCATCAATATAACGTGTGCCGACATACTTCTTCTAATATGCCGCTTTAACATACTCCCAGGTCAGATCCTCAGCTGTGGCACCATCCCGAACTGTGAGCCACCATTGATACGCTTCATCACGTAATAGCGCCACCATTCCATTCCGGTTTCTCTCGGTCGATCCAACTCATCCATAATACGCTTCGGTCGCATCCAACGAAGACTCACCATACCGGGTGCCACACCGATACTCCACTTAAACACTTCACCCCATTGGCTCGAGTCGCCGCATCTGATTCCGAGCTCCCATATTTCCACCTGCGTCAATCACCATTTCAAGAACTCGTAGACACGACCTCCGATACAAAGATCATCCCCATCGATCTTGCCGCCCACACCAACGGTGGAGGTGGTGGTAGCGGTGGTACCTCATTGTCGGACCTTGACCTGATCTAACGGGTTCTGATTCCGTCATTCTGCCTCCATCGCGTCCACGACGACCACGTCCTCTAGAACTCATATCTAATGTTGCGCTTTAATCTGATTAAGAAATTTTTATGAATTAGTTCCTGTTTCACTGATTATCCGAGAAGAAGTTTTATGAAAGAAGTTCAGAAGTAAGTCTTTCGATCAATCAAAGTTTTCATTCAAGTTTTCTATCCTAATTCAGAGAAAACACTTCCATTCCATAATATCTCCCATACACATTCACTCTTCGTGCATTTTTATCTATTCCTATCCTGTGATATTTTCGTCATTTGTCCTCTGGTATTTTGGGAATAAATCGGGTCAATTTAAAAATCTCTATAAATCAAAGGTATTTCAAAATTTATGAAACTTAGGGTTCTTTTTGAGAATTTATTTTCCAAATCGGGGTTGTTGCAGAAATTTTAGAAATTGGGGGTCATTTTGGTATTTTGGCCCACGAGTTTTGCCCGGATCTGGTATGTTCCTCGAAGAAAACCGGTTCAAAATTCTTTTGTTACATAGGAAAAACTTGTGCGTTTTGGAAGAAATATTGTTTTCGGGTTGGGCTCGAGTTAAAACAAGTTTATCTTATATTGAAACCCATTTATTTAAGGTGACAAAACATTTAGGGTTTATTTTAAATTAAATTAACTTAATCCTGAATAATTAAAATTTCGTAACATAATAAATAAAACAGAAATAAAATAGTTTACTATGGCCTTATTACATCAAGATAAATTCCAAACTTTAAATTCAAAGTACTTAAAGTGTAAAAGTCCAAAATTAAATAAACTTCAAGCTGAGCATGACCACCACAAGTTCCTGCCGACCCGGGCCCCAATCTTGTTCGTCACTGAAAAAACGCGTTCCCACAACGGGGTGAGTCAAACAGACTCAATGTGTACACAAACACTAAGTCCAAATAGATTCAGGCATAATAAATCAAACACATTCATCTCATAGTATACAATTAATGATGCATTCCCAAACCCAAGCCTAGTCAGCCATCCGCTACACGTCACCCGTACCAACCTGCACACCGTGGGGACTAAGTCAACCCTCCTTCCGTTACACACCATCGAAGGCAGTCGCTGCAGTCGACGTGCTCATCGCCCTTATAAAATTCGTGGCATAGCCACCAGATTAAATAATTGTGATCGAAGTCACCACATTCAGATATCGTGGTCTTAGATCACCACATTCACTTCCCCTTTTTCATATCACCCAAATGCCCCATTTCACACATATCATGCATATCATACCTTAATTCACATTCTTATCACTTTTCACATGTTAAATATAACACATATTCATAATCCTAGTAGGAGTAGGAAACGTACCTTAGTACTTTGTACCATAGCATGGTACCTTAGCCATATTTTTCACATTCTTATAAACACTTATATATTAAAACATAACCTTAAATCGATTAGGATTTTAGTGTGGGGTACACACCTGATTTACTTAATGCTTTCACTCCAAATCCTGAAAATCCGATTTAAAGCCTTAGATCTTAAACTCCTTGCTGCCGATTTGATTATTAGTCAAATCCCAAAAATCTGTGACCTTCCTTCAATCGGCAATTGTTAAATCACTTAACTTGGTTAGTTCCGGCTTTCGAATAAATATGAACTAGATCTAAAACACCAAATATAGCCTTGCCCGATTGTACCTATGTACTTTGCCTTGTGATTTGAAATCCCGAAAGATCTTCCCATGTTTCGGCCAAGAACAGTAATGGATTAGATGCTTATCTTTGATTGATCTAAAATAAAGAGAGGAACAATATCAGTTAATCCTTACCCTTAATGATGAATTCGTTGGAACCCTTGTTTGAACCCTTTGTAATGTTCGGCTATGGCCTTGATGTGTATCACAATTTCGACTATCACTTTCATTGACAAGGGCATTCGGCTAACACCAACTCAAAAGAGAGAGAGAGAGAGCTTGGATAAGAGATGTAGGTTCGGCCAAGAACAATTAAAGAAAGAAGAAAAGAAGAGTTTGAAGAACTTTGGCAATGGTGACAAGGGAGAATTCGGCTTCAAATGAAAAAGGAGGAAAAAGAGAATCCTCTTGACTTAGATTTCGGCAATAGGGACTAAAAGATGAAAAAATAATTTTGGCACTTAATCCCCCACTGCATAGCCGAAAATACCCACTTACAAAATTCCTTGGCCGGCCACCATGTGCTCACTTATCAAATCCCCCAAATTAATCTCCTATTTTAACTCTTCTTTATCACCTTACAAATAAAATAAAATAATCCAACCCATTATCTCTTTATCACCTATTTAAACTAAAATAAATAAAGTAATGCCACCATTATCTCTTATCCTACCCATACAAAATAATTTAATAAAACCTACCATTATCCCCACATGTTTTTTTTAAAATAAAAATCCCTCTCTCTTGCCGTCCACACCTACTAGCCATTCATGCTCTATTTTTCTTTTAATATATTACAAATACATGCCTTAAGTGTTTTATGAATCATCCCACTATAGTCTTTTGCCGTCCAACATGATTCACAAAAGACAAAGTTTGCTCAACATCTCATTTTATGCTTCAATTAATTGCACATGCATTTCCACTTTCACACACTTACACATTTGTTAATTCTTCAATTATTTATTCCTTTAATTCCTCCATAAAGCTTTATGGTTCTCCATTTAGCAATTATCCAACTTAGCTTCCTTTTAAAACTTAAAACTTAATATTTTCTAAGGCATTTCCTATTATTCTAGGGTTCACAACCATTCATATAAACACATTCATACACTCAAAGGCATGCTTTCACATTCGATTAAGCAATTGTGCATAAGCCCATTTTCTGGATGTTACACATAGGGTGGAAACGGACATAGTAGATTTAGTAGCGAACTTTTGAATGACGGAACTCCAGACATCAAAACTTGAACGAGCATCAGTAAGGTGCACCAAAACATCATCACAGATTGTGGACAATAGCCAAGAAGCCAACAACTTATCTTGTTGTTGATGAACCAAGAAATCTAGATTAACCACAAGATTGCTATCACCATTGACAACAGTCTGTGAAAGAACACCAACAGTCCCAAGAACGAAATTATGCAGTCCATACCCTTCAAGAATCAGCAAGATTTGCTGTTTCCATAACAAAAAGTTGTGCTCTCCAAGTTTCACTGTATCATGCTTAGGAAACTGCTGGACTATCTTTAAAAAACCATGACCAAGATCAGAAGAAGAAATATGAATAGAAGGACCATTACCTGAGACTTCATCTGTCGCCATTAAAAAAAATTAAGGCTCAGATACCATGAAAAGATCTACAAGAGAACTAGGGATAAAGAAAAATATACTGAAGAAAGAAACATCGTTGTATTATTTCATGCATGAAGCAGTCCACCAGACCTCCGCATTTATAACACTGGGCATTAAATGCAAAAACAGATTATTAACAGATTAACTGCTAACAGATTATTAATTAACTATTAACAACCTAATAGTTAACTATTTCATTCCTTAACACAGTATATATGGAGAACCATAAATTTTCATGTTAATGTCACTTTAAAGAAAGTAGAAATGTTGTCGTTAAATCTTTCAAGAGGTGAGCTTCAAGAGATGGGTGGATGGAGGTTGAAATGGGTGAGTTGTCGAATCAATAGGGAGATGATGGAAACATGGAGTTTAGCCTTAGCGAGGTTGACCCAAACGAAATCTTATTATTGAAGGAATTGAGCTTAGGCATAAACATATTTGCAGGTAGACTTTTGATTGATGTAGATTGTATTGATATTAGATAAAGTTATTCACACAATTTAATTTAGTGTACTTTTAGATGGGCATTAAAATTTTTTACCTCATAATTTCAGTAATTAATTTCACCATCATTGATGTTTTTAATCACACCAAAGGCACTTAACTCAAATGAACTTGAAAAAAATATTGTAAAATTTAACTTACTTTAAACATTTTCCCCCTATTTTGGTTTAGAATATAGTACTCAAAAGATCTTGTCTCTTGTTGGCTAGTTGACAGGTTTAAAATATGGCTTTCTTTTAGCCAATGATGTAGAGGGTTTTAATCCCTTTCAGCTTGGCCTTTTAATTTCATCTCTAAACACCATAAACTCTAGTTTAATTTATTTAAAATTCTAATTTTTTTTATTTAAAATTCTAAAACCTTAATTTATTTAAAAACTATAAACCTAATTTAAATAATTTTTACAAAATAACACTAAATCCTGATTTATTTTTAAAATTTACTAAAACTTTAAACCCTAACTTGCTTTAAAAAATAACCACTAAACCTTAACTTATTTTAACAAAACCCTAAAAACCCTAAAAAATAGTAGGGACTAAATATGCAAATATCCCTAAATATAAAAACACGGAGCAAAGCGCGTAGGCGCGATTTGCTGACGCGGCACAAAGTGCTCCCCAAGGGGTGCGCTTTGCTGGAAATTTCCCCCTTAAAGGTAGCCATGTAGGCACATTTTGCCAAAGTTGGCTCTTTTCCCTAAATAATGTTTTAATTGGCCCATTTACATAATTTTGTTTGGAAATGGGCCTTTTTGGGTAAATGGGTCGTTAACAATTTTCTATTAAATTTAAGTTTATTACAAATACTATTTTTTTCTATTTCCTATTAAATTCAAAATGTTACATCAATAAATTTAACAAAAAATTTTAATAGTGTTAACAATTAAACCCGAAAAGAAAATTAGAATTTCAAATATACAAAGAGTATAAGAATTCATAGCATAGCATATATTAATCTTATTGAGAATTAATTGAGGGTTTAACAATGACTATAAAACTGGACCTTGATGACTAAAAATTAAAACTTAAATAAGGAAAGATTGAAGCTAATATTATATTTTATTAATGCAGACTAAGACTATAATATATTTTATAGTATAAATTAAGATTTGTGCTTATGTGTATATAAGGGCAAAACACTCAATAATACCAAAAAAATTATTTAATAACGGAAAAGGGCCAGTTTCAAAAATATTTACGGGAAAGGGCCGTTTCCCTCCCAAAACGCGTCCAAGTCAGCGCGTTTTTGGGGAAAACGATAGCAAAGCGCGCCCCTGGGGACACGCTTTGTGCCACCTCAGCAAAGCGCGCCTACGTGGCCGCGCTTTGTTGAGGTGGCACAAAACGCATCCACAGGGGCGCGCTTTAGCCCGTATTTTTTTTAAAAAAAAACTATTCTCAAATTTTTTAAAAATTTACGAGAATAAACCTTTATAAAGGCTCAAAGTGACAACACCATTTTTTTTAAGGTGTCATCAATTGATAAGGAAATATAACTTACAAAGGAAATCTTTATATAGACCCAAAGTCTCATTTCCCTTATTTTATTGAGTAAAGTGGGATATGAGATATGTGTATATATAGACTCATGAATAGTTTTGCAGCTTGTTCTTAAACAATGTGGGATTCTTTCCTCTTTTAACTAACAACATGAGATAACATGCTACACTATATTTGATTTTTTTTTTTTACAAAACAATTTCTCTTTTTGTATATTTTGTTAACATTTTCTTATATTATAAAAAAAAAGAAACAAAACAAACTCAAATATATTTTTTGCAAATCTAATTATAATTATATTACTACATCAAACTTTTGCCCGTCGATTTATACCACCTCGGTTTGTTGGGTGTAGTATATGATAGTATAAACGACTCCCACTGATTACTATGAATTAAAAATTGATATTAAATTAACTAAAAATAAAATAAAATTCGATTCGATTCGATTGTATATATTATAATTTTTTAACTTGAATTAAATGTATTTTAGTAACAACTAAAACAAAAAATCTAATTTTATAAAACCGAATCAAACGCTAGTATTAGGTATGGAGCTAATTTAAGGGTGATAGGTATTTTGATGGCGGCTTAAGTTTTTTAGCTTTTCCATTAACAAATTTTACTAAGTATTTTCTTAAAAAAATATTACAAAAAAATACTTGTAAAATAATTAATTAATTTTTAAGTTAACAAAACAGTCCATTGAAAACAATAATCAAATAATCGAAATCCCTGAATAACAATTAAATATTTATAAATATGAATTTTTTTTAGAATGCAGTATAAATATGAAGGGAGGATAAAGTTTAAACTTATTTCATTTGAGTAGTACGCGAAAACTTTAATCACGGTCAATTTTTAATTAATGTTTAAAAATTTTAATTTGAGCTTAATCGAATTTTACTTTTATAGTTAGATACAAACTAAAATTAAGGTACTCTTATATTTAATAAAAATCAACTTAAATTTCATACTATTTTTAAATTCAATTATAAATTAAAATTAATAATAAAAAAACATTTTCTTTTGGTAAAAAAAGACTCTAGACTTCTACTCTATTAAATATAATATAATATAAATAATAATTTATACTACTATTAAATATAATATAAGTAATATAAATATAATATAAATAATAATATAATTAGAATTAGAATTAAATTTACAAAAAATATATTTTAGTTGTTTTGTTTCTTGTTTTTTATAATATAAGAAAATGTTAACAAAATATAAAAAAAGAGAAATTATTTTGTAAAAAGAAAATTAAATATAGTGTAACTTGTCATCTCATGTTGTTAGTTAAAAGAGGAAGGAATCCACATTGTTTAGGAACAAGCTGCAAAACTATTCATGAGTCTATATATACACATATCTCATATCCCACTTTGCTCAAGAAAACAAGGGCAATGAGACTTTGGGTCTATATAAAGATTTCCTTTGTAAGTTATATTTCCTTATTAATTGATGACACCTTGAAAAAAATGGTGTTGTCATTTTGAGCCTTTATAAAGGTTTATTCTCGTAAATTTTTAAAAAATTCGAGAATAGTTTTTTTTTTTAAAATAAGGGACGTGCTTTCCTGACGTTGACACAAAGCGCGTCCTCAGGGGCGCGCTTTTCTATCTTTTCCCCCCAAAACGCGCTGACGTGGACGCGTTTTGGGGGGAAATGGCCCTTTCCCGTAAATATTTTTCAAACCTGCCCTGTATATAATATATATTGTTTGAACATGCTAATAATATACATTCACAAGCTAATAACAGTTATTTAAGGGTTTTTTTGGTATTATTGAGATTTTTGCCCTGTATATAATATATATTGTTTGAACATGCTAATAATATACATTGACAAGCTAATAACAGTTATTTAAGGTTTTTTTTATAATAATATATAAGAACCAATAACATTTATAATTTTTTTTTTCTTTTCAAAATTGGCAACTGATAAAAATTAGTGGTAATGTTGACTCAAATATATAAAATTTGAAAATTAATTGAATATTGTCGTTTTCGTGTGACAATTGACAAATAGTGAACTCATCTAGAATTGAACTTTATTAAATTAAATTTCTTTTTTGTTCATTTTATTATTATGTTAATTTGACTAAAGCAAATCACCTGAAACCATGCCATGATTTATAAGGGTAAATTCGCTTTCTAGTCCCTGTAATATTGTTGGCATAGTTATATTATTATTATTATTATGCTAATTCTTTTGTCGATCGACTTCTCATGTTGGGATTCGTATTATAATAGGCATAATCACGATTTTCAAAATATTCGTATCTATAAAATATTCTTAAATAATTTTTAAAATTACAAGACAATATCTTTAAATTAATTTGGTTAATGATTCTTTTGTCACTTAATCCCTGAATTAATTATAAAAGTAATTTTTTAGTATTTTCATGATACCGGAAAAATTATATCTCTCAAAAATAAAAACATTTTATTGCATCTATTTGTCTCAAAGGATTATAATTAAATAAGGATAAATATAAAAAACTATACATCAATTATAGTTTAATGTGCAATTATATGCATGAACTTTGATTTTGTATAATTTTATACATGAAATTTTAATTTGATTTAATTCTTATAAATTATTAACAAAATTATTAATATAACATCATTTTGTATTTATATATTGCATACATAAATAATTATATTTATCAAATATAAAAATAAATTGATGTATTTATTTATTTAAATGTGTATGATTAAATCAAAATTAAAATTTATGTATACAATTACATATTAAATTAAAGTGCGGGTATAATTTTAATATTTATCCCAATTAAATACAATATTTCACACTTTTAATATTTAGAAATGTTGACGGCACGAAATTAATAAAGTACCGATTTTAAACATTACGGGGTGCTAAAATTTTCTCTATGCACATGTAATTGACTCTCAAACTTAATTTATTCTCTAGAATATAAAGCAGACCTCAAAATTGTCCTTTTTTTTTTAAGAAAAAAGATTCTAAATATCTTTATAATAAATGATTTTATAAATACCAAAATTTTTAAGACAATACAAAAAAATCTAATAATGTATCAAAATTTACTAAATATTTTCTTAATCAAGTTTGATCTAAAAAGAAGTAAATATTTAAATTTAACTTTTTTACGCACAAAGAATAGCTTAGTTGAGAGTGTTAATTTATTTGATTATGCATAATTAATAGGGGATTGTTGTAAATGGAAGCATAAGAATATTCACATTTAATTTATTACCCATAAGAAATGTAAATTTTTTACTTGAAAATTTTGCTTTTATGTATGTATAGATTTGATTACTTGAATTGTTTATTATAAGATTTTTATTCTTTGTGGCTGCAATTGAATTGGGGCAAAACACTCAATAATACCAAAAAAATTATTTAATAACGGAAAATGGCCAGTTTCAAAAATATTTACGAGAAAGGGCCGTTTCCCCCCAAAACGCGTCCACGTCAGCGCGTTTTGGGGGGAAACAACAGCAAAGCGAGCCCCTGGTGACACACTTTGTGCCACCTCAGCAAAGCGCGCCTACGTGGATGCGCTTTGTTGATGTGGCACAAAGCGCGTCCACAGGGGCGCGCTTTAGCCCGTATTTTCTTTAAAAAAAAAAACTATTCTCAAATTTTTTAAATATTTACAAGAATAAACCTTTATAAAGGCTCAAATTGACAACACCATTTTTTTTAAGTTGTCATCAATTGATAAGGAAATATAACTTACAAAGGAAATCTTTATATAGACCCAAAGTCTCATTTCCCTTGTTTTCTTGAGCAAAGTGGGATATGAGATATATGTATATATAGACTCATGAATAGTTTTGCAGCTTGTTCCTAAACAATGTGGGATTCCTTCCTCTTTTAACTAACAACATGAGATAACATGCTACACTATATTTGATTTTTTTTTTTTTACAAAACAATTTCTCTTTTTGTATATTTTGTTAACATTTTCTTATATTATAAAAAACAAGAAACAAAACAACTCAAATATATTTTTTGCAAATCTAATTATAATTATATTACTACATCAAACTTTTGCCCATCGATTTATACCACCTCGGTTTGTTGGGTGTAGTATATGATAGTATAGAGCAGCTCCCACTTGATTACTATGAATTAAAAATTGATATTAAATTAAATATAAAAAAAATAAAATTCGATTCGATTCGATTGTATATATTATAATTTTTTAACTTGAATTAAATGTATTTTAGTAACAACTGAAAAAAAAATCAAATTTTATAAAACCGAATCAAACGCTAGTATTAGGTATGGAGCTAATTTAAGGGTGATAGGTATTTTGATGGCGGCTTAAGTTTTTTAGCTTTTCCATTAACAAATTTTACTAAGTATTTTCTTAAAAAAAATATTACAAAAAAATACTTGTAAAATAATTAATTAATTTTTAAGTTAACAAAACAGTCCATTGAAAACAATAATCAAATAATTGAAATCCCTGAATAACAATTAAATGTTTATAAATATAAATTTTTTTTAGAATGCAGTATAAATATGAAGGGAGGATAAAGTTTAAACTTATTTCATTTGAGTAGCAGGCGAAAACTTTAATCACGGTCAATTTGTGATTAATGTTTGAAAATTTTAATTTGAGCTTAATCGAATTTTACTTTTATAGTCAGATACAAACTAAAATTAAGGTACTCTTATATTTAATAAAAATCAACTTAAATTTCATACTATTTTTAAATTCAATTATAAATTAAAATTAATAATAATAATAATAACATTTTCTTTTGGTAGAAAAAGACTCGAGAACTTCTACTCTATTAAATATAACATAATATAAATATAATATAAATAATAATTTATACTGCTATTAAATATAATATAAATAATAATATAAATATAATTATAATTATAACTAGATTTGCAATAAAAATATATTTTAGTTGTTTTGTTTCTTGTTTTTTATAATATAAGAAAATGTTAACAAAGTATAAAAAAGAGAAATTGTTTTGTAAAAAAAAAAAAATCAATTATAGTATAGTATGTCATCTCATGTTGTTAGTTAAAAGAGGAAGAAATCCCACATTGTTTAGGAACAAGCTGCAAAACTATTTATAAGTCTATATATACATATATCTCATATCCCACTTTGCTCAAGAAAACAAGGGAAATGAGACTTTGGGTCTATATAAAGATTTCCTTTGTAAGTTATATTTCCTTATTAAGTGATGACACCTTAAAAAAAATGGTGTTGTCATTTTGAGCCTTTATAAAGGTTTATTCTCGTAAATTTTTAAAAAAATTTGAGAATAGTTTTTTTTTAAAAAAAATACGGGCTAAAGTGCGCCCCTGTGGACTAGCTTTGTGCCACCTCAGTAAAGCGCCTCCCCAAGGGCGCGCTTTGCTGTCGTTTCCCCCCAAAACGCGCTGACATGGATGCGTTTTGGGGGGAAACGGCCCTTTCCCGTAAATATTTTTCAAACCGGCCATTTTTCGTTATTAAATAAATTTTTTGGCTTTTTTATTAAAATAACCCAAATAAATTAATTAATTATCAAAATAACCCACCTTTTTAATTAAATACCAAAATAACCCAAAAGCTACAGTAAATTTAGGTGGAGCCAAATTAAATGGCTCCACCAAGTTGCCACGTCAGTATAGGGGATTAAAAAATAATTTTTTGGTGGAGCCATTTTGAATGGCTCCACCTGTATAAAATACAAGAGAAATACTGCAAAATCTGAAAAATTAGGGGCCTTTAAAACAATTTTCCAATTTTTGGTGGAGCCATTTGAAATGGCGCCACCACCCCTACAGACTTTTTTTTCTTTTTAATTTTGTCTTCTTCTTTTT
Source organism: Gossypium bickii (assembly GCA_025503065.1). Classification (NCBI taxonomy): domain Eukaryota; kingdom Viridiplantae; phylum Streptophyta; class Magnoliopsida; order Malvales; family Malvaceae; genus Gossypium; species Gossypium bickii. The sequence goes on from CP106720.1 coordinate 91,934,644, forward strand.
TTTTTTTACTTTTTTGGATATTTAAAAAATTGAGGGCCTAAAAAGCAATTTCTCCTTTTTTTTTTTGGTGGAGCCATTTGAAATGGCGCCACCACCCTCCTGAAACATTTTTTTTTCTTTTTTTTTTTACTTTTATATTATTTTCTTATTTTATTTTGTTTAATTAATTTATATTATTAATTTTAAAAAATTTGTAATGTATATTTAAAATGTTTATAATACATTTTAAAAATTTTAAAAATTATTTTTAAATAATTTTTTAACCTTAGATATATATTTTTTAATTATTTTAAATATTATATTTTTTAATTTTTTATTATTTTATTTTATTATTTTATTATTTTATTTATTTAATTTATATTATTAAATTTAAAAAATTTGTAATGCGTATTTAAAACATTTTATAATATTTTTAAAAATTTTAAATATTATTTTAAATAAATTTTATAACTTTAGATATATATTTTTAATTATTTTAAATATTATATAGGGACTTAAAAGCAATTTTCCCTTTTATCGAGTTATAAAATAATATTTAAAAAATATAATATAATATTTAAAATAATTACAAAAATATATCTAAAGTTAAAAAACTTATTTAAAATAATATTTAAAATTTTTAAAAATATATTATAAAACGTTTTAGATACACATTACAAATTTTTTAAATTTAATAATATAAATTAAATAAATAATAAAAATAAAATAATAAAAAATTAAAAAAAAGAAAAAGCCAAAATAATAAAAAAAAAGGGTGTAAGAGGGTGGTGTCACCATTTCAAATGGCACCATCAAAAAAGGGAAAATTACTTTTAAGGCCCTTAAACTTTTCAAAAACTTAAAAAAATAAAAATATAATATTTAAAATAATTAAAAAATATATATCTAAGGTTAAAAAATTATTTAAAAATAATATTTAAAATTTTTAAAAATATATTATAAACATTTTAAATATACATTACAATTTTTTTAAAATTAATAATATAAATTAATTAAACAAAATAAAATAAGAAAATAATATAAAAATAAAAAAAAGAAAAAAAAATGTTTAAGGAGGGTGGTGGCACCATTTCAAATGGCTCCACCAAAAAAAAAGGGAAATTGTTTTTTAGGCCCTCAACTTTTTAAATACCCGAAAAAGTAAAAAAGACAAAATAAAAAAAAAAGTCTGTAGGGGTGGTGGCGCCATTTCAAATGGCTCCACCAAAAATTGGGAAATTGTTTTAAAGGCCCCGAATTTTTTAAATTTTGCAGTATTTTTCTTGTATTTTATACAGGTGGAGCCATTCAAAATGGCTCCACCAAAAAATTATTTTTTAATCTCCTATGCTGATGTGGCAACTTGGTGAAGCTATTTAATTTGGCTCCACCTAAATTTATTGTAGCTTTTGGGTTATTTTGGTATTTAATTAAAAAGGTGGGTTATTTTAATAATTAATTTATTTATTTGGGTTATTTTAATAAAAAGGCCAAATTTTTTGGTATTATTGAGTGTTTTGCCTATTGAATTGTTTATTATATGATTTTACACGACATCCAATCAATTCCCACTTGTGGACACTTCCAAAAGTATATTAAATAAATTATTGTGGACACTATCCTCGTACCCATCACTACCTATCACATTTTGATCTTTTTAAGGATATATACTATAGGTTGACGGCGATGATATTAGTTTTTAATGAGATAATGGAGAAATATATGTTTGATATAGTGATAAACATAAAAAAAAAAAAAAGAGCATTGAAGATATTAAAATAAAATGTGATGAAAATATTAAACTTCTATTTATATGAATTATGAAACAAATTATTGAGAAATTAATATATCATGTAAACACAAAGGAAATATAATTAAAAAAATGAAAAGGATAAATTTTACATGTATTTAAAAAAAAAGTTAGACCATGATGTAAATATATGAAAATTTTAATTTCCAATATATTATTGATTTAGTGTATAATAAGGAGAGTAAGGGTAAACGGTGTGGTGAGGAGGTCAATTTGCCTAAAAAAGTAGAGAGCTGGAAAATAAAACATGAGGACAGATTGATTGCTGGCAACGAGGATGATTGTGCAAAGTAACTTCATGGTCTCAAGAGTTGATCTCTTCTTCATTGTTGAGAAGGTATTTATAAGAGAGATCATTTCATCCTCTAGTGTGACGTGGTAGGTTGTTATTAAGAGATCATTTGAAAGACGTGCACCGTAGGGTCCATTCTGTCATACCTTCAATTAATATGTGGTTGTTATGTCTAAGTGGGTTTCAATTGCCTTGTGAGTGAGTTTACATTTGAGAAATGTTTGCACCTAAAAGCGAGTATTTGTTTCATGAGAGGCGCTTACCAAGACAATGATATCTACAATGTTTCACTCATATAATCTCCTTTTATATATTATAATAGATTTTATTTTTGTTCATTTGATTATTATGTTAAATTGACTAAAGAAAAATGTTGAGGGGATTATCTTTTCAATTGAATTTTAATTCGATTTTCATCGATATTATTGTCAGTATAAGAGAATGTGAATTTGAACCTGATGAAATATGTTTATCCTCCTATTTAAAATTTGATGAGGGATTATGAATAGCTATAAATAGTGTATAAAAAAAAACATGTGAAACCAAGCCACGAATTTTAGAGTTAAAGTAAATTTGCTTTCTAGTCCCTATAGTCTTGTTGGCATAGTTATATTATAATCACAATTTTCAAACATATATTTATATCTATACAAGGTAAATATTAAAATTATATATGATATTTGATCCAATGTGTATAACCATACATGAATTTTGATTTTGTACGGTTTTATACATGAAATTTTAATTCGATTCATTTTTCACAAATCACTAATAACATCATTGAATTAGTATAGTTTAATCACCATTTGAGTCCATTAATTCACCTTTTCATAACCATTTGACCCATTTAATTAATAAAAATAAACTTTTGCAGCTTTTACAATTTAGTCCTTTTTAATTAATTAACTATCTACACATTAAAATTTCTTAACGAAACTTTAATACAACCTTAATAACACTCTATAAATATTTAATAAAATATTATGGCTTAGTTTATAGAAACGAGGTCCCGATACCTCATTTTCTAAAACCACTTGACTTTAGGGTCATACCACTTGCACCAAATTATTCATTCAAATAACATAATTTGCCAATTCAAAATTTATTTTTAATACTATAATTGACTCATAAATATTAAATAATAATATTTACGGACTCGCTTGTCGGATTTGTAGCCCCGAAACCACTGAAACGAGCTATTACATGTACCTAATTGCAACGATATCAAAAATATAAAATTCATGAAAAATGGATGATAAACTCACATACATGCAAGGGAAAACTAGCAAACCAAAGCTTGTTATTCTCCCAACAATGGCATTCTGTTCTCCAACCAAAAATATAACCAAAATGATGACCAATTTCTTTTATTTCCTTTTGTTTGGATTTCAACTTAATTACAAAATGTCATTCCTTATATTTTTAATCCATTTTCAATTACCTCCACTAACTATTGAAATGACTTATTTGTCATGTTAACCCATCCTATTTTACTTAACCACCCAATTGGCACTAAAACTTTAATAATAATTGACTTTTGTACTTTTTACGATTTAGTTCTTTTTATTTAACTGACTATTCAAACGTCAAAATGGCCAAACCAAATTTTAATACAATACTAATAACCTCGTAAATATTAAATAATTAATATGTTCAGACTCACACGTTAAAATTGTGGTCCTAAAATCACTGTTTCCTACACCACTAAAAAACGAACTGTTACACTCTCCTTGTCGTGACGTCACCCCTGCTCTTGTCTCAAAATATTGTTGTAACATCCCGAAATTGGGCCTCGTAGGAATGGGCCCAATGGGCCTTGGGAGTAGGAGTGTTTAAAATTTTTGAGAATAAGAGAATGGCATTATTTCAAATTGGACTTATTAAGAAGATGATTTTAGAAAGTTACGGGATTCTATGAAGTTTCGAGTTCAAGTTGGGCCTTAGTAAAATTTTGTGTTTAAGCCTAATAAGGAGAGATAGTAAGTGGCATCAAGGCTTATGGAAACAAAAGAGTAAATTACTAGCATAAATGAGCATATGGCAAGGAGGTTATGGCATCAAGTGAAGTACCTTGAGGGAAGAGGTTCAAATCCCATTGTGTGCAAATTTTGACTATTATTTTTGTACTATTTCCTAAATTCTGCCAAGCTTGTAAATATGGCAAAATTGGATTTTTAAATTATGGTAAGGTGGACTTATTAAATTGTGGAAAGGTATGGTAAGGAGGAAAACAATGAAAAAGAAAGAAAAAAAAAAGGAAATAAAAGAAATAAAAGAATTTGGAGAGTGAAGTAGGTGGATGAAAAAGAAATAAAAGAATTTGGGGAGTGGAGTTGGTGGATGAAAAATAAATAAAAGAATTTAGGGAGTGGAGTAGGTGGATAAAAAAAAAGAGATAAAAAAAAAGAAAGAAAGAAGAAATAAAAAAAAGGTTATGAAAATAAAGAAAAGAGAAGTATCATCTTTTCTTCTCTTCATCACCACCGAAAATTGGTAGCAAACAAGGGTTGGAGAGCTCAAAAATTTTAGCAAACAAATCCTTTAGCAAGTAAGTGATTTTGATGACTTTAGTTGATAATTTTTGTATTTTTGGAGCCCCCAAAGCTTAAGCTAGCTAATGAGGGGACTAATTTGTAATATGGTTGAGAGTCTAGGGACTTGCCATGAGAGAGTTTATGCCGGTTGCAAGGTCTCGAAGTACTTTATCAAAGGTTCAATCGAAAACCTATCCCTCGTTATAAGTGACTCGGATTTTTGGTGCCGCGGAGAGCATCGCGTTACGGATTCCGAATAAGGTGTGTAATCTCATACTCTTCCGAATATATGTTTGAAATGGTGAGAAAATCTCACATCTCTCTGAAAGTTTACATGAAATATTCTGTGATTCGGTAGAAATATCGAAGAAAATTGATAACCGGTATCCGTAATCACTCGGACGTGCATTTGATGGTAGTGATAATCATGTTTTGTAATAAAACAGTTTCGGTTAGAAGCAGTGACGTGTTTTTGAAAAATCACTAAAAATAGGATAAAAGGAATTAGAAAGTGAATAAGATATCAAATTAAAGCTTACTGTGTATATTTTAATATGGAAGAAACAAAGAAGGAAAATAAATTTTATATTCTGAGATATCTTGATTTTAGTGAGACTGGTTTTGATTAACTTCGGGGTTCACTGATCTGTTTTGGAAAAATCATATAAAATTGTACAAAATTAATTATGGGTTATAATTTATATGTATCGATTCCTTAGTGAGTCTATTTTCAACAGAAATAAGTTGAAGCAGTATATGAAAACTGTAAAGTGAGATATTTGAAATTAAGTCAAGAGAGGTCAGAATCGTTGGACAGTGAAACAAGGGAAATTTTAATGAATAAACTGTACTAAATGGCTAGGCTAAAAATTCTGGAAAAATTACAGTACGAAGATACATGAGTCTAGTTTCAAGGAAATTTTACGGATCTAGATTCTGAGTTTTCTAACTCGAGTTATAGCCAATTTAGTCAGTATGACGCAAATGGACAGTTTAAATTTGTATGCCCCAAATTACTAGTTAAGTTTTAGTTGCGAAATTACCCCGTTTGGGCTTAAAATGGATTTTGACCCAATAGTTTCGTAGAGACCCAAATAGAGTTTGTATCACTCGAGGCGATAGTGAATCTTCGAAAACACCGTTAAAGATAAAACTACCGAATTACCCTTAGAAAGTAAATTACCGAATTACCCTTAGTGGGTACGATTACTGAATTACGAAAATGCCCCTAATGGGCCGAATTACGAAATGTCCCTATGGGCCAAACTACGAAAATACCCTTTATGGGCCAAAATGTTATAATTGCTATATGGGTCAAATGTTATATTTGATATATATAGGCCATTTTTGGTACAATATTATTCAATTCTGACTTAGGTTGTGTAGGAAAGAGTGCAACAATCGTAAGGGTGCAAATCGTTTAGACGTGAGTTCCGGGATTTAGTGGACTGTGCCAAAAAGGTGCGTAGTTATCGCACTGTTCTCTTGTTGTGTGTATGTTTATTTTAATAATATTATGGCATGATACATGGGGCTTGGGATATGATCAAAGAAGGAAAGGGGTGTACATATTTATGTACGTGGTCTAATGTTAGCCTTGTGCTACATTAGCGCTTGATGTTAGCTATGTGCTCATCAAGGGAGGTGTTGGCTAGGTGCCCATCTCGGCGGTTGATAGCTGTGTGCATCACCGTGGACTGATTGATATGTGGGATCACTTAGGTGATCGGTGGCTTAGCCACGGCCTTGAGCAGCAGGTCTGCCAAGGTAAGATATGTGGATCACTTAGTTGATCGGTGGATTAGTCACGGCCTTAAGCAGCAGGTCTGCTAAGGTAGGGGTAACAGATGGACACTAGGTGGGGCAGGGCTTCATAATTGCATGATTTTGTATGTGGACTGTGTGGATATGGGCCAAGCCCATATGTGTGGAGACATGTGAAATAACTATGCACTGAGTCCGTATGACTCACCCAAATTTTTACCAACATCGCAGGTGACATGTGAATCTTGGACCGGGTTGGAGTGGATACAAAGGTGGCCATGCAGAAGCGGATTTTCATGCAGAAAGATATTTTAATTTATTAAGTATTTATACTTTCAGTATTTTGATTAAGTGTTTATTGTAATAAGGCCCATTAAAATATTTAAGTATTTTTATTAAGTACCTTTATTATTTATTTTTAAGATGGATTGATAACTGAATTATGATTTGGAAATGAGTTATTTTCAGCAACTTACATTTTGAAATATTTATTAAAGTTTTTTAAATCCGGAAATGTGTGACAATATTATTTTACTTAGAATTTTAAATAGACAAGGAGTTTAAAAAAGTCAACAAAATTTTATGTTTTCACCTTTAAGTCAAAATAATTTCAAATGTTTTTTCGCAGTGACATACCAGATCCGGTCAAGACTCGTGGGCCGGATTTGGGGTGTTTCAATTGTCACCTTGTTCTGACGTTGTCCCTTGCTTGTTGTGTCGTCGCAACGTCAGATATATCTTCGTGTGACGTCGCGCGTTTGTCTTCAATAACTACTTGCAAAACATCTGATAAATACGAGATATACCTCACATATGAAAATCATATATATATATAAATGTTTAATAAATAAATATTAATTAATAATAAAATTTAATTTCATGTGTATATTTGACCGAATTATTTTTTTTCAAAATTGAAAGTGAAACTAATATAAAAATTGGTAATAACGTTTGCTCAAATATATAGAGTTTGAAAATTAATTTACTTAATTAGGGAAATACTTTCAGCAATTTATTGGCCATACTTGATAAATATTGAATTCATCTAGAATTAAATGTTACCAAATTTACTTGAAATTTTTGATATATATATATATATCCTACCATCAATAGCTACCACATTTTGACTTTTTGAAGGATATATTGGTTGTCGGTGATGACATTAGTTTTAGTGGGATGATGGAGAAATATAGGCTTTTCTATAAAATTAATCTAAAAAAATAAATATTTACAACAATTATTCAACTTAAAAAATAATAACAAGAATGATCTGAAATAAACAGAGAAGGGCGGTGTCGGTACCCAATGGCCGGCACCCAAGTCAGGCACTCCTCCATCATTGGTTGTTGATTGCTAGGGGTTTAAAAAAAATTTTTGAGTGCCGGTATTGCAATGACTGACACTCGTATGTATTTTTTTTTGAAACATCTTTAAAAAATATGGGTATTCCATGATTTAAAAAATATATTATTTTAATAAATGTCATATTGAAGTGGCCAACACCAGTTCAATTTTTTTAAAAAAATAATTTTTTTATTTTTTTGTTACCAACTTTAAAATAATCAATTCCAGTTCGAAAAAAAAGAAAGACCCACAGGGAAATAGTTGAACTTTGACGCAGTGGAGAATCTAGAAGGGGTTAGCATGGGCTCTGCCCCATAAAATGTAAAATTATTATTTAAACTTTTAAATTTTTTAAAAATTTTAAATTAATAAAAGTAAAATTATACTTTAACCCCCTAAAATTATAAAAATTCGATTTAATTTCTTAAAAGTTATAAAGATATAAAGTATAAAAAAATAAAAATTTCATTCCACCACTAAAAAATCGTTCTAGCTTTCCCGGATAATGAAATACTTATCTTTCCTTCCTTTCCCTTCGCTCTCCCATCCGTTGCCACACCCGACATTTTAAGATTTATATATATAAACAAAGCCACACGTCAATATAAGAGCCAATGACATCTACAATGTTTCAACGTAATCTACATGATAATGTGACATATTTACACTGCAACGAAGCTAATTATCAAATAAGATTTGTATTTGATACACAATTAATAAATCATATTAAGACACATGATTCATAAATTAATTAATAATTTTAAAAATAATTGAAAACAAATATAATTATTATAGGGTTAACATAATTTTTAGCTTCTGAACTTGGCAACTAGATTCACTTTAGTACTTGTATTTTTTTATTCACTTTGGTACTTGAACTTAACAACTAAATTCATTTTGGTCTTTAATGATATGATCAATTTGCTCTTGAAACATGAATGGATTGACCAATCGAACTGAATGAATCGGGAATCGACCAATTAATTAAAATAATATATATTTAAAGTAATCAATCACTGCTTTTATTATTACAATATTGTATGTTTTTCAATCTCAGAATATCAATCCATCAAAATTTTATAATTTTTAAATTTAAAGACCAAAATGAATATAATTACCAAATTTAAATCCTAAAATAGATAAAAAAAATGTATAATTACGAAAGCGAACCTAATCATGAAGCTAAAAAATCTCATTATTATATTTTAAAATTTTGTTTTTAAACAGGATACAATGACCACTAGGTTCCGGTCAATCGAGAGGGCGATAGACTGAAGCATCGCTGTTATGTCGATTAACTTTTTCGAAAGCTTATCATCTATTTTGACGAAGACAACATGTATTAATAAAAAGAAAAAAGAGACCATAAACCACTGGTATAGATGGAAACTACGAGGAAAACAATGGACATTACCACGATTGACAGCTTCTAATTAAAGTTTGGAAAGTGGTTACGAATAATTCCAGCCAAAAGAATGGAAATTACAAGCATATTACCAGAAGAGTGCCTGTGTCTGATCATATCGTTGACCTCGCCGGAAGATGCATGTCGATCAGCCATGATTTCTCACGCTTTCAGATCGGTTGCAAACCGTGATGAAGTGTGGGAAAAGTTTCTGCCGTCTGATTGTAGATCAATCATTTCAGGATCATCATCATCATCATCATTGCTTTCGCTGGGAAAGAAGGATGTATATTTCCATCTCTGTTTTCATCCCATTCTCATTCAAACTGGTTACATGGTAAACCCCAAAGCTCACTCCTTAATCTCCATCATTCGATTTAAAGTGGTGTGTTGTACTTCATCTGCGAAACTAATGTTGCTTGTTAAAACAACAGAGCTTTCAGTTGGAGAAAAAGAGTGGAAAAAAATGCTATATGATGGGGGCAAGAGCACTTTCAGTTATACCGGAAGATACAACTGCTCACTGGATTTGGACATCTCTACAAGAGTCTAGGTTTGTATATTTTCTTTTTAATATATAACGGCGGCCACTGTGTTTTAACAGCAAAAGCTAAAATGTTTTACTCATTTAACATTACAGTGACGGTGACAAACCTACTTTTGACGTCGAAAGCATGACAAAGTGAATGGCATTGTTGATATTCCCTTTGTTTACTTCTTGTTTTGAATTTTTTAATAGGTTCCCTGAAACTGCTGAGCTCAAACAAGCATGGTGGCTCAATATGAGGGGAAAGATTGAGACCAAAATTTTATCTTCCGACACAAACTATGCAGTATACTTTGTGTTTAAGCTTAGAAAAGAGCATACAACCGGGTTTACGCAGAGAACTGTAGGTTTGCATGTCCATGTCGACGAAATCGGTTTAAGAGAAGTGCGGATGGTGTCGTTAGACCCTTTAAGAGATGAGCCTCCATATATTCGAGAGAGAGGAGATGGGTGGATGGAGATTGAAATGGGTGCTTTTTTTAATAATTGTGGGGACGATGGAAGCGTGGAGTTCAGTGTTTGGGAGGCTCACACAAATTACTTTAAGCAAGGTCTCATTATTGAAGGAATTGAGTTGAGGCCTAAACATATTGCTAGTTAGGAGTACATTGATTTACTCAAACTAGGAAATGATCAGCAACGAGATACAGCCTTTTAAATTTGTATAAATTAATTATGTCTGCAGCTTGAATGACTTTCATTTCGAGTGTTAAAATGTATTTTCTATCCATATATTCCTTATGATTGTTTTTTTTAGACATATTCCTTTTGATTATTAATATATATATATACTAAAAACATTAAAATAAATATATACTAACAAATTGAAAATAAATTAAAAAAGTCTTTATACTTAAATAACTAGCAAATTAACAATAATAATGACAAAATGTATCTAAAATAGTAGCAAAATTAAAAATAAAACAAGAATTATACAATACTTAAATAATAACAATAAAATAGTAGCAATATAATAGTGAAATTGTGGCAAACTAGTGAAAAAATAGCAACTTTTTTTTTTTTTGCAAATTCAAGTCGGGCCTGGTCGAAAAATGTTTACCCAAGGCCTGGTCCATTTTAGAAGACGGGCCTTATTTTTTTACCCAAGCTCATTTTTCAAGCATGTAGTTTTATCCAAACCCTCCCACTTTTCGAGCGGACCTTCGAGTCAGGTCGAGTGGTACCCATGATCAGGTCTAAATTTCACTAGTTTCATTATTGAAAACAAATTTCTATTTTTATCTAGCAAACATATTTTCCAATTCTTAAAAATAGAAAATGAAAATTGTTTTCTGAAAATTAAAAATAAAAATAAAGAACGTTCTCTGAAACCAAACTCTTCTCTACTTTTGGATTTAAAAATGTAAGTCCAAATGTTATCATTATTAATTTTTTTGTTAAATTTAATTTCATTACAATGTCATTTTTTTGTCAAATGACTATCAAGTGATTAGTTTTTTATTTCAAAGTGTCACACCATTAAATTTAACAAAAGAGCTTTAATGGTGTTAACAATTGGATATGAAAAGTAGTGTGATTAAATTTCTGAAAATAAATGTAGAGTAACTAAATTTCAAATATACGAAGAGTATAGGGACTTAAAGCGCAATTAACCAAACATTAATAATGTCTTATCCTTGACTTAATAATTTTCATTTTGATTATTGAAAGGTTAAAATATGCTATATGTTTACTTTTCATATTTCGAAAATCAAGTCTAATTGTTAATATCGTTAAATTTTTTCTATTAAATTTGATGGTGTCACATTTTGAAATTAAAAAAAAAAAAAACACTTAGTAGCTATGTAACTAAAAAATGATATTATTCTAAACCTAAATTTAATAAAAGAATTTTAACTGTGTTAATAATGAGATTTACATTTTTTAAATCTGAAAAATAGAGAGACTAAATTATTAAAAAGAAGAGTAAGAAGGCTAAACTTGAAATAAACAAAAAAGGCTAAATACTTATAACATATTTTAACTATATTAAAAAATAATGAAAATGACTATAAAACAATAATTTATACATTGATGATTCAAACTTAATAAGGAATGATTAAAGAAGACTAAGACAGGTTGAATATTTTTCTCAAAGGAAATTATGAGGAACCGTATCATTGACTTCGGCTGCAGATGAATGTGAATTAGCTACGGCTAAATGCTAGTATAGTTCAGTTTGAATTTAAAAAAATAGTGTAATTTGAGTAGTGAATTATTAAAATGTAATATTGATGATAATTTTTTAAATTAATCAAGTTGGTTGAAGTCTATTTAGTAATGAATTTGGAATTCTTAAAATATTTTTGAATTACAACGATATTATCAATAAAATATTTGAAAATATTGGTAACTCGTAAAATTTTTTAATAAAAAAAATTGAATTTTTTTTTCAATGAAACTCATACCAAAAATTCCCCGAAGAGTGCCTGTGTCTGATCATATGATTGACTTCGCCTACATATGCATGTCGATCAGCCTTGGTTTCAAGGGTGAATCCAGAACAATCTTTTAGGAGGCCGAATGGAATTAAAGTCTATATATTTATAATTTTTAAAGGATTAAATCAAATTTTTATAATTTTAGAGGGGTCAAAGTAGAATTTTACCTTTACTAATTTAAAATTTTAAAAGAAAAATTAAAGACTTAAATAGTAATTGTATATTTTAAAGGGGCCGGGACCCATGACAGCCCCTTCTAGATTCTCCAGTACTTGATTTCTCACACTCTGAGATCAATTGCAGACTTTGATGCAGCGTGGTTCTTCCATCTGATTTTACATCAATCATTTTAGGTTTCAAGGATGAATTTAGAAAATATATTAGAAGAACCGCAATTGAATTATAAATTTTGAGAGGTAAAAGATAATTTTATCATATATTAGTTTATTAATTTTTAAAAGAATTAAATAAAATTTCTTTTCATTTTAGGAATCAAAAATCAATTTTACTATAAAAAAATTTATAATTTAGTGATTTTTAAAAGAGCTAAAATGTATTTTTTTTTATTTTATGTTTTTGGGGGTCAAACCCCTACCTGCTCCTTTTACATTTACCTTTGAGAAAGTATTAGAGGTGAGAAGATTAATCACTGCCAATTGATTTCAACTAAAAATATATATCTTATAAGAATTTTAACATGCTAATAATATTTATTTAATATTATCTTTATTATTTTTCTAACGTGGTTTAATTATTTTTTTCATATTATAATTATGTCATATATTTACGATGTATTCAATAATCATATCAAAATATATTTTTTATTTGACACTCGAATAATAAACCATATTAAGACAGATTATCGATATAATTTTAAAAATAAATAGAAATAAAATATAATTATTATATTTTGAAGGATTTAAATATTTTATTAAATTATTATAAAAATAAAATTATGTTAAACGGGATAAAATGACCGCAACCAAAATGAAGATAAAATGACCGCAACCAAAATGAAGCACGGGCATTTTACTTAGTCAATGGGAACAACGAAGGATTGAAGCTGATATTTTGTCACCAGGACTTGAGACAAATTAAGATTTATTTTAAGGAAAGTTTATTTTTATGGGGACTTGTATTAATAAAACAAAAGATTAGGACAAGAGAAATCTTAAACCACTGTTATAGTTTGAATTTTCCCATGGTAGGAAACTACCAAGAAAATAAATGGAAATTACAAGGATATTGCCAGAAGATTGCCTGTGTTTGATCATATCATTGACTTCGCCCGCAGATGCATGTCGATCGGCCATGGTTTCTCATGCTTTTAGATCAGTTGCAAACTGCGATGCCGTGTGGGAAAGGTTTCTACCGTCCGATTATAGATCAATCATTTCATCATCATTGCTTTCACTGGGAAAGAAGGATGTATATTTCCATATGTGTTTTCATCCCATTCTCATTCAAAATGGTACCATGGTAATCCCCAAACCTTACATAATATCATTGTAGTTAATAAATAGCAAATTATGTCTATGCATATGTGAACCACATGTACTTTTTGATTCTTGCTTTGAATTTGAGCTGGTATTGTTCAAATTAAAATTAAAATAATTATTATTCTTTAAAGTTAAGTACAAAAAATATGGAAATAATTTGCATGATATAATACAAAGTGGTTGTGTTGTTACTTTAGGTCCATTTTTTTGTATTAGTTTGTAACATTAAGGTTGCTGTTGTTGTTGTTTAAACAGAGCTTTCAGTTGGAGAAAGAGAGTGGGAAAAAATGCTATATGTTAGGGGTAAAAGCACTTTCAATGATATGGTTATTGAGAGATACATTTATGCCTTTCCCTTGGATTTCCACATCTCTACCAGGGCTTAGGTTTGCTCCATTTTTTTCCCTTTTTTTTATTAAATGTTGTAATAATGTTAAGTCAAGATATAAATAATAATGATCACCATGTGATATTATGATTGTTATTTACTTCATGAATTCCCTTTGTAGTGACAGGTTTCCTGAAGTTGCTAACATCAACCTAGTGTGGTGGATCGAGGTGAAGGGAAAGATTGAGACCAGAAATTTATCTCCCAAAACAAACTATGTAATATACCTTGTGTTTAAGCTTAGGGATAGCCATACAATTGAGTTTAAGCATAGAACCGTAGGTTTGCATGTCAATGACGACGGAGTCGCTTTGTGGGAATTACGAAGGGTGTTGATAGACCCTTATCGATGCGAGGCCCTATATATTCAAGATAGAGGAGATGGGTGGATGGAGGTTGAATTGGGTCAGTTTTTGAATGAATGTTGTGATGATGGAACTTTGGAGTATAGTCTTCGAGAGATTGACACAAGTAATTTCCATAATCGAGGCATCATTATTGAAGGAATTGAGCTCAGACCTAAAGATATTAGTAGTTTGGTAGACTTTGACATTAGTATGCCCATAATTTAGATTTTGTTTTCCCTTTTCAGTTAGGTTCAAAATACTAATTACAAACAGATATTAGTAGTTATATTGTATCTATAATATATGTAAAATCACGAGTTTGGAAAAACTTTTAAATTGATGAGAATATCTTTTTTTTTCCATCTTATTATTAAATTTACATTTAAAAATAATTACAATAATTAATTTAAGATTATTAGCTAAAGAAAAGTTGAAATAAAATAGAAGTTTTGATAATTACCCATTTAAAAATAATTAGAATTTAAATTACAATTAGTAATTTTAAAATAAAGTGATTACTTGAATAGGACTCTAAGTATAAAATATAGTGAAAAAGGATTGTGAATTTTATTTTTTTAAAAATTGTGCTAATTTTATTGATGAAAAATAGAGTCATCATTTGAATAGAATTCTAAGCATATTAATTATAACTTAATTAATATTAGAGTTAATTAAGTTAATTGGTTATTATTTTGAATAATGCTACTTTACATTAATTTCATAAAGTAAAACTATATTGTATGTTCAAAAGATTAAAATGCTTTAATTATTATTTGAAAATTTTATATTATAATATTTGAATTGATAAGTTAATATATTTTAATTATATTCAGTAATGGAAATAAAAAATAATATTTTATGCTAATTATTGCAATTAAAAATATTTAAAAAATTAATTAAATATTAAACACGTAAAATCATATGAAATGCACGTGACATTAAAAGCTAGTTTTTCTAAAGGGGAGGAATTGATAAAATATAAATCTTAGAAAAAATTATGAAAATGTGCCAAATTATATTAATTTTACACCGATATAAATAAATCATTTATCTATTTTTGCGACTTAGATGAGCATTGTTATAAAAGAAAATGTTTGACTTAGAAGAAAAGGGTATTTAAAAGTTGGTGCAAAAACGTGATTTAAGAAATTTCTAAGTATTTATATTTGTTTTTGAGAAATTGTAAATGTAAAAAACAAACTGTGAAACTCAATACTATTGAGAGTTGGTCAACATTAGTGTGCCTATAATTGTGGGACTTTGCTCCAGGTCCTAAAGAATAATCAAATAAATTAAGTGTATAATTTGTCTGCAACAAATACACAATTTCACATATTCACCAAGCTATAGCTTCATTCAAGCTTAGTTATAAAGTGAATAACTTATTTATAACAAATATGCACTAAAATAAATTCTTCACAATGTACAAGTTAAAGTGCTTTTAATCTTATGCATGAATAATAACCGAGACTTCTTTAAATAGGTGTTAAATGTTTGTAAAAACTTCAAACTCCTTAAATTTAATCTGCCA
Source organism: Gossypium bickii (assembly GCA_025503065.1). Classification (NCBI taxonomy): domain Eukaryota; kingdom Viridiplantae; phylum Streptophyta; class Magnoliopsida; order Malvales; family Malvaceae; genus Gossypium; species Gossypium bickii. The sequence goes on from CP106720.1 coordinate 91,950,525, forward strand.
AGAATAGTCTTCTTAAAAAAGTAAATATCTTCAGATGGAAAACTGAATCACATTAAATATCTTCAAAGAATCTTTTCTTGACTTATTTTCTTCATGATTCAACTCAACAAAGTGTTCCTAAAAATCCTTCTATTTATGGGTTGGGAGGCTATGAATAATTCTAGTCACTGTGTCAAAAAACAGATATGATCAGAATTTATAATGATATTGTTTAAAAAAACATATGATATGTTAGTGTCGAAACCATTTTTTGTAAAAGGTCAACTTTGGTTTTGAAAAATGAAAACGAGAAACGGGAGTCGCCACCAATCCTTTTTAATGAGGTGTGATCGGATCACCTCGTAATTTGGTCATTTTAATAAAATTTTGATTTACTAAATCGACGATTTTTTTATTTATGAAATCCAGAAAAACAGGTTCGGGAGTCGGTTACGCACGATGAAGGGTTAGCACTCTTGTAACGCTCAAAATTGGTACCTAATTGATTATTTGACATCTTTGTGTCGAAAATTAAAAACTTGGAAAGGATTTAAAATACGATCCCCTATTGCATTAATGTATATTTTGTTTTGAAATACTTAAATAAGTCAAAAACATATTAAAGACCTTCTTATCTCAAGACCACAATACGTCACATCCCGTAAGTTAGGACGTGACATTTCGAATCTTAGAGAACAATTCGGTTTTCGATTTTTATTTGAAATCTTATGCGTTTTAATTTTTAATAGGATATTCAATTATTCGAATTTGATGAGAAGAATCGAAACCCTGTAAGTTAGGACACGATTTCTATCGAGTCATTCGGATATAGAACATTGCCCCTTTTTTAGAATTTTGTTGATGTATTTAAGTAAAAAATAATGATATTTGAAACAATGCTTATTGAGTTAAGATGCGCAAATATGTTTAATCATGGATCATGATATGGCTACAAGAAAGTGAAACTGATGATGTTAATAACTCAAAATATCTAAAGTGTTGACAATAACAAATACAATGACCATACACTAATATGATAATAATAATAATAATAAAATATAAGTAACGTTAATGATAACAATAATAATAAGAACGATAGATATAATATATATATATTTGTTAAGAATATAAAAAAAAAGGTAATGAATAAATAAACGGATCTACGATAACAAAACAATAATGAAGTAAAAATAATAGAAACGTAATTAAAATATAAAGGAAATAAAAAGCATAACATACAACAATATATAAGAATAAAAAATAAATGGATAAATGAATGAACAACATATATAGCAAAATAAGTAAATAAACAAAAAGAGTAAAATAAAAAATAATAAGTAACTAATCAATTAAATAAATAAATGAATAAATAAAAGAATTAAAATGAAAGGACTAAATTATTATTAAAATAAAATTGAGAGTCATAAATTGAAAATAATAAAAAGCTGCTAAAGACCAGATTGCAATGAGTTGAAACTAACGAGGACTACATGGGGAAATACCCTTGATCCTTGTGCGCTGCGTTTCAGCAAGCAAAGCTGTGGATTAAATTAAAAATAAAACAAAATTAAAGGGGCAGATTTAAAACAAAATTTTGGGCCAAACCAAAAGTCGCTTAAAGGCGAGAGGGCCAAATGTAAAATTATCCCTGTCCTTCGAAACACTCAATATCAGTAAGGACCATATTGAAAACTAAATAAAATATGCGGGGTGATAAACCGTAATATATATATTTTAATCCCATATTTAGCATACTTTTAGATGGCTTAAGCCTTGAATTGTGGAATTTGGTGCTTTCAATCCTTTAATTTCATGTTTTATACTTAGGAGAGCACCGGAGGATGAAAAGAACGAGAAACGGGCCTAAAACGAAGTAAATGGGCCAACTTACAAAATCTACATGGCCTGGGCCCAAGACCACACGGTCGTGCCTCTTTAACAGAACCGAACACGGCCTGGCTACGATTCACACGGGCGTGTGCCATAGGCGTGTCCCTGACGTGATCTGTTTGAATTCTATTCTGAATAGGGTACTTAGAGGCAAAGAAAGACATTCCAAAAGTCTATATAAACACCCTAGAGGCCAACCTTCAAAGAGGGTGTCCAGTTAGGCCGAAGAGTCAAGCCAGAGAGGCTAGAATTGTGGAATTTACTCGAAGAAAGCCAGTTGATTCATCTCAAGAAGTCAGAGTTATACCCAAGACGGAGGATCTTCCCTTCAATTTCCTTCAGGAGGTTTTAGGGTTTTTCTTATGTTTTGTTTTATATTTTCTTCTGAGATGTATTCTTTTATAATTATGAACTAAACCCTCAAATACCTGAAAGGGATGAAATCTAAGACAGATCTTGTTATTGTTTTCTGAACTATATGATAAATACTTGATTTGTTCTTAATTATGTGTTCTTAATTCTTGCTTTGATATTTCAGTGATATTGATTCAAGTATTGATGTGCTTAGACAAGTGGAGCAAAAGTCCTCATTTAAGAGTAGATCTAGCATAATTAAGTTTTGAGTTGATCGCAACCCCTAGAAATAGGATGACGAAAATCTTCCTGGATTAGGGTCAAACCTAATATGGGAGTCCATAGATCGAAAGTTAATGCAATTCTAGGGTTTTAATTAGAAAGAGATTTCAATTAATCAACCTAGGGTTAGACGTTAGTAGCTCTGAAAGAAAGAGGTATTAATATAAATTAGGAATCCTACGGATCAAGTCACGTGAATAAATTGTCTGGTTCAGAGTTAAATAACAAGTGAAGTCTAGGTGGATTCTTCCTCGAGTATTGTCTTAATCAATTGGTTTTTCCCACAAGTATTTTTCCCAATTCATTCTCTTTGTCTTAGCATCTTTAACTTAATAGTTAGTTATTTTTAGATTAATAATTCCCTTAATTTTTAGGCTAAATAATAGAAAGAAAGTTAGTATTAGTACTTTTAGTTCCTTTGGGTTCGACAATCCGGTCTTGCCACTAAGCTATACTACTGGTCGATAGGTGCGCTTGCCTCAATCGTTGTTATAGTTAGTTTCTAGGCTCAATCATTCTTTTTACAAATTTTTAATACTCTGACACACAATCACGGGGCAAATTTAAAAGAAAAGCAAAGACCAGATTGCGACAAAGTAAAAATGCGGAAGGATCAAAAGGGAAATAAACCCTAAAAGCCATGAAAACACCCGAATCCCCACTCTTGGGTCGGGTCGGCCCGTTGTGTGTCGAAACGGTGCCATTTGATGCCTGGGCTCTAGCGCAAAAACGACGCCGTTTAGCAGGTGTATAAATACCATTTTAAAACCCCAAAAGATTCATTTGTCCTGTTGTTTTTAAAAAAGGCTTTCTCTTTTTTATTTTTTTCTTTGCAGAGTTCTTAGGGCTTCTGGCTAGGTCCGCTGGTCCTCATTGTGGCCTCACAGTAACATTCGCCGTATACGACGGTTAGGAGTTCCTGAAAATGGGCTTTTCAGTCCCTTTCGAACCCGATTAGGGTACCCTTCAAACCCGGAAACAAAAATACCGAAAGGGGAGAGAAAGAAAAAGAAAAAAAGGAAGGAAAGAAAAAGAAAATAACAAAGGAGTTTCATTTTCATTCGCCTCTTCTGGATCCTCATCGGGAAACCGATGGGTTTCGAGGTACCCAAGGGCGGTGATTACCCTCAACGACGGCCGGAAGCGACGCGGTAAGTTTTTATTTTATTTTATTATATTCAGAAATAAAAATATAAAAATGCACCTTTTGAAATCTTGAATCTGTTTCAAGTTCTTGTTGTATTCGATTTTTTTTTTGTCTGTTCGAATCCTTGTTTTTGTTTTTTTGATTCAATAATGTGTATCTTTTACATTGTTTGGTCTAAGGCTTTTATAGCCGAATGAAAAAAGATAAAATATTGCTTCTGTTTGTTGTCTGCTTCTTTCTTTCTGTTTGCAAGCCTATGGTGAGGGGTCAACGGAAGCGGAGGAGAGGTAACCTTGCCATTTCCGTGCAAGGCGACAGAGGGTGCATTAGGGGGGCCTTGGGACGACGCACAGGCACAGTGCTTGAGGGAAGCTGCGGCGCTAGGGTTTCAAAAACCCTAGTTTTCTGAAAAAATTAGTGTTTGGGCTTGTTGGGCCAATAGGAATCGGGCTAGTAATTGGGTCCAATTTTATGTTTTGTTGGGCTTGTGATTTGGTATTTATAAAATGGATTTTGTATATGGACTTTATTTACTTTTTGTTTTGTTGTTTCTGATTCGGGCCTGGGCAAATTGGGCCTTTTACAGAATGAAAATCATGAAAATTAGTTGTATTTGTTATATATAAATTATATTTATTTAGTAATTTTTAGAAAAAAATTTAATAATTTATAAATTGGTAAAGATATGAATCAAGTATTACTATATATAAATTAAATGATTTACATTTGAATATAAATTTAACCAAATGTATTAAATGCTTTCAACATGTACCCCCAAAAAAAAAATTAAATGCTTTGAATGCATACAAATCAATTAAAAAGGTGGCCACTTGACAATATTCTACGCTGTCAGTTATGATAATTTCCATAAATATTATAGTTTTATAAAGTAAATTATGTTATTTCGATTATTTTTTTATTTTTATATAAAAAATTAATACACAGTTATACACATAATAGTATTTTAATCAAAATATATAATTTTTTATAAATATATTATTATATAATTTTATTTTTTATTCAAATTGTAAGTGTGTATTAGTTTACTTTTTATAAATATATACTTGATCTATTACATAATTTTTTAAATTTTATTAACTAATAATATTAACAGTTAATTATAGTTTTATAATTTAAATATTTTAAAAAATAAAATATAATTTAAATCTCAAATATTACTACAAGTGTCTTGAATGTTGTTATAAATATATAAAAGTCAATTTTCTATTATACTCAAGATTTTGTTGAGTCGAAATTATATATTAAAAATATTTTAGACTGATATATTAAATATTATAATGGTAAAGAACTAATTTATAATTAATTTTTATAAAAATATAATTAAATTATTAAAGATATTATTAAATTATTAGATTAAATTAATTAATAAAATTGTATTGTAAAATATTAACAATTAATATTTTTTATGTCAAGCGAGTACTTAACAACGAAGTAGTAGAACCCTTAAATCCTAAGTTAATTCGTTCCAGGCGAAGTTGCTGAGTTGATATTAGCACCGAATAAGTAGTAAATATATAGACTTGAAGGAACTAAACATGCGAAGGAGTCAGCTTTTCTGATTGAAAATGGAAAACTTAACACAGAACACAGAAGGATTGAAATGAAAGTCAGGCGAAGCAGTCCAAGTCTTTTTTAAACACCCCTCCCCCTTACTTACTTTGTTATTGTTCCATTTTTCCCATCGAAGAAAAGAAAATGGATATTACAAGGATATTGCCTGAAGAGTGCCTGTGTTTGATCAATGATCATATCGTTGACTTCGCCTGTAGATGCATGTGGATCGGCTATGGTTTCTCACGCTTTGAGATCGGTTGCAGACTGTGATGCAGTGTGGGAAAAGTTTCTGCCGTCTGATTAGAAGTCCATCATATCGGGATCATCATCATCATCGTTGCTTTCGCTGGGGAAGAAGGATCTATATTTTTATCTCTATTTTTATCCCATTCTCTTTCAAAATGGTACCATGGTAATCCCCAAAGCTCAACTCTGTAATCTGTATCTGTTTATGTGTATTTTGGGTTCTTGATTTCTGGATGATCAAATTGCCCATGAAATTTATCGCATTTGGGTTGGTCCGGCTGAAATTCAAAATAAATCATAATTTAATGATAGCAATATAAAAATGGGTCAGCTGTTTAGCTCCATTTTTGGTGCATTAAATTATCTGAAAAATTAAGGTTGTTTGGTGGAACTTATACAGAGTTTTCAATTGGAGAAAGAGAGCGGAAAAAAATGCTATATGTTGGGGGCAAGAGCACTTACAATCATAGGGGGTGATACACCTTCTTATTGGACTTGGACATCTCTACAACAGTCCAGGTTTGCTCTATATTTTAAAATCTTTTATTTGTTTAACCTTCTTCCTGCAAAGCTGTGCCAAAAGCAGGTCTTTACAGATGACATTTTTGTTATCTTATTTGCCTCATGAATTCCCTTATTAATAGGTTTGGTGAAGTTGCTGAGCTGAGAATAGTGTGGTGGCTGGAGGTGAAGGGAAAGATTCATTCCAAAATTTTATCCCCCAATACAAACTATGTAGCATACCTAGTGTTTAAGCTTAATAAAAGGTATGCTAGAGGGTTTAGCCGAAGAAACGTAACTCTGCAGTTTATTGTCAACGATGTCGTTTCTAAAGTGTGGAACGTGTCGTTAGAACAAGAAGATAATCCCCAACATGTTCTAGCAAGAGGAGATGGATGGATGGAGGTTGAAATAGGTGAATTTTTTAATGAATGTGGGGATGATGGAACTGTGGAGTTTAGTCTCATGGAGGTTAATGGTTACACGAAGCAGGGTCTCCTTCTTGAAGGAATTGAGCTTAGACCTAAAAACTTTGCTAACTAAATACGCACTAACCTTTAGTGCCCAAAATTTAAATGGTAGTATCCTTTCTATGTTGCTTTCATTTATGCTAGTCAATACTCATAAAGAGATGTGACTTTTTGTATAATGACATCCTTTATATAAATTTGGAATATAAATTTCATTATATCTCTAAAATTAAATGTGAATACATAAAGATGTTTATGCTGGCGAGCAATTATGTTTAGTTCTAAATATTTTATTATAAAATTGAGACATCATTAATTAACTTTCGGTTAAATATTTAATTTAATTTTTTTAAATAGTTACTTGTTAAGTTTTAGCTCAGTTGGTATCAGTATTGTTGTTAGTATAAAAGAGAATATGAGTTCGAGCACGTGAAGTGCATTTATCCTCCTATTTAAAGGGATATCAAATAACAGTTAATTTTTTTAATGAGGTGTAATTTACTCGTCAATAGTGTTGGCCTTAATTTATCCTCCTATTTTTTATATTATTATTGAAATGATTGAATTTCACATTGCACCCACCACTAAATGTTTTGATTATTGCAAGTAAATTACCATAGACGCCGCAGTGTTAGGTGTCGGATTGTATTTTGCCTCTTCTATTAAAAAATGAGTAAATTGATCTTTTTATTAGAAATTTTATCTATTTTTACTATTAAAAACTAGTTTTGGTACATCAACATGATATACATATGGCATATCATATATCACTGTTTAATTATTCTATCAGCCAAGTTATTATAAATTGATGAAGTTTTTAACAGGAAAGATTAATTTGCTCCTTAAACTATCGTACAGATACTAATTTACTTATAATTTTTAGAGTAGAGGAAATAAAATGTAATTTAACTCTCAGTACAAACACTGTTATAATAATTTTATCAATATTGCATAAAAAAACTTACCATGATCAAATTTTCAAATATCACCAATGAGGATTTAATTAAAATTAAAATTTTATTATCGCAGCCCAACAAGGAGTTTATAACAAAATTATTATTTTCTGGTATAGTCCACAGAATTTCATAAGAAATATAAAAGTGGAAAGATAAAACAAAATAATGGATTTTTAGGACCATTTGAAGAAGACAAAATTTTCATTAAAACATTGATGTGGTTAAAAGCAGGGGCGAGCTTCCAATTTGTACTTGATTTAGCTTTGATGATTGAAAATGGAAGCTTAAGGACGGAGTCAAAGCCAATATATTTTTGTCAACAAGCCAGCCAGTTGCTTTTATTAATAATAAAAAAAAAAAAAAAGAGGGAAAGAAAATCCTTAATTATTGTTATTGTTCCATTTTTCCCATCGAACGAAAAGGAAAATGGAAATCACAAGGATATTACCGGATGAATGCCTGAGTCTTATCATATCGTTGACTTCACCAGCAGATGCATGTCGATCGGCCATGATTTCTCACGCTTTCAGATCGTTGCAAACCGTGATGAAGTGTGGGAAAAGTTTCTGCCGTCTGATTATTAATCAATTATTTCAGGACCATCATCATCATCATCGTTGTTTTCGCTGGGGAAGAAGGATCTATATTTTCATCTCTGTTTCCATCCCATTCTCATTCAAAATGGTACCATGGTAATCCCCAAAGCTCACTCTTTAATCTCTTTCGATTTTTGTTCTTATGAGCTTCACATCATGTAGTTAAATGCTAGTATATGTATATGTGAGCTGCTGGGGGTACTTTACTTTGGATTCTTGAGTTCTAGATGATCAAAATGCTTTTAACTTCTCCCAGAAATTCTTTAAGATTTAGATTTGGATACGGGAATTCAAGAAGATAGATTTAGAAAAGAGAAACATCCATAATTTGTACTGTGTGCTGGTGTTTTAAACAGAGCTTTCAGTTGAAGAAAGAGAGTGGGAAAAAATGCTATATGTTGGGGGCAAGAGCACTTTCAATTATATGGGGAGATACACCTTCGTATTGGACGTGGAAATCTTTACTCGAGTCCAGGTTTTCCATATTTTCTATGTTTATTGCGTTTGGGAAATCAAAAATGTTTTTCATAGCAGAAGCAATGAATTTTGGGGTAAAATCTTTTGTGAAAAAGTGTTTTTCTATCGAAACCTTAAACTCTTCTTAAACTCTTTTTATGTTTTGAAAGTTAAAATTATTATTAACTATTTAAAAGTATATAAAAAATTAATTTAATATAATCAATTGAGTTTTACTTCAATTGACATGTACATTATTGTCAATACAAAATGATGTGAGTTTAAGTGCGCTGAAGCACATTACAAAAAAATAAATATGATCAGAACGAGATTGTTCAAAAAATTTTAAATTAATTTATAATTTATGTATCATTATATTAAATTATATTTTAACCTTCAACCATAATTTTTGGTAGAAACGGAGAACACTAAAATTTAATAAATCATATTTTTTTCAGGGCAGTTTTCAATCATATTTTTTAAAAGCATTTTTCAACCGCAACGATAATAGAAAATAAACTTTAATACACTATTAAATGATGTAATGTTAAGTCAAATTATTTAAATAAGTGTCATGACATACTAAGTAATGTTTTTCACTTTCATGCTCTCTTAGCATTAATACTCATAGTTTGATATAATACATCCCCATTCAATATAGCCCCTGATATTAAAAAATGTGCTGAAATTTTTTGGTTTCCAGAACATTTTAATGTATGTCATTTGGAAAATTTTATATATTTATATCTAAAATAAAAACCAGTCTAAAAACCAAAAACACTATGGCATAATCCACAATATTTTACCGGTTTAACATTGGTTGTGCTATGAGTAACATTACCTTACTAGTTGTGCCAACTGCAATGCTAAATAAAGCTTTAGAGCATGGTATTATTTTACATTGATGTTATGTTATTTACTTTCATCTTCATGAAATTCTCTTTGTTTTGTTCTTATCTCGAATGTTTTAATAGGTTCTCAGAAGTTGCCGAGCTCCAACTTGTGTGGTGGCTCGAGGTGAAGGGGATGATTGACATCAGAATTTTATCTTCCAATACAAATTATGCAGCATACCTTGTGTTTAAGCTTAGAAACAGGCGTACAATTGGGTTTAGGCATAGAGCCGTTGGCTTGCATATCAATGTCGGCGGAATCACCTCAAGGGAAGTGCGGAGGGTGTCGTTAGACCCTTCACAAAATGAGACCCAACATGTTCGAGAGAGAGAGGATGGGTGGATGGAGGTTGAAATGGGTGAGTTTTTTAATGAATTTGGTGATGATGGAACTGTGCAGCTTAGTCTTAAGGAGGTTGATACAAGTTACTCTAAGCAAGACCTCATTATTGAAGTAATTGAGCTCCGGCCTAAAGATACTGGTAGCTAGGTAATTCTGGATTAAGATTTGATAAGCTCAGTCTGTTCGAGATGATTCATAATTTCATCTAACTCGAATGAATAATATTATAAAATTTTTAAGCTGTGTTAATTTAAAATTATGTATTTTTCAAAAAAAAATTCTATTTTTAATTTTATCGAGCAATAAATAGAAAGAAAACTTCTACCAAGTACATATATAAAACGAAAAATTATAGTTTTCATCTTTTTATTTTTTTTATCTATTCAATTTTTCTTCTTTTCAATTTTATTTTCACTCCACCAAATAAAATCTTAAAAAAGGGATTTCAACAGTAAAATTCTAATAATTATTGATCGATTTATTCAATAGTTGATCATTGACATTAACTGTGTGCTTTGGATATCATTGAATCAAATCAACAAATACATTAGTCAAAAGCCATTAAAATGTGCTTGTAACAATCTGTGAAAGCTAAACTAATAGACATAATAATATAAAAAAAGCAGAGGAAAAGAATAGAGATGAAAGTGGACATGGCATATTGCTTGAGAGAGTGTTTTATCTCGATTGGATCCTGTCATCGACATCGCCAACTGATGCTTGACGATCATTGCTCGAGTCACCGAACTTTAGGTTTATAGAACGGGCAATTTATGTGTATTCATATTATTTTCAGGTACATTATATAAGTTTTTGACATGTTCGAATATTTATTCATTATGTTTATGTCATTGAACAATAGTGTATTTTAATTCATCAGGTTTTTTATCGAGTAATTGTATTTCATTTGTACGTACATCACCACGATGAAATTGGCTGCTTAATTACTAAGGAATTTGTCCAAATGGGATGTGGGATCTAACTATTCCATGGGTTGGGCCGAGTTCGGATCGGGTCAAGTAAAAAATTCAGCTCATTTACTAGGTTCGGATTCGGCTTGGACTGAAAAATGGATGTACAATTTTGCTCAAGTCCGGCCTAAATAAAAATAATAAAGCTCAAGCCTAGTTTGGCTCGAATTAAATTTTTTATATAAAACTAAATTTGAAAAATATAATACAACAAATACACTAACATTAAAATAAATGTTTCCTAACAAATGAAAAGAATTAAGATAAGTGCAACTTAGCAAGCAAATATCTCTACAGTAGTAGCAAAATTAACAATAAAACAAGAGTTATACAATATTCAAACAGTAACAATAAAATAGTAGCAATATAATAGCGAATAATAGCAAAACAGTAAAAAATAGAAGCAATTATATTTTGCAAATTCGGGTCGGGCTCGAGCGCTTACCCAAGGCCTAACCTGTTTAGAAAATGAGCCTTATATTTTGACCAAGCACAATTTTCAAGCTTATATTTTTGCCGAAATCTTCTCATTTTTCGGGCGAGCCTTCAAATCAAACCGAATCCGAATCTCGACCATGAACAAGTCTAAATCTAACCTTAAGCCCTGGTTTAATATTTAAATGCTTAATTTGTGAGCAAGGAATTGATTAATATGAGATGTGAGATCCAACCATAACCTAGTTGAAACATGGCTAATTCATGATAAAATTTTATTGATATTTAAATGCTTAATTTCATGATAAAATTTGTTGATATTTAACTGCTTAATTAGGCTATACTATAACAAAAAGGTTTGTTAAATTGATATTATAGGTTAATTAGATATTAATTTAATCAATAAATTTACTTGAAAATCTTAAAAAATCACTGTACCATTTATATAATTTAAGGATATTTAAGAATTTATTATATTAAAAACTACTCAATAATCGGAATTTGTTTTAAACAAAATTTTTATTCTAGCTTTTCTTATCAATATAATACCAACTATACAGGTTCGACCCAAGAACTTGATATAGGAATATTACATTTGGTGCCAAAGTGATTTTGGCTAATCACTATTATATTTGAACATTAAAAATAAATTTAGATAATTTATATTTTAGTCCTTACTACTTGAAAGACACTTGATCTTCCTAAGTACATGCCATTCTATTCCAAAATAAATTTAGATAACTTTATATTTTCCTTTCTTAGCCGAGGTGTCCGGCACCACATTAGCTACGGAAATTAAACAATTAAAAATCATCAATACAACACAATGTCACATTGAAGATTTCAATTTTTATTCAACTTTTGCCCAATTTTGAATTTAGTCCCTAAATCGAGACTAACTTTATTTCCGCATAATTAATCTTATATTTTCATACAAATTATAATTTAAACTAAATTTAACTCCCTAATTTCACTTAAATCCATAAATTTCAAAATTTTCACAATTACTCCAGCTTTTACAATTTTTACAATTATTACAATTTAGTCTCTTAACTAGTTAATCAAATCAACTAATTTTTCTCAATTAATACTTTATCCAAATATTCTAGGCTATCATACAACCCTTAATAAGACAGAAATTTAATACCAAACCCTAATATTTTAACTATTTTCACAATTTGATCCTAACATCAGTATTTAACAAAATTACTTTATAATATCTTCATACAACAAAATTAAAGCTCTAAACCCACTTGATATTAATAATTTCTTCCAATGTATTAATTTATTCATGCAATTTGGTCATTTTTAACATTTTTACAAAATTATCCCTAAAGTTTTACTTTTGTTCAATTTAGTCCCTCGGCCTAAAACATGAAAATTAGCCATTTTTAATGTAAACCCATGCTGGCTGAATAGTCAGATATTTTCCTCCTCCTCCTCTCCATTCCACATCCTTAATGTATATATGTAATTCCACTATTTACTTATATGTTCATATAAGTTGTCCACTTGAGTCATAGTCACTAAATTATTTATATCTTGAGCTACAGAATTCTAAATTAAGATCCGCTTGATGTTTTAGAAACTAGACTCAAATATCTTTCTACCATAAAATTTTTATAATTTATAGTTTATCCAATAAGTACAGTAAAATCTTCAAATTTGTCCTTTTTCTGTTGTTTAACAGTTTTGACCTTTCTTCACTAAAAATTAATTACCTCTTAGTACGAATTAGGATAATGTTCCCGTTTGTTTCTCTTGAAAGTAGACTAATTAAGAATTTAAACATATAAATTTAAGCCCCTATTTATATGTGTTTGTCTCAAAGGATTATAATTAAATAAGGATAAATATCAAAAACTATACATCGATTATAGTTTAATGTGCAATTGTATGCATGAACTTTGATTTTGTATAATTTTATACATGAAATTTTAATTTGATCTAATTCTTATAAATTATTAACACAATTATTAATATAACATCATTTTGTATTTATATATTGCATACATAAATAATTATATTTATCCAATATAAAAATAAATTGATGTATTTATTTATCTATTCAAATGTGTATGATTAAATCAAAATTAAAATTCATGTATATAATTACACATTAAATTAAAGTTCGTGTATAATTTTAATATTTTTCCCAATTAAATACAATATTTCACACTTTTAATATTTAGAATTGTTGACGGCACGAAATTAATAAAGTACCGATTTTAAACATTACGTGGTGCTAAAATTTTCTCTACACATGTGTAATTGACTCTCAAACTTAATTTATTCTCTAGAATATAAAGTAGACCTCAAAATTGTCTCTTTTTTTTTTAAGAAAAAAGATTCTAAATATCTTTATAATAAATGATTTTATAAGTACCAAAATTTTTAAGACAATACAAAAAAATTCTAATAATGTATCAAAATTTACTAAGTATTTACTAAATATTTTCTTAATCAAGTTTGACCTAAAAAGAAGTAAATATTTAAATTTAACTTTTTTACCCACAAAGAATAGCTTAGTTGAGAGTGTTAATTTATTTGATTATGCATAATTAATAGGGGATTGTTGTAAATGGAAGCACAAGAATATTCACATTTAATTTTTTACTTGAAAATTTTGCTTTTATGTATATATAGATTTGATTACTTGAATTGTTTATTATAAGAATTTTATTCTTTGTGGCTGCAATTGAATTGTTTATTATAAGATTTTACACGACATCCAATCAATTCCCACTTGTGGACACTTCCAAAAGTATATTAAATAAATTATTGTGGACACTATCCTCGTACCCATCACTACCTAGCACATTTTGATCTTTTTAAGGATACATATACCATAGGTTGACGGCGATGATATTAGTTTTTAATGTGATAATGGAGAAATATATGTTTGATATAGTGATCAACATAAAAAAAAGAAAAAGAAAAAAGCATTGAAGATATTAAAATAAAATGTGATTAAAATATTAAACTTCTATTTATATGAATTATGAAACAAATTATTGAGAAATTAATATATCATATAACCACAAAGGAAATATAATTAAAAAAATATAATTAAATATATGAAAATTTCAATTTTCAATATATTATTGATTTAGTGTATAATAAGGAGAGTAAGGGTAAGCGGTGTGGTGAGGAGGTCAATTTGCCTAAAAAGGTAGAGAGCTGAAAAATCAAACATGAGGACAGACTGATTGTTGGCAACGAGGATAATTGTGCAGAGTAACTTCATGGTCTCAAGAGTTGATCTCTTCTTCATTGTTGAGAAGGAATTTATAGGAGAGATCATTTGATCCTCTACTGTGGTGTGGTAGGTTGTTATTAAGAGATCATTTGAAGGACGTGCACCGTAAGATCCATTTTGTCATACCTTCAATTAATGTGCGGTTGTTATGTCTAGGTGGGTTTCAATTGCCTTGTGAGTGGGTTTACACTTGAGAAATGTTTGCACCTAAAAGCGAGTATTTGTTTCATGAGAGGCGCTTACCAAGACAATGATATCTACAATGTTTCACTCATATAATCTCCTTTAATAGATTTTATTTTTGTTCATTTGATTATTATGTTAAATTGACTAAAGAAAAATGTTGAGGGGATTTTATCTCTTCGATTGAATTTTAATTCGATTATCATTGATATTATTGTTAGTATAAGAGAATGTGAATTTGAACCTCATGAAATGTGTTTATCCTCTTATTTAAAAATTGGTGAGGGGTTATGAATAGTTATAAATAGTGTATAAAAAAAAAACATGTGAAACCAAGCCACAATTTTAGTGTTGAGGTAAAATTGCTTTCTAGTCCCTATAGTATTGTTGGCATAGTTATATTATAATCACAATTTTCAAACATATATTTATAATCTATACAAGGCAAATATTAAAATTATATATGAATTTTGATCCAATGTGTATTACCATACATGAATTTTTATTTTGTGCGGTTTTATACATGAAATTTTAATTCGATTCATTTTTCACAAATCACTAATAACATCATTGAATTAGTATAGTTTAATCACCACTTGAGTCCATTAATTCACCTTTTCATAACCATTTGACCCATTTAATTAATAGAAATAAACTTTTATAGCTTTTACAATTTAGTCCTTTTTAATTAATTAACTATCTACACATTAAAATTTCTTAACGAAACTTTAATACAACCTTAATAACACTCTATAAATATTTAATAAAATATTTACGGCTCAGTTTATATAAACGAGGTCCCAATACCTCATTTTCTAAAACCACTTGACTTTAGAGTCATACCACTTGCACAAAATTATTCATTCAAATAACATAATTTGCCAATTCAAAATTTATTTTAATACTATAATTGACTCGTAAATATTAAATAATAATATTTACGGGCTCGCTTGTCAAATTTGTAGCCCCAAAACCACTGAAACGAGCTATTACATGAACCTAATTGCAACAATATCAAAAATATAAAATTCATGAAAAACGGATGATAAACTCACATACATGCAAGGGAAAACTAGCAAACCAAAGCTTGTTCTTCTCCCAACAATGGCATTATGTTCTCCAACCAAAAATATAACCAAAATGATGACCAATTTCTTTTATTTCCTTTTGTTTGGATTTCAACTTAATTACAAAATGTCATTCCTTATAATTTTTAATCCATTTTCAATTACCTCCGCTAACCATTGAAATGACTTATTTGTCATGTTAACCCTTCCTATTTTACTTAATCACCCAATTGACTTTTGTACTTTTTACGATTTAGTTCTTTTTATTTAACTGACTATCCGAACGTCAAAATGTCTAAACCAAACTTTAATACAATACTAATAACCTCGTAAATATTAAATAATTAATATGTTCAAACTTACACGTTAAAATTGTGGTCCTAAAATCACTGTTTTCGACACCACTAAAAAACGGACTGTTACACTCTCCTTGTCGTGACGTCACCCCTGCTCTTGTCTCAAAATATTGTCACCTTGTCCTGACGTTGTCCCTTGCTTGTTGTGTCGTCGCAACGTCACATATATCTTCGTGTGACGTCGCGCGTCTGTCTCCAATAAGTACATGCAAAACTTCTGATAAATACGAGACACACCTCACATGTGAAAATCATAAATATATATAAATGTTTAATAAATAAATATTAATTAATAATAAAATTTAATTTCATTTGTATATTTGACCGAATTATTTTTTTTCAAAATTGAAAGTGAAACTAATATAAAAATTGGTAATAACGTTTGCTCAAATATGTAGAGTTTGAAAATTAATTTACTTAATTAGGGAAATACTTTCAGCAATTTATTGGCCATATTTGATAAATATTGAATTCATCTAGAATTAAATGTTACCAAATTTACTTGACAATAGCTACCACATTTTGACTTTTTGAAGGATATATTGGTTGTCAGTGATGGCATTAGTTTTAGTGGGATAATGGAGAAATATAGGCTTTTCTATAAAATTAATCTAAAAAGGTAAATATTTACAACAATTATTCAACTTAAAAAATAATGACAAGAATGATCTGAAATAAACAGAGAAGGGCAGTGTCGGCACCCAATGGCCGGCATCCAAGTCAGGCACTCCTCCATCATTGGTTGTTGATTGCTAGGGGTTTAAAAAAAAAAATTTGAGTGCCGATATTGCAATGACTGACACTCGTATGTATTTTTTTTGCAATATCTTTAAAAAAATATGGGTATTCCATGATTTAAAAAATATATTATTTTAATAAATGTCGTATTGAAGTGGCCAACACCGATTCAAATTTTTTTAAACAATTAATTTTTTTTATTTTTTTGTTACCAACTTTAAAGTAATCAATACCAGTTCGAAAAAAAAGAAAGACCCACCGGGAAATAGTTGCACTTTGACGCAGTGGAGAATCTAGAAGAAGTTAGCATGGACTCTGCCCCTTAAAATGTAAAATTATTATTTAAGCTATTAAATTTTTTAAAAATTTTAAATTAGTAAAAGTAAAATTATACTTTAGCCTCCTAAAATTATAAAAATTGGATTTAATTTCTTAAATGTTATAAATATATAGACTATAAAAAAATAAAAATTTCATTCCACCGTTCAAAAATTGTTCTAGCTTTCCCGGATAATGAAATACTTATCTTTCCTTCCTTTCCCTTCGCTCTCCCATCCGTTGCCACACCCGACATTTTAAGATTTATATATATAAACAAAGTCACACATCAACATAAGAGCCAATAACATCTACAATGTTTCAACGTAATCTACATGATAATGTGACATATTTACACTGCATTGAAGCTAATTATCAAATAAGATTTGTATTTGATACACAATTAATAAATTATATTAAGACACATGATTCATAAATTAATTAATAATTTTAAAAATAATTAAAAACAAATATAATTATTATAGGGTTAATATAATTTTTGACTTTTGAACTTGGCAACTAGGTTAACTTCAGTACTTGTGCTGTTTTATTCACTTTGGTACATGAACTTGGTAACTAAATCTATTTTGGTCTTTAATGATATGATCAATCTGTTCTTGAAACATGAATGGATTGACCAATCAAACTGAATGAATCGGCAATCGACCGATTAATTAGAATAATATATATTTAAAGTAATCAACCACTGGTTTTATTATTACAATATTGTATGTTTTTCAATCTCAGAATGTCAATCCATCAAATTTTTATAATTTTTAAGTTTAAAAACTAAAATAAATATAGTTACCAAATTTAAATACTAAAATGGATAAAAAAAAAGTACAATTTCGAAAGCGAACCTCATCATGAAGCTAAAAAATCTCATTATTATATTTTAAAATATTGTTTTTAAACAGGATAAAATGACCACTAAGTTCCGGTCAATCGAGAGGGCGACAGACTGAAGCATCGCTGTTATATCGATTAACTTTTTCCAAAGCTTATCATCTATTTTGACGAAGACAACATGTATTCATAAAAAGAAAAAAGAGACCATAAACCACTGGTATAGATGGAAACTACGAGGAAAACAATGCACATCACCACGATTGACAGCTACTAATTAAAGTTTGGAAAGTGGTTACGAATAATTCCAGCCAAAAGAATGGAAATTACAAGCATATTACCGGAAGAGTGTCTGTGTCTGATCATATCGTTGACTTCGCCGGAAGATGCATGTCGATCGGCCATGGTTTCTCACGCTTTCAGATCGGTTGCAAACCGTGATGAAGTGTGGGAAAAGTTTCTGCCGTCTGATTGTAGATCAATCATTTCAGGATCATCATCATCATCATCATTGCTTTCGCTGGGAAAGAAGGATGTATATTTCCATCTCTGTTTTCATCCCATTCTCATTCAAACTGGTAACATGGTAAACCCCAAAGCTCACTCCTTAATCTCCATCGGTTTTTATTCGATTTAAAGCGGTGTGTTGTACTTCATCTGCGAAACTAATGTTGCTTGTTAAAACAACAGAGCTTTCAGTTGGAGAAAAGGAGTGGAAAAAAATGCTATATGATGGGGGCAAGAGCACTTTCAATTATACCGGGAGATACACCTGCTCACTGGATTTGGACATCTCTACAAGAGTCTAGGTTTGTATATTTTCTTTTTAATATATAACGGCGGCCACTGTGTTTTAACAGCAAAAGCTAAAATGTTTTACTCATTTAACATTACAGTGACGGTGAAAAACCTACTTTTGACTTCGAAAGCATGACAAAGAGAATGGCATTGTTGATATTCCCTTTGTTTACTTCTTGTTTTGAATTTTTTAATAGGTTCCCTGAAACTGCTGAGCTCAAACAAGCATGGTGGCTCAATATGAGGGGAAAGATTGAGACCAAAATTTTATCTTCCGACACAAACTATGCAGTATACTTTGTGTTTAAGCTTAGAAAAGAGCATATAACCGGGTTTATGCAGAGAACTGTAGGTTTGCATGTCCATGTCGACAAAATCGGTTTAAGAGAAGTGCGGATGGTGTCGTTAGACCCTTTAAGAGATGAGCCTCGATATATTCGAGAGAGAGGAGATGGGTGGATGGAGATTGAAATGGGTGCTTTTTTTAATAATTGTGGGGACGATGGAAGCGTGGAGTTCAGTGTTTGGGAGGCTCACACAAATTACTTTAAGCAAGGTCTCATTATAGAAGGAATTGAGTTGAGGCCTAAAGATGTTGCTAGTTAGGAGTACATTGATTTACTCAAACTAGGAAATGATCAGCAACGAGATACAGCCTTTAAAATTTGTATAAATCAATTATGTCTGCAGCTTGAATGATTTTCATTTCGAGTGTTAAAATGTATTTTCTATCCATATATTCCTTTTGATTTGGTTTTTTTTTTTTTTTTGAGACATATTCCTTTTGATTGTTAATATATATATTATTTGATTTTTTATATAAAATAAATTTGAAAAACATAATACATCAAATATACACTAAAAATATTAAAATAAATGTTTACTAACAAATTGAAAATAAATTAAAAAAAGTCTTTATACTTAATAACAAGTAAATTAACAATAACAACGACAAAATGCTTCTAAAATAGTAGCAAAATGAAAATTATTTTCTGAAAATTAAAAATGAAAATAGAGAATGTTCTCTGAAACCAAACTCTTCTCTACTTTTGGATTTAAAAATGTAAGTCCAAATGTTAACATTATTAATTTTTTTGTTAAATTTAATTTTATTACAATGTCATTTCTTTTGTTAAATGACTACCAAGTGAGTAGTTTTTTATTTCAAAATGTCACACTATTAAATTTAACAAAAGAGCGTTAATGGTGTTAGCAGTTGGATATGACAAGTAGTGGAACTAAATTTCTGAAAATAAATGTAGAATAACTAAATTTCAAATATATGAAGAGTATAGGGACTTAAAGCGCATTTAACCAAAAATTAATAATGTCCTATCCTTGACTTAATAATTTTCATTTTGATTATTGAAAGGTTAAAATATGCTATATATTTACTTTTCATATTTTAAAAGTCAGGTCCAATTATTAATATTGTTAATTTTTTTCTGTTAAATTTAATGGTGTCACATTTTGAAATTAAAAAAAAATAAAATTTGGTAGCTATGTAACTAAAAAAATGATATTATTCTAAACCTAAATTTAAAAAAAGAATTTTAACTGTGTTAATAATGAGACTTACATTTTTTAAATTTGAAAAATAGAGAGACTAAATTATTAAAAAAAAGTAAAAAGACTAAATTTTAAATAAACAAAGAGTATAAATACTTATAACATATTTTAACTATATTGAAAAATAATGACAATGACTATAAAACAATAATTTATACATTGATGATTCAAATTCGGAACTTAATAAGGAAAGATTAAAGAAGACTAAGACAGGTTGAATATTCTTCTCAAAGGAAATTATGAGAAATCGTGTCATTGACTTCGGCTGCAGATGTATGTGAATTAGCTACGGCTAAATGCTAGTATATTTCGATTTGAATTTAAAAAATAGTGTAATTTGAGTAGTGAATTATTAAAATGTAATATTGATTATAGTTTTTTAAATTTATCAAGTTGTTTGAAGTTTATTTAGTAATGAATTTGAAATTTTTAAAATATTTTTGAATTATAACGATATTATTAATAAAATATTAGAAATATTGGTAAATCGTAAAAAATTTTAATAAAAATTTGAAGTTTTTTTTTAATTAAGTTCATACCAAAAATTCCCTGAAGGGTGCCTGTGTCTGATCATATGATTGACTTCGCCTACATATGCATGTCGATTAACCCTGGTTTCAGGGGCGAAGCCAGAACAATCTTTTAGGGGGGTTGAATGAAATTTTAATTTTTTATAGTCTATATCTTTATAATTTTTAAAGGATTAAATTAAATTTTTATAATTTTAGAGGAGCCAAAGTAGAATTTTACCTTTACTAATTTAAAATTTTAAAAAAATTAAGGACTTAAATAATAATTTTACATTTTAGGGGGGCCGGGGCCCATGTTATCCCCCTTCTAAATTCGCGACTGCTTGGTTTCTCACGCTCTGAGGTCAATTGCAGACTTTGATGCAGCATGGGAAAGTTTCTTCCATATGATTTTACATCAATCATTTTAGGTTTCAAGGATAAATTTAGAAAATATATTAGAAGAACCAAAATTGAATTATAAATTTTGAAAGGTCAAAATATAATTTTATCATGTATTAGTTTATTATATTTTAAAAGAATTAAATAAAATTTCTTTTCATTTTAGGAATCAAAATGCAATTTTACTATAAAATAAATTTGTAATTTAGCGGTTTTTAATAGAGCTAAAATGTAATTTTTTTATTTTTTTGGGGTCAAGCCCCTACCTGCTCCCTTTACATTTACCTCCGAGAAAGTACTTGAGGTGAGAAGATTAATCACTGCCACTTGATTTCAACTAAAAATATATATCTTATACGAATTTTAACATGCTAATAATATTTATTTAATATTATCTTTATTATTTTTCTAACGTTTTCATATTATAATTATGTCACATATTCACGATGCATTCAATAACCATATCAAAATATACTTTTTTTTGACACTCGAATAATAAATCATATTAAAACACATTATCGATAAATTAATTAATAATTTTAAAAATAAATAAAAATAAAATATAATTATTATATTTTGAAGGATTTAAAATATTTTGTTAAATTATTATAAAAATAAAATTATGTTAAACGGGATAAAATGACCGCAACCAAAATGAAGCACGGGCATTTTACTTGGTCAATGGGAACAACGAAGGATTGAAGCTGATATTTTGTCACCAAGACTTGAGACAAATTAAGATTAATTTTAAGGAAAGTTTATTTTTATGGAGACTTGTATTAATAAAACAAAAAAATTAGGACGAGAAAACCTTAAACCACTGTTATAGTTTGAATTTTCCCATGGTAGGAAACTACCAAGAAAATAAATGGAAATTACAAGGATATTGCCAAAAGATTGCCTGTGTTTGATCATATCGTTGACTTCACCCACAGATGCATGCCGATCGGCCATGGTTTCTCATGCTTTTAGATCGGTTGCAGACTGCGATGTTGTGTGGGAAAAGTTTCTACCGTCCGATTATAGATCAATCATTTCATCATCATTGCTTTCACTGGGAAAGAAGGATGTATATTTCCATACGTGTTTTCATCCCATTCTCATTCAAAATGGTACCATGGTAATCCCCAAACCTTACATAATATCATTGTAGTTAATTACTAGCAAACTGTCTATGCATATGTGAACTACATGGGTACTTTTTGATTCTTGCTTTGAATTTGAGCTGGTATGGTTCAAATTTAAATTAAAATAATAATTATTATTCTTTAAAGTTAATTACAAAAAATATGGAAATAATTTGCATGATATAATACAAAGTGGTTGTGTTGTTACTTTAGGTCCATTTTTTTGTATTAGTTTGTAACATTAAAGTTGCTGTCTTTAAACAGAGCTTTCAGTTGGAGAAAGAGAGTGGGAAAAAATGCTATATGTTAGGGGCAAAAGCACTTTCAATGAGATGGTTTGTAACAGCCCGATTTTAGGCCTAGTCGGAACAGTAGTTTTGAGACCACAAATCCGATCTAAGAAAATTTATTTTCATTATATTTTTATGGTCTAAAATTTTACAGAAAGATTTCGTAAAAATTTCGTTCAAAAATTTCGACGCTTGAGCACTCAATTTAGTCAAAAGGACTAAATTGTAAAAAGTGCAAATGTTGAGTTCTATATATTAGAGGTGTCAAATTGCTATGAGTTTTAAATTGGAGGCCCTTAAAAGGTAATTAGACCGTTGGATAACTTGATAGACAAAAATGGGCATGAATAGGACAAAATTGAAAGAAAACCCTTAAGGGTATTTTAGTCATTTAGTGTTTTAAATGAATAAAAAGACAAAATTCAAGAAAAAAATCTGCTCATCTTCATCAAGTTGCTGCCGAAATTTTCTAGACTCCATGGCTAAGGGTTTCAAGCTTTTCAAGCTTCATAGTAAGTGTTTCTGAGCCCCTTTTTTAATGTTCATCGCATTTTTGAAATTCCGGTAACTTAGTTTAGCTATTTCTACCATTATTTTGAGCTAGAGTTTGATTTTAAAAAATTGACCCATGTTGAATAATTGTGAATTTTGATGAATTATGGTAGATTATGCATGTCTATGATTAGAGAAACAAGTTTTATTAGATGATTTTCGATGAAATCGTATAAAAGGGGTTAAATTGTAAAAGTTATAAATTGGTCATAAATGTGTGAATTAGTGAGAATTTGATGTTGCCATAGAAGAGAAAAATGTTATAAAATATAAGAGTAAGGGCTGAAGTTTAATTTTCGAGTATTGGGGCAAAAGTTAAATATGTAAAAGTCTAGGGGTAAATTTGTAATTTTGCAAAAGTTGAGTTAAGGACAGTTTTGAATAGTACATTAATTAGATAAGTGAAATATATTGTTATAGATCAAGG
The DNA here is from genome assembly GCA_025503065.1 of Gossypium bickii. NCBI lineage: Eukaryota > Viridiplantae > Streptophyta > Magnoliopsida > Malvales > Malvaceae > Gossypium > Gossypium bickii. Next base: position 91,974,060 of record CP106720.1, read on the forward strand.
AAAACGATATTTGGAGCTATAATGAGGGAAAAACGAGTAATTGACGAATAAGTCGTTTTCACCGATTTTGCTTTCGAGGTAAGTTTGTATGTAAATAATGCATCGTTTTTACTTACGTTTTCATATTTTGATAAATGGTATGAATTGTGGCTGAATATTTGATGTAATTGACAAAATATTGACAAGTAAGAAATTTCCCGGTTGAACCTCAGGAATAAAAATGGATACGAGTGACATGTTCACTAGAAACCTATGTGAAATCTAAGTGAAATAAGTGATCCGGGTGTTGGTCCGTACGTTCTACCGGTGGCTGAGTTATCCGGATGTGTTACGGATACTCGACAACTTGTGTGAGCAGCACTGAGTAGTTACGTATTGATCGACAGCTTGTGTGAGCAGACCTGAGATTGTGATTATGTGAAACGGGTGCTGGTCTTATAAGTTCTACCAGTGGCTGGGTAATCCTGCATGTGTTGCGGATACCTGACAGCTTGTGTGAGCAGCACTGAGTAGTTACGTATGGTCGACAACTTGTGTGAGAAGACCCGCGAATGTGAATAGCTCGAGAACCAGCCTATGTGTGATAAGTGATGTGAAGTAGCTTTGGCTACGAGTGTGGTACTATGTGCAATATTCCGATGTATCCGTTAATATCCTGATTTGTTCAATGGGAAATGACTAAGTGTAAATGACTGTGATTATGTGATGAATAAGTGTAGGTATATGTGCATAAACTTATAAGCAATGTCCTCGATATGTGATCGAACTGTGGTAAGATTGATACGGAGTAAGTGTTACAATGAAAGTTACTATATAGAAAACATGAAAGAGTGAAATTTAGAAATAAAATAGTTTTGGACAGCAGCAATTATGTGTCTTTGAAAAATCACCAAAAATGGTGGAAATTGAATTAGAATTTGAAAAAGATATGAAATTAAATCTTATTGAGTCTATTTTCACATAAAAGAAACGGTGTAAACAAAAAATATTCATATTTTGAGATATTTAAATTTTTGTGAGACTGGTTCAGAATGATTACGTGATCCCTTGTTCTGACTTGAAAAAATCATTATAAATTGTACAAAAATAATTATGGTTCATGGGTTATATTATTAGAATCCTTAGTGAGTCTATTTTTTATTGGAATAAACGAAAACATTATTTGAATTCTTTACAATGAGATATCTGAGATTTTGTGAAGAGAGGTTAGAACTATCAAACAGTAAAACAGAGGAAACTTTAATGAATAAACTGTACTAATTGGCTAAGCCAAATATTCTGGAAATTTTATGGTAAGAATATATACAAGTCTAGTTTCAAGGAAAATTAACAGATCTTAATTTGGAGTTCCGTAGCTCCAGATATAAATAATTTAATGACTGTGACATGAGAAAATAGCTTAACTGAATTTTGAATAAATAGAAAGAATATGAAAATAGCATGTTATCGCATTGCTTGTTCTTTTCATGCGAGCTTACTAAGCGTAAAGCTTACTCCTTTCCATTTATTTTAGTTTTGTCAGGTCAGCTCAGGGTTGGAGATCATCGGAGGCAGCATCACACTATCAAGCTATTATCTTAGGAGTATTGACATGTGTATGTTAAATGTTTTCAAGTGAGTGGCATGTATAGAGACTTAGTTTTTCTATGATGGATGTTGTTGTGGTTAGCCAAATGTATTGGCTTATATTGATTTGTTGATTATAGTCATGAGATGTGGCTTATAATGATTTTGGCTTGTAAGCCTATTTGTCCATGGTAAGTGTTAATGTCTTGGTATGTGGTATAAGTGATTAAATAGATGACAAGGTCAAATGCATGTGTTTGAAAAGTTTTAATTTTGAGCGAAATTTGGTAATCCGATTTTGTATGATTGTGAATGTTTTAAGTCTGGTAACGCCTCGAACCCTATCCCGGTGTTGGATACGAGTGAGGGGTGTTACATGGTTATTGAGAGATACATTTATGCCTTTCCTTGGATTTCCACATCTCTACCAGGGCTTAAGTTTGCTCCATTTTTTCCCTTTTTTTTTATTAAATGTTGTAATAATGTTAAGTCAATGTATAAATAATAATCACTATGTGATGTTATGATTGTTATTTACTTCATGAATTCCCTTTGTAGTTACAGGTTTCCTGAAGTTGCTAACATCAACCTAGTGTGGTGGATCGAGGTGAAGGGAAAGATTGAAACCAGAAATTTATCTCCCAATGCAAACTATGTAATATACCTTGTGTTTAAGCTTAGGGATAGCCATACAATTGAGTTTAAGCATAGAACCGTAGGTTTGCATGTCAATGACGATGGAGTTGCTTCGTGGGAATTACAAAGGGTGTTGATAGACCCTTATCGATGCGAGGCCCTATATATTCGAGATAGAGGAGATGGGTGGATGGAGGTTGAATTGGGTCAGTTTTTGAATGAATGTATTGTGATGACGGAACTTTGGAGTTTAGTCTTCGAGAGATTGACACAAGTAATTTCCATAATCGAGGCATCATTATTGAAGGAATTGAGCTCAGACTTAAAGATATTAGTAGTTTGGTAGACTTCGACATTAGTATGCCCATAATTTAGATTGTGTTTTCCCTTTTTAGTTAGGTTCAAAATACTAATTACAAACAGATATTAGTAGTTATATTGTATCTATAATATATGTAAAATCACGAGTTTAGAAAAGCTTTTAAATGGATGAGAATATTTTTTATTTTCCATCTTATTATTAAATTTACATTTAAAAATAATTACAATAATTAATTTAAGATTATTAGCTAAAGAAAAGTTGAAATAAAATAGAAGTTTTGATAATTGTGCATTTAAAATAATAATAATTTAATAGAAGTTTTGATAATTACACATTTAAAAATAATTAGAATTTAAATTACAAGTATTAATTTTAAAATAAAGTTATTACTTGAATAGGACTCTAAGCATAAAATATAGTGAAAAAGGATTGTGAATTTTGTTTTTTTTAAAATTGTGTTAATTTTATTGATGTAAAATAGAGTTATTATTTGAATAGAATTCTAAGCATATTAATTATCACTTAATTAATATTAGAGTTAATTAAGTTAATTGGTTATTATTTTGAATAATGCTACTTTACAGTAATTTCATAAAGTAAAACTATATTGTATGTTCAAAAGATTAAAATGCTTTAATATTATTTGAAAATTTTATATTATCATATTTGAATTGAGAAGTTAATATATTTTAATTATATTCAATAATGGAAATAAAAAATAATATCTTATACTAATTATTGCAATTAAAAATATTTAAAAAATTAATTAAATATTAAACACATAAAATCATATGAAATGCATGTGACATTAAAAGCTAGTTTTTCTAAAGGGGAGGAATTGATAAAATATCAATCCTAGAAAAAATTATGAAAATGTGTCAAACTATATTAATTTTACACCGATATAAATAAATCATTTCTCTATTTTTACGACTTAGATGAGCATTGTTATAAAAGAAAATGTTTGACTTAGAAAAAAAGGGTATTTAAAAGTTGGTGCAAAAACGTGATTTAAGAAATTTCTAAATATTTATATTTGTTTTTGAGAAATTGTAAAAGTAAAAAACAAACTGTGAAACTCAAAACAATCAAGAAATACTATTGAGAGTTGGTCGACATTAGTGTGCCTATAATTGTGGGACTTTACCCAGGTCCTAAAGAATAATCAAATAAATTAAGTGTATAATTTGTCTGCAACAAATACATAATACCACATACTCACCAAGCTATAACTTCATTCAAGCTTAGTTATAAAGTGAATAACTTGTTTATAGCAAATATGCACTAAAATAAATTCTTCACAATATACAAGTTAAAGCACTATTAATCTTATGCATGAATAATAACCAAGCCTTCTTTAAATAGGTGGTAAAGGCTTATCAAAACTTCAAACTCCTTAAATTCAATCTGTTAGGAATATTCTTCTTAAAAAAACAAATCTCTTCAAATGAAAAAGTAAATCACATTAAATGTCTTCAAAGAATCTTTTCTTGACTTATTTTCTTCATGATTCAACTCAATAAAGTGCTCCTAAACTTCATTCTATTTATGGGTTGGGGGGCTATGAATAATTCTAGTCATTGTGTCAAAATATAGATATGATCAGAATCTATAATGATATTGTTTAAAAAAATGTATGATATGTTGGAATGAAAATTATGAAAATTAGCTGTATTTGTTATATATAAAGTATTTATTTAGTAATTTTAAGAAAAAAATTAATAATTTATAAATTGGTAAAGATATGAATCAAATATTACTATATATAAATTAAATGTAAAACATTTGAATATAAATTTAACCAAATGTATTAAACGCTTTGAATATGTACCCAAAAAAAATAAATTAAATGCTTTGAATGCATACAAATCAATTAAAAAGGTGGCCACTTAACTGTCGGTAATGATAATTTCCATAAATATTTATAGTTTTATAAAGTAAATGATGTTATTTCAATTATTTTTTTATATAAAAAAATTAATACACAGTTATACACATAATAGTATTTTAATCAAAATATATAATTTTTTATAAATATATTTATCATATAATTTTATTTTTTATTCAAATTGTAAATGTGTATTAGTTTACTTTTTATAAATATATACTTGATCTATTACAAAATTTTTTAAATATTATTAATTAATAATATTAACAATTAATTATAGTTTTATAATGTCAACATTTAAAAAAAAATCAAATATAATTTAAATCTCAAATGTTATTACAAGTTTCTTGAATGTTGTTATAAATATATAAAAGTCAATTTTCTATTATACTCAAGATTTTGTTGAGTAGAAATTATATATTAAAAATATTTTAGACTGATATATTAAATATTATAATGATAAAGAACTAATTTATAATTAATTTTTATAAAAAATATAATTAAATTATTAAAGATATTATAAAATTATTAGTTAAATTAAATAATAAAATTGTATTATAAAATATTAACAATTAATATTTTTTATGTCAAGCGAGTACTTTGATGATAAAAAATCGAAACTTAACAACGAAGTAGTAGAACCCTTAAATCCTAAATTAATTCGTTCCAGGCGAAGTTGCTGAGTTGATATTAGCACCAAATTAGTAGTAAATATATAGACTTGAAGGAACTAAACCTGCGAAGGAGTCAGCTTTTTTGATTGAAAATGGAAAACTTAACACAGAAGGATTGAAATGAAAGTCAGGCGAAGCAGTCCGAGTCTTTTTTAAACACCCCTCCCCCTTACTTTGTTATTGTTCCATTTTTCCCATCGAAGAAAAGAAAATGGATATTACAAGGATATTGCCTGAAGAGTGCCTGTGTTTGATCATATCGTTGACTTCGCCTGTAGATGCATGTGGATCGGCTATGGTTTCTCACGCTTTGAGATCGGTTGCAGACTGTGATGCAGTGTGGGAAAAGTTTCTGCCGTTTGATTACAAGTCCATCATATCGGGATCATCATCATCATCGTTGCTTTCGCTGGGGAAGAAGGATCTATATTTTCATCTCTGTTTCCATCCCATTCTCATTCAAAATGGTACCATGGTAATCCCCAAAGCTCACTCTTTAATCTCTTTCGATTTTTGTTCTTATAAGCTTCACATCATGTAGTTAAATGCTAGTATATGTATATGTGAGCTGCTGGGGGTACTTTACTTTGGATTCTTGAGTTCTAGATGATCAAAATGCTTTTAACTTGTCCCAGAAATTCTTTAAGATTTAGATTTGGGTATGGGAATTCAAGAAGATAGATTTAGAAAAGAGAAACATCCATAATTTGTACTGTGTGCTGGTGTTTTAAACAGAGCTTTCAGTTGAAGAAAGAGAGTGGGAAAAAATGCTATATGTTGGGGGCAAGAGCACTTTCAATTATATGGGGAGATACACCTTCGTATTGGACATGGAAATCTTTACCCGAGTCCAGGTTTGCCATATTTTCTATGTTTATTGCGTTTGGGAAATCAAAAATGTTTTTCATAGCAGAAGCAATGAATTTTGGGGTAAAATCTTTTGTGAAAAAGTGCTTTTCTATCGAAACTTAAAGTCTTTTTATGTTTTGAAAGTAAAAATTATTATTAACTATTTAAAAGTATATAAAAAAGTACTTTAATTTAATCAATTGAGTTTTAGTACGATTGGCATGTATATTATTGTCAATACAAAACGACGTGAGTTTAAGTACGCTGAAGCGCATTATAAAAAAACAAATATGATCAGAACGAGATTGTTCAAAAAAAATTTAAATTAATTTATAATTTATGTATCATTATATTAAATTATATTTTAACCTTCAACCATAATTTTTGGTAGAAATAGAGAACAATGAAATTTAATAAATTATATTTTTTTCACGGTAGATTTCAATCATATTTTTCAAATACATTTTTCAACTGCAACGATAATAGAAAATAAACTTTAATACTCTATTAAATGATGTAATGTTAAGTCAAATTATTTAAATAAGTGTCATGACATACTAAGTAATGTTTTTCACTTTCATGCTCTCTTAGCATTAATACTCATAGTTTGATATAATACATCCCCATTCAATATAGCCCCTGATATTAAACAATGTGCTGACATTTTTTGGTTTCCAGAACATTTTAGTGTATGTCATTTGGAAAATTTTATATATTTATATCTAAAAATAATAAAAACCAGTCTAAAAACCAAAAACACTATGGCATAATCCACAATATTTTACTGGTTTAACATTGGTTGTGCTATGAGTAACATTACCTTACTAGTTGTGCCAACTGCAATGCTAAATAAAGCTTTAGAGCATGGTATTATTTTACATTGATGTTATGATATTTACTTTCATCTTCATGAAATTCTCTTTGTTTTGTTCTTATCTCGAATGTTTTAATAGTAGGTTCTCAGAAGTTGCCGAGCTCAAACTTGTGTGCTGGCTCGAGGTGAAGGGGATGATTGACATCAGAATTTTATCTTCCAATACAAATTATGCAGCATACCTTGTGTTTAAGCTTAGAAACAGGCGTACAATTGGGTTTAGGCATAGAGCCGTTGGCTTGCATATCAATGTCGGCAGAATCATCTCAAGGGAAGTGCGGAGGGTGTCGTTAGACCCTTCACAAAATGAGACCCAACATGTTCGAGAGAGAGAGGATGGGTGGATGGAGGTTGAAATGGGTGAGTTTTTTAATGAATTTGGTGATGATGGAACTGTGCAGCTTAGTCTTAGGGAGGTTGATACAAGTTACTGTAAGCAAGGCCTCATTATTGAAGGAATTGAGCTCCGGCCTAAAGATACTGGTAGCTAAGTAACTCTGGATTAAGATTTGATAAGCTCAGTCTGTTCGAGATGATTCACAATTTCATCTAACTCGAATGAATAATATTATAAAATTTTTAAGCTGTGTTAATTCAAAATTATGTATTTGTTAAAAAAAATTCTATTTTTAATTTTACTGAGCAATAAATAGAAAGAAAACTTTCTACCAAGTACATATATAAAACGAAAAATTATAGTTTTCATCTTTTTATTTTTTTATCTATTCAATTTTTCTTCTTTTCAATTTTATTCACTCCACCAAATAAAATCTTAAAAAAGGGATTTTAACAGTAAAATTCTAATAATTATTGATCGATTTATTCAATAGTTGATCATTGACATTAACTGTGTGCTTTGGATATCATTGAATCAAATCAACAAATACATTAGTCAAAAGCCATTAAAATGTGCTTGTAACAATCTGTGAAAGCTAAACTAATAGACATAATAATATAAAAAAAGCAGAGGAAAAGAATAGAGATGAAAGTGGACATGGCATATTGCTTGAGAGAGTGTTTTATCTCGATTGGATCCTGTCATCGACATCGCCAACTGATGCTTGACGATCATTGCTCGAGTCACCGAACTTTAGGTTTATAGAACGGGCAATTTATGTGTATTCATATTATTTTCAGGTACATTATATAAGTTTTTGACATGTTCGAATATTTATTCATTATGTTTATGTCATTGAACAATAGTGTATTTTAATTCATCAGGTTTTTTATCGAGTAATTGTATTTCATTTGTACGTACATCACCACGATGAAATTGGCTGCTTAATTACTAAGGAATTTGTCCAAATGGGATGTGGGATCTAACTATTCCATGGGTTGGGCCGAGTTTGGATCGGGTCAAGTAAAAAATTCAGCTCATTTTCTAGGTTCAGATTCGTTCTGGACTGAAAAATGGGTGTACAATTTTGCTCAAGTCCGGCCTAAATAAGAATAATAAAGCTCAATCCTAGTTTGGCTCGTATTAAATTTTTTATATTATTTTTTATATAAAACTAAATTTGAAAAATATAATACAACAAATACACTAAAAACATTAAAATAAATGTTTCCTAACAAATGAAAAAGAATTAAGATAAATGCAACTTAACAAGCAAATATCTCTACATTAGTAGCAAAATTAACAATAAAACAAGAGTTATACAATATTCAAACAGTAACAATAAAATAGTAGCAATATAATAGCGAATTATAGCAAAACAGTAAAAAATAGAAGCAATTATTTCTTGCAAATTCGGGCCAGGCTCGAGCGCTTACCCAAGGCCTAACCCGTTTAGAAAAAGGGCCTTATTTTTTTACCAAGCACAATTTTCAAGCCTATATTTTTGCCCAAACCTTCCCATTTTTCATGCGAGCCTTCTGTAACACCCTAACCCTTATCTGTCGCCGGAAAGAGTTTACGAGGTATTACCAGCCGAAACGTAACTTCTGAATATATAATCATATGCATAATTTTATTGAAATTCTTAAAACAGATAATTATTAATATAAATAAAACTAAATTAATCTCTTTGCAAATCATATGACGGTACTTTCTAAATACATATTCAAATTTATAATTCATAAGCAATAAGTAACATACCATTTTATCTCATTGCATTTGTTTATACCATAATTATAATATAGTACTACAATCTATAAACACATATATAAGATATAATAAATAAAGATATTCAAACACATCTCATTTTTTTTTGTGGCAAGTTCCATTTGGCACCATTTAGAAAATAACAAACTTAATATACAAGACCAATTCAACAAATACATATTCAACTAAGCACATACAATTATATATAAATCAACCCATCACTTCATATACTTATATGTAAATATATATATAAATACCAAATCGTGATTTATTTACCAACATAATTCTTATCCATTTCTTTATTTAATGAAAGAATTTTAATAAGTTAACACATCCATTATATAAAAACATCATGTCTTACACATATCTCTTACGTGGCAATAATTATTAAAAAACTAACATAATTTGAAAACACACAATAAAGCATCTAAATTTACTATTCAAATGGTCAAAACCCAAATAAAATTGCCGAATATAAACAAGTTAAATTCATATGCTTTAAAATACATATAAGAATTATACTTTTTCCAAATCACAAGACCATATTAAGTCATTTTATATTCGGCTATTCAATAAAAGTACATTATAAATCAAATTTTATACTTATCATTATAAAACCAAAGTATTAGCCATATATGCACAAAATCCCATTTCTCAATAAAACCAAATACTAGACATATTCGAATCAATAAATTCATGAGTAAAATATCAAACATAACCATACTTATATATACCAGAACCAAATCAACCAAAACTAGAACCAAACATAATCATCAAGCCAAAATATAAATTCCAAGATTAACAAGATGGACAAGCCATTTTCGCATGCTTATACATATATATACAACTTCAACCATATTTGAAAAGTAGTATAGCCTATACATGCCATAAATTTCTAATTCAACTTTTAAAAATACCGAAAGCAGACGATAGTGTGATAAACTAGTCTCCAAAATCTATAAATAGAAGTAAAAATACACACACAGAATAAGCTATCGTAGCTTAGTAAGTCATAAGCAAATATTAACTCAATAACAATAATAATTTAATAAAACATAACCAAACCATACTTGTAAATTCAAATATCCACATATAACTAAACATGAAATAAGTTTTGTCCAAACACGCATCCGTTCTTTATCCAAAATCATCTTTCATACTCGATATCAATAGAAATTTCATTTGACCGAATACATACTATCATAATACATTTATACAATTCACATTTCCTTAGTCATAAGTTCACATTCAATTACCATATAGACAAATGGACATATAAACTTTGGCATGAGTATGAAATTCACATTTCCGTATCATACATATATTTATATCATTAAACCGAATATGACCAATCATATACTTAAACATATGGTTTCATTCACTTCATTCATAGCTTAATTTTTAATTCAAATATTTTCCCAATGGCATTGATAATTTATTAAGGTATAACCAAGCCATACTTATGAAATTTAATTACCAAACATTTATCTACACATAAATTATAACATTTCCAAACACACATTGATTTATTAACATGTCTAATATCCCATAGACCTTATTTTGCTGAATATATAAGGTTCACATTTCAAATACCTACTAATCGAATGCAATAAATCCTTTAATATCAATATGAATTTCACATTTCAATTTATTCCTCATGTAACATTAGGCCGAATATAAGGTCAAAAATCAAACATTAATATCACATATTTATGCATTAATCCACATATAGATTTTCATATATACATTCACTACCATTAACGTCATTTATAACTTTTATCACATATCAAATAATCAACTTACCTTATTTCTGAAAAGGTAATAAATTGTCACATACCTGTTCACTTTAACTCATTTAACACATTTGATTACTTTTACCGTTGCTCACGTAAAATTTACTAGGCATAAAGCATAATACAATACACGGCACAGAGCCTGCTAGGCAATAAGCCTGATATAGTTCACCAGCATAAAGCCTGCTAGGCATAAAGCCTGATATTATACACCGGCACAAAGCCTGCTAGGCATAAAGCCCGATATCACTGATACAAAGTCATCTTACACATAATTCATATATCGGAAATCTTAACTAATCCTTAAGGTTCATACGAAGCTTTTCAAACATCCTATCTCAATTGAATCGAACTTGTTCCCAACTCTCATAAACATTTATACATTTGGCTAAATTAAATAAAAATTCATATATTTATTTCTACATGTACTCTTCACATTTTATAAAATTTAGTACGTCTTTTTGCTTATAAACTTACCTTGGACAACGGTAACCGGAGCAGGACGATTAATCGACGATTTTAGTTTTCCTCCGATCCAAATCCGATTTCTTTGGTTCTTCATTTAAATGTATTCAAAATAAACTAATTCAATATAATTTCATTCAATTTAGTCTAAGAACATATAAATAGGCAAATTACCATTTTACTCCTAACATTTACACTTTTTACAATTTAGTCCTTATTTCACAAAACATAAAATACACAAAATTTCAGCATACCCATGTTGAGCCGAATTTTACCCACTCTCAAACAAATCCACATATTTCATTTATTTCACATTTTAGTCCTTCAAATTATTATTTTTGCAATTTAGTCTTAATTACTCAAAATCATCAAAAACTCCAAAACAAAACATATTAATCTAAAACATATCTTTCATTTTTCATCATCAAACAACAAAAATCACAAGCTTTCAACAATGGCATAATTCAAAATATTCACCAAAATAAAAAATTCAAGCATGGGTTTTGTAAATAACTTAGCAACGATCTCAAAAACGTAAAACTTATCAAAAACCAAATAAAAACTAACCTTGAATTAAGATTCAATATAGTCGAATGTTTCAAACTTTCAAACTTTCTTTTTCTTTTCTATATTCGGTGAAGAAGATGGATATAAAATGGTGTTTTTCTTTAATGTTTTGTGAAACACCCCACACCCGGCCCACGAGCCTGAACCGGATCTGGTATGTTCCTTAAGAAAATCGGTTTTCAATGTCCTGAATAATTTAGAGAAAATTTGTGTAATTAAGAAAAATTCGTTTTGGGTTGGGCTTAAATTGGAACCCATTTAATAAATTTTGAAAATCCAACTTAATAAGGTGACAAAATAATTTTAGGGTTTATTATTTTAAAAGAAATAAATTTACTTAACTTTAATCAAAAATAAATTGTGTCATAATCAAATAAAAATAGACAGAAATAAAGAAAAATTCAACTGGGCCTTATGGCCTTATTACATCATTCAAACCCAAAATAAAATTTAAAGTACTAAAATTATATAAAGTCCAAATTTCTAAATAAATTCTTCAAGTGAAGCATGGCCACCTTTAGCTCCTGCCGACCCGGTCCATTACTGCTCATCACTGAAAAATAATTCCCCAACAGGGTGAGTCCACAGACTCAATGTGTACACATGATACTAATTTTCAACAATTCAGGCATACAAGTCATATCAATTTCATGTTCATACAAAATAAAGGATGATGCAACCCAAACCCAAGCCTATTTGTCCATCCGCTACACACCACCCGTACCAACCTGTACACCGTGGGGACTACTAAGTCGACCCTCCATCCGCTACACACCATCATCAAGGCGATCATTTGCAATCGGCGTGCTCATCATCGCCCACTTACGTTGTGTCATTAGACACTATATTCAGATAATGTAACCGAAGTTACCATATTCACTTAATGGGACCGTAGCCACCATATTTCGTTGGTGAGACCGAAGTCAGCACCTTCGTTGGTGAGACCGTAGTCATCACCTTCACTTTCTCCCTTCACATATATCCCAAATGCCCCAATTATTACATATCATTCATACCATACTTAAATTCACATTCATGTCACTTTTCAGAATATAACACATTCATAATCCTACCAAGAGTAGGAATACGTACCTGGGTACTTTTTTTTGCCACATCTGTGGTACTTAGCCACATTCTCATTCTTATACACATTCATATATTAAAACAGTTATTGCCATAATATATATATTGAAAGTTAGTGTGAGTACACACCTGATTTGCTTAATAGATTCCTTGAAATCCCGAAGAAATTGATCTGTTGCCTTAGATCTCAATCCCTATATTCGGCCACATTATTAAAATACATAATAAACCCCTTTTGACTTTAAAACCAAATCCTAGTAAGATTTGTATTTCTTACCTTGTTGCCGAATTGTTTTCAAGAACCAAGTGCCGAATCTTGGTATTCCTTCCTTGTGATTTCGGCTAACACCATATCACTTCATTAGTTTTCGGCTTTTTAATAATCCATATACATATATATTAAAATAGCCTTGGCCGAATTTATTTTGATACTTACCTTTTAAATCTTGAATCCCGAATGATCTATCTTCCTGATTAGCCGGAATTCCTTGAATCTGAAATCCCGATATTCTACTTTAATAATCGGCTAAGAGACAATAGAAGAGATTATTCCCTAGATCTTGATTAGGAGAATTAGAAGAACAAAATTGATTGTTCTTACCTTAATACCTTAGTCGATTGCTTCCTTGCCTAGAGTCACAGAGATTCGGCTATGGGGTTTTTGTCAGGGATCAAAAGAAAAAGGGTTTTGGCTTGACAGATGAAGAAAAGAGAAGCGTAAAAGATGAAGAGAAATTTGCAGAGAGGGGAAAGAGCTAGGGATTTCGTGAGAGAGTAAAAGAAGTAAAGCGAGGAGTAGCCCTCCTCCTTTCCTTTTATAGACAAAGTTATCAGCCAAAGAGTCTCTTACTTGGCCACCACTCCTCTTTTTGATAATATTATCTCTTTTATTTAAAAGATAAAAGCCTTTAATCCATCAATTATCTCCTCAATTTTCTTAAAAGAAAATCCTTTATTTATTCACATATTTATGCGAATAAAACTCCTTTATTTATCCCCTAATTAATCAAATATTTATGGAAATAAAACACTTCTATTTCTAGAAGGCTTGTGCCGTCATCCACCTTGGTGTGTCTAGAAGCAAAAATAAAATTTATTTATTTGCTTCCCAAGTGACTCGAACCTGTGCCCATGCCTCCTTCACATGGTGCCATTTTCATAGACCCTAAGTGGCATCTTGGACCACATTTCCAAGCCTGTTTGTTTGTCAAATTTCCCCAACTTTTTCTTTTAAGGCCCTCTTGCCTTTATTTCCTATTTTAAACTTTAAAACTCATCATTTGGGTCATTTCTAAGTTTCCTAAAATTTTCGATCGGCTCTCAGAACTTGCCATTTTTCTTACATTCCAAGTTTCCAAAAATGTTGAGTTTCCTAAAATGTTGATTTCCAAAATGTTGAGTTTCCTAAAATGTTCAGTTTCCAAAATGTTCAGGTTTCCAAAAAATGTGTACTTTCCATTTTTGAACCATTTCCTTACATTTCTAGGTTTCCTAAAATGTTCATGTCCTAATGCATTTCCAAGTTGCCAAAAATGTTCATTTCCCATCATTTTCATACATTTCTGAGTTTCCAAAAATATCAATAATTTATTCATAAGATTGAAGACTTGTCATTCATACAATTTAAACCAGAAATGCATAGGCCCTTTCCAGGATGTTACATTTTGTCTTATTATAACATATATTATTATTTAATTACTAATTTAACCTTTATTATTTAATATATAAAACTTTTACAATAATGACATATTAGTCCATTACCGTCCACTATCTTATTAATGGCTAAATTACAACATAAAGCCTCCATATTAAAAGAACAACCACTATTCGGCCCTTTTAAAAATAACCACTAAATTTTCATTTTACGCGATTAAACTCTTTTTATTTAATCGGACACTTAAACGATGAAATTAAAACACGAAAATTTCGCACAACCAAATTCACACATAATAAACACAGAAAATAATATTAAAATATTTTTCAAACTCGGATTTGTGGTCCTGAAACCACTATTCCAATTAGGGTTAAAATCGGGTTGTTACACCTTCAAACCAAACCAAATCCGAATCTCGATCATGAACAAGTCTAAATCTAACCCTAAGCCCTGGTTTAATATTTAAATGCTTAATTTGTGAGCAAGGAATTGATTAATATGAGATGTGAGATCCAACCATAAACTAGTTGAAACATGGCTAATTCATGATAAAATTTTATTGATAATTAAATGCTTAATTTCATGATAAAATTTGTTGATATTTAACTGCTTAATTAGGCTATACTATAACAAAGGAGGTTTGCTAAATTGATATTATAGGTTAATTAGATATTAATTTAATCAATAAATTTACTTGAAAATCTTAAAAATCATTGTACCATTTATATAATTTAAGGATATTTAAGAATTTATTATATTAAAAACTACTCAATAATCGGAATTTGTTTTAAACAAAATTTTTATTCTAGCTTTTCTTATCAATGTAATACCCCTATATCGGTTCGACACCAAGAACCTGATATGGGAATATTATATTTGGTGCCAAAGTGATTTTGGCTAATCACTATTATATTTGAACATTAAAAATAAGTTTAGATAATTTATATTTTAGTCTTTACTACTTGAAACACACTTGATCTTCCTAAGTACATGTCATTCTATTCCAAAATAAATTTAGATAACTTTATATTTTCCTTTCTTAGCCGAGGTCTCCGGCACCACATTATCTATGGAAATTAAACAATTAAAAATCATCAATACAACACAATTTCACATTGAAGATTTCAATTTTTATTCAACTTTTGCCTAATTTCCAATTTAGCCCCTAAACCGAGACTAACTTTATTTCTTCATAATTAATCTTTTATTTTCATACAAATTCTACTTTAAACTAAATTTAACTCCCTAATTTCACTTAAATCCATAAATTTCAAAATTTTCACAATTACTCCAGCTTTTACAATTTTTACAATTTAGTCTTTTAACTAGTTAATCAAATCAACTAATTTTTCTCAATTAATACTTTATCAAAATATTCTAGGCTATCATACAACCCTTAATAAGATAGTAATTTAATACCAACCCTAATATTTTAACTATTTTCACAATTTGATCCTAACATCAGTATTTAACAAAATTACTTTATAATATCTTCATACAACAAAATTAAAGCTCTAAACCCACTTGATATTAATAATTTCTACCAATGTATTAACTTATTCATGCAATTTGGTCATTTTTAATATTTTTACAAAATTATCCCTAAAGTTTTACTTTTGTTGAATTTAGTCTCTAAGCCTAAAACATGAAAATTAGTCATTTTTAATGTAAACCCATACTGGCTGAATATTCATATATTTTTCTCCTCCTCTCCATTCCACATCCTTAATGTATATATATAATTCCACTATTTACTTATATGTTCATATCAAGTTGTTCACTTGAGCCATAGTCACTAAATTATTTATATCTTGAGCTACAGAATTCTAAATTAAGATCCACTTGATGTTTCAGAAACTAGACTCAAATATCTTTCTACCATAAAATGTTAATAATTTATAGTTTATCCAATAAGTACATTAAAATCTTCAAATTTGTCCTTCTTCTGCTGTTTGACAGTTTTGACCTTTCTTCACTAAAAATTAATTATCTCTCAGTACGAATTTGGATGATATTCCCGTTTGTTTCTCTTGAAAATAGACTAATTAAGAATTTAAAAATATAAATTTAAGCCCCTATTTCTTTTTTTACAATTTTTGATGATTTTCTAAAGTCAGAACAGAGAAACCCGAAATCATTTTGACCTTTTCTCATAAAATTTATTATAACTCATAATTTACAATTTCATTGCTTACATCGTTTCTTCTATAAGAAACTAAACTCAATAAAATTAAATTTCATATTTTATACAACCTCTAATTCGATTTCTACAATTTTTGGTAATTTTTCAAAGTTAAACTATTGCTGTTGTCCAAAACTGGTTTAGTGCAAAATGTTGATTACCAAGTTTATAACACCCTTATTTCCTTTCTCTACAATATTTCCCATCATTTTTTCTTATTTCCAACTCACTAATATATCAAGAACATAGAACTTTATATAAGAAAACTCTACTTTAACATCATTTTCATGCTTTTGATATTACCTTATATAAGAAAACTCTACTTCAAATATATTGAAATCTTAAAGTTCTTATCTTGTCCTATTGATTTCAATCTTTAACTTGATTTTCTCTCTCCTCCAGCTTCCATTTCTTGAATCTAACTTGATATTCTAGCTCTCCATTTTCTTCTTATTATTTTACTCTCTTGGTAGCTATGGAAATTCTTTTGTTTTCTAGGTGACAATGATGATTTTTTTTTGTGGAAGGACTAAATTGTAAAGAAAGCAAAACTTTTTTTCTTTCTCTCTTCTTCTAACGTGGGTTCATACATGGAAAGATGAAGAGAACTCTTCATCTTTCCTTCCTTATATACTAAATAAATAACAATAAAATAATAATAAATATCTTATTAATAGTAATAAATTAATATTTATCTAATTAATTAATTTAAAATATCATTAACATAATCATTACATTCTAGAATTCTCTCTCTTACTAATTGACCATTTTTCCCTTTATGATCTTTTAAAATTCCATCCTTGAGTAATCACTTAATTTGATAAAATTACGATTTAGTCCCTCATAATTCTTCACATATTCAATTTGGTCCTAATTCATCCATTTTCTTTAGTTTTTAGATCATTCCACCGATAAAATATTTGCACTATTGGCCTTTCAAATTTTTCATATTTACACTTTAAATCCCGTAATTTTTGAGTATTTAACAAAACTTTTCTCACTTTTGCGATTTAATCCTTTTTTGAATTAATATGTCATTATATACTTCTCAATGTTGACATAACTCAAAATTTCCCTTTTTTTTCACTTTATTTTTTTATTTTACTATATCAATATACTATCTTACTTTCTTACTGTAGAAAATTTCGGGAACTCTATGCAAATTTGACTTCATCGACTGAAACAAAAGTTCTTGTCCAAGGCAAGAAGGTATCTTTCATGTAACACCCCTAACCCATATCCTTCACCGGAACAGGGTTATGAGGTATTATCGGTCACTCACTTCATAACATATACATATCTCATACATTTAGAGATTCAAACACAGTTATATTGTCCCTTACGAGGCTCTACGATGCCTTAAAACATGCTTAGAAATGGTTCGGGACTAAACCAAACATATATAAAAAATTTTGAAACTTAGAATAATTTTCACATTTTCAAACGTCACACGCCTGTGTGGAAACAAGGCATACATACTGACTTGGTCTCACGG
This sequence comes from Gossypium bickii, assembly GCA_025503065.1. Lineage (NCBI taxonomy): Eukaryota > Viridiplantae > Streptophyta > Magnoliopsida > Malvales > Malvaceae > Gossypium > Gossypium bickii. Next base: position 91,992,212 of record CP106720.1, read on the forward strand.
CCAGTCACACGCCCGTGTGTCCAGCCTGTATGCTTATTCGAAATGGCCACACACGCCCATGTACCGAGATTGTGTGCCACACACGGCCACCAGACACGCCCGTGTGTCTAGGCCGTATAACTCACTAACTTATTTTATTAAAGCAGTCGAGGTCACACGGTTGAGTCACACGCCCGTGTGCTCAGGCAGTGTGGCACGAAATTAGGCTTGATTTAAGCCATATTTCTCACCCTCCTCATGCATGCCTAAACCACGTCATTTTGTACCATTTCAATACCATTTGCTTAACCAAGAATATCCCAAATACACAAGCTATAATTATCAATATAACCTATTTCAAATGTACAATATTTCCTAATTCAAACATCAATCCATACCTCAAAAATGAACCAATTCATCAACTCAATTTTATGCATTTCTTAAGCAAATACTCATCATCTATCAAATGACTATATGAATAACTTAAACGATTATTAAAATGGTCATATACACTTAGATCATATCAAGCCAATCTTATAACAATTCTAAGCTATTTAGCCAATATCAAGTTTATGAAAATATACTAAATTCCACAACCACATTCATAATCAACCATCTCAAATGATCAAATACATTCCAACCATAATATCAAATACCATAGCCTTACATGCTAGATAACCAAGTCACAAAAGGTATAAATACCGAAATCATTAGCCAGATAGTGTGATGCGATCTCCTTTGACTTCCAACCCAAGCGATCATCCAAAAATTTATAAACATAAGAAAACATATAGAGTAAGCTTTGAAAGCTTAGTAAGCTCGTATCTTAATAAACTTAACATAACAAATAATTACAATTCAATATCTTAAGCATAATAGACTATCACACACAACCTTTCTAAATTATATAACATGTTCTCATATAGAATTATCATCATTCAGTATTATACTACATAACTAGCTAACTGTAGCTTTCACAAGCTTATTCAATTCAATTCTCATATATCATTTAATTCACATTTTCATATAGCCAAATAAGCACATTATAGAAAATAACACATTCAATCATATATCTTTCTCATATAAATCTCATATCATCATTCATATAGTATCTGATAATTTCACATATGCAACATTATAAATCACATCTTATACATTTGTTCATATTTCCTTTGCACATATTCACATTTCATTTCCATATACATCACATAATATTCTTTGCACATATACTTACATTTCATTTCCAAACATGGTATACTTTTCAATGTACCTGAATCGGAATGTCATTCACTTAATCACTTACTTCTCGAAATGCCCGTTGAACCGTTCGGAATCAATAAGGATACTTGGATAGCTCGAAAAGCTCGTACAATGCCAACGTCCCAGACGTGGCCTTACATGTAATCAGATATCGATGCTAGTGTCCCAGACAAGGTCTTACACGAATCAAATACGATGTCAATGTCCCAGACATGGTCTTACACGTAAACACAAGTCAATGCCAACATCCTAGACGTGGTCTTACACGAAAACACATATCGGAATCCTATGTCATGACATATGTATCCTAACTATTCCTATGGTTCGTACGGGGCTTTCAGATGTCATCACATTGTCGATGCTTTCTCGTATTCATATATTCTGCTTCTCAAACAATTTAATATCATAATAACATATATAACTTATTCAAATTACATATATATTTACATTACCATTTGGAATTAAATTCAATCACACAAATAATATGCATTTATAACATAATTTCGTAACGTCAATTAAAATACGAACTTACCTCGTTTATAGTAATGACAAATTAAGTCGACTAATCCGATATTTTAACTTTCCCTCGATCTAGATCTGAATTCCACTTTTGCAAATCTAATTAATATCAAAATTAACTTATTTAATCATTAATTCATTCAATTAAATACAATTCACACATTTTGAAAAAATTACACTTTTGCCCCTATTATTCTACATTTTTACAATTTAGTCTTTATCACATAAAATCACAATTTCATGAAATTAAACACAAACCCAAGCTAGAAGAATTTTCCATATATTACTCTCAACCATATTTCAATTCATTTCACATTTCAACCCCTCAATTTACACTTTTCACAATTTAATCCTTATTTGACATTTTTACCAAAAATCACTTAACAAAACATATTAATCTATCAACAATTATTCATTTTCTATCATCGACACTGCTATCATCAATGGCAACTCACAAACTCATCAAAAAATTCAGAAATTAGGATATGGGCTAGCTAGAAGACGAAGCAATGATCACAAAAACATAAAAATCATCAAAAACTGAGCTCGAAACATACCTCAATTAAAAATAAAGGGTCGAACCCTATTATGCTTCCATGGCTGTTTCTTTTATCTTATTCGGTGGAAGATGAAGGAAAATAACATGATTTTGGCTTTTATTTTATTTATTATTAACTTTAATTACCTATTTACCTTTTTACCTTTAAAAACATTAATAATTACACCAAATGCCACTCCACTAACATCCACTATCTCATAAATGGGCTATTTGCCACATAAGGACCTTCACTTTTAAGTTCTATTGCTATTTGACACCTTTAGCTTATAGAACCTAACTTTTACACTTTACGCGATTTAGTCTTTTTTGAAACAATATTTGTGACTTTGCCTTAATCCAAATATCCAATCAAGCTCTATATATATGCTTCCTCGGTGGCTTCTTTTTATGATATATTATTTAAAATATTTAAAAATAAATTCATAACAAGTAAGGGTTTAATTGTTTTTTTTTTTTTTGAAAAGTTTGGGAATATTTTTAATGCATTTTGAAAATTCAAGTACTCAAAGTGTAAAAAAAAGAAAAGAAAAGAAGAAGGTGCTTAATTGCTTTATTTGAAAACAAGTACCCAATTGAGTGAAAAAAAAATTTAAACTGAATTATTATTATTTTTAAATAAAAACTTTAAGAGCTTTTTACACGTTTAAATTAACAATAAACTAATTTTCTTAACTACTACTTTTGGCAGTAAATGGAAAATTCAATGTTATCTATCCCGTAAAATTAGCGTTAAATTAGATTTTGATAAAGGATATGTTTGATAAAATGAAAAATTAAGTATTAAATCTATATTATAAAATTATTTGATATATTAGTAAAATTAATCTTATCAATATGATATTATTTATTTAATTTGAATAGTTTTGGATAAAATTTAAATATAATAATTTGAATATTTTAATTTTTTAATGAAATAGAAAAAAATTATTTAAAAAAGTAACTATCTACTTACTTTTCTTATTAAATATTTTTTAAAAAGTATATTAAATAAAAAGTTAATTTAATTATAAATATAATTAAAAATAAAATATTCAAAATTTTTATTTTCAATAAAATGAGAAATTTTAATGATTTATAGGAAGACACCAAAAATAAAAATTAAAAAATAAACTTAAAAAAAAAAGTTAATGATGGAAGGTTCATGAACATAAAAATCCTCAAAAAGAAATTATATTGCTAAATATGCTGTCCCTCTTTTATGTGGAAATGTTAAATCACTTTTTGATATTTGGCAATCAAATCACAGGTTTTGTTCAAAGCATCTCCCCGTTTCCCATAATTATCATTAACTTCAAAGAAATTGGTTTTTTTAAATAGAATATTGATAGTTTTTTATATTTTATTATTTTGAATCATTCAATCAATATCTCATGAAAATTTACTCTCTTTTCTTTTAAAAGAAATTGAAAAATTATAAATTCATAAATTTTAAATAATTTTAATTATTGGATTGAGATTTTTAAATAAAAAAGTATGAAGATTTAATTTTTAATTTTAAAAACTAAAATACAGGGACTAATAATATATTTTAATATTAAAAAAACAATTGATATTATTTAGAGCTACAATATTTGGCATTTTATTGATAAAAATTGAATTTTTCGATTTTTTAGTGTCTAAACTTAAACTTATATTGTGTAGATAATATATAAGTTTTGTTCATATTTATTTTTAACTTTAAATCATATGCTGTTCTTATTCGAAAATTTTTTAAACAAAAAAAAATATTTTTCTTTGAAATCAGTGTTTGTAAATATTAAATATGAATATATAGATATATATTAAAATGTCAAAAATTATATAAATACATAAATTACAATTTTTTTTCTTAAAATAGATATGGCACTCACTTTATGGGGAATTGTTGACTTTAATTCGTTACCCTAAATTTGGTCTCTAAAAGAAAAAGGCTGGAATAAAACTACCCCATTTCATACCTTGTATAAAGGGCTTTCAAATTTCTATGGGTATTATTTCAATTTTTTAAATTAAATTGGGTAAAATTAAGGGAAAATGTCGATTTCAGATTATTTTTTTAAAATTATAGATTGATTTTGTGGGAAGTGAGTGTCACGTGAGTAAAAATGCACCTAGCTTAACACACTTTTAATGAAAGATTATTAAAATGGTCATATACACTTAGATCATATCAAGCCAATCTTATAACAATTCTAAGCTATTTAGCCAATATCAAGTTTATGAAAATATATTAAATTCCACAACCACATTCATAATCAACCATCTCAAATGATCAAATACATTCCAACTATAATATCAAATACCATAGCCTTACATGCCATATAACCAAGTCACAAAAGGTATAAATACCGAAATCATTAGCCAGATAGTGTGATGCGATCTCCTTTGACTTCCAACCCAAGCGATCATCCAAAAATTTATAAACATAAGAAAACATATAGAGTAAGCTTTGAAAGCTTAGTAAGCTCGTATCTTAATAAACTTAACATAACAAATAATTACAATTCAATATCTTAAGCATAATAGACTATCACACACAACCTTTCTAAATTATATAACATGTTCTCATATAGAATTATCATCATTTAGTATTATACTACATAACTAGCTAACTGTAGCTTTCACAAGCTTATTCAATTCAATTCTCATATATCATTTAATTCACATTTTCATATAGCCAAATAAGCACATTATAGAAAATAACACATTCAATCATATATCTTTCTCATATAAATCTCATATCATCATTCATATAGTATCTGATAATTTCACATATGCAACATTACAGATCACATCTTATACATTTGTTCATATTTCCTTTGCACATATTCACATTTCATTTCCATATACATCACATAATATTCTTTGCACATATACTTACATTTCATTTCCAAACATGGTATACTTTTCAACGTACTTGAATCGGAATGTCATTCACTTAATCACTTACTTCTCGAAATGCCCGTTGAACCGTTCGGAATCAATAAGGATACTTGGATAGCTCGAAAAGCTCGTACAATGCCAACGTCCCAGATGTGGCCTTACATGTAATCAGATATCGATGCTAGTGTCCCAGACAAGGTCTTACACGAATCAAATACGATGTCAATGTCCCAGACATGGTCTTACACGTAAACACAAGTCAATGCCAACATCCTAGACGTGGTCTTACACGAAAACACATATCGGAATCCTATGTCATGACATATGTATCCTAACTATTCCTATGGTTCGTACGGGGCTTTCAGATGTCATCACATTGTCGATGCTCTCTCGTATTCATATATTCTGCTTCTCAAACAATTTAATATCATAATAACATATATAACTTATTCAAATTACATATATATTTACATTACCATTTGGAACTAAATTCAATCACACAAATAATATGCATTTATAACATAATTTCGTAACGTCTATTAAAATACGAACTTACCTCGTTCATAGTAATGACAAATTAAGTCAACTGATCCGATATTTTAACTTTCCCTCGATCTAGATCTGAATTCCACTTTTGCAAATCTAATTAATATAAAAATTAACTTATTTAATCATTAATTCATTCAATTAAATACAATTTACACATTTTGAAAAAATTACACTTTTGCCCCTATTATTCTACATTTTTACAATTTAGTCCTTATCACATAAAATCACAATTTCATGAAATTAAACACAAACCCAAGCTAGAAGAATTTTCCATATATTACTCTCAACCAATATTTCAATTCATTTCACATTTCAACCCCTCAATTTACACTTTTCACAATTTAATCCTTATTTGACATTTTTACCAAAAAACACTTAACAAAACATATTAATCTATCAAAAATTATTCATTTTCTATCATCGACACTGCTATCATCAATGGCAACTCACAAACTCATCAAAAAATTCAGAAATTAGGATACGGGCTAGCTAGAAGACGAAGCAATGATCACAAAAACATAAAAATCATCAAAAACTAAGCTCGAAACATACCTCAATTAAAAATAAAGGGTCGAACCCTATTATGCTTCCATGGCTATTTCTTTTATCTATATTCGTGGAAGATGAAGGAAAATAACATGATTTTGGCTTTTATTTTATTTATTATTAACTTTAATTACCTATTTTACCTTTTTACCTTTAAAAACATTAATAATTACACCAAATGCCACTCCTCTAACATCCACTATCTCATAAATGGGCTATTTACCACATAAGGACCTTCACTTTTAAGTTCTATTGCTATTTGACACCTTTAGCTTATAGAACCTAACTTTTACACTTTACGCGATTTAGTCATTTTTGCCAAATTAACCACTTAAACGATAAGATTTATTTACGAAAATTTCACACAACTCTAATATTATGCTGTAAATATTAAAATAATAATAAAATAAATTTTTCAATGTCGGATTGTCGTCCCGAAACTACTATTTCGATTAACCCTAAAAACGGGCTGTTACATTTCGCACCTAAAGATATTAATGGTTTCTTTAACTTACCCAATATAAAAAATGATGATTATATGAAAATGTTGAAATGCGTTGGTTGGGAGTTATTGAAAGAAGTATTAAAGGAAGTTACAGTTCTTGGAACTAAATGGATAATTTCTAAACCTGATACTCATACTTGTCAAAAAGAGTTTCTGAATCTAACAGCAAAGGTATGATTTTATTTCATATGATTCTATCTTATGCCTGTCTCACGCAATCAATGTGTTACAACTCACATGCATCAACAACAGCAAGCTTATTGGAGATATGTGAAAATTTGAGGTAACTCGATAAGGGATGCATTGCTAAACAGAAGCAACCAATTGATGAACTATCCGAGACAAAACCACCCAATAATTCAGATAAGTCAAAACTAGTTCCTAAGCCAGAACCAACCACTTATCCTAACTTCACAACATCTACAGGACCTATTAATCCTGAATGGACCAAGCCAACACCCACTTTTCCATCATCCAAAGTTGTTGCGCAACCAGACCAATCTGAAATCATGAGCATGTTACAACACATTCATCAACAGCAGCAAGCTCATTGGAGATATATCTCAATTACATCCATATAAATTTATTTATATGTAAATATAAATTTTAAAATTATTAATTAGGTTAAATAATTTAATTTGATATTTTTTTAATTTTAAATATAATTATAGAAAAATTAAAAATTAATTTAAAATATCAAAATTTGAACCAATCGGTACAAGTCGATATTGACCGAAACACGCCAAAATTTTGATCAGACGGGAACATAGACTACTTACTAGTTTAGGATCGAAACAGTACAACTGATACTGACTACCATGGTCACGGGTGAACCGTGTACCAATTTTGATTAGGAAAATTACTAAATAGCCTTTTATATTAAAAATAAGTTTTATTATTCAAGAATATTTTAATATTTTATTAAAAAATAAAAATATGTCAATTATATTAATAAAATCTTAAATTTATTACTCAACCAAAGTTTTATTTTAATATTTTTGTATACATTTTAACTTTATTATGTTTGCTTCATTACGTCCATTAATTGTATACTTTAATAAAGTTGTTGATTGAGTTGGTGTCACGAATTAACTCCATAGTCGACACCAACTTAGAATTGAAGACAATATTATGATAAATAATTGTATTCATTTAATATTCTTGATCTAACGTATTTTTATGTTTAAATTTCGTTTTGTTTGCCATTTATTTTATTAGTTTTGATATTATATATTTCGTTCCAACGTATATATTTTATTATTTACTATATATTATTTTTTAAATACACTTGTAGGAATATGTATATCGGCGTGATGGTTACCAAAGCCCAATCCCCAAAGAGAATGTAAGCGTAACGCAACTTTGAAAAGGATAAAAGCAGAACAGAACTACTTCCCCGCTCCAAAGACGAAGAACACCCAAAATCAAATAAAATAAAATTATGGAAGAGCTAAAGCCAAGGCCTGCAAGTTGCTCCCCTTTCACTCCATTAGGCTTCTTAGAAAGGGCGGCCACCGTCTACGGCGATTGCGCCTCCATCATCTACAATAACACTTCCTTCACCTGGTCCCAAACCCACCGCCGATGCCTCCAGCTAGCTTCTTCCGTCTCCTCCATCGGCATCGGCAGCGGTCACGTCGTCTCCGTTTTAGCCTACAACATCCCCGCCATGTACGAGATTCAATTCGGCGTTCCCATGTCTGGTGCTATTCTTAACTGCATCAACACCCGTCTCGACGCTCGCACAGTCTCCGTTCTCCTCCGCCACTGTGAACCAAAGCTCCTCTTCGTCGATACCCTTTCTCAGTCTCTCGCCCTGGAAGCCATCTCCCTCTTCCCCCCTAACATATCCCCCCCGCTTCTCGTTTTAATCCAAGACGATTACGATGACGCCGGGGGTTCCAACTCCTCATCATCGACCGTTGATTCTCGCTTCTGTTGCACGTACGAGAGCCTGGTGGAGAAAGGCGACCCTAATTTCAAATGGATTAGGCCTAAAAGTGAGTGGAGTCCGATTGTTTTGAACTATACATCAGGCACCACAGCATCCCCCAAAGGAGTGGTTCATAGTCACAGAGGAATTTTCACCATGACCATTGATTCTTTAATCGATTGGGAGGTTCCAAAACAACCAGTTTATTTATGGACACTCCCCATGTTTCACGCTAATGGGTGGAGTTTCCCTTGGGGCATGGCTGCCGTTGGCGGCACCAGTGTTTGTGTTCGCAAATTCGATGCCTCCACCGTATATAGTTTAATTAAGAAACATGATGTCACTCACATGTGTGGAGCGCCTGTTGTGCTTAACATGTTATCCAATTCCCCTGAAATTAAGCCACTCCCAAATCCTGTTCAAATCCTTACCGCCGGAGCTCCACCGCCGGCTGCAGTGCTGTCTAGGACCGAGTCACTCGGATTCGTCGTGAGTCACGGTTACGGGTTAACCGAAACGGGAGGGCTTGTGGTATCTTGCGCTTGGAAAAGGGAATGGAACAAGTTACCGGCGAAGGAGCGAGCAAGGTTGAAAGCGAGGCAAGGAGTGAGAACCATCGGAATGACGGAAGCGGACGTGGTGGACCCTGAGTCAGGACTCAGTGTAAAACGAGACGGGTCAACTCTTGGGGAGATCGTTTTAAGAGGCGCCTCTGTCATGTTGGGTTACTTGAAAGACCCAGACGCCACCAACAAATGCATGAAAGAAAATGGGTGGTTTTACACCGGAGACGTCGGCGTTATGCACTCCGATGGGTACATGGAAATCAAAGACCGTTCAAAGGATGTTATAATCAGCGGCGGCGAGAATCTGAGCAGCGTCGAAGTTGAGTCGGTTCTGTACAATCACCCGGCAATCAATGAAGCGGCGGTAGTGGCTCGACCAGATGAGTATTGGGGAGAGACTCCTTGCGCGTTTGTGAGTTTGAAAAATGAGTTGACTCAGAAACCGAGTGAGCAGGACATAATACAGTATTGCAGAGCTAAGTTGCCACACTACATGGTGCCCAAAACGGTGGTGTTTAAGGGAGAATTGCCCAAGACGTCGACGGGGAAGATTCAGAAGTTTGCTCTTAGAGATATGGCGAAGGCGCTGGGTCCTTCGTCATCTTCCTCACGGCTGAGTCGGATGTAACCTCACTTGGTAATCACTATCTGCATTGTCAACATTGGATTGCCGTATTTATGAAATACTAGTGAAAGCCGAATTTATGACAGTAAATGGCAAAAAAAATACTCGTACATTCTCTACGGGCTTTATTAATAACACATTAAACTTTCAGAAAAGACTTATTTTTAATGCCTCGACTGCATTATTACAATTAAAAGGAGAGAAGTTACAACAACTCTAATTTATTAAAAATTAAGTTCGTTGGTGGATTGAGACTTATCTCTGCGATTTCGAGTGCGTTATCTTTTTATTTAATGGGATAATTTTAAGCATTATATTAAAAATTAAAAATTAAAAATTATAATACTACATTTTTATAAAAACAAGCGTTGAGTAAATAAAAATTTAACAAACTACCCTTTAAATCAATAAGAAATATATAGATGGAGAATCTCTAGCGCCTTTAGTGTATAAGTTAAAGAGATTTTATCAGTAAAAGAGAAAGAAATAAAGTCAGTGTTTTTAGTTTCATAAAATATTGGGCACCAAGGAAAAAGTCAGTATATTAGCTTATTAGTACCAATTCCGTAAGCTGATAAGAATACCCGTAAAGGACAAAAAAAGAAATGAAGCGTCGTGCTATAATTGATGTAGATAAATTTCCTCTTTTTGGATAACTATATACGTAATTATTTATCTAATTATTATTAAATTTCTTTTCACCATTCAATTATAAAAAATTATAAAATAATTATTTCTTTTTTCTTTTTAGTCACCAATGTTAAATTGGCTAACAAAAATATGATGTAATTACTTTTAAAATTGATATTATTGATGTTGGGATTAGATAAGGTAGAGATGGCATCATTATTCGACAGTTCACTTCGCTTATGGTAAGGTGGACAGCCACCATAGGGGTTGTCGATGTAATAGTGGTGATTAAGTCGGGTTTTAGAGAATGGAGAGGATGGCGGGAGAGAGAGAAATAGAGAAGAAAAAAAAGATCTTTTATTAGTTAGGGGTTAAGGGTTTATATACCCTTAGCTACAATCTCGAGAAATCAAGTGGCATGTCTGTATTGGCGAGTCAAGGGAAGTAGCCAAGTGGTTTGCCACTATAGGTCTAAGTAATGTGACGATTGGACATGCTTTCAATCACTTCAAATAAGATGTGGTAGTTGAGACAAACGGTGACAACTAATAAGTGAGGTCCACTTGTACTCATGTGAGTGCAAAGTCGAGGAGTATCTCAAAGGGTTTGTCTGAGGGATAAGCATGACCTTCGTTTGACGTAAGCCAAAGGGTTGACTCTAAGGGGTGGAGGTATAACAATTACCCCCTAGTCAAGAGGGAGGTTATAATAGCCTCATTTTCAAAAAAAAACCATGCCCAATGAGTAGGCTTAACCCACCCAAAAAACTCATTTTGCTGTTAAAAATAATAAAATAATAAATATATATATTTTATATTGATATTTTATATTTAATTTTAAATTAAAAATATTATTTAAATAGAATACGAGTTGACTCGAGGTACAAAAATCCTTGTCCAACCCTGACCCAAGTCGAGTCGGGCCTATCAGGTCAAGTGGACTACCAAGCCTTTGGGCCTATCTAGTATGGTCCATGTTGCTTAGATGTTCACACGTGTGTACTCGCATTTATGGATGTGCGTTATAGTGCATCATAAGGAAACATCAATGGTAGTGTTTGTACCTACTAATGTCATATAAGGGTATGGATTCAAACCCCACAAAGGCCAAATGCTCACATTTCCTTGCTCCCTAAACTTCATGGACCCGTTTGGACTCTCCCTGAAGTCAAGAGACAAAACCCAAGGACAAAATCAAGCATAGACACCCTAAGCCCAATACCTCCACTATTTGAAGGTCTAAGACTCCGACCTCTCCTCGACAAACATAATAGCAACTTTAACCATCGAACATTTATACATTTTGTATTTTTTGTCTTTTTTTTCTTTTTCTTTTCTTTTTTTGCGATTTTTCTTTTCTTTGTGACATTTCACTTCAAAAGCATTAAAAAAATCCATCAACTGAATTTATTTTAAAAAAAAAACCAAAAATGGAAACACCCCAAAGCCCAAGATAATAGTTTTCCCTCTTTCTCATTCTTTTCTCTTAATACTGTAATTCTACATTGTTGGATTGAACACTAACGGCTGAGATGACTCAGCCTTCGCAGGTTCACTCTTCACCAATTTCATAAGATTTGTGCTTGAATTGTTTAAAGTTGATTCAATTGAGCTACTATTGTTATTGTCGTTGTCATTGTTGTTACTGTTTTCAACGAACAAAAAGAGCTTCACCATTTGTTCAATTAACCTACTACGAAAAGGAAAATGAAAGTGCTTTTGAAATCATCAATTTTTAGAGCTAGAGCCACAATACGCTTAGTCAAGTTCAGGGAATGGATAAATTGAGTAGCTTAGGAACTCGAAATTTCAAACAGAATTATAAATGAACTTGCCTTATGGGTTGCTAGAGCTGACATCAAACAATTCGTTAGTAAACAAGAGCAATTAGAATGCTACCACTTCGTCCATTTGCGACGTTGTTCTTATATTTGACTTAATGGAAAATTAAAAAATAACAATAAAAAATAAAATAAACCAAAATTTAAAAAACAACCAATTCAAATCATTGAAAATAAAAAGCACCCATTTCATTAATTCAACAAAGTTTCAAGTCAACAGTTTCAAAAAAAAAAATAAGCTTTTATTTGTTTAATCAATAGTAGCCAACCCAAGCTAATAGAAATGAGTTAATTGTCATTTAGAGATATTAAGTTGTTAGCCATATGAAGTATACAGAAAGCAATGTATTTGGTGTCTGTCTAGTTTAATATTAATTAAACAATTTTAAAATATATTTTTTTTCTAATTTACACATTGTTTAATGAATTATATTTACATGTTATAAGTAGGATAAATTAGATAATGTGTAATCATTGAGAGTTAATTTTTTAAAAACTAAGAATAAATTGATATAACAATTAAGGACTAAATTTATCATTATACTAATTTTAAAAGTTATCACATTTTCTTTTTATTAACCTTTTTATGTGCAGTGGAAAAAAAATAATTTAATGAATATTTTATAATTTTTTATAATTTGATGATAAAAATATTAGTAATAATTGAGTCGTGGTCTATTTTGATTAGAAAAAAGGGAGAGGAGAAAAGACAAAATATAAAAGGAAAAAGAGAGAGGAAACTAAAACTTTTCCTTGACGAGAGATGAATAGAAAAGGATGAAATGAAATGGAAAAGACTAGAGAGAGGGAGAGAGAGAAAAAAAAAAAAAAGAGATGAAATGAGAACAGGAAAAGTTCGTATTTTTTGTATTCACGTGTTAAATGATATTTTTTAAAATTTTTTATAATTAAGTGATCGGAAATAAATTTATTAATAGTTATAATTATTATAACTGTTAAATAATAAATTTTTATAAATTAATTCAGTTAAAGCTAGATTTCGATACATTAAAGATATGAGTGGAAATATTTATATAATAAATTTATAAAAAAATTTAATATAAAAATTAAAGCAAATGTGAATTTGATTGAAATGATAAAGTTAAAATAGTCATTATCATTATATTTTGGGTTTAAATATCATAATTCTTATTATTTGTATATTTTTTCCCTAAATTTATCAAAATACAAAAAATATAAATACACTAAAAATAATATTTATTTTGATAATTTTGTTAGGATCGTCCCGATTAAGCAACAAACAAGTAAAATTGGCAGAAGAAATTGAGAAATTGAACACACAAATTTAATGTAATACCCCTATACCCGGTTCAATTATGCAAACCCGGTATAAGACTATTACATTTGGTGCCAAAACAATTATGGCCAAATACTGTCTAATTAAAACATTTGAATATAATATTTTAACTTTCCAACCATTTTTGATAACAAATTTATTGTTTATTAATTCATTCCATATATACCAACATACTTCAAATAACTGAAAATAGATAAAATTTCAAGAATCTATATTTTAGTCCCTATCACGTGGGAACACCTTTGAACTACATATGTACATGCCATTTTAATACAAAATATAGTACCTACTTTTGAAGCCCTTGAGGATGTGATGAGATGAGAGATCTTTTAGTTGGACTTTTCTCTTAGTCTAATTGTACCTACGCGTTAAAATAAACGCGTTAAGCCGGTGAAGGCTTAGTAAGCACCACAAGAATAATTAAATAAGCAATCATAACAGAATATTTTAACTCAATCAATTATTGCATATTTTCTCACATATAAGTTTCTTCATGTATGCCTTGCTTTAATAAAATTTAACTTATCTTTTGTAAGGTATAAATCTTACCTTAACACATCAAGATAATTCACTTTGTCCTCGTTTCAATTCTTAGCCCAAAGTAGACTTTATAGAACACATCGGATATACGGAACATATACAGAGGTGCATTATGATGCACAAGTGAACAGAGAGCACCAATGTGCTAATAATCAGAGAGCACTGACGTGCTAATAATCAGAGAGCACCAACGTGCTAATATCAGAGAGCACCAACGTGCTAATATCAGAGAGCACCAACGTGCTAATATCAGAGAGCACCAACGTGCTAATATCGAGAGCACCAACGTGCTAATATCGAGAGCGCTAAAGTTCCTTAATGGCATGCCACTAATATCCCGATAGTTCTAATTTCGTCTACTTGGGCATTAAAATTTGAATCTCATGTATTTAAATAATTCACATAAATATTTCAAAAGGATAAATAACAATAATTTAAAATTCTTGTAGTACTTACAATAAAAGATTGAGGTGATATGAATTCTTCTTCCTTCACTCCTTAACCTTCTCTTTTCCTTTTCCTTCGATTCGGTCCTCTCCTTCCTTTTCTTTTTCTTTAATTTCATATAAACATATAACATTTATATGTTAAAAATAATCAAATAATTTCCTGTAATATTTAATAAAATAAACATGTATTTTATGATAAATTCATGCTTTCTTACTATTGCTCACATTTCAATTTAATCATTTACTCATAAACTTATTCAAAGCTGTCCTTTTGTGTCATAGTCACTAAATTATTTATTTCTCGAGCTACAGAACCCCAAATGAAGAACCGTTAATTTTCCTTGAAACTAGACTCATATATCTTTTTACTATAATTTTTCCAGAATTTTTGGTATGGCCAATCAATACCAGATTATTCTTAAAGTTTCCCCTGTTTTACTGTTTGACTGTTCTGACCTCTCTTCACTACGAATCAAATTACTCTTCGTACAGAATTCATATGACCTTCTTATTTATTTCATTTGAAAATAGACTCATTCAGGATTCTAAACATATAAAGTTAAGCCTCTAATTATTTTTCTTCAATTTGTTATGATTTTTCAAATTCAGAACAGGGGATCCCGAAATTCCTCTAAACCAGTCTTACAAAAATATAAATATCTCAAATTACAGAATTCCTTTGCTTTCCCTGTTTCTTTCATATGAAACTAGACTCAATAAGCTTTAATTTCATATCTCATTCAGCTTCTAATTCCACTTATACGATTTTTAGTGATTTTTCAAAACTAGTCTACTGCTGCTGTCCAAACTGTTTTAGTGCAAACTGTTTATTACCATTTTCCCTTAAGCTTTCAATAAATGATAATTTCGTCCCTGCTCAATTAACTTCTCAATTGAGCTGATTTTTCTCAATAAACACCTTATTCTATCACTTTAAACAACTTTATAATCTTTGGGAATCAGAATTCCAGTAATAGACTTTAATTCCAAACATTTTCACAATTTAATCCTTAAAATCAATTTCTAACTAGATATTCCATTAATTAAACCCCTAATTCATCAATTTGATCCACATAACTCATGTTCAAAAATCTAAGAATTTCCAGAATTTCAACTTAATTCAACAAAACTTTGTTCTAAAACTTATAAAACATCAAAATTAGAAGAAAAGGGCTAAATTAACTTACCTATTAAACTCCAAGCTTCAAACTTTCTATTTTTCCTTTTTCTTCTTTCTTTTCTCTTTTCTTCCTTCACTTCACGTTTGCTCTCTGTTCTTTTTTTTGCTTCTCTGTTTCTATATCTTTCTTTCCTTTAATCTATATATATATAATAATAAAATATAATAATATAATAATATACTTTATATACATCTATATCCATATACACGTTTTTAACCAAAAAATCTAGGATTTTTTTTTTTTTTTTTTTTTTTTTTTTTTTTTAGCCTCAACATTTAAAAATGGCATAATTGCCTTTTTAGTCCTTTATATTTTCTTTTAATCTATAATCAAACTTTTACACCTTTTTCAATTTAATCCTTTTCTCAAATACTTCTAATTAAATCAAATTCACCTAAATAAAACCTTATTAAACACACAACTAACTTTGTAAATATTTTTAATAAATATTTTATGAGTCCGTTTACTAAAAATAGAGACCCGATAACTCATTTTTCAATATCCATACTTTTGAGGTCGTTACAATTCTCCCCCCCTTTTGAAATTTCGTCCTCGAAATTTACTTAAAAAGAGATGAAACATTGAATTCTTATAGTTTCTTTCAAATAAACACCTTGATAAATACCTTATCAGCAGAATGAATATTTAATATCCCGACATTTTAAATCCACAATTGATTTTACGTTGTCGAATGTCGCTTTTAATCTATTAGAATCACCTTTGTTTTTTCTTCGTTTCCGGATCAAATCAACCCCATATATCTTCTTTTCATTGAGCTCATCCAATATAATGGTGTTCTACATTTTCTATCATGCAAAGCTTCATACGGAGCCATTTTAATATTGGACTGATAACTATTATTGTAAGCAAATTCAATCAAAAGTAGATACCTCTCCCAATTACCTTCGAACTCTAGTATACAACATCGAGTATATCTTCCAATACCTGAATTACAAACTCAGATTGGCCATATCCGTCGAGGATGAAATGCGATCAAATACTAATCGAATACCCAAAGCTTCTTGTAATTTATCCTAAACGAGGCGTAAATCGGAGATATCCAATATAATGGAGACAGGCACTCTGTGTATTCTGACAATCTCAGATATATTCAGTTTAACCAGCTTATCTAAAGAATAATCCATACGTACTGAATAAAGTGCGCTGATTTTACCAATCGATCAACAATCACCCAAATAACATCTTTTTTTTCTCAGAGATAATGGTAACCCCGATACAAAATCCATAGTGATTATTTCCCATTTCCATTCCGGTATAGTAATTGGCTGGAGTAACCCGAAGGTACTTGATGTTCGCTTTGGACTGTTGACATATCGGACATGCGGATACAAACTCGTAAATATCACGTTTCATACCGCCACAGTACATCTTCTTTCTAAATCTAACCAACTCTCTCTCAAATTATCCATCAATTTGCGAATGAAATGCTGTATTGAAATTGAGTTAAGTACTCAATAATTTCCTATAATTGTTTTCTGAACCCTAAGGTGAACTGCAATCTCGATCGAAATTATCAATTTGGAATACCATGAAATCTTACAATTTACGGAATGTACATCTCCGCAACTTTCAAGCCATCAATCGCTTTCGACTTTATAAATAATCAACTATCACTCGTATATCATTCTTATAAGTTATTCAGAAATCTGAACCGTAAACTGTAGATCTCTATCAAACATTTCAATAATATAAATGGATCAATACTTCAACTTCAATAGTACTTTAAAATAGAAGAAGAAATCCAGGAGTAGTCCCAATAATAACCAGTATAATAATACAACTTCTATAATCTAAGATCCATATCACCGAGCTCCCATAACTGAACCAAGATTTATAACAGTAATATATATATTTACCTTCTATCACTGAATACCCCTTCACAGATGAATCATATTTGATAGATAAGATCAGACTATAAAATAATAAGAAAACCAATATAATGAAATCCCGGATGGCATATAATGAAATCCCAGATGTGAAGCTATATTGAATTTCCGAGAATAAAAACCATATTCAATGATAAAGAAATCGATAATATTCCGAAGAAAAACCAAAAGAAGAATACCATTTATCCTCACTAGAAACGATTGTGATAAAGATAATGCAAATTGCGTATATGTACCAGAATATCAACCGATAGAAATAGAAAATAACTCCATATGAATCTGATCATTAAGTCTTCTATCTAACAGAACAAATTAGAAAATCCAAAGAAAAATAGAGTAGTAATCGATCAGAATCAACCGAACTTCCATTTTAACGTTATGATTCCAAACTTTCGCACAATAAAAGTCACATCCGAACAGTTGCATATACCTCCGGAGATAAAAGAACATATAGAATACCCATATAGAATACCCGAAGAGATCATTGTAGAATACCCAACTATATAGATTGTATTCAAATATTTCGCAATTCCATTGCTAATCCGTTAACATATATAATCATCAACGACCCGTATCATTCACTTCACTCACAAAGCTTATTCGAAAGAAATTTTTGATTAACTCATTCTGAGTTACCATATCCGAATAAATCAATTTCGTTAAATGACTCCTTTCTTTAATAGTAGCACTGTGTATCCCCACATAATTTTTGAGAAAAGAAATCGAGATAACTTCACGTTCATATTCAAAGAATGAGACATATAGTTTGCGCTTCAAATCCAGAAATTCTCTTTTCTTCTTCTCAAGATAAAGTTGTCTTACATATTTCTTTTTAAATTCAGATACAAAGGAATTCCAATTAATTTTTTCTGCAGAATGGATATCCGTGACAGTGTTCCACCATTGATAAACTTCACCCTTTAATAAAAATACTGCACATTTCAACTTTTCATCTCTTGTATATCTGCAATTCTTCAAATATTCTTTGATTGTTCTCTAACCATTCTTGACCTCATTGGTCATCATCTTTCTTTCTTTAAATTCTTCAGTTCCACACTTTTGAACTAAATCATTATAATTCTTATCAATTTCACTATAAATATAACTGTAACAATAAGGGGGTAGAAATCGTAAGGCCTCATAATTTAGCTTCATGTATATACTCATATAACATAACATTTATCATTTCTTACTATAAGACATTTATCCACATCTTTTCAAATTCTGTTTCATCATAAGTAACATTTTACTTAATTATTTGAACACCACTTTGAATTATCGAAATTATTTCGATTGGAAAACATTTCTTTCTTTAACATTTCCTCTTTCTATACTAAGAGACAACCAACTCTATTTTATTAAATCCATAAATTCCAGTATACATCACAAAATCGGTATCTTTTATTCTTTCATAAGACATCTTTTACTCTACAATATTCATAAATTACATAATTAAATAACTAAACCTCATCTCATCACATCAATTTTTAAAATGGCATGTACAAATAGACTTATACTCGACCCAAGAATTGAAAACCTAGGGCTCGATACCAATAAATGTAATAGTCCTACATACAGGTTCAATTATGCAAACCCGGTATAAGACTATTACATTTGGTGCCAAAACAATTATGGCTGTGATCTTGTCTAATTAAAACATTTGAATATAATATTTTAACTTACCAACCATTTTTGCTAACATATTTATTGTTTATTAATTCATTCCATATATACTAAAATACTTCAAATAACTGAAAATAGATAAAATTTCAAGAATCTACATTTTAGTCCCTATCACATGGGGACACCTTTGAACTACATATGTACATGCCATTTTAATACAAAATATAGTAACTACCTTTGAAGCCCTTGAGGATGTGATGAGATGAGCGATCTTTTAGTTGGACTTTTCTCTTAGTCTAATTGTACCTACGCGTTAAAATAAACGCGTTAAGCGGTGAAGGCTTAGTAAGCACCACAAGAATAATTAAATAAGCAATCATAACAGAATATTTTAACTCAATCAATTATTGCATATTTTCTCACATATAAGTTTCTTCATGTATGCCTTGCTTTAATAAAATTTAACTTATCTTTTGTAAGGTATAAATCTTACCTTAACACATCAGTAATTCACTTTGTCCTCGTTTCAATTCTTAGCCCAAAGTAGACTTTATAGAACACATCGGATATACGGAACATATACAGAGGTGCATTATGATGCACAAGTGAACAGAGAGCACCAATGTGCTAATAATCGAGAGCAATCGACGTGCTAATAATCAGAGAGCACCAACGTGCTAATATCAGAGAGCACCAACGTGCTAATATCAGAGAGCACCAACGTGCTAATATCAGAGAGCACCAACGTGCTAATATCAGAGAGCACCAACGTGCTAATATCAGAGAGCGCGCTAAAGTTCCTTAATGGCATGCCACTAATATCCCGATAGTTCTAATTTCGTCTACTTGGGCATTAAAGTTTGAATCTCATGTATTTAAATAATTCACATAAATATTTCAAAAGGATAAATAACAATAATTTAAAATTCTTGTAGTACTTACAATAAAAGATTGAGGTGATATGAATTCTTCTTCCTTCACTCCTTAACCTTCTCTTTTCCTTTTCCTTCGATTCGGTCCTCTCCTTCCTTTTTTTTTTCTTTAATTTCATATAAACATATAACATTTATATGTTAAAAATAATCAAATAATTTCCTGTAATATTTAATAAAATAAACATGTATTTTATGATAAATTCATGCTTTCTTACTATTGCTCACATTTCAATTTAATCATTTACTCATAAACTTATTCAAAGCTGTCCTTTTGTGTCATAGTCACTAAATTATTTATTTCTCGAGCTACAGAACCCCAAATGAAGAACCGTTAATTTTCCTTGAAACTAGACTCATATATCTTTTACTATAATTTTTCCAGAATTTTTGGTATGGCCAATCAATACCAGATTATTCTTAAAGTTTCCCCTGTTTTACTGTTTGACTGTTCTGACCTCTCTTCACTACGAATCAAATTACTCTTCGTACAGAATTCATATGACCTTCTTATTTATTTCATTTGAAAATAGACTCATTCAGGATTCTAAACATATAAAGTTAAGCCTCTAATTATTTTTCTTCAATTTGTTATGATTTTTCAAATTCAGAACAGGGGATCCCGAAATTCCTCTAAACCAGTCTTACAAAAATATAAATATCTCAAATTACAGAATTCCTTTGCTTTCCCTGTTTCTTTCATATGAAACTAGACTCAATAAGCTTTAATTTCATATCTCATTCAGCTTCTAATTCCACTTATACGATTTTTAGTGATTTTTCAAAACTAGTCTACTGCTGCTGTCCAAACTGTTTTAGTGCAAACTGTTTATTACCATTTTCCCTTAAGCTTTCAATAAATGATAATTTCGTCCCTGCTCAATTAACTTCTCAATTAAGCTGATTTTTCTCAATAAACACCTTATTCTATCACTTTAAACAACTTTATAATCTTTGGGAATCAGAATTCCAGTAATAGACTTTAATTCCAAACATTTTCACAATTTAATCCTTAAAATCAATTTCTAACTAGATATTCCATTAATTAAACCCCTAATTCATCAATTTGATCCACATAACTCATGTTCAAAAATCTAAGAATTTCCAGAATTTCAACTTAATTCAACAAAACTTTGTTCTAAAACTTATAAAACATCAAAATTAGAAGAAAAGGGCTAAATTAACTTACCTATTAAACTCCAAGCTTCAAACTTTCTA